>CM075336.1:82016478-83216478 GCA_037788925.1 Mytilus galloprovincialis | reverse complement strand
GAATTGATAACTTACTTAAACTGTAACTCTCCAAATAGGCTGTCTATTTCTGTACCCAAAGGCTTTTTGTTTCCGTATGACACAGATGACCTTTCAGGAACTTGCTGTAATTCTATGTTGTCCACATCAACTTTAAGTTTCTTAAGCTTTCTTAACAAAAGTACATCTGCTATCGATTCCATTTCTTTGATGTTCTTTTGCCATTGTTGACAGTTTTCGAAATCTTTACGATGAACTTTGATTAGTGAAGACATATTATGTAATGCTTTCTGTTCCTCATCCTGCACAAGCTTAACAAAACCTTCCACTTTTTTATCAATTAGTTTCTTCCAGTAATTGCCCTCTTCAGTAATGGTCTTGATGACTGCTTTGACTTCCTCACGGTAAGCTTTTGTGCACTTTTCAATTGTGTTTACGTTTTGCCTCGATGTTGTTTCCTTTAATTCAATATCCTTGGCAAGTTCAGATCTAAGTTTTTTAGTTGATTTAGTAAGGTCTGTCATCAAATGGCGACTGTGTTTCTCGACGGAGCAAATTCTACAGACAGGAGTATCACAATCCTGACAGTAGAATAAGAAACTTTCCATGTGGTCCGTACAAAGAAGTTTTTCTTTCTGGTTGATATCTCGTCCGCTTACAAAAGTGTGATTTTTACAAGACTTTGCGCGTAAATGAGATAATCTACAGTTTCGGCAAAAAAACTGATCACACTGCTGGCAGTAATGTTCACCTGGTCCGCCAGTACAGATTTCACAAGTCGATGCAGCGGCTTGTGCCATTTTGTTTGTTTCCCTTTATCACCACCAACAACCTTAGGTTTGCTCGTTAAACTTAAAAACGTACTCTGGCAGCATTTACACAACTATTAATAAAATCTGTAGGAAGAACTGAAAAGAAAATTCAATTAATTTTGCTTGTTCAAATGAATCATATACTGCAAATATGTAAATTAATACAAGTTGAAAAAACAATAATGACGAACCAAAAATTCATTGTATAAGGTATAGATGATAACATTGCAATCTACGTTATAGTTTAATAGTATCATGTAAAATATATATGTTATTACATTTGCTTGTTGTTATTCAATAATTGATTCTAGATCTTATTGATAAACTCGCTAGACTACATATTGATTGCTCGTTTAACTTTAGAACGCACTCTGGTAGCATTTACACAACTCTAAATGAAATCTGAAGGAAGAACTATAACAATGACAATTCAATTTACTTTGCTGTTCAAAATGAATTGCTGATTTTTAATCTTATATTGTAAATATAGTTATTTTTGTTAATACAAAAAAAAATCCCAATAATATGGAACCAAATGTGTATTGTTTAAAATATCGGTGATAAGGATGCCGTTTAACATTGCAATCTGCGTTATAGTTTAACAGTATCATGTAAAACATGTATGTTATAACATAAGCTTGTTTTTAAATGTTTTCATTCCATAATTTATTCTAGATCTTATTGATAAACTCACTGAACTACATTGAAAATATCCCACAAGGCCTCATATAAAAGGTTCTATATATTTACCTGTACTGAATAGATTTACCTGACTAGTTACACATATGTATTTAGTGTATGAATGTTTTATAGTTAGCACGCATAAATTGATCAATTTAAACATTTAAATTGTTAGCTACATGTATTAATCGCGGTACGTCTCACATAACTCAAAACCATATACATGATATAGATGAACTAAAACAAAAAAAAAATTCAAGACTAATAAAGCCCTATACAATATATGACAACAGAGAAAGGAAATACTATACCTATTTTTATGATTATCCGAAAAGAAAGCCCGTATTTTATATATCTTATAGACGTATATCTGGGTTGACATAGTTGCATAAAGTATAACTTTTCATTATGTAATAGTAAAAGTTCAATGATAAGGTAATATTGATATTAAAAGACCTCCGAACAAAAATAGGTGTTCAGATCCCCGCGCCCTTCGGGCGCGGGGATTTGAAGAGCCCTTTTTGTGAGGAGGTCTTTTAATGTCAATATTAACTTAATCATGGAACTTTTACTGACTTACAAACCGTCAAAAATTTAAGAAAAGTACTTAAAAGCACTTGCAGAAACCTAATTCCCCTGAACTGGACGAGTCTAAATATGTTAAACTGAAATGATAGTTAAACAGTACTCAGACTGATATGTACAATTAACAGTTACCAAATTGACATGAAAACGGACCGATTTAATGGAATTACATCATATAATAAAGTAATACCCCAGTCCCACTAGGCCACGATCGCACTACGATCTGTGGAAAAAATGCAAATTACGACGAGCGTAGTGCGATCGTGTAGATCGCAGTGAGGTCGTAATACGGTCGTGGTAATGTCTTGGAGATCGTGATGAGCGTGGCCAACTTTGAACATGTTCAAAACAAGCGTGCTGCGGTCGTCGCGAAATCAGGTCGTAGTTGAAGCTTAGTGAGAACGCAGTAAGGTCGTGGTAAGATCGCAAAGGTCGCTGTGCCATCGTAGCGAGAGCGTGATTCTATTCGGGGAGACTACGCTACGATCTCACAGCGACGTTATCACGACCTCTTTACGATCATCACGTTCTCACCGCGACCAAACTACGCTCCCACTACGACCATACCACGTTTACACTACGCTGTTCAAGACCATAGTACGATTCTAGCACGCTCATGCCGTCCTCATCACGCTCTTCTTACGACCTGTCTACGTTCGTACTACAACTATTTCGAGTTCGTGTCATGCTCATTGTCATTGTCACATAAATGTATAAAAGCTCTCCAGTTTTTGTTTGAAACATCAATTTCAGTTGAACCATGGAAACACAAGACCATGTACATGTAGTAATGCTTATCCAATCAATAACGCAGATACATAATCTTAACGACCAAGCCATGATGTTGTTATTGAGAGAGCGAAGAAGAAGGATTCGAAGAACATTTAGACGGCGTGTCTGTGTTGTTTCCGAAAAATATTCTTATAAATGAAAACTAGAAGAAATGAAACAGTATTTATATGGAGTTCGGTGCTGACGTTATTGTTGAGAGCGTAGTAAGATCGCGGTATGAGCGTGGTATGGTCGTAGTAAGGTCGTGGGACCAGCGTGCTATAATCGCAGTTGAAGCGTGTTAAGATCGTGTTGCAATCGCATAAATCGTGGTATGGTCGTAGTGAGAACGTGAAGAGCGTAGAAAGGTCTTGATAAGCGTAGTGAGGTCGCAGAATAAGCGTGGTGAGAACGTGGTATAATCGTAGCGGGATCGTTTTAGAAGCGTAATGAGGACGTAGCAGCATCGCGAAAGCAACGAAAATGTACATTTTTATGCCGCTCATACCACGATCTGATTTTATTTTAGATCGTTGTGAGCGTAGTGCGATCGTGGTCTAGTGGTACTGGCGCTTAATACATACAGCTTTTGTTCGAATGATTTAACACACCTTTGAAACATTGCAAATTACCTATAAGTTAAATTGATGCTTAAATGGCTTACAGTATAAAAATAAAGAGGTATGATATTATTGCCAATGAAAAAACTGTTCACCAAAATTCTTTGATGAATTTTGGTATGATCCAGGTTAGTGTTCAGTATAAGTCAGCATTGTCAAGTAGGGTAACGATATGCACAGTTCGTCATTCTAATGTCGGAATCTTTATGTTATAAAAATGGTCGAGTACAATAACCAATTTTGGGCTATTATTTGTTAGCAGTGGGAGGAATAGAAAAAAAGGAAACGTTAAACAAACACCTACATGACACCACATTCTACTATTTTTAATGATGATATTTTTGATACAGATTAAACAGCTCAAACAACTGAAATGATTTATCCTTTAATATCCTGTACAAAGTCCAGAATATGGCAGTCAGTACCATACTTTGACTTGAAGAAATACTCACGAGAGACACTCACTGTTAATGCACGCTCTGAAAAAGATTTAGACGAGATATCTATCAAATAGTCATGAATGGAGAACTATAGTTGATATTTCTTGTATATGGAAACGGCAATAACACAAAATAAATCTCGATTAAGTCTGATGGACATGCATTTTTTGTCTCCATCATATCCATACATAATCGATCAAAAGATCAATCTGTGTTTAACAAAACAAATATTTACGATACCTCAGTACACGTTGGACAGCTTGATGCCAGGTCAGAGAGACGCAATTTCAATATCAATATGTTTTCAGAGTGCATATTGTGTAATCGAACATAATTAATTTTGTTAAATCAGTCTAAAATGTTTAGGGTTCTAATACTGCTTTTACCGACAAATTTACAATTACAAATATGTATACTTAACTTAAAATAGCAGCAAAAGATACTAACGGGACAGTCAAACTCATAGATCGAAAACAAACTGACAACGCCTTGGCTAACCTGCCATCGGTTTATAAATGATATATTGCATACAGCATGTACAATGACAAAATTTCAGAAAAATTTATGATAATGGTAATGCAAAAAGGCAAATAAAAGAAAAATAGGGCGACCTCCATGAAAGACGCATGCTAATATATGCAAATACATATACATGTGTTTGAGACAAGATACCATAAGAATAGTCAAACACAGACGAAATCATAATTTAGCATATGAAAACACACTACTATGTGACGATGAATGAATTTAGAGTATATGGTAACCATATCAACGTGCATGGTCATATATCGTTAGGGTTTCCCCCTTTTTCAGTTTATTTCTGCAAGTTTGTGCTGACAACAACCTGTCATTTCATATATAGGTAGTATAAAATATTTCTCATTAACCACTGCTAGCACTGTAAAAAGAGATGAATACAACATATTGCAAATAAAAGAATGACTTAAATCCATCAATTGGAAATACAACTTTACAATTTTGATGGATATAGGCGAGAATTATGCCAGACAATGGGCTAAGCGCGAGAAGGAAGACATAGACACTCTTTCCGAATGGATTAAGGTAGTGAGGTTGTTAATATAAATCAGAATTAAGAAACTGAATGGGTCTATCAATGCCCATGCTACGTCAGTCTTTCAAAGACCCAAATGTTGCAAAACATTTATCCTACCTCCATGACAAATATGTTGTTGTCCCCGAAGATAAAGCCCCAAACAACATCGTTTTTGTGGGTAAAACTCATTGCATTAACTGCTCGATAAACGAATTAGGTATTGACAATTCACTTGGAAACTCAACATATACCCTCTCGACACTTACCAAAGAGGAAATCCTGGATAATAATAGGTCTGTTCTATGTTCCTTTGGAATTTCAACCAAAGATAAAGAACTGGATCTTCCAACACGGTATTGGATACCTAAACTACATGAGTGTCCTTACAAACAACGGTATATTGCTGGGTCTTCCAAGTGTTCCACGAAAGCTATAACTTTAACTGAAATTGTATTCCATTTAAGTAACGCGCAAAGATCGGTAGAGACCACGCGTGTTTAAGTGGATCAAACATCAACAATGAAAATCAATCCTTTGTACTATACACGATCGTTTCTAGTTTTCTAGGCACGGTAAACAACATTTCCGTAAAAATATGATGTGCTATCCCGGTTTAATTAAGTTTTCTAGAGGTACAACCATACTTCAAAATAAAATCTTTATTTCTATGGAAGGATTAAGTAATTTGTTGAAACAAAATCTATGGCTTAATAATTTACCAGTAATACATATATCCTTGTGTTTGTACATATGAATATTATTATGTCTTGCTGGTACCTACACAACTATTTTTTTTATTTATATCTCTTCCTTACGTTACTACACAAATGGTTCTTCAACACAGCAAGACAATGCTACACCCGAAAGCGGACTTTAGCTAGCCCCTAAACAAAACACATAAATGAACATAAATTAAAAAAAAACGTACAACACTAACAAAGGCCAGAGGCTTCTGAATTACGACAGACACAAAAATCTGTCGGGTAAAACATGTTATGTTTGATATCAATCCTCACCCCCTAATATCTGTAGCCAATGTAGAAAAGAACAACTACACAGCTATACAATAAAAACGTACGATGTCAAAATATGTAACAAATAAACTAAGCAAAAAGCATGCGATACATAAATTAACAAGGAAATTATCATTTGTGAAACGGTTATTCCATAACGGTCAATCAACTCGTGATGGCGTCCGTAAAATTTACGAAGGTATGATTTCAACTTCACCATTTTGAACTCTTGGTTTAATAGCTTTCTTGTGAGCAGCAACCCTCTAACCAGAAAATCATGATAGGAAATGCAAGCACGGGAATATTGTATCAATTGGGAGCTATATACCCCGCATGCAGGTGCTGCTGGAATGTTGCTACTCAGAAATGGAAAATTCACTATTGTATAGTTGAAATCATCTCTTGTGTCGTAAAGTTTCACAAATGATATCGGATATGTTCCTTATTAGTAGCTACTAAAATTTCCTTGTTAATTTATGTATCGCATGATTTTTGCTTAGTTTATTTGTTACATATTTTGACATCGTATGTTTTTATTGTATAGCTGTGTATTTGTTATTTTCTACATTGGCTAGAGATATTAGGGAGTGAGGGTTGATATCAAACTTAAGATGTTTTACCCGACAGATTTTTGTGTCTGTCGTAATTCAGAAGCCTCTGTCTTGTACGTTTTTTTTTTTTTTATTTTTGTTCATTTATGTGTTTTGTTTAGGGGCTAGCTAAAGTCCGCTTTCGGGTGTAGCATTGTCTTGCTGTGTTGAAGAACCATTTGTGTTGTAACGTAAGGAAGAGATATGAATAAAAAAATAGTCGTGTACCAGCAAGACATAAAAATATTCATATGTACAAACACAAGGATATATGTATTACTAATAAAATATTAAGCCATAGATTTTGTTTCAACAAATTACTTAATCCTTTATAATAGAAATAAAGATTTCATTTTGAAGTATGGTTGTACCTGTAGAAAACTTAATTAAACCGGGATAGCACATCATATTTTTACGGAAATGTTGTTTACCGTGCCTAGAAAACTAGAAACGATCGTGTACAGTACAAAGGATTGATTTTCATTGTTGATGTTTGATCCACCTAAACACGCGTGATCTCTACCGATCTTTGCGCGTTACTTAAATAGAATACAATTTCCTCAAAATGACTGATAGAAAGACGTATTTACCCTTTCACCAGACGCAGATTGATCAGACAGATGAAGCAGCTAAGTCTTTCTAATATAATTTGTAGCATTCAACGAGAGTTACGTCTATCTAGGTCAAATATCTTTCAGTGTGTACCTGGAAACACCATTTGGTCCCTGTATGCATATGATATACAATTAACTTGACTAAAGAAAGCCAGAGAATATTATTTGATTGACTATTAAACTGTTCTCCATATTATCCTTAATATACATCAGATGATACTTATGATTCACTGATCCAACAACCGACATAAATAAGGAAATAAAATATTGACCGAGGAAACATAGTTAAGAATAAACGTGCCTACCTTTTGTAGTGCCTCGTAGGTTCAGAAAACGAACAAAATAGCTATCGCTTTTCTATCTGTTTATTTTTTAATCTGTTCCGTTTCTGTTGAATCTTTCCGCTCTCTCTTGATATGACAAGAAAACTTTATATTTCAAAGTCAAAGGTGAACCAAGACAAATATGTTGTGACTCTATCATATATCAGTATAAAGTGTTTGCTTAAAACTTTGATATCAATATTACTTAACGTTATATATTAAACCACGTGCATGTGTTGATATATTTATTGCATTGTGAACATTTGATTACTATAGTAAATGGAAATAAAGTATAATGTTACTTTGTTTGCCATTCTTACACAGTAAAACCTTTACTACACAAATTGCAGCCAGTGATAATGGACACGTAATATGTAACATAATATGGAGATTGTATGAAATAAAGGCTGCAAAAAGTTACATTGTGCATTTAAGTCATGCAAACAAAATCATAACGAAGTTGACGAATTCACTTAATTTGTATCTGATTTTTCTGCAAAAATATCTACATTTATTTGCTTCATATGGCATGTATAATAACTCATGTGTATTAATGTTGCTTACAAGATAGATTAGCAGAGGATCTGTCTACCCTTCAGCGGCATCTAAGATCGCTGCTTGTTTTGTTTTAATGTGTTGTGGCTTTTTTTTGTTGTGTTGTTTTGTTGTGTTGTTTTTGTTGTGTTGTTTTTGTGTTTCATTTTTATTTTCAGCTGTAAAGTAGTCATGTAATGTGTTGCGAACTCGTTTATATATTCCATTTCAATTTTTAAATGTGACTAGGGATGCCTTGTTCAGATTATTGTCACTGAGCAGTAAGTTCATCCCATTTATTTAATATCGCTGAATGTGCTTTACACTAAAGCTAAAGTATTAGGTGTTCCCATAGCTGTTGCTACAGATTCTAATTTGCTTAACTGAGTAGATGTTCAACAGATGGCATGCACCAGCTGCACCTTTGATTTTAACAGATGCACAGAAAATGGAACTTTGGATAACTTGAAGTATCTGTAACCAAACTTTTGCTTATATTATATTTTAGAACGAAACAACGAACATGATGTTTCAGTTTACTCAACTGACGATATTTGGTGCGCCTTGTAAAATAGGAAAACATTCAAAAACTTTAAACCGAGAATATATGTTTGTATGTTTTTCATTGATTTATTCATGTTATTTCCGCTACACGTTATTTATTACAGAAACATTGTTTAGAAAAATATAGCAAACTATTGTGTTTGTTCATGTTAAAGGAGACGTCTCGTTAAAAGACTGTTTTTTGATAAATATTTCGAAAATAAGGACAGCCATACTTTTCTGTCAGTGTTTGTTTGTTATCCTGGTATGTCTCTTCATAATTCTTAAACGATATTTGAATATTAATTAATAAAATTGAGAAATGAAATGGGGAATGTGTCAAAGAGACAACAACCCGACCATAGAACAGACAACAGCATATTAAAGGTCACCAATAGGTAACTACTATTCAAAAATAATAAAATGTCATAGAATCATTTCAAAATGATCACGGAAAAAATAGACAACCTTTAAATATAGTTAAACTATTATGTATTCAATTGGTTTATAATATCTATTGGGTTCATTGAAATAAGTTATGTTGAGAAATTTAAAATTTAACATATGCAAATGAATTTATATCATACTTTTTTTTGCAGTAACAATTATTTCGCTTCAATGCAAATATAGCTTCCGAAAAATGTTAACAAATGCAAAGCTAGGTGTTATTGACATTAACTTATTTCGACAGTAAAAACATCTGAAAGGTAACCTGGCTCAAAGTTAAGGACATGAAATTATTGTATTGTCTGCAAAATACTCGTTGATTCTGAATAGTTGAGCGCTTTAACCACTGTTAATCAATCACGAAATAATAAAAAAAAAACATTAAAATTATTAAAATCAAGTTGGGTCAAATCTTAATTGGGACTTTACAATTGGAGGTATACAACACCTCATTTTGTAAATTAGTATAAATTTTCTGACGTCAGACACGTGAAGCTGTCAATGAGTTTTTAATTTGATAGATGCGTTTTCGCTTTTTTGTAAAATTGTTTGTTTTACGATTGTGATGACTGATGTACCCATATTTTGACTTACTTACTATTTTATTTAGTATGTCCTTAGTTCAGGCATTGTTGTGAATATATCAGAATTTGATGAGACTGTCGTACAAGTGAGAGGTTAAGCGCTATAAAACCAGGTTCTATTTATCATTTTCTACCAAGTCAGGATTATAACAGTTGTTGTCCATTCATTTGATGCGGTTTGTCATCTAAGTTTGCTATGTGATTAGGGCCTTTCCGATTGAATTTTTCTCGGAGTTCAGTATTTTTTTGATTTTACCTTATTGACGATCCAATGCGTGTATATACTATGAGTTAGTGGTAAATATGATTGTATACATGATATAAGGAATACTATTTATTATACAATGCAGTATAACTTTTCAATAAAACAAAGTCTGTCATATTTTTTTCCATAATCTTGTTAATTAAGACAGTGTTTAGATACATAGCATTGCACACACATGCACACTAACACCAAATAGTTTTGAAAGTTTCTCTTTAATAAAAAACCTGCTTTTTTAATGTAATATTATTAGCTAATCATCTATAGCATCATGATCATCTACATATTTTGATTATTCTGGCAACAAAGGTTTCTTTCGACATCAAAGGAGCACCTGAGATCAACCCCATGTGTGATGGGATTAGTGTTGATCGGTCTTTAGTTTTATATGTTGTGTATTACTGTGGATTCATTTATTTTCGTGGGTATCAATTTTCGTGGATTGCTCAAAGCTTGCATATTCGTGTATATTTAATTTCGTGGTTTTGCCAATCTCTGTATACAAAGCCTATTGAAAATATGTCATTCGTTGAAAATTTGAATTCGTGGTTCACCTGTACCCACGAAACCCACGAAAATTGGTATCCCACGAATAATAATGAATCCACAGTATGTGTATTTTGTTCTCTTATTTGTCTGTTTGTCTTTTTTCTTTTTTAGCCATGGCGTTGTCGGTTTGTTTTCGATCTGTGAGTGTTACTGTCCCTCTAGTATCTGTCGTCCTCTTCTATATTTTTTGTCTTACTTATTATTGTCTGTTACAATGTAGTCTATGTAGTCTGTTTACCTTTTTTAGCCCCAACTTTTTTCTTCTTTTTTTTTTTTGGCGACTAATAATGTCCCTCTGGTACCTTTTGCCTCTTTTTTGGCAGTATACATGTAACAATTTTTATGACACAATGTTTTTGTCATATTAATTTCTTTAATGATCTTAATAGGACAGCCTTCATAAACACAAAATTGTACAATGACTTGCAATTAAAAACAAAATATAATTTGTCTGTCTTTTTAGAATAAAACATAAAACACATTTTATACTGTAACATTAAAAACATATAATCTATATCATAGTTCAACATTACGCATCTACTCTGAGATTGAGTAGAAACTTAACAAAGTAAAATGCACAAGCTTTCACCTAAAAATATCATACAGATACAGGGGTAATGAATTTGAAGAAAACATAACATATACAGGACAGTTATATGCTTTCTAAAGAGAATATTATCCATGAGAGCCAAAGAGAGAAGTAACCATTCTTTGTAAGGATAAATATCTGTTACACTTTGAACGTTACTCAGTTGTTGTCGTTTAGGTATTTGTTTTTCGTTCATTTTCTGTACTTAATGTAGGACGTTAGTTTTATTGTAGAAATTGTTTCCCATTTGTCATTTCGAGGCATGTTAAAGCTGACTGTGCGGTATTGGCCTTGCTCATAGTTGAAAGCCGTACGGTGACCTAACGTTGTTGATTTCTGTGTTCTTTGGTCATTTGTTAAGTGTTTGCAATCGTTCCAAATCTTTTTTTTTTACATCTTGATTTATACAGCAGTATATTGGAGGATTTGACTGATTTTACTAATTGGCAAACTGACCATGTGACATAATATGTATATTATTTAGGATTATCTATACATTTCAGTTAAGGTGGCAGACAATGGTCAAATAGTCTTTTGTGTGTGTTTACCTTGTTTTGTGTGTGAAGTTTTATTTCTATTGTGACATATATTGTTTCCTTTTTTTTTCTAATTCAAACGATATTCTAAACATAATCAGGCTTGACTACACATAAACGTTTTATTATACAAAGATATAATTATAAATACATTAAATGTATATGAATATGTTTGAAACAATTAAAGTTGTGTGCTATATGATATAAATGATAATGTGTCAGAAAAAAGATTTAGTGGTCAAAACAAATCTACCTTTCTCTCGGTAAAGTTAACAGAAAAACAAATGTTTAATACTGTCACTTAAATGGCAGATGAATCATATGATGACGGTAATTGTTGTTTGCATTAAAACGTACTTTGTATACAAATTACTATGATATCTTATAGTCCTTTGGTTGTAAGCTGTTCTATGCTTCTCCAATAAACGTATGCCAACGTGACTCATTGTAGCTAGAATAACATATGATAACACATTAAAACAAAAAATTACATACCACGTTATTGCAATGATTTAACATTTCTTAAACCAATCAATAGCATATTTCAAAATAGTAATCATAAATTGTATCACATAACGATTAACTGATGATTGTGTTTAATGTTCGGCTAGATTGTTCATGTGTAAAGGCCATAGTCTCAAAATTAACAATTACCGCAAATTATTAAATGATTGTATACACGTCTGCTTTGATGCCCTTCAACTTTGTACTTGTTTTGCTTTATAAATATTTTGACATGAGCGTCACTGATGAGTCTTATGTAGACGAAACGCGCTTCTGGTGTAATAAATTATAGTCCTGATACCTTTGATAACTATTGTTGTCTCTTTGACACATTCCCCATTTCCATTTTCAATTTTATTATTCAGTAGGTCACATTTATGAAAGGGAAGCTGATTGTATTTACGACGTAAGGAACAGTCTTACATTAGCATGCATGCATTTTGTTAGTAAATTTTAAAAGGGTCGTTAATTAACCTAGTTTTACTCGACGTACAAATGGTTCATATTTAACAGTCTGATTTTATATCTGATTTTGACTTGTCAAGTTCTTATATATTTTATAGAATGTGACTCACACTCAAGTTTAACATGTCAAGTCAGAATCAAACGCGGATCGAGTTCGAACCATACTTTGATCCAGTATGTACCTTACTCAACCCTTATTTGAACCAAGGAATGCCATCTTATATAATCAATTCATAGAACTTTACATGTAATATATTACTTTCAATATGCTTAGTTTTAGAAAATTGCATAAAACATATATAAACCGTTACATTCTTGACCTTTTGCTCACAGGAAAAATTCTTTATATACCTTTAAAACCTTGATATTGACAATTAGTTCAAATGAATGAGTGTTTATCCTAAACATACTGTAGAAATTGCAATACAAAATCAAAACATAGCAATTTGAACTACAGTATAGCTGTAGTCAGATGCAAATACATAATTGATAAAATAGGATCAGTTTGTACTTTTTTTTGTGATTATTGGTTATCAATCAGAAATAAAAAGATGGGCATAATTGGTCAAATCATAGGATGACCACAAGTATAAATTGTATCAGTATGTTGAAGTACTATTTCATAATGTTTAGTATTCTGCCGATCAAAATCGATCACAAGTTGGTCGCTCGCATAGAGTACATATAGGCAGAATTATCTTAACTATCCGATGAAAATACGAAAATAATAGAATTACATAGAATGGATATGTTCAAATAGTATCAATTTCAGACGGTCACTGCTTGGCAGTGAAATGAATAAGACTCGCTTAAAAACATTTTAAATGAGCAAATACTTACCAAAAACTATTACTGTTAGTGCACACACTTAAAAAGATAAATAAAACACCCGTAAAAATGGTTAGAATTATACTATACAAATATTATTGTGTACCTGCATTACTTTAAAGAAGAGATATAGATGTATATCAAAGGTCAATAAAAATAATCAAACAAATTTCTCGCTACTACAGTGAAGAATTGTGTCTCTTATGCTATACATGATCGATCAAATAACTTTTTTCCTTACAAAAACAAATATACATTTACAAATTATATACGGTTTGGCACAACATTAAAGAGACACAGTTTTAAATTTAAACTGTATGCAATTGAAGAACCTTATATTGCATGCATCTAGCCTTCCGTCTGACTTTTGTAATATCAAAATAAACCAATGATTTTTAAAGCAGTCATCTACAGTTATAGTAAAATAAAACATCACATGTGACTGCATAGTCATGCACGCCAGATAAAACAGTGTTTCATTTTCTTTGTAAATAACAACAAATATATACGAAGGAAACCACCAATTTTTTTCTTATATAAGAGGAATAACTGTATGTTCTCTCATTTTTATATAAGAGGAATAGCTGTATGTTCCCTCATTACTTTTATTCACTATAGTCTGTTACATCAATTATCTGGCGAACAATATCAATTCCCTTTAATGTTTTATACGACCGCAAAAAAATCTATCAGCATGTCAAATTGGTTTTGGTCATGTTTTATTTGTACTTTATTTGTTTGCGTTTATCTAAATATGTGTTTACACACACCAAACTACTAATTTATATATAAGTATTACCGGATAATTTGCGCTATACTTTAAGATAATAAAAGAACTAATGTTAACTTCAACAAGACATATTGCAATATCTAACGACATGACTATTGTGTTTAGTCTCAAGGACAACTAATTGATATGGGATAGAAGTTTCATTTTTCATACATTAACATCTCAAAGAACACATGATTGTGATAGGATTAAGGTAAATTTGTGTTACTTACATCATCAAACCTTGACTGCAAAAAAAAAAGAAATAAGAAAAGTATAAGCTTATCAAACATTTAGAAACAAAGTGTTTGCTGAGTCTGGTATAATTATTAACTTTTGATGATCCTTATCTCATACTGTAATATATAAATGTTTGCTCGTATCTAAATACATGGACTCTCTTGTTAAGCTGAAGATGATCTAAAGTATACTAAGATAAAAGAAAATTTAAATTCTAATATGTTATATGTAATTTGCTTTGTAAACAACACCGTGATACCATTTTCGATATATCGACTCAGAGATATACATAATACTGGCTTGTATAAAACACTTCCCACGTTAATCCACATGTACTGGAACCTTTTTACAAATCCTTTACCCATTTAATTGTTTTAAAAATTGCATTTAAAAAAAGAAAAATAACTTGTATTCTTATTCGGATGCATAATAAAAAGAAGTAATGCACTAGAGCTCGACGAAATCAACAAAATCAAAATAAATCAAGATTCCGCGAAAGTCTATTACTGATTTTGGCGCATTTAAGTCATTTCAAAACATGACGTCATACAAATGAAAACGCTACAGTTGAAAGTTTTCTGTTACATGAACCATCCATATTCGTATAATACTGTATTTAAATTGATTTTTTGAGGTAGTTTTTGTGTTTACTTTTCTATTGTATTGTGTTATTCCCATATATACTGACCGACTTTAGAAACGTAACACTAGAATTATTTTTTGCTATTTTTGTATAAATGTGTCACCGTGAAAAGCAATAATTGCCTGTTACAAACGCCAAAATAATTTTCAGAAAGGTCAACAAATTCTGTCTGACAAGTTTTGGATTCTGTTTTACACTTTCTTATTTTGCATTTGTTCAACCCATTAATTGGTTATGGCAATTATGCGTTTAGTCTCAAGGACAACTAATTGATATGAGATAGAAATTTAATTTTTCATACATTAACATCTCAAAGAACACATGATTGTGATAGGATTAAGGCAAATCTGTGTTACTTACATTATCAAACTTTGACTGCAAAAAAAAAAGAAATAAGAAAAGTATAAGCTTATCAAACATTTAGAAACAAAGTGTTTGCTGAGTCTGGTATAATTATTAACTTTTGATGATCCTTATCTCATACTGTAATATATAAATGTTTGCTCGTATCTAAAACACACAATATAATGATTATTGGAATTAATTCAGTGGTGCATTCAAATAATGCTTTCACAATTATAGTACGAATGGTCGTTTTGTAAAAATCTTAATCTGTCGTAATATACGCACCAATAAAATATTATTGGTTAATATTTCAATATGCTACATGTATGAACACTAAACAAATAAACTAAAGCAAACAGAATTGAACGTCTATGTTTAATGAATTATTTATATTGTTTAAGTAATCAATATAAATACATAAACTCTCTTGTTTAACTTAAGATGATCTAAAGTATACTAAGATAAAAGTAAATTTAAATTCTAATATATATATATATATATATATATGCAATTTGCTTTGTAAACAACACCGTGATACCATTTTCGATATATCGACTCAGATATATACATAATACTGGCTGGTACAAAACACTTCCCACGTTAATCCACATGTACGGGTAATCTTTTTACAAATCCTTTGCCCATTTTATTGTTTTAAACTTGCATTTAAAAAAAGAAAAATAACTTGTTTTCTTTTTCGGATGCTAGTAAAAAGAAGTAATGCACTACAGCTCGAAAATATCAACAATATCAAATTCCGCGAAAGTCTATTACTGATTTTGCCGCATTTAAGTCATTTCGAAACAGGACGTCATACAAATGAACACGCTAAAGTTGAAAGTTTTCTGTTACATGAACCATCCAATTCTTATAACATGTATAATATTGTATTTAAGTTGATTTTGAGGTTGGTTTTAGTTTACTTTTCTATTGTATTGTATTATTCCCATATATACTGACCGACTTTAGAAACGAAACACTAGATTATTTGTTTGTTATTTTTGAATGAATGTGTCACCGTGAAAAGCAAATAATTGCCTGTTACAAACGCCAAAATGATTTTCAGAAAGGAAAAAAATTCTGTCTGACAAGTTTTGGGTTCTGTTTTACACTTTCTAATTTTGCATTTGTTCAACCCATTAATTGGTAAGGGCAATTATGCGGTTGGAACTTGAGGGCTTTAAAGGTTTTTCCTCAGTCGATTCTTTTACAATTCAGTTGATGGGAAACATTTATGACAAGAATCTGTACACAATGGCACTCGGCAATTTGGTTAGCAATTGACGTAGCGGCCGCAAACATGTCTGGCAAATATAGTTGCGTAATCAGACTCTGTTGACGTTTCATTGTCACTACACGTTAATCTGTTCATTGATGGCCAGCAACAAATCTTGTCTACTTGTATCGTTGTTGGAAGGACAGTAAGACGAGTTTCTGAAGTCATACAGTATGGTTGCACCACATTCATGTGTTCATGTTTGCAGTATTCTTAAGGGTTAATTCAGTTTTTTTTTATTTCTCAGTCTTGGCAATATGGAGATGTAACATTTTTTAACTGATTTAAGTGAGGCAAAGGATTGAAAGAACTGTTTCACAAAGCAAAAAAAAACTGAAACAATCTTTCATGGGTTCGAAATTTCGCTTGAAGAAATTCGTGGGAATTCAGTACGATCAATAATCACAGGTTAGTCAGATTTTGCTTTTTTGTAAAGATAAATAAGTATGATAAGCATGAAAAGTAGTTGTAAGAGAATCAAACATGATTTGTTAAAAGAAAATCAACAAAATGAGTGTTGCGTTTTTAAAGTCGTTCAGTATATAAACGTGTAGTTTTCATTATTATACTGATTTCAGCAAGAACATGGCGGCTCCGTAGTTGAAATGTCAACTTTGGATTTGACGGTAGCTTACGAGAAAAATATGTAAATTAAAAATGGCAAATGTTGAATTGGAGGATAAAAAGAATTAAACAGATTTTTTTCTAGCGGCTATTTACGAAATAACCCATGCACGCTATTTATTTATTAAAATGCTTGAGTCTTATCAAACGGGGAGTAAAAAAGAACAGCAACACACACAGCATATTTTCTCTCGCTTTAGTTTTTAAATGGCGGTATTTGTCCTATTAGAATCGAAATAATTCATGGAAGCCATATATTGTTGGAAACTTACACATGGCCTGGGCCTTGATATTTGTTAATTTTATCTCTTGATAATGCTCAAGATACAATTCGAATATCACGGCCCAGGCCATATGCAAATTTCAAACAGTGGCTTCCATAAAACATTTCTTAAGTAAACTTCAACAACACATTTGCAATATATAATGGCTTGACTATTGTTGACGTGAGATGGACGTTTCTTTTTTGATGCATTAAAAAAAAATGAGGGTGATATGATATTAAGGTAAATATGTGTTTCTCACATAGAAAAACGTGGACTGCAATAAAAAAATACATAAGAAAAGTTTTAGCTGAACAAACATTTATAAAACAGTTTTACTGTGTCTGGTATAAATGTAATCTTATAATGATTCTTATTCCACACTGTAAAATAGAAATGTTTGCTCTAATATAAGACACACGATATAATATAACTGGACGTAATTCAGTGGTGCATTCAAATAATTCTTTCACAATTAAAGTGCGATTGATCTTTTTGTAAAAATCTTAATATGTCGTAATATACCCAACAATACAAATTAAATATTTTAAAATAAACAGCTGTTCAAAGTTAAAATAAATATGCTTATTTAGAATCATATGCTATGATCACCAAAACAAAAGAAATTAAAGCTAACCGAGTTGAACGGTCTATGTTTAATTTATTATTTACATTGTTTAAGATATCAATATGAATACATACACTCTCTTGTTAAGCTAAAGATGCTCTTAAGTATGTACCATTAGTTACTGGATCACTCAAGCTTTATCAATATACCATTGTTTTCATATAAAAAACGTTTTTTTTTCACATAGAATGAATAATCCCGCTTAGAATAATTTAAAACTCGAGCTATTTAGTTTCGTATGTGAATAAAACAATCTTCATAATGTTTAAGCACTGAAAAGAATTTTAAGTTTAATACATACCGGGTAACAGGTTCATTCCTGTAAAAAAACAAATACTTGTGCCTAATTGTGAAGTGTTTTTGAGAAGTCACAAATCTTTACTTTAGTACATGAGACACATGCGTGTACGTTGTGTGTTTGAAAAAAATATTACCGGAATAATGGTTTAATGAGATTTTTTAAAGAAAATATCCCACTAAAATGTTTATACATTTTGAATGTCATCCTTCATTTTATTTTACAAAGACAAATTCTTGGAAACACACCAATAATCTAATGAGGTTACAAAGTGTTTTAGGTTGTGTCCAAAAAACATTATTATTCCAACAAAAGGCCTGATATTTATTTTTGTTTACATTTTATATATGAACTGGTCTTCAATTTACTTCATAATACTCGACTGTAATTTTAACTATACTTATTTTTTTATATATAAATAAGGCCGTTAGTTTTCTCGTTTGAATTATTTTACATTGTCATATCGGGGTCTTTTATAGCTGACTATGCGGTATGGGCGTTGCTTATTGTAGAAGGCCGTATGGTGACCTATAATTGTTAATGTCTGTGTCATTTTGGCCTTTTGTTGACAGTTGTCTCATTGGGAATCATACCAAATCTTCTTTTTTATATCTACAGTCTGAACTTGTACTTTACTCGACCAGTATTTAACCATTGTGTACGCGGCTGAACCATATTCGATCTACTAGGAACAATACTCGACCTAGTCAGAACCGCACCCGACATAATCTGAACATATTTGACCAAGTATTTACTTCAATTTTTCTTTAACTCACTGATTACTTATCAGGTGAATTCAAAGGCCTTGCGATTTAAATGAAATAGGATGTTGCAAGGAATGAATGTTATTATGAAGTTAATGCTCTCTGACCAGATGTGATATTTTTAATGGGTTTGTCCCAAGAAGGAGTTATTACTTGAGCGTTCACTAATAATCAGAAGAACAGTTAAAAAAAGGTTAATTCAAACCATCTTTGTTTTCTGTAATTATACATTTAAGTACACTTTACTTACGTTAATATTTATTTTCTTTAAGTACAATATACTTACGTTGAAATCTTTTCATTCCTGTAACAAGAATCCAATAAATTTATCAAATAACAATACAGTACAAAACAATTGAAGAGTTTGTCATTTTGTTTAAAAATCCAAACACATGTATTTGCTAGCAAATCATGGCAGAATGAAATAAAAAGGACAACAAACATTTCACCGAAATACTAATTTCAAAGAACGTGGAATGATGTGTATTCATTTAAGAAATACACATACATTGCAACTATCCAGATTATCTAAATAAAACTCTGAATAATATAAAAAAAAAACTAATTTTAAACGCATCATTGAACACAGTTTGCATGTTTTTTTTTAATTCAAGTGTGGGGACTGATGTGTATGCACTAAAATCAATCTTTTATGGTCAATAGGAAAGTAACATCTTCCAAAATATTTGCACCAAAAACAGTAAGGCACGTTAATGTTAATTCAGATACTTTTTACTCTTATTTTGTAAGCAGTCAATATAATACTTTATTTTATCTGTTAAGAAAATGTGTTACAGTGTTTTTTTGTTTAAGTTGAATACAACTTCTCAACACAATTTACATATTCTGATTAATCTGAATTGATTTCAATATTATCACTCATGGGAGACAATTTCCATATACTATACAATATCATAACATGATAATGTCAGTAATGACAAGTTTTTTTTATACTACATCTAAATTTACCAACAGTCTTGACATGACGTTTCAATACGTCAGAAAAAAACCACCCCGGACCAACCCAGACAATTATAAAAACAACATTTTCAATGTTGACATTTTCATTACTTACCCACAAATTTGACATGCGTATTTGTATATCTTTTGTGATTCTTTAGACCTAAAATAATATTAACCAGGGTGTAATTCTTATCTATGAAAAAGCATGCAAATATATTAACACACTGCCAAAAGGAAAAGACGAATATGACACAACCGTAATTTATGCAAAAACGTGTGCAAGCTTACAACGAAAACATTGGTATAGCGTCATGTTCTAAACACATTTTCGCCAATAAAGAAACCCTTCCATAGCGGACTGTACAGCATTACTTTGTGTATCTTGTTGAAAGCCTGACTGCTGCCGGTAATTGTTTAAATCTTTTTATTCGAACTTTAGTGAATATTTGTCACATTGGCAATCCTAACACATCCCATTGTTTTATTAAAGAACACCTAGAAAAGCACTGTTCATTTACGAATATCTAGCCAATTATTTGTTATCAGTATATTGCAGTTCGTTTTTACATAAACTCTGAAAGTCACTCCAAATAACAAAATGCTGGACTGCAAATTTTGGTCTTCTATCTTGTATTTGTGTTGTGCTTTGAACATTGTCTTCATCTTCAGTTTTCAATGTTTATGTTACTGTGTCTTTAATCATTAAAGTTATACAGTTGAATAGAGTTTATGTACATATATTTACGTTCAAATTGCTAAACAAAAGATGCATTGTATTACCTGGTATTTTGCTGGTTTTCAGTTTTTTCCAATAACGCTTTACCTTCTCTAAAACACAAAACATCACTACATAATAAGCTCATTGAAATTGGTTAATACAATATGCAAGAAATAAATATTATCAGATTATTTTTTCATATCGCATGTATTATCAGCCCTTGGTTCAATATCAGCCCATGAGCCGCATATGCTTCAGCAGAGAAAAAAAAAAACATTTTAATATGGACGAATCGACAAAAAAAAATAAACAATATACATTATGAAGACTGTTAGGAAAAGGCAACCTTTTCAAAGTAACTTTCGAAATTATGTTTGAAACTTATAAAACATGTATTTATTTAATAATTTGTTTGTTTCTTATTTTTATCTTTTTATTATTAGTTTACACAATATACTTTTCAGTATCTTTATAATTGTTTTGTGCACTATTTCATAATGTTTTTCACTGAAAACGTTGCATTGAGGTGTATTTTCTGGAATTTGTCGAGTATTACCGGAATGCCATGCGATAACGTTACGGAAAGGCATGTGATAACAATCGAAGCATGTGATAAACTTTTCATATCAGCTCGCTAAGCACCAATTTGAAAAATATGGAATCTAGGTAAATTTGAGGATATTATTATACAGTAAAAATCATATGCTATTTAGTCTAAGTATATGAGAAATAGAGAATAATACATGGCAAAATCTGTATCATATGTCGTATCATCCCGAGACACCAATATCAGCCCTTAAGGCCCGGGAAATGATATTGGTCGGAGGTAATATGGCATGCGATACGGAGTTTGCAATGTTTTAGTCGCTTTATCATATATTTTCACAGAAGAGTATTATATTATATGAACTGTTTTCTGATCCATAGCACTGGATTACCTTCAGTTCTACTTTTGTCTTGTTTTAAAAGCCTTAAACGAATTACTTACCTTACAATTTGCTTGCTGTTGTTTTAAAAATATTTCATTTATTGTATTTGTTTTGTGTGTTTTGTATTTTTTTTTTGTTGCATTTAGTGTGCAAAAAAAAGTAGGAGTGTGATAAAAAGTGTAATAAAGGGTATGATAAAGGGTGCGCATCAAAGTTGCGTGGTATGGATTAAACTGCAGGCCTTTTCTACTAAATTGACCACTAAATATATGATAAAAGGTAAGTTGATTAGAATTTCATTATGTCATGTACAAAAAAGTTTAGGTATATTTTAGGTTTCAGAAATTAAAAATATGTAGGATGCCAAACCTGAGGTAAACACATCTCTTTTAAAGGTAGGGAAATAATTATGTGGTTTATACAAGCACAAAATGAAAACAAAATGATTATATACACCAGGAATCATTAATAGAAAAAAAAACCACTTGTTTTAGATTAATTTCCGAAGTTCCTTTCATGTAACTTATCATCACAAGGACAGCTACAACTTAGAGAGTTAAAAGATGGAGATGTTTTATAACTAAAATTGAGAATGGAAATGGGGAATGTGCCACAGAGACAACAACCCGACCACAGAAAAAAACAACAGCAGAAGGTCACCAACAGGTCTTCAATGTAGCGAGAAATTCCCGCACCCGGAGGCGTCCTTTAGCTGACCCCTAAACAAATATATACTAGTACAGTGATAATGAACGCCATACAAATTTCCAAATTGTACACAAGAAACTAAAATTAAAATAATACAAGACTAACAAAGACCAGAGGCTCCTGACTTGGGACAGGCGCAAAAATGCGGTGGGGTTAAACATGTTTGTTAGATCTCAACCCTCCCCCTATACCTCTAGCCAATGTAGAAAAGTAATAAAGACTAATAACAATACGCACATTAAAATTCAGTTCAAGAGAAGTCCAAGTCTGACGTCAGAAGAAGTATGCGAGGTGCTAAATACATGATATAAACACAACCATCACAAATATAACAAGAATGGTCAAAGCTGTTTTGAATAAAGTTTCTTAATATAAAAAATGAACAGTTACGACAGTAGCTTATTTATCACACGTGCCGTTTTAAGTGCAGGATTGCCTACATGTACAAAAAAGTTAAATCAGTAGAGTCCAAAATAATTGACAATAACTAATTGCTAGACAAATGTCAATAGCTGTTTTAATAGTGGATAGTTGTTATATGTATATATTCATTTTGTACATTTAATAGGGACACTAATACCTAAATATGCCGAAGAACGGTGTAAGTATAAGATACCGCATACCGATAATCCAAATCAATCAATTTTCAAATGTGATTGATGATGCTGAAACCTTGATTTCTTTAAAGTCGTAAATCTAAAGTTGAAATACCAGATGCTTAAATGTGTCGTTCTATCAAAGTGTCTGATTTCTATTTTCTTATAATTGAGGTCCATTCAATGTGGACTACTGTTCATACAAAGCGAGCCAAAAATTACTCTTCGTCGTATCAAAATGAGCGTACGAAATTAGTCTGTTTTAAACAATTTCTAACAACATTGTCTTTTCTAGATCCGTAGTACCAATCATCAAAATGTGATGTTCTTATCTTACAACCATTCGTTAACCTGCTTTGTCTGTTTACCTCTTGAAGAAGTATGTTCACCAAATGTTCATTAGTGTAATAACAAATTTTTATTTTGTGTAGTGTTGTTTGTCATTTGGTGTTGTTTGTTTTTGTTTTTGTTTTGTCATGGTGTTGTCTGTTTTTTTTAAAGAACGCCTTTGAATGTCTATTTGGCATCTTTAGCTCCGATTGCAATGCTACAAGACACACATTCAACAGATATAGATATCATTTATTTAAGACAATATTCCGTATACCGATGCAATTGTTAACACCATAATTATTTTTTTTGTTTATGAATTGATAACTTACTTAAACTGTAACTCTCCGAATAGGCTGTCTATTTCTGTACCTAAAGGCTTTCTGTTTCTGTATGACACAGATGACCTTTCAGGAACTTGCTGTAATTCTATGTTGTCCACATCAACTTTAAGTTTCTTAAGCTTTTTTAACAAAAGTACATCTGCTATCGATTCCATTTCTTTGATGTTTATTTGCCATTGTTGACAGTTTTCGACATCTTTACGATGAACTTTGATTATTGCAGACATATTATGTAATGCTTTCTGTTCCTCATCCTGCACAAGCTTAACAAAACCTTCGACTTTTTTATCAATTAGCTTCTTCCAGGAGTTGCCCTCTTCAGTAATGGTCTTGATGACTGCTTTGACTTCCTCACGGTAAGCTTTTGTGTACTTTTCAATTCTGTTTACGTTTTGCCTCGATATAGTTTCCTTTAATTCAATATCCTTTGTAAGTTCAGATCTAAGTTTTTTAGTTGATTTAGTAAGGTCTGTCATCAGATGGCGACTGTGTTTCTCGACGGTGCAAATTCTACAGACAGGAGTATCACAATCCTGACAGTAGAATAAAAAACTTTCCTTGTGGTCCATACAAAAAAGTTTTTCTTCCTGGTTGATATCTCGTCCGCTTACAAAAGTGTGGTTTTTACAAGATTTTGTGCGTAAATGAGATAATTTACAGCTTCCGCAAAATAACTGATCACATTGCTGGCAGTAGTGTTCACCTGGTCCACCAGTACAGATTTCACAAGTCGATGCAGCGGATTGTGCCATTTTGTTTGTTTCCTTTTATCACCACCACCAACCTTAGGTTTGCTCGTTTGACTTTAAAACGTACTCTGGCAGCATTTACACAACTATAAATAAAATCCGTAGGAAGAACTGAAAAGAAAATTCAATTAACTTTGATTGATCAAATGAATCATATAATGCAAATATGTAAATTAATACAAGTTAAAAAAAACAATAATGAGGAACCAAAAATTCATTGTATAAGGTTTAGATGATAACATTGCAATCTACGTTATCATTGTTGTAGTTTAATAGTATCATGTAAAATATATATGTAATAACATTTGCTTGTTTTTAAATGTTTTCATTCCATAATTTATTCTAGATCTGATTTATAAACTCATTGAACAACATTGATAAAATATTCCAACAGGCCTCAGATAAATGGTTCTATATATTTACCTGTACTGAATAGATTAGAGATACGTTTTACCTGACTACTTACACATGTGTATTTAGTGTATAAATGTTAAAAGTTAGCACGCATATATTGATCAATTTAAACATTTAAATTTTTTGCTACATGTATTAATCGCGGTACGTCTAACATAACTCAAAACCATATAAAGGAACTAAAACTAAAAAAAATATTCAAGACTAATAAAGCCCTATACAATATATGACAAAAGAGAAAGGAAACTCTATACCTATGTTTATGATTATCCGAAAATACAGACCGTATTGTATATATCTTACAGACGTTTATCTGGGTTGACATAGTTGCATAAAGTATAACTTTTGATTATGTGAATTAATTTAATTCAAAATGCGACACAGTACAATTACATCAGGGTATTCTTTTCAATTAAATTGAAGATTTCTACATAGGAATGATAGAACTCTATACCAGAGACAAACTGACCTATACGTTTATAACTAAAGGTTACTGTAGGTCCTCAACCTCATTTTGCTGCGGCAGCTAAACGTAGTCCCGAAGTGGCAATTGATAAACAATTAAACAAAGAAATCTCATCACCTGAGGTATGTACAAGATGGGTATATAAAAAAAAGAACTTTTAATTACCAAAACTGAGGGATATTTGGGATATCGTTAACTATTGAATCTGTGTGAATTTGAATTTGGCTATTTTAACGATACTATCATAATTAGTTCAATGATACTATTGGCAATACAGACATGGTTCACAGGGCATTTTATGACAAAAGAGATGATTTCAGCTTTCCAATTGTGAACTTTCCATTTCTAAGTAGCAACATTCCAGCAGCACCTGCATACGGGGTATATATCTCCCAATTGATACGATATTCCCGTGCTTCCATTTCCTATCATGATTTACTTGATAGAGGGTTACTGCTTACAAGGAAGCTATTAAACCAAGAGTTCCAAATGGTGAAGTTGAAATCATCCCTTCGTAAATTTTACGGACGCCATCACGAGTTGGTTGACCGTTATGGAATAACCGTTTCACAAATGATATCGGATATGTTCCTTACGTCGTAACTACAATCCCCTTCCCTTTCATGAATGTGACCTACCGAATTAGACTATTTACCGGATTTGTAATCACATAAGCAACACGACGGGTGCCACATGTGGAGCAGGATCTGCCTACCCTTCCGGAGCACCTGAGATCACCCCTAGTTTTTGGTGGGGTTCGTGTTGTTTATTCTTCAGTTTTCTATGTTGTGTCATGTGTACTATTGTTTTTCTGTTTGTCTTTTTCATTTTTAGCCATGGCGTTCTCAGTTTGTTTTAGATTTATGAGTTTAACTGTCCCTTTGGTATCTTTCGTCCATCTTTTATGATAAGTCATTAATAAAAAAATGAACTCTTTGTATATCTATCCAATCGAAATAGAGATTAAGGATACAACAGATACAGTTAAATCTGTCTCATATCTATAAATAGACAATGAGGGTCGGTTGAAAACAAAGCTTTCCGACAAAGGAGATGATTTCAGCATCACAATTATGAACCTTCCATTTCTATGTAGCAACATTCCTGCATACGCATTATATATCTCCTAATTGATACAATATTCCATAGCTTGTATTTCTGATTATGATTTCCTTGATAGCGGGTTGCTGCTCACAAGGAAGCTATTGAATCAAGAGTTCAAAATGGTGAAGTAGATATCATCCCTTCGTAAATTTTACTGACGCCATCACGAGTTGGCTGAAAGTTATGGAATAACCGTTTCACAGATGACATTACATATTTTTCTTACGACGTAACTTCAATCCCCTTCCTTTTTTATGAATGTGACCGACCAAATTAGACTATTTATCGTGTGTGTAATAACATAAGCAACACAATAGGTACCACATGTGAAGAATTATCTGCTTACCCTTCCAGAACACCTGAGATTATCCACAATGTTTGGTGGGGTTCGTGTTTCTCAGTCATTTTTGTTTCTTGTGTTTTATTATTTGTCTGTTTGTCCTTTTCAATTTTTAGTTTAAACATATTTATTTATTTATTTATTTTATTTATAGTGGATTGGGAAACAAGTTTTGCAACTTATATAAATCCCTTTCCACTTTGCAGGTGCGAGTGCTGCCTTGTAGCGGCATTAGCCTACTCTTTTTCGAAATCTACAAGGGTGTCTTTAACGTGCAAGAGATATGGCTCTCTCTTAACAAGGGTCAGCCATTTATCGTCCCCTTCCGACGGACTATCATCGTTTCCTCAAGACCATACTCGCAGATGGTGTCAAGGGAGAGCCGAAAATTGAGTTCCTGAAATTTTCATCCCAAACGGGAATCGAACCAGGAACCTTTGTGTTAGTAGTCCGATGCACTAACAACTACACCACGGCTCTCTTACGGCTTTCAATTTTTGGCCATCGCATTGTCAGTTTATTTTTGATTTATGAGTTTGACTGTTCCTCGGGTATCTTTTGCCCTTCGTGTATGCTTTTAGTAAAAGATGCAACATTTTAAATCTCTCAACATTCCATATTTGCCTGTCCAAAGTTTAAGAGCTATTAGTTCAGTGGTTGTATTTGGTTTATGTCTGTCACATTTGTTTTCCGTTACATGTTTTCATATGAAAAAGGCTGTTAAACTTCTCAATTAAATTGTTTCATAATTTTCAATTTGGAATCTTTTATGGCCGACTTTATGAATGTATTTTCTTAATGTAACTTGATTTTTAAAACGTTATATCAACGGGTCAGTATTACTAACTCAAATATTACATTATACATGTTTTATTCTCGAAAACTCTTACACTTTTGTTTAAGTTATCTTTTGTATATCTTGTTAAATGATAAAAAATATATGTATGCTATACTCTAAAAATGTGTGTCGAAAAATCCAAGAGGGACGTTCAAACTCATAAATCGGAAATAAAATGACAACGTCAAAGATAACATAGAAAGAAGACAAATAGACAAACAATAGTACATAAAACACAACATCAAAAAGTAAAGACTAAGCCACACGAACCCCACCATTAAACTGGGGTGCTCAGTGTTTCTCTGTGAGATTCATAAAAAAACCTGTTCCTGTTGAGTCGTCTTATAAAGGAAAGACTACAAGTTTTCAAACACTTCTTATGCATGACGTATGCAGATAAAACCCGAGAATCACGATAGCTGTTTCACTGATTGCACACAGCTTTGAATATAAAACGACTTGATTAAAGTAGTCAATCATAGTGTTCGTATCGATTGATTGTACACAACAATGTGTTGAGAAATTTATGTTTGTATATCAATTTAATAGCAAATACATTTTTCTAAATAAATCAAAATTAGTAGTTCTACTTCAATTATGTTGAAGCTCAATACGACATTAACATCCATGTGTATATCGAATTGCCGTGTGCATTATCTCATAAAGTTTGTGTCCTTCATGGTATATTGTATCCCTGTATACCTACACGTCTAGTATTGAAAGGATTTTGCTAGACACAAAATGTGAGCTTTGCATCTACTAAGGGAGAGGCAAATGTGGGACATTGTTAATGGAATACCTACGCTACTAAATAAACTACACATTCAAGTTGTCAACCTTAAACTATAAATTTTTCTATTTGTTTTTTAATGTCTTGTATTATGCATAGATTTCAACCACAATGAAAGATGCAATAGTGTATAACGATTCAAAATATCAAAAAGGTTCACCTGGGTTTCGTCAGATTAAAGTTATCTTTAAAATCAACATCACATACAATATACCAGATTTGCCAAACAATGATCCCTCATAATCAACAAAATAAAAGGAAGACCATATAACCATTACCTTTCCAAAACTCTTAATAGATAAGGCGGTAGTGAAATTGAAATTTGCCCTCTTTACAATTTTGCACCAATGGCGATTTAAAACATCTTCTTATAAAAGGTAGAGAGTGCCAGCTGTTTGATTCACCTCCCGATATGAAAGCTGATTTCAATACGCTTTTTTGAAGGAGGGAACAAGGCGTTTGCGCAATACAAATTGCTGCGGTCGAAGAAGTGAGAACTGAAAAGAACAGGTTCCAGTTTATCTCATGGATGAAGTTAAGAATCAGATCTACTCTTGCAAGGTAAGTCACAAATATTCTAACACCGGGTATGTCTTAATCATAATGGTATCCGATAGACAAGATATACGTTACAGATGTCACTACATTTAGGTAGTCTTACAAACATAGAGTAGACATCTAAAATACAGCGCATTAATATCCGAGAGGATGTCAATAATGACAATTA
Organism: Mytilus galloprovincialis; assembly: GCA_037788925.1. NCBI lineage: Eukaryota > Metazoa > Mollusca > Bivalvia > Mytilida > Mytilidae > Mytilus > Mytilus galloprovincialis. The sequence goes on along the minus strand of CM075336.1, from coordinate 83,187,289 downwards.
CATATAACAAGTTCAAGGAGGGTCATAATAAAGACATATGAAAATTACGAAAGTGAAATGTAAGTTATAAATTGCATTCCATTGTTATCTTTTCATTTGTTGTTCGAGCTTTTGATTTTGCTATTTGATAAGGGACTTTCCTTTTCCCCATTCGTGAAATAGGCAAACATCAACGGTGAATTAATTCAAACTTGATGAAATTAGACGCACAAAGTAAAAAATTGAATATAGTTTAATAAAGCACTTTTAGAGGCCTTTCGGACCTTTTTATAGCTGACTGTGCGATATGGCACTACACGAAATCCCGGATTTATAGAGGTATGCAAATGTTATGTAAATGTATTCAGAGACCGACATTTACATATATTTACAAACCACTGCATTTAGTTTATCTTGTCTTTACATGTTGTAAATATTAATATTTCTTGTGCTATACTCTCCTATGGGCGGTTATGAGAGACCGCGGTTTATAAAATAAATTAACACCTAATCAAACCATTTTGCAGTTAAGAATTTATATATATTTATGACCGTCGCAAAACTTTTGCAAACTTATGTATTTGTATTCCTCTGCAAATGGAAATCTTTGTCATGTATTTTTCTATGATGTAAATTTATCCGCAAATGTGTGTCTTTGTCTAGGTAGCAAAGCATCATCATTCAAATGATTTTATATGGGTTATAAAGTGTAAGGTGCATCTACATTTTCCTGGTATGTAAACCAATTCAAAACGAGAACTTTATAGAGGGGTGTAAAGCATCATTTCCTTTAATCTACAGAGACCTGTCAAATGTATTGTAAAGGAATAATTTTGTTAGTCTTTATTGTCGGCTGAAATGTATGTCAAATCAGAACATATCAAAAGCCTTTGAACATATTCCGAAATGTATGGTAAATACATAGATTTGCAGACAATTTGTTTAACTGAGAAATGTGGTCGAATGATAATATCAATGACATGTGTAAATATATTGGACATATGTTACTTTAAATACATATGCAAATAAATGATAAAGAAAGATATTTCAGACAGCTAGAAATGTATGTGTAAATATATTGGGCATATGTAACTTTGAATACATATTGCAAAGAAATGATAAAGAAAGATATTTCAGACAGCTAGAAATGTATGTGTAAATATATTGGGCATATGTAACTTTGAATACATATGCAAAGAAATGATAAAGAAAGATATTTCAGACAGCTAGAAATGTATGGTAAATAGATATATTTGCTTTTAATTTGCTACTATATTTGAAAGGTGCAGATTATATTTACAAATATTTCCATAGCATTAGTGGTCAAGCTATGATATGACAAATATAGCTGCTTTGGGATTGGTTTTTGGCATATTGGTAATATCATTTATTATAAATGTATTTTAATAATTTCTCGAGCTCTGTTTGGTGTACTGTGTAAATTACTTCATCCACCAAAATCTTGTTTCTCGGTAAGTTATGATGGTTCATTCGCATAAAACGATCGTTTCCTTCGAGTATCGCTTTGAAATTTCTGGAATTGCACGAGTCATAATTCACTCTGTTTATAAAACATATAATTTTTTTTTAAAGAGACATATACTACAATATGTATTATATATGTTACTGCAGAGACAAATATACTATATATATATAAGTACGTCTGAAATTGCGAAAGCAAATTTACAGATCTAACATTGTTGGGTTGATGTTTAAGACGAGTTGTACTATATATATATATATATATTATGTCTCTGGTTACTGATAGTTATAATACATATATACAAATTAAGCCTAAACAATATTAGATATGCGGCCTCATTTTAAATTTAAATCGGTACCATTCGGAAGGTTATCGATCGATTTATCAAGTTTTTATAAAAAGTCCAAGTTTCTGAAATAGAAATATTCCTTCATCGGTAGAATAGTTGTCACATAATATTTGACACAAAACACATCTTGAGAGAATGTTTTTTTAAGAATCGGCTAGTTTGCACACATACTTAAACGTTAAATCTATTGACGAATATTTCAGTTTTGTAATATTTGTTTTCCTTATCCGTTAAGTCCAGTCACGAGATGTTGAACTCCGTGTGCTTTATGAAGCTCTCTCTGCAAAAACTTTCTTGTGTGTGAGAATGAAAGTTAAACACTACAAACAAAGAACCAGTGAGTCACGTGTCATAATTGACACACAATTTACCAATGAAATCAAACAAAATTGATAGATAATATCATTCCATCGACGAGATGTCGCCCTTCCTTGGTTTATCAGCAGTTAAATGTGACAATTATCACCTTTCACAGAAAGATCTGGTCCGAAAAGATCAATAGAAGACCACCGCTAGTATCAATATCCATCAATTATAAGGCACAAACAATTATCATTTCTTTATGATTAATAACATCATACATTGTCTTAAAACAATGCTCCCGTTGTCATTTGATTGTGCTGTTTTTAAATACTCAAAACTAAAATAAGTTATCGAACTATCAGTCATTCGATATCTCATTTATCGCCTATTCCATCCTAAAATTTTACAGCTTCCATATGTACTTTGACAGGAATCGTATTTTTTCTGCCATGATCAAATAAGTTTTTATTTTTTTATTTTTTTATTTTTTCTGCAATGATTACATTTAACATACTTTGCACACTTTTTAATTGAAATAACATTGAAACAAGAATCGATGTCACAAAGTCATTTTGTTTTAACATAATTCAAGAAGATTTGTAAACGACAAATACATATTACAATTACTCTTCAATCTTTTGAATCTCTCTCTGGCAAATTTCAAACAAAAGAAAAGTATATAAAACATCTTTTAGGCTAAAAAACCTACAGGTTTACACAACATAAACTATACACACAACACAAAAAACAAATGACAGTCACAATACAAGTACATGTAACTTACTCAAACAGAAGGTACAAAAACCTATCTTACAAAAAAACCATGGAAAACATATCTTTAAAAGATATAAGGCAATTGTACCCTGTACGACAAGACGAAGTCTAGACTTATAGTTTTAGTGGAAATGTATATGATTCGTGTTTGAACAAAGCAATATCTTACACTTCTTTCTTGGACATATTTTACGCAAAGTCTTAAAATAACTACATGTATCATTTGTCCTTTAACAGTGGAGTCGGAAACATATATCATTGTTCTTGCTTTCCATACAGGCGGGAAAAAAGGAAAGAGGGGCAAAATACATAAACTATCGTTATAGTTAAATCGCATTGATAAATGTTTAAAACTCTAAATAAGTTGATATATTAAAGAATATTTTCCAATAAAAAGATAAAACAAAAAAAGTGACAAGCCTCTGTGTCTATTAATATATCAAGGCACATTTCTGATTTTACCATCTTTAACTTGTATCATGCATGCTTTGGTACCTGGCGGATAAAAGTATTCGTCCCATTGGCTATCATACAACATCTTTTTTTACATACAAATCATCCGTTCACGATGTTGTAATACCTATGCAGGTTGAACTTCAATTTAGAGGTTTATCTATTGAAGTTTTAGTTCTTTGGGTACCAAACGTGACCTTTAGAATTTAATTACTATAATTTTTAATTAGTTAATTATGCAAGTTGCAAATCTGGCAGAATCTATCATAAATTAAAAGTCATTGTAAGGACTGCTACCAAAATATAGTGTGTTCAAATGTAAAAAGAAATGTTAAAGTGAACTGCTTGTACGGAAGCGTATTTGAGCCACACATTTTTTTTTCTTCCTATGTTTGCGTTATAACGCAAACCTTTTTGATATACCGCAAAGGTTCGCAAACCTTTGCGTTATAACGCAAACCTTTGCGATATAACGCAAACCTTTGCGTTAAAACGCAAACATTTTGCGTTATAACGCAAACCTTTGCGTTAAAACGTAAACCTTTGCGTTATTACGCAAACATTTGCGTTATTACGCAAACATTTGTTTTATCTTATTTCTTATTCAAGATTCAAAGGAAACAGTAGTTATTATTGGAGGAGGCTGTATATAATAAAATTTATCACATTTGTAGTAATTGCAAAGTAAACTGCTGGAATAATTAGATCATATCAATGACTAATAATGAGCAGAATAATATAAGAAGATGTGGTATGAGTGCCAATGAGAAAACTCTCCATCTAAGTCACTATTCGTAAAAGTAAACCATCACTACACGAAATCCCGGATTTGAAGAGGTATGCAAATGTTATGTAAATGTATTCAGAGACAGACATTTACATATATTTACAAACCGCTGCATTTAGTTTATCTTGTCTTTACATGTAGTAAATATCAACATTTCTTGTGCTATACCCTCCTATAGGCGGTTATGAGAGACCGCGGTTTATAAAATATATTAACACCTAATCAAACCATTTTAAAGTTTAGAATTTGCATATATTTATAACCATCTCAAAACTTTCGCAAACTTATGTATTTGTATACCTCTGCAAATGGAAATCTTTGTCATGTATTTTTCTATGATGTAAATTTATCCGCAAATGTGTTTCTTTGTCTAGGTAGCAAAGCATCATCATTCAAATAATTTTATAGGGGTTATAAAGTGTAAGGTGCATCTACATTTGCCTGGTATGTAAACCAATTGAAAACGAGAACTTTATAGAGGGGTGTAAAGCATCATTTCCTTTAATCTGCAGAGACCTGTCAAATGTATTGTAAAGGAATATTTTTGTTAGTCTTTATAGTCGGCTGAAATGTATGTCAAATCAGAACATATCAAAAGCCTTTGAGCATATTCCTAAATGTATGGTAAATACATAGATTTGCAGACAATTTGTTTGATTAAGAAATGTGGCCAAATGATAATATCAATGACATGTGTAAATATATTGGGCATATGTAACTTTGAATACATATGCAAAGAAATGATAAAGAAAGATATTTCAGACAGCTAGAAATGTATGTGTAAATATATTGGGCATATGAAACTTTGAATATGTATGCAAAGATATTATAAAGAAAAATATTTAAGACAGCTAGAAATGTATGGTAAATAGTTATATTTGCTTTTAGTTTGCTGATATATTTGAAAGGTGCAGATTATATGGACAAATATTGCCATAGCTTAAAGCTATGATATGACACATATATATATAGCTACTTTAGGATTGGTTTTGGCATATTGGTAATATCATTTATTATACATGTATTTCAATAATTTCGTTTTAATAAAAAAAAAAAAAAAATCGGGTCTACATAAACGGTTCTTGATCTCTTGATGTACTGCGTAAATTTCTTTATCCATCAAAATCTTCTACCCTCGGGAAGTTATTATGGTTCATTCGCGTAGCATAACACGATCGTTTCCTTTGAGTATCTCTTTGAAACTTCTGGAATTGCACGAGTCATAATTCACTTAGAATTTACTTTTTTTAAAAGAGACATATACTACAATATGTATTATATGTTACTGCAGAGACATTTATACTATTTATATAAAACAAACAAACAAACAAATATATAATGTCTCTTATTACTGGTAGAAATAATACACATATACAAATTAAGCCAAAACAATACTAGATAATAACAAATTTAAAATCGGTAGCGTTCGGAAGGTTATCGAGCGATTTATCAAGTTTTTAATAAAAAGTCCAAGTTTCTGAAATGGTCCAGAAATATTCCTTCATCTGTAGTAAAGTTGCCACATAATATTTGACACAAAACACATCTTGAGAGAATGCACACATAATTATATAAACGTTAAATCTATTGAAGAATATTTTCCTTATCCGTTAAGTCCTTTCACGAGATGTTGAACTCCGTGTGCTTCATGAAGCGTCCTCTGCAAAAACTTTCTTGTTAAAGTTAAAAATTACAAACAAAGAACCAGTGAGTCACGTGTCATAATTGACACACAATTTACCAATGAAATCAAACAAAATCGATAGATAATATCATTCCATGGACGAGATGTAGCCCTTTCTCCGATCAACGGGGTTTATCAGGAGTTAAGTGTGACAATTATCACCTTTTACAGAAAGATCTGGTCCGAAAAGATCAATAGAAGACAACCGCTAGTATCAATATCCATCAATATAATAAGGCACAAATAATTATCATTTCTTTATGATTTATAAATCGTCTTAAACAATGCTCCCGTTGTCATTTGATTGTGTTGTTTTAAATACGCAAAACTTAAAACAAGTTATCGAACTATCAGTCATTCGAAATCTCATTTACCGCCTATTTTATACTAAAATTTTACAGCGTTCAATTGTACTTTGACAGGAATCTTTTTTTATACGCCCGTTTATGGGACGTATTATGGTATACCGTTGTCCGTCTGTCCGTCCGTCCGTCGTCAGCATGTCGGACAATAACTCAAAAACGCTTGACCCAATTCGCATGAAAATTTAATATCTATTGACGTTAGCTCCTTTCGTTTTTTATAAATTTTAGATTTTAAGTTTCTAAAGTTTAAATATATTTAATTTTTATACTTGAACATTTATGTAAAATTTGTATTAAAAAGGAAACTTATTTTAATTATAATTGTTCTGTTAATGTAAAGTTTACCGAGTCAGAGCTGTCTCATTGACACTCATACCAAATCTTCTTGAATTTATATCGTACATGTATTTGCAGAATTTTTATTTTTTTTATTTATCGACTGAATGAGATAATTTGAATCGTTAAAATTTAGAATTATACATGAAAACAGATTCCTGCGACCCCTGTTGTTTCGATTAGCATGTTTTCTAAAGATATCCGCGTGGAGTTCACAAATTTCATCGTGTATTTGATCACCTGTTGTGAATTTCAGATAACCCTTGTCAAGTTCAGTCAAACTCGTGGTTAAAACTTTCCTTTACATATCAGTAATATTATTTTCCGGGCAGGGTACTCCCCCCTTTTTTATATCATACTCGGAACATTATTGTATACACTTTTTCTGTGGTACTTTCTTTATATTTTTAGGCGGCATGCAATGAAATTTTGGAAAATTTGCTGATTAGTTTGAGAATATCAGGGACATACATTCATTAGTATGTGCTTCGATTGGCTTATATCTATAACCATGGAAGTATTATAATATAATACTTCCATGCTATAACAAAAACAAGTACTCTAAGACTACTGTATCATTATTGTTAGTGAGAGACCTATCCTTCCATCAACGAACATGTAAAGCGTGTATAAAAATTGTTGAAACTGAGGAACATGTATTGATAGAGGGTCCATTGTAAGATGACCTGCAAACTGATCTTTTTTGTAGAAAAAACTTTGTCAGAACATCCTAACTTTAAAAAAACAATCTAATTTGAAAAATGGTCTATTGTTCTATAGGTAGCCAGTGAATGTGATAAAAGTGGCAAAATCTGCAAATTTATTTTACATATAGAAGACGCTGCTTTTCACGCCGTTAAACTGTTTGTCTTAACTGAAGACATTTTTTAATAAATTTGAAAATTTAGCTGTACATTTATACTTATTCATTATTAATACGACATTTCTGTTTTTTTTCACATAGCAAAATTAAACCTGTTTTAAGGACAATATGTTTATGTACTGTAGCGTGTTTTCCATAGTAATTTATAAACAAACATAGAAGCATTTAATGTTGAAGGCCAATTTTGAAATGTCTCTCAGACATCATGGCTGAAAAGTTAGAGAAAATATAAATAAACATACAATTCTGGGAGGTAAAACAAGAGTTAAAGCAGAGACTGAATTTATTCTTTTAATAAAAAATCAAAATGTTGCAATGCGTTTGTGTTTGTGTATGTGTATTCAAATTCTACGTTGTCTCATATTCGGGTTTAGTCGAAAGATATATATATATATATAAAGTGCCTAGAAAATCAACCTACCGATGTTAGAGTAGATTTGATTCGTAACTTCCTCCCCGGCGCCGGGGCTGGAACCTGTACTTTTTTTCTAACTTCTACGACAACACCGCCTAGCATTGTATATATATATATATATATATACAGTCATAGGATAAAAGAGGGTCTGGAAAAGGAGAGAGGTGGGTGTTCTTCAATTCTTAATATTATTTACGCCATTTTTCTCTATTCTATATAATAAAATTAACGGTATCAATTTTCTTGCACCAGATGCGCATTTCGACAATACATGTCTCTTCAGTGATGCTCGTGGCCAAAATATTTGTAATCCAAAGCTTATATAAAAGATGAAGAGCTATAATCCAAAAGGTCCAAAAAGTATAGCCAAATCCGTGAAAGGAATCAGAGCTTTGCATGAGGGAGATACATTCCTTAATTTATAATAATTTCTATCATTTTGTAACAGCAAATTTTAATAACACAAAAAAAATCCGTATTTTCATGCCAGTACCGAAGTACTGGCTACTGGGCTGGTGATAATTTTGCCCATTATTCTCTTTTTTTTTATATTCAAGAAGCCCACTATTCTCTATTCTTAAATGTTTGGCCTATCCTTTCCTTTCTATTCTTTATTTTTTAAGCCCATCATTCTCTATTCTGTAAAACTCCATCCACACCCTCATAGAAGATGCCATTCTAGTTATCTACGGTTTTTTTTATTTCACTTAATTATTATGATTGTCACAGTATCTCTTAATGTTATTTTTTTTCTTTTTTAAAAGTAGTGTCTTTTTCTAATACCCCAGTCCCACTAGGCCACGATCGCACTACGATCTATGAAAAAAATGCAAATTTTGATGATCGTAGTACGATCGTGTAGATCGCAGTAAGGTCGTATCACGGTCGTAGTGAGGTCAATAAGATCGTGATGAGCGTGGCTAACTTTGAACATGTTCAAAACAATCGTGGTGCGGTCGTGGCGAAATCAGATCGTAGTAGAAGCGTAGTGAGAGCGCACTAAGATCGTAGTAAGATCGCAAAGGTCGCTGTACCATCGTAGCGAGAGCGTGATTTCATTCGGAGAAACTGCGCTACGATCTCATTGCGACGTTATTACGACCTCACTACGACCATCACGTTCTCATCGCGACCCAATTACTCTCCACTACGACTATACCACGCTATTCACGACCATAGTACGATTCTAGCACGCCCTTGCCGTCGTCATCACACTCTTCTTACGACCTGACTACGTTCATACTACGATCATCATTCTCATTGTCATTTTCACATTAAATATATTAAATATCTTAAGGTTTTGTTTGTCTGTATGTAATTGGGACTTCTTGTTCATTTTGTCCTACGGCTCAGCCATGCTTCTCGTTTTCATATAGATTAAACCGTTGATTTTCCCGTTTTTATGGTTGTACACTGGTAATTTTGGAGACCCTTTATAGCTTGCTGTTCGGTGTGAGCCAAGGCTCCGTGTTGAAGGCCGTTCCTGGGCCTATAATGGTTTAATTTTAAAATAGTTACTTGGCGATGGAGAGTTGTCTCATTGACTCATACCACATCTTCCTATATCTATTGACACATCTGTGTCATCTCTGCTATCGTTCACTAAAATATCGTAAATTCAGCTTTATAGACCAGCAATAGGTTTTAATTTACGTCGGATTGGTCGGTCCGACATAACTACTTGATCAAGATTCGTTGCTATCAGAGCTCCCTCTGCCTCTACATCAACCCTACCACCACGTCCACGTGTTTTAGTAGATTTTGGTGGCATGACTATTGTTTTCGAGAAAACGTATTAATCAGAAATAGAAGGAATGGAACTGTATTCATATGGAACACGATGTTGACGTTATTGCTGAGAGCGTAGAATAGATCGCGGTAAAATCGTGGTAAGAACGTGCTATAATCGCAGAAGAAGCGTGGTAAGATCGTGTTGCAATCGGATGACTCGTGGTACGGTCGTAGTGAGAACGTGATGAGCGTAGACAGATCTTGATAAACGTAGTGAGGTCGCAGAATAAGCGCTGTGAGAACGTGGTATAATTGTAGCGGGATCGTCGTAGAAGCGTAATGAGGACGTAGTAGCATCGTGAAAGCAACGAAAATTTACATTTTCATACCGCTCATACCGCGACCTCACCAAGATCTTTATTTATTTCAGATCGTGGTGAGCGTGGTGCGATCGTTATCTAGTGGGACTGGGCATAGATTTGTATGTTTAATTTTGCTCCATATTTTTTTCCATTTTTAATGTAGTTTCGTGTTCCCCTCTAAGTGGGCAATTTTTCTTCATAATCCAAAACTGTGTACTTATATTTCAAGATAACACGACACCGAATGGCATATCTCCCGATTTCTAAAATTTTTGGCACACTTGTACTTTGAATCGAGTTACATCGGAATATGTAATAAAAAAAATGGCGGTTACCATTTTTGTTTTTTCGTAAATTTGATTAGAAAACGTCAATTTTGACGACAAATTCACACAGGGAAAATGCCTTGTTTTAACTTTTCTTTTTTCAAAGATTTTTCAATAGATGGCTTTGTTCTTATATACGGAGAAAACTAAAAACTAACATAATATCCCGGACTGATGCATGCTTTTTGTAATAGTTGTTATTAGCTTTCAACTAGCTGTCAGTAACTGCGAGTACTGTGTACTTAAAGTCTTTTGGTTGTTGGGATGTATAAGTACCCTTCTACGTCCACTCTGTTTTTGTTAGATGTATTATATTTGTATCCATCTGATGAGTTAAGCCTTTTTTAACTGATTTCTACAGTTTATTCTCATGTTCTTGCCCCGAGTTAAGTAGTCTGTAATTTAGTTTGTTGCTATGTAACATATTTGTTTTCGTTCATTATTTTGTACATAAATTAGGTCGTTTGTTTTCTCGTTTGAATTGTTTTACATATGTCATTTCGGGGCCTTTTATAGCTGACTATGCGGTATGGCTTTGCTCATTGTTGAAGGCAGTACAGTGACCTATAGATGTACATTTCAGTGTCATTTGGTCTCTTGTGGAGAGTTGTAACATTGACAATCATACCACATCTTCTATTTTTTTTATATATATATATAGAAACACACATGAAATCATCCTTGTGTTTTATATACATTGCTTCAAAGTTGACCGATACGCTAAGAATTTGACAAAACATTGTCTGAAAAACACATTTGGTGCAGCAGTCAAGAAAGGTTAAACATTCTGTTATTTGTGAAAATTAAAAAGAAAATCAACATCCTGATACAATACACAATCTTAATATAGCATACTTTGTATGATGTAAACGTGTGGGTTGTGTGCGTAGTTAGTCGGACCATGGAAGTGGAAGTATTATATACTTCCATGGTCGGACAAACCTTGCTAACTGTATGCAAAATTTCACTCAAATACACCAAGTTCAACATTCTGTCGTTCGTGAAAAATCATTAAAGAAAAAATGATCCTGAGAATATATATGCACCCTCCAAATAGGTAAAAAAAATATATCGGCGCAATATATTTAAAAATGCCAAATTTTGCAACCTGTCATAAAAAAAAAGAAGAAAAAATTGACAAGATGCGAATCGTTAGTGTATGTACTAACACCAGGTACATCATTTAAAAGTTTAAGCTTAAAAACTGTACATAATCTTACGAAATCAGCCGTATAATCCTATACTAGCTAGTATACCAAGTGCGGGACTGTCGAAAGGACACTGGTAAAACAATATGATCCCAGTATTTAGCCAAGGGCACACAATTTATATTAGCATATATAATGATGTTCTATTTTATAAATTATTATAAATCATTTGGTGACAAAATATCTTTTTGTATAAGCAGTTCATAGTGGGATGGTACTTGGGAGATATCAAATATAGCAAGCTAACATGTACGTCATTTTGACTTTGATGGAACGTTGTTTAATTGGCAATAATATCACATCTCCTTAAATAAATTAAATAAATAAATAATCTTTATTTCAAGAGGATGATCCCATTAGTTAAAACTAATCTTCCTGAGAGTCCTCAAAATAATAATAACATATTTATAAGTACATAGAGTATTATAAAGTTATATTATACACAATATACAATTGTATTTAAATAATAATGAAAAAGCATATTAATTTGCACAATTGATGAAAAATTTGTAACATTTTGTTTTAAAAGATACAAGTGTATTACTCATTTTTATATCATTTGGTAAACTGTTCCATATTTGAGAACCTGAATATGTAAATGTTTTCTTTAAAAAATTTGTTTTTGGTTTTGGAAGATTTAATACTTTTTCATCAGCTGAACGTAAGTTATAATTTTGATTATCAGTAAAATGAAAATTTTCTTGTAAATAGTTAGGAACCATATCATTTAATGATTTAAATACAAGTATTGCCTTTTGGTATTGAATGCGTTTTTCCACATTTAACCAACGTAAACTATTAAACAATAAACTGGATGATGTCATTATGTCAGCTTCTACTATAACTCTAGCAGATTTTTTTAATAACTTATTAAGTTTATTTATTCCACTTTCACAACAGCTTCCCCATATATTGCAACAATAATCAAATAATGGCAGAATATAAGCATTAACATAGATAATACGTATATGCATAGGTAAATATTTTCTTATCTTTTGTAATAAATTGATTCTGTTTGATATAGTACATGACATTTTATCTATCTGCTGATTCCAATTTAGGTTTTTGTCAATATATAAACCAAGAAGTTTTTCACAATCTACATTTTCTATTTGTTCATTTGAAATATTGATATCTAAACTGTTTCCAGTTGAACAAAGTCTTTGTTTTGAACCAACAATCATTGATTTACACTTTTTGGCATTTAATTTCATACAATTTTGCGCACACCAGTTTTCAATTACATGAATATCATTTTGAAGGTTAGAAGTTAACTGAAGTAAATTATTACCTTTACAATGTAATGTAGAATCATCTGCATATAAATCTATTAATGAATGTTCTATATTAAGTGGTAAATCATTGATATATAAAATAAATAACAAAGGGCCCAGGATAGAACCTTGTGGTACCCCAGTTTTTATGCATTTAGTATTAGACATGACGTTATTGACCGTAACTTGTTGGTTTCGTTCAAACAAGTATGACTTAAACCTTATGTCATAATGGTTTGAGTTTTTTCAAGACTAACAAATACGTACTAGGAGAATAAACTATGTTGCTGTTATAGCTTAAATCTTACTATTGTTGTGAACATGTGATGTTATAATTTGATAGATTTAATACTTGCTATACTAAATATACTTATTTCGGGGCCTTTTATAGATGACTATGCGGTATGGGCTTTGCTCATTGTTGAAGGCCGTACGGTGACCTATAGTTGTTAATTTCTGTGTCATTTTGGTCTCTTGTGGAGAGTTGTCTCATTGGCAATCATACCACATCTTCTTCTTTTTTTTTATAATTATTAACTTTCATATTCAAGAAACCAACAAATCTTTACTAAAACTACCGTAACAGATTAGCAGTAGAAAAATACTTGTCCATTCTGCATTAGTCACGTGTTATCTATATGTCTTTGGTTTTGATTGTCGTTAATTGGCCGGTTGCTGTGTATATCCCACATTTCCATTTTTGCAAATAAAGAAATAGCAACCCTTTTAATTTACATAAACACTTGTATACTTGTTAGAAAAAATCCTTATAAGACTGTGAATACTCTCGGGCTTTTCCCGACGCCCATGTGACCAATATGCCCCCCACAAAAAGGCACCTTTGCTAATCGCATGTGAGTCGTTTTGTCTCCCCACTTTGTGAAAAGGTGCGTTTTTTACCAGCTGTACCAGGCCTGTGTATCATATCTAACTCAAAACACAAAAAACACACCCATCTCCGAAGACCAAAGTGCAAATTAATATGAATCTAAATTCAAAATGATTTTAAGATTTGTCCCCCGCGCGACGCGCTGATGGGAACATTAAAATATCGGGCTTCCGTCCTTCCGTCCGGTCTTGTTAGGTCTCTAACGGGTAAAATTCTTGCCAGATTTTTATAAAATTTATATATCAGGTATATATCAGCATTGTTGCTGACAAGTTTCAAAAATCACTGCCGACAAACTGCTTATTGCATTGAGTAAAAACAAAAAGCGACTCAAAGACAACCACCAGTTTACAAGTATACGACATAAACATGAGGATGTCAGAATGTGACAGTAAATTTATTTTACATTTATTAATGACTAAAAAAAGACTTGCTATTTTTATTACCGGATTTCCAGTCCCGTTATTGATTTATTGTTGTACTGCGGACGAGCAGGCGGACTGCTTCAGTCGTTTCCGTGCGATGACTTATGAACCTTTCATCTAAAGGTTTTCAAATTTTAATATGTTGTAACTGGTGGGAAAATGAAGGTAGAGTTCGATATGGATGATTAACTTTACATCATTCAGCAACAACATTATTTTGATTTGAAATGAAATGCTATCGCTAAGAAATGTTTTAAAAAATTTGAGCCTTCGATTAGAACAAACACATGTACTGGGATTTTTTTCATATCATTATACCTTTAAATAGGATAAAGTCAAGATCGGTAAACCAAAGGGCACCAAGATATTTTATTAAAATTTTGAATTGATTGAATACTACCATATATATCTTTAGAACATAACTGATACAGGAGCAGGAAGGTTATTGAAATTGATGTAGTTTTTTTTCCATTAATGTTGTTCATTTTTATTCTTGTTAAAACACGAAATACAGAGATATACCTGATTCAAAAATTAAATTACTTGCTTTGCATCGAATCTATTATATCTGCTACATGTATGAGAAGCGGGGAAACTAGAATGTTTTTTTTTTATATACAAAAGATAATTGTTTAAAAACAGTTTAACTGTATATAATTTCAACATATTTTTAAATACAATGTTACAGTAACTGTCCTTATTTCTCTTTTAATTTTCTACCATATAAACTTTTAAATTATCTGCGTTTTTCAAAGTATTAACACGTTTTCACGAATACAAACTGCATGTTTTATAATGTCTTTAATTGGCAACTCTTGGCCTGCGTAATTGGTATAATCTGTTTACAACATCTGGATGTTATCATACACAATTAGCGTTACATTGTATTTGATCAATTTTGGTAATTAACACATACGGTTTTCCTTTTAAAGTACCCTGTAGTGTTAAAAGATGAACCATTTCACAGTCAGGAAAATCCCTTCATTTACATACAAGTGACACATTTACCACCTATCAAGGGATCGTTAATTCATGCTCTTTCTTCGCAGTATAGCCAGTCGAGGTTGTTAAAAACTCCCATCATCATCATCTCTTTCTTCATTGTATTATTAGACATTTTCAATTGTAAACATAAACATTCTGACAACATTCTGATAAAATACATGTATGTGCATACTCGTGTATTTTCAAATCATAGGATCATGCAAAACCCACGCCTTGGCTGAAGTTATATTGAAATAATTATTTTGTATTCTCTTGTTTAAAATGAAAAAAGATCACAAATAAGCAGAAGCGAAACTAACTTTTTTCCAAGTCCACATCAAGGTTGGTAGACTTAAGCTTGATGTGGACAAAACATACCGTGTTTATCGATTTGATCTTATTTATTCTAGTTTAGAGTTCATTCTAAATGACATCGTTGTTTTCATATTTTGAAGTACAAAAGGAAAATTTAGTACAGTGTTATTATAATAGTGCATTTCTCCCTACACCTGAGATTCATGTAGTATTTGCAACTGGACGTTTACACAAATCAATCCATCTACCCATTTATTATGTGGCTATAAGATGTAAAAAAAATATCATCTTACTGTTACAATTCATCGTCTTAGTTAAAGTTTCCGTTATGATTCAAGCATATCGAATTGTAAAATCTGCTGTAAGGAAAGTTATGAACATTTTAAAGCCGTGTTTTGTTATGCAAGCAAGATCTTAAATTTGTTTTCCATGGTTCTGGAGTAAAGCTGTGGATATTTTCTTATTTATTCAAATAGAAAAAAAATATCATCGGTCCGACATATAAAAAGCACCTTGCCATTTTTTAATATCATTAATTATATCTTCAAGCAGTTCTGTTTTGAATCGGGAAGAACAACATCTATACTTCAATTCAAATGTTCGCTCGGTGTGACTCTCTGAAACTTTGCTGCAAAACGTACTGCAAAACGTACTATACAATATATGGATTTATTTTTTCCGTAAATGTGAAATAATCGACACATCTTACAGCATTTACTAGGGTCTGAATGGGGTCTTTCATATCTGTATTCTATGATAATTTAGATCATATTCCTTTATTTCTTTTATATTTTATGCCCATTGTCATGATTATTTTCTATTCTGTATATATTAGACCCTTTTTATCTATTTTATTGGGAGTAATTTTTTTTCTTTTTTTCTTCTTTTAGCTCTAATCACGACCCTCATTTACGTTTGTTGTGCATGCGATATATAAACTGCAGTCTCGCAAAGCTATACCTGTGTGAAGACAGCTTCACAGTATCAATGTTTCATATACTAACTATGAAGTAAATAAAATGCATTTCTTTACGTACATAAATACATCCGACAAATGTTTGCAAAAATAAGCAAATATTTGTCAGCATTTACTGTGGTTGTAAATGTATTATAAACCGCGGTCTCTCAAAACTTTGCATACGTCTATAAAGATATGTTGCAAATATTAATATTTATCAAAATAACTATGATAGTGGAAAGTATTAGTAAATAAAATACATGTCTTTACATACAGAAACTATATCGACAAATGTTTGCAAATATAACACAAACATTTGACAGCATTTACTTTGGCTGTACATGTTTTATAAACCGCGGTCTCTCAAAACTTTGCATACGTCTGTAAAGATATGTTGCAAATATCGATATTTATCAAAATATTTATGATAATGGAAAGTATAAGTAAATAAAATGCACTCCTGTACATACATAAACGATATCGACAAACGTTTTCAAATATAACACAAACAGTTGACAGCATTTACATTGGTTGTAAATGTTTTATAAACCGCGGTCTCTCAAAACTTTGCATACGTCTGTAAAGATATGTTGCAAATATCGATATTTATCAAAATAACTATAATACTGGAAAGTATTAGTAAATAAAATACATTTCTTTACATGCATGAACGATATCGAAAAACGTTTGCAAATATAACATAAAGATTTGACAGCATTTACATTGGTTGTAAATGTTTTTTTAACCGCGGTCTCTCAAAACTTTGCATACGTCTGTAAAGATATGTTGCAAATATCGATATTTATCAAAATAACTATAATACTGGAAAGTATTAGTAAATAAAATACATTTCTTTACATGCATGAACGATATCGAAAAACGTTTGCAAATATAACATAAACATTTGACAGCATTTACATTGGTTGTAAATGTTTTATAAACCGCGGTCTCTCAAAACTGCCCACACCTCTGTAAAACATTTATGTAAATTTTAAACTTTGCATACATCTCCTATCCTGGAAAGTGCATGCAAATATAAGGCCTATCTTTACATATCTTTAGAATATAAATAAAGATATGGAAATAAAATAATTATCTTTAGCATATCTTTGAGAATGTCCAAAATAATGCCAAAGGAATAATGCATTTACATATACATTAGTAGGTCCGCAAATATATCTGGCAGAATAGTAGTTACATTTGTCAAACATTTACATGATTGCCCAAATTGTTGTAAATCTGCCTTTTCGTGTAGTGCATCATAGGCCGAATTACGGTCTTCAACACGGAGCATTGGCTCACACTAAACAACAAACTATAAAGGTCCCCAAAAACGATATCCAAGTTACTACTAGTATATATATTACAAAGAAAATTGAGTAAATTGAGGTTATACCTAAGAAAAAAATCAACCCTACTATAGCTATAACCAAATATAAATATACTTCCAAAGTGAGAACTGTGTAAAGTAGGTTACATTCAAACAAGCTACCCTTTGAAGATGTTTTATTAATAAAATTACGTTAACTTCTCTCTATTCAAATTGCTACCCAAGCATCTTAAAAATACTTCATTATATTGAAATGAAAATTCAATGACTTTCTATCAAAGAATCTTGATCATATTCTGAGATTTAAAAAAAATGTTTCCTTATTAATAATTCATTTTAAAGCAGAAAGATCATTTTGTCTTTTTGACTTGGAGGTTTCACAATTGTATGATATTATTTTTGATCTTTCAATTTTAATATGACTATATACTAAACTATATCTATTTTCTTGTTAAATTATATACTTTTCTGATGCACAAATCAGTCTTAGTTTATGTATAATTGCACTTCAATTATTCCATTATTCCTATGCATATTTATTATAATGATTTGGCCTTGTATGTATGTTTCTTTTTGTATCTACTAGTAAATCACATCCGAAATGAATGATAGACGGACATATATACAAAACTTAATGAATAATTGAAATAAAGATATTTGCGTTATAACGCAATCATAGGAAGAAAACTTAAAAAAAAATGTGTGGCGCTAATACGCTTCCGTAGCTTTTGGCAAGAGACACACACTCATTTCACGATTGTATCTATACTTATAATCAATGCACATAAGTTATGGACTAGTACTGCACCCGTGTTAACTAGCATTGGGGGTCGCATGTCATTATCCAGATACATTTATACTAGCAATAGTGTTTTTTTATTGTATTTTTGTGTGTGTGTGTTTTTTGTTTTTTTGTTTTTTCTTTGAGGGGGGGGGGGGGGGGGCTGTAAAACTATTTAAGTTTGGTGAACCTATGGTCTAGTTTGTTAGGACAACAGTTGTGCGCTCGAAAAAAAAATGCAGTTGCTATTTTCATCAACTAAGATAAATATTGGGATGCCCCTGACCACTATTACAATTTTTCAGTAAAAAAAGAATGTTGACACACATCATATGCTATGAGAATTCAAAGACGATTCAAGTAGATCAAATAAAAATTTACCGAACGTTCCGAGAAGGATAAAGAGTATTCTAAGGGTTGCAAGCGCAACATGAGTTTAAGGGCTGTCAATCCTTCTAAGATTGCTACTAGATACACTCTTAGCAGATAAGAATAATCTTAGCACTAAGATGGTTCCAAAACTAATTTATGACAGACTGAATGCTTCGTTTTTATCAACCAAGTTTCATTAACCATTTACACAAAAAAAAATAAGTTTGAATGTTAACAACACAAAGACAAAAGTACAGCAATAAAAAATGCTATCCAAGACGGCAGAGTAGAGAGAAGACATGCAACAACGCCAGCAGATGAATACCATGAACGAAAAAGTAAAAAAATAACATAAGCCTAGAACTTAATTGTTGTTAAATGAAAGTCATAAAATGAACTATCCAAATATAAATCTTGTTTATTGTAAATAATGATAATCAAACTTAATATGAACGTAACTTTTATTGTAAATCGTGTCTTTTTTGTCATGTAATTTAAATTAATGAGAGAGAATAACATATTCTAAATCTATTTGTTCCTATGAATTACGGCGCTTCTTTCTTTTAAGAGTCATAGGATATAAGAGGGTCTAGAAAAGGAGGGAGGTGGGTGTTCTTTAATTCTTAATATTATTTACGCCATGCATGTTTTCTTTATTTTATACAAATTTTGCACGTTATTCTCTATTCTTTATATTCTAGAAGCCCACTATTCTTTATTCTTAAATTGTTAGCCTATCTTTTTCTTTTCTATTTATTTTTTTCATTTTCAATGCAGTTTCGTGTTCCCCTGCAAGTGGTCAATTTTTCTTTGTATTCCACAGCTGTGTACTAATATCAAGATAACACGATACTGAATGGCATATCTCCCGATTTCTAATTTTTTTTACACACACTTTTACTTTAAATCCAGTTACATCGGAATGAAACAGATATTTTGTCTAGTGTTGTAGACTATAAAATTATGCATATAAAGCAATCTATGGAATTGCGAAAATAAGCTCCACATTGGTCAATTATATACTTATAATATAGAATAGAATAGGATAGAATAGAATAGAATATTTTTATTAACCAAATAAGGGCCCCAGGAGGGCATATAGCATACAGACAATATTATTATAAACAATAACATATGCAATACACAGACAATACAAGATATATAACAAGTGTTAACAAATAATAAAATAAAAGTAGCAATGTATTATTATTCAATGAATACTTTGTTGACATCAGTGACTCAAGTGCACCCGGTAAGTTCATTTTCACTTTGAAAAGACCAACACGAGGCATTAGTAGTTTGTGGGGAGAAAATATAAAAAATAAAATTAAAAAAAAACAAACAATTTAAGCACTCGCACATTTGACCATGAGGTATACTGCAAATAACAAGTATTATTGTATAGCAATATAATATTTCCCACATAACGTAACCAAAAGTTAGCGTGCAATAAATTCTATTATTCCATATTGGTATTATTTTAGTAGGTTTCTCTATATGAATTGGATTTTGAATAAAAAAAAGCATATTCACCTGAGAAAGTGTTATTCACCGCGCTAAACGTCACGCGCTTTTACATGCATGCAACGTTATGGTAAAATGTTTCATGTAAAAAAAATTGGTATATGTTTGAATGTCATTAAATACATTTTCTTCTCTCGGAATATGGAATAAAACAATTACTGTCTTTTGTTTCGGTAAATATGGGGTTTTATTGACTTTTGAAAAACTGATATTCACTTCGGCCGTCGGCCTCAGTGAATATCATTTTTCAAAAGTCAATAAAACCGCATATTTACCTCATCAAAAGACAGTAATTGTATAATATTGCACTAGTTCAATAAATTTTCAAAATTCATGACGTCATCAACGTTTAAATCTTAGTTTAAGCAAATTTTCACTGTCAAATATTATATTGCTATACAATAAAAGGGTTATTGCATGAATATTGGGGAATATTGTCCCTCGTAGAACATATATTGCACTCTCAAGCTCGTGCAATATAAAATTCTACTCGGGACAATATTCCCCAATATTCATGCAATAACCCTATATTATTTAATAAAGGATATTTAGTATGACTTATCTGCAGAAAGCACCAAGAGTCGGTGCTTAAAGGGAAGTCCCTACTTGTACTTAATGCAGATGAGTCAAACTCCTAAATTATTTTAAAAATATTTTAAAAACATATATTTAGGATTATAGATTCTGGGTCCAGCCATCAAGGATCATCAAGGAACGGTGCCAGAGAATTTGAAATTCTTCTTATGATCTGTGCAGGCTTAACAGGGTATCCAAATTCATATTAAAGAGTTATATTGAAATTAGTCATTGTAGATTATGTTGTCCTTCAATTCTTAGTATCTTCTATATATTTATAAAATGCAAATAGTACATTGGGATCCTCATTATTCATTATCCAAATTAATTTGTTATTAATATTTAAATTTTGAAAGTTTGGACATGATTTTAATATATTTTGCATTAATTCCTCTCTTTTTAATAAATGCGTGTCACATTTAAATAAAAAATGAACTTCACCCTCAACCTCACCTGAGGTGCACCTGAGACAAATTCGGTTTTGTAGAAGAGTACCCTGGTATCTACCAGATTCAATTTGCAACTTGTGAGCAGATATTCTTAATCTAAAAATACGTACATTTCCTTTGCTCAAAATGTCGCATTATTGACAAATAATTTTCAAAACCGACGTTGCACTTGAATGTTACATAAGTTCGTAGTTTACCATCTTTATGTATATCTAGCTGGTTTTTTTTTTCACAATGCAATATAGTATCCCTTAACAATCTGACCACAGTGTAGTTTAAAGGTTGAATATTTTTCCGGAAGATGCTTTTCTATGCCTGACATTTTTTCCCTTAAAATATAAATTGATCCATACCAAGAGGTTTTTTTTATATTTTTCAATAGATGGCTTTGTTCTTTTATACGGAGAAAGACTAAAAACTAACGTAATATCCAGGATTGTATACTGAATCCATGCATCTAAGATGCATGCTTTTTGTATTAGTTGTTATTAGCTTTCAACTAATTGTCAGTAGCTGCGAATAGTCTAGGATCTGTACTTAAAGTCTTTTGGTTGTTCGGATGTATAAGTACCCTTCCATGTCCACTCTGTTTTTCTGAGATGTATTCAATTTGTATTCATCTGATGAGATAAGTGAACACAACAGGGATCCAGTTTATGCCCAAGGTTAAGGGAGGATTGGCTCCTTTAAACGAGTTTTAACCTCACCACATTGTGTATGTTCCTGTCCCGAGTCAAGTAGCCTGTAATTCAGTTTGTTGTTATGTAACATATTTGTTTTTCGTTCATTATTTCGGACATAAATTAGTTCGTAAGTTTTCTCGTTGGAATTGTTTTACATAAATATTATGTCATTTCGGGGCCTTTTATAGCTGACTTTATGCGATACGGCCTTTGCTCATTGATGAAGGCAGTTCAGTGACCTATTGATGTAAATTTCATTGTCATTTGGTCTCTTGTGGAGAGTTGGCGATCAAACCACATCCCCTTATTCATATATATATATATATAAAAACATATGTCATCGTCCTTGTTTTTTTTTTTATATACATTGCTTCAAAGTTGACCGATACGCTTAGAAGTTGGCAGAAAACGTGTGACGCTATACAAATATAGCATTTGTATGAGGTCGATACAAGGGTATATTGACCTGAAAGAAGTATATTGACTGAGGACGAAGTCCGAGGTCGATATACTTCTTTGGGTCAATATATACTGTATTGACCTCATACAAAGGCTATATTTGTTATATTATTAATTTCCGACCATGTTTGTATCAAAATCGTCATTTAGGTTTGTTGGATCTTTATAGATATTACATTGTCTCCTTGACAATATCAACATATTAGTTGTTATTTCATTTACTTTTTTTTGAAATCTGTATTTGAAGATTTTTTTTCGTCAAATAATCGATTACAGATATAGTTTGTTTCAAAAGGTTAAACAATATCCTGAAATTCATTACATGACGTCACAAAGTATATCGGTTTTTAGATATTCTAAAAATAACCGTGCAATATGTTTTTTGCAGGTCAATATGCTTTTTGCTATCCGCCGTTTTCTCTCTACCTTGGAAAATATAGTTTAACATGCGAATCAAATTTGATAAAATATACGAATTAATAATATTACGGAATAACGTAATTTGGTAAACATTGATATTGAGGTACAATTTGAATTGATTGATAGATGGTTGCTCAAAGTCCGGTGGCAAATATTTCATGCATTTACAGGACGATACAGTGCAATTTGAATTGTTGTGTCTGACCATGGAAGTAATATTACTTCCATGGTCTGACAAACACATTTTGTGCAGCAGTCAAGAAAGGTTAAACATTCTGTTAGTTGTGATAATTAAAAAGAAAATCAACATCCTGATACAATACAAAATACAGGATACTCTGTTTGATGTAAACGTGTGGGTTGTGTGCGTAGTTAGTCGGATCCAGCCATTTAAAAAAAGGGGGTCCCAACCCAGAGTAAAAGGGGGGGTCCAACTATATGCTCCCATTCAAATGCATTGATCGGCAAAAAAAAGGTGGGTTCCAACCACCGGAACCCCCCCCCCCCCCAACCCAACCCTCTCCTTGGATCCGCCACTGATCAGTGCCGACACACTTCTGATGACATTGAGTAAAAACAAAAAGAGACTCAAAGACAAACACCAGTTTTAAAACAAGTATACGACATATACATGAGGATGACAGTAAACCGGATGTATTTTACATTTATTTATGACTTGCTATTTTTTTACCGGATTTCCAGTCCCGTTATTGATTTGTTGTTGTACTGCTGACGAGCGGGCGGGCTGATCCAATCGTTTCCGTTCGGTAATCTACGAACCTTTCATCCAAAGGTTTTCAAATTTTAATATGTTGTTACTTATGACAAAATGGAGGTAGATTTCGATATTGGCGATTAACATTTACATCATTCAGCAACAACATTATATACGTTTGAAATAATTAAATGTCAATCTTGATAAGAAAATGTTTTAAAAATTTGGAGCCTTCGATTGGAACAAATACATGTACTGCATGGGAATATTTCTTGAGATCATTATATCTTTAAATAGGATAAAGTCAATATTGGAAAACAAAAAGGACAAAGATTTTCTATATCTATTCTGAATTTGAATAAATATTTTCATATATAACTGTATAATCAGATTAATATAATAGAAGGAAGTTTATGGAAATTGATGTATTTTTTTCCATTAATGTTGGTCATGTTTATTCTTGTTGAAACACGAAATACAGAGATTATATTCAATTTAAAGGTTAAATTATTTGCTTTGCATCGAATTTATAAAATCTGCTATATATGAGAAGCGGAGAAACGAGAATGCTTGTTTTTATATACAAAAGATAATTGTTTTAAAATACTTTTTTTGTATATAATTTCAACATATTTCTATATAATAAGCTTGTAAACGTGTACATTTTACTTTTAAATATGAAATGGTGTTTATCCTCAACAGAATTCAGATACAAATTATGCTACTGTTCTAATTTCTTCTTTAATTTTTTAGCACGTAAACTTTTAAATTATTTGTTTTATTATATTATTTAAGTATTAACACATTTTCATGAATACAAACGGCATGTTTAATTATAAAAATAATCCCTATGTCTTTAGCTGCCATATTCTTGGCTTGCGTATAATTGGCATGATTTGTACATGTTTATATTATTAATCTCTTCAGAACGTCTGGATTTTATTATACCCAATTAGCGTTATTAGATCAATTTTGGTAATTAACACATACGGTTTTCCTTTTAAGGAACCCTGTAGTGCTAAAAGATGAACCATTTCACAGTCGGGAAAATCCATTCATTTACATACAAGTGACATATTTACCACCTATTGAGGGATACTTGATGAGTGCTCTTTCTTTATTGTATTATTAGGCATTTTCAATTGTTATCATAATCATTCTGATAAAATACATGTACATGTATGTGCATACTCGTGTATTTTCAAATTATACGATCATCCAAAACATTGAAAACACACGCCTTGGCTTAAGTTATATTGAAGAAAAAAAAAATTCAATTATTCTCTTGAAAAAATGAGAAAAGATCACAAATAAGCAGAAACTAAACTAACTTTTTCCACACCAATATTGGTACTTTCATTGGGTTGAGAAAACGTACCGCTTTTATCGATTTGATCATTATTTATTCTGGTTTAGAGTTTATTCTAATAATTATAATGTCATTGAATTACGTCGTCTTTTTTTCATTTTGAAGTACAAAAAGTAATAAAGTAATGCTGCTTACAATTTAGTGCAGTGTTATTATATTAGTGCAGTTCTCCCTACACCTAAGATTCGTGTAGCATTTGCAGCTGGACGTTTACACAAATCAATCCATCAACCCATTCATTATGTATCTTTAAGCTATAAAAAAAAGTATCAATTTACTATTACAATTCGTCGTATAAGTTAAAGTTTCCGTTCTGATACAAACAAGCATATCGAATTGTAAACCCTGCTGTAAGGAAAGATAAATACATTTTACAGCATTTGTGTGTTTTTTTTTTATACCAGCAAGATCTTAAAAAATCCTCACTCAAGTTTTAAATAGTTTCCTTGGTTCTGGATAAAAGCTTTGAAGATTTTTTTAACCATTCAAATAGAAAAAAATATCATCGGTCCGACATTTAAAAAGCAACCTGCCATTTTTAATATCATAACTTCAAAAAGTTCTGGTTTGGATTCGGGAAGAACAATATCTACTTAATCAATTCAAATATTTTCACGGTCTCTGAAACCATCAATACGTAAAATTTCTTATAATATATAAGACACTTTCTAATTTTTTGGGAGTTGATAAAATACATTTCTTTACATATATGAATGATATCAACAAACGTTTGCAAATATTACACAAACATTTGACAGCATTTACATTGGTTGTAAATGTTTTATAAACCGTGGTCTCTCAAAACTTTGCATACGTCTGTAAAGATGTGTTGCAAATATCAATATTTATCAAAATAACTACAATACTGGAAAGTATTAGTAAATAAAATACATTTCTTTACATACGTGAACGATATCGACAAACGTTTGCAAATATTACACAAACATTTGACAGCATTTACATTGGTTGTAAATGTTTTATAAACCGCGGTCTCTCAAAACTTTGCACACGTGTGTAAAGATATGTTGCAAATATCAATATTTATCAAAATAACTATAATACTGGAAAGTATTAGTAAATAAAATACATTTCTTTACATACGTGAACGATATCGACAAACGTTTGCAAATATTACACAAACATTTGACAGCATTTACATTGGTTGTAAATGTTTTATAAACCGCGGTCTCTCAAAACTTTGCATACGTCTGTAAAGATATGTTGCAAATATCAATATTTATCAAAATAACTATAATACTGGAAAGTATTAGTAAATAAAATACATTTCTTTACATACATGAACGATATCGACAAACGTTTGCAAATATTACACAAACATTTGACAGCATTTACATTGGTTGTAAATGTTTTATAAACCGCGGTCTCTCAAAACTTTGCGTACGTCTGTAAAGATATGTTGCAAATATCAATATTTATCAAAATAACTATAATACTGTAAAGTATTAGTAAATAAAATACATTTCTTTACATACATGAACGATATCGACAAACGTTTGCAAATATAACACAAACATTTGTCAGCATTTACATTGGTCGTAAATGTTTTATAAACCGCGGTCTCTCAAAACTGCCCACACCTCTGTAAATCAGTTGTGCAAATTTTAAACTTTGCATATATCTCCTATCTTGGAAAGTGCATGCAAATCTATAGCATTTCTTTACATATCTTTTGAGAATTACTAAAGCTATGGAAATAAAATAATTATCTTTAGCATATCTTTGACGACCTCCTAAATAATGTCAAAGGAATAATTCATTTACATATACATTAGCAGGTCCGCAAATATATCTTGCAGAAAAGTAGTAACATTTGTCAAACATTTACATGACTGTCCAAATTGTTGTAAATCTGCCTTTTCGTGTAGTGTGGGCTTTGGTCATTGTTGACGGCAGTATGGGGCCCTATAGTTGTTAATTTCTGTGTTATTTGGTCTCTTGTAGGGGGCAAATTGTCTCATTGGCAATTATATCACATTTTATTTTATAATAAGCGACAAATTTGGAAGTGTTGGTATCCGAATATGAATCCACGGTAAATAAAAAGGCTGAATTCACGGCCAGTATTTAAATGAATGTAAGAAATCAAAGAGGGACGAAAGATACCAGAGGGACAGTCAAACTCATAGATCGAAAATAAACTGACAACGCCATGGCTAAAAATGAAAAAGACAAACAAACAATCAATATGACTGTTAAATTTATTCTCTTCATTAATTTAAATAGAAATCAAAATACATGTATGTTTGAAATGTTAAACGGTTAATGTATATATGTTTGGATCATATTCATTTATGAGGTAGGTAAATAGACTAGACATCTTCGTGTTGGCATTCAATTGCAGGTTGATAATCTACTTCGCCTAAATAAGTGTGCCAATTATCAATCCTGTTGATAAATAAAAACAGATTTTGAATTGAATTGAATTCAAATTTTACAAACTGTACAGAAAAAATAGAAAAATATATATGTTGGCATATCAAACTGGTCAATTTATATTAGGTAGAATGACAATGTAAAATACATGTATTGATAGTGCAATTGATTTTAAATGCTGGTAACTTGAAAAGAAAATATATGCTTTGAATCACTTTACTGCATCGGAGTTGAAATGATATATACATGTAACATGTAGAAATGATACGTCTGTTTTTGAATATTTTCTGTTTACAAAAATTGTTTTACAATTCCGATCTCTAATGTTTCTCTACTGTATTTCAAACGATTCTTCAGAATATATGACTTAAAAAGCCTTTAACCTTCCCATTTGGTTTGATTCTCAAATTCATTGTTTTCGAGCTTCACTAATGTGTATTATGCTAAAGGAACACGTCTTGGTCACAAAAACAAAGTTTTCATTTCATTGAAACTTTTCAGCAAAAAGATGAAGATACAATAGTCAAATCCATCGAATAACATAAATAGATCTTTCAAAAAGTAATGACCAAGAAATGTTTCATTTTTCTTTGTTTCCGTAAATGTTTAGTTACGATACAACTTGTAGATGGACTTACCCTTTACATTTACTGCAATCGCACTTCCTGGAATAGAGATGACAGCCTCTTCAGATTGTACGATCGTATTAAGTATTAATGTGCATAATGCTACGTTAGTCTATGGTATGTTCTCAATAGGCAGTCAAATAGTAAACAATCACAGTTTTATCACATGTCAGGCTTATTCCTATCTTTCTTTTATTCAATATATATACTGCTAAAAAGTCAAATATAGTTTTATCTAGGCTTAAAGAACGTGTTCTGTAAAGTTTTTTATAAGTGCCTTTACTTCCTGAATATTATCAAATGACTAACCAATCATATACTTTTATGACAAAGGATATGCAAATATTAGAATTAATAACTAGTATTTTTGGAATGGAAAATATGGTTTGGAAATTTCAGATCGCATACATGCTGTTGAAAGTCCTCGTAATTCCTTTGACAGTTTTATCATTAACTCTAAATCTTATCATTATGTCATATTAAATTGAATAGCTATTGCAAACGTTTTTAAGCAAATTTATCTGCTCAATTTCATTGAAGCCCCCTTTGTTAAAAAGGGTAAACATGTTAGAATTAATTTTTCTACACGACATATATGCATGTATCGGGAAATCCTTCAGATGCAATATTGGTTAAAATCAGTTGTTATAGGCATTAAACTGACATTCAGGAAATGTAAAAAGTATTATATTAATATGTTTGGTATTTATTAGCTTATTTTGTTGTTTTTCATTTTTCGTTTTATTGGACGATTCAGTAAGATCAATGCTACAGATGACGGAATGGTTTTGCACTCACAGGCAAACTATCATAAATCTATGTGTTCTTGTCCCATGCATACAAATAGCAAGTAGTTCAGTGGTCATCATTCATTCCATCCTAACACTTTTATTTCAGCATTCATTGTTTGGGACAACATTCCCATAAATGTTTTTCTCATTTGAACTATTGTTTTCATCTCGAAGTACTTTCAAGCGAAATCTATGGGCAGCTATTTGCTCATTTTTGAAAGACGTACGGCTAAGTATGGTACATTCAATTAGAGGCAGTTAATCGCAGTTCGGTAGTTGCCTCATTTTCAACCATACGCAACATATTTTTGTAATTACCATATATATATTTTTTTCTGTTTTTCTCTCTAACTTCAATAATTAAGTGTTAATAACTTAGTGGTGATATCAAACTCTAAAGATACAAAAAGTACTTTAAACGGAATTTATTGAAGCAGCAATAACTAAAGGGTGTTTAAATCTCAGGCTGAATGTCCCCTGTTATGATTGCGTCATCTGCTATATGAATCATTTATCAGTCGTATAAATTGGGAATTGTTGTTGTGTTATCAGTCATATAAATTGGGAATTATTGTTGTCTTATCAGTCATATAAATTGGAAATTGTTGTTGTGACATTCACATAGTGAAAGAATGCATTATCGGCATTTGGTATATATAAAACTCTTCTACTTACATGAGCAAACCTTTTCTGTGAAACAAAAAGAAAACATTACAACAACAAAAACAGGTAATTAGTTATTATCAAAGTACTTGCCAGAGTAAACACATTATATAATATATCAACATTGCTTTCATGTTTTTCAATACAAAAACAGGCATAATTCATTTTGATTAAATCAATTGTATGTACAAACAATTCATTTCAAATCACATTGGCTTTATTTCATTAAGGAACATAATGCAACTCAAAGGCGTTGTAGGGACTCAATCTAAATATAAAACGAGAGAAGTATTTGAAATTATTTATGTTGGAGACCAGGAACAAACACATGTTACATCCATTCATTTCGGTATAACACCTTTGTGGGTGTCTATTTTTTAAGTTGCTATTGTCTTCACTGAGTGCGGTTAATGTTTAGTTAATTTGGTCGCAAGGTCAATAGTTGAGTCTTTCAATAACCCGTCTGTTTCAAGGAAAGGTTAAGCATTGATTCTTAAATTTACATTTTTCCAATGAGCATGCATACCAAACGCCAAAAGCAAAAAGAAAAAAAGAAAACACCAAAAGAATAAACACAATGTTGTTTGGCACTGAACAATTATATCCACCCCATGCCACCCCTTATGCCAATACTATCATATATATGTATTTAGTTTTAATCTGTTATGATCTACCTCGAAGTTTTGACAATCTGATGAGTATTGTAATGGAAATATTAAAGCACATTTGATGAAATAGTACCAAATCAAATCAAATCAAATATATTTTATTGTCAATTAAAGACGCCCATTACAGGCAGAATAATTACAAGTTAAATTTGGTACAATGATTACAAAATGATTACAATTATTTGAGTACAATTAAATCAATGATTACAACGAAGAGAAAAGAAAGACACACTTATGTATATTTATAAAATGTATCATGTTTCAACTTTGACAAATACAGTGATCCTAAAAAATATAGGAAACTGAATTTAAATATTCTGGTTTTTCCCCTGGTGCTTTTATGCTTTTACAATAAGAAACTGTACAAATTTTCGTCGTGTGAATCTAATAGTGGTCTATGTCCATATTTTTGAAAATGGAGATAACTCCATCTGAAAAAGTGATAACTTGTTTTTCTACCAAAGAGCAATGAAATAACGATGATACATTCTTTTTGTATTTCAAATTGATGAATGTTGATGTTTTATTGTTACCGATAATAACAAACACACTCCGTTTAAATAAAAAAGACAAAAAATTATTTGGAGATAGAACAATTTTATCTTTTTGGTCACATATTTTACAACAATTAAAATGGTACTGGACTTGAAACAGTATAACATTAAACCAATAAACTATGAATGCATTAGGAAAAAGATTTTAAAGGATTACAAAATATAATTTTTAATGTATATGTTTTATCATCGTTTATTCCTGACACTATTATTTGGCAATAATGATGATTAACTGGAAAACATTAAGTAATCTTTAATTTGAACGCACAACAAAATTGTTTCAATACGAAATACAAAGCATAATCGTGAAAGATATTATTGGCAAAAATAAATTAAAGAAATACTTCTTGTATATTTAGCAAAGCAAATGACAAAATTTGTGATATATAAAAAACAATAATCACAAACATTTGGTTTATTCAATGTAGCATCTCAATAAGTTCTCAGAACTAAAACTCATTTAACCGTCAACCCAGTGAATGAGCATTTTGAATTCTTTTGGAAAACGTTAAGTCATAAAGATAGAATCTGTTATTTGAACGCAAAACAAAATTGTTTCAATACAAGATACAAAGCATAATTGTGAAAGATATTGGCAAAAATAAATAAAAGAAATACTTCTTGTATATTTAGCATAAACAAATAACAAATGGTTTATAAAAAACAATAACCACAAACAGTTGGTTTATTCAATGTAACAACTCAATAAGTTCTCAAAACTAAAAAGTATTTAACAGTCAACCCAGTGAATGAGAATTTTGAATTCTTTTCAAAACTTTTTTTTAACAAAAAATGAAACACAAATAACATTTAAGATGTAAAGGTCCAGCATCCTTTAAGTCCCTTCAGACCATAATTCTGATAACATCCTACACTGTCTGACAATGCAATAATGATCAATAATGAGTCAACGTCTTGAAGCTTACTTGTAACTCTTGAAAACTGTCTCATAATACTTTCTGTCATCAAGGGGCATATACTTTAACATATCTTTCAAATCTTTGACTTTTTCTTTTGACAACAAGTTTGATTTGGTCAACATATTAACTTTTGGCATGACAACAGTTTTCTGTTTTTTTTCTTGTGTTCTGTGCAACAATGGAAACCTCTTTGAAACTCTCATCAGAAAATGATACCTTATACAAAACGTGTAACGGCTTCTCAACTTCTAACTTTAAATACTTAACCTTAGTAAAGGGCACAGAGTTATATTTAAATGTCCGACTAGCTGTCTGAAAATCAAAGAAGTGTTCAGGCTGTAATTGAATCACTTTCATTGATCTTTTACGAACTTTTGTCAGAATTCGCAAAAAACTGACAGGACTAAAAATCTCGCTGAGATTCAATGCTTTCTCAATGTGACTGTGTACACAGTCAACCTCTTGAATAGAGGAGTGGCCAGGCTCAGAAAATTTTTGTTCTACAGACTTAAGTGAATATGATCTGTCACTTCTCATAAAATGCTGCAGTGCACTAATAACTATAGAGTTACGATTCTGGGGTATGCAAGAGTCCGACCATAACGTTATGGTTTCTAAAGAAGGAAAATCTTCTAGCACTTTTTCTAAAATTTTTAATAAGGCACTCGAAATTTCATTGGCACCTCTGCCTGCTATATGTTCTGGCCAAATTGCATTATAAGCACATTTATTTAACGAGAAATGTCCAGTTAAGTTGAACACATTCAATTTTCTTTTGTTTCGCTTTCTTTCTTTCTTTAACTTTTCAATATTATTTCCATAAAATGCATTTTTTTCAGAATCGCTATATGACCAAAAAGTTTTAAAAATCGCTTTCCTTTCTGTTTCTGATATATTTTTACTGCATTTAAACCTGCATCCACCTTTACAGTCCTTTGTTCCTTGTTTAACTTCTCTCTTTCGCTGTGTTTTACCTCTAGTATTTACATATTCCATACCTGACTGCCGTCTTCTTTTCCTTAGATTTTGTTTCCATAATTCCGAATGTCTTTTCCTTTTTCTACCTCTCATCGTTTCATCATTTTCATTTGTCTCTACGTTTTGTTCTTCTATTGTGTCTTCATTTTGCTCTTCTGTATTTTTTACATTTTGTTTCCTTGTTGTATTGTTGCCATTACCTTCACCTTGATGACTTGGGTCTTCATCAATTTCTTCCGCATTTCTTGAAGCTATGGTTTTGTTTTCATTAGGTTATGCTACTCCAGTATATATAAAATTATCAGTTGAATCATTTTGCAATTCATTAGAACATGTAGAACTGGTTGTAGGATTTAGAATCTGTACATTTGCATAAATATGTTCCGTGCTATGTTCCTCATTTAAATCAAAACTTTCATTTAAATTGGCTTCAAATATATTGTTTACAGTTGAATCTGTAAACTGAAAATTGTTATTTTCATCGACTATTATAATAGTACAATTGTCATCAGTGTTTTGAATTATAGAAGCTAATTCTTGATCATTGGATACTGTACAAATCTCCTCAATATTATAGTTATTAGTATCCATTGTTAATTATTAAATATTGGTGTATATATGTGATAGGAAAGGTCTGTGTAATTAAAGTGTATCTCCCTGTGTAAGTCCTCTTCATTCACAGATGAATCAACACTAAGGTGTATAGACATAAGTGTCCAGTAACACTGATCAAGAATTGATGTCACTTCAAAAAATTTCAAAAATATACCACTTATATCTAGAATTTCTAATTGAGGTATACAGGAAACAATATCTTTGATTGTCTTTGGGTTTACTTTATCAAACGAAAGATATGAGTTTTGAAGTTTATGACACTGAGATACTACATGAAAATCACAGTCAATCAGATTTTCACACTCTGAAAGATCAAGAATTTCAAGATTTGGAAGGTACTGTAAAAAGCATGTGCTTGATATTGAAGTTCTAGTTAAATTCAACCATGTGAGTTTTCTTGCACAGCTCAAACTTGAAATGAAACTATAATCAAACACAGATAGACGGCCTGAGTAGGTACAATATCCAATATTGAAAACTCTGAAGCTCTTTGAGTGTCTAAGTATGTAGGGTAAGTCTTCTTCTTTTATAACTTGAGGCCAATAAAATTCAAATACTCTCCACAAGACAGGTGTTGATTTAATTAGGTGGTAAAATCTTTTACAAACCCTATTTACTACAAGCACGAGATCTTCTAGATCTAAGAAGAAATATATCCTTATCAGAGGAACGTCGGGTAGGTTCAAGATTGGCAGCAAATGACTGTCATCCCTGTAAATGATCAAAATGTATAATCATTTCTTAATTGGTGTTTTTGTGCAAGAAAAAAGATTATAATGATGTATCTCCAAATTAACTTGAAAAAAGGAAGTTTTAAAATGTTGTATCTCCAAATTAACTTGAAAAAAGAAAGTTTTAAAATGTTGTATCTCCATATATCATGCTTTATACTTTAATCTCTTTTTTCTTCTTCAGAAATATGTTTATATCACAAAGTTAATACACATTTAAACAATATAAATTCATTATTAGAATGATTTTAAGAAAAATAATTGAATAACAAAGCTAAAATATAACTTACTTTTCTGTCATGCTTCAAACTTTTTCCATTTGCTAGCTTGTGACCAGAATTCAAACATTTTCATTGGATAAAACATAAATCAGTATAACTTTTTCAAATATTAAAGATGTGGAGATACATCATTCTAAGAGTATTTTTTGAGGCCTAAATGGGGCAAGATTCAGAGATATAGAAGTATAGGGAGATAGATCATTACACGAGGATGCAAGTAGTACCAATAAGTCAATTTATGAAAAAAATGGACATACACCATTGTAATATTCACACGACGAAATATCTAAATTATGCCTCTGTCTTTTTACAGTAAAATATATAAACTCACTAAGTTTCTAATAGTTGTTTTCGAACAACATTTTAATTATTAATTAAATTGCTCACTTGATTAAAAATGTGACTATCTGCATTGGACATTAGCCAAATAAATTGTGATTGATATTCTAAATTGTGAAAGTTTTTGTAACTTTTAACTATGTTGAAAATAATGGAAACTCTCTCACTTTCCAAAGATTTATTTCTAAATCATGATTAATAATTCTGAATTTTGTCATCTGAATTCTCAGACTCCTATTACCTATAGCCAAATAAGGTTCAAAATATATATTTCTCTTAAAAAGTCTGTATGTTCTAAGTTTATTTCCAAATGACATATTTTTTCTGTCATTGTTTAAAGATAAATACCACAACTTACTATACTTTAATTTAAGTTTGTTTAAAATAAATCTTTTCAAGTTTGATTTCATATTAAAAACTTGTGATAAATCTATGTCTAAGTACCAGAAAATTATCAAAATTGAGTTATTTATGTCAATTATATGGATGTTTTTAATTCAAGATTTACACTTCATTCATTTGTTTTTCAAAAATGGATTTCCGCTAATTTGTATGTTTAAAATATTAAAAATTAGCATGCATTACTCATGTTACTTACCTTTCGCCAAACCTGAAAAAACACAACACATACTCGAATATAACAATAATGTTAAATAACTTTCAGCATATGATAAACAAAAAATAACAGTCTGTCAAACATAAACATTGATAAATGGCCCTCTAAAAATTGAACAACGTCTTAGTCAGCACTTCGGTGTTGACATGAATATCAATTATATGGTCATTTCTATAAATTTCCTGTTACAAAACTTTAACTTTTTCGATACACTAAGGATTTTCCTATCACAGGAATAGATTACCTTAGCCGTACTTGGCACAACTTTTTGGAATTTTGGGTCCTCAATGCTCTTCAGTTTTGTTCTTTTTTTATCTAAGCGTCACTGGTGAATCTAGTGAAGACGAAAAGTGCGTCTGACGTATTAAATTATAATCCTGGTACCTTTGATAACTACTTATACATATAACATTAATCATCATTATGAGGTATGCACATATATACACAGTTTAGTAGCACTTAAATGCAATGATATGTAGTGCATTAAATGAATGTAATTTTCTTTATATTTATATTCAATTTCTGTTGATATATTAATGCATGCCTTCTAGTGATAAACAAGTTAATGGATTAGGTGCCTTCTTACAAACATTAAAGAATATATATAAAAAAATTAAAATCACAAAAGTACTGATCTCCCAGGAAAATTCAAAACGGAAAATTCATAATCAAATGGCAAAATCAAATGACAAAACACAACAAATGAACAACTGGACAACTGTCATATTCTAACTTGGTACAAGCATTCTCAAATGTAAAAAATGGTGAATTGGACCTTGTTTTATAGCGCTTAACCTCTAATTTGTATGACAGTCGCATCAAATTCCGTTATTTTTACAACGATGCGTGAACAAAACAGACATAATCGGTAAAATACTCAAAATATGGTAACATCAGTATAACATATTTGTAAGTTATTTTCTTACTCAATGTCGTGTAATGCTTTATGAAAAAAGTAATGAAGATTAAATATATTCTTTAAAGAAAGCATTAACTTAGGGACAATCGATAATCAAATATGGAAAAACTATAACGTAATTGACAAATTTGAGAAAATGGACGAATGGCATGATTTTTTTTTCACTCTTTTTTGGCATGATTGGTTTTAAACGTTTTCATTTTTGCAAGGACAATTACAGATCCGAGATTTCAGTTTAGTTTACTGGATTTAATGAATCCAAATGTTAATCGTATCAACTGATTACTGTGAAATGCATTTTTTTCTGCTTTCATTTTTAAACTTCTATCAAAAATAATAACTATATGTTATATTATAAATAATAATAATCAACTTACTTATTCGCACTTCTAAAAAAATATAAGAAAATACACATTGTTACATATTTAATAATATTTGATACATGTACAAGTACATTAACCAAACAAATATATATACATATCATATGTCTGCACAAAAGATGCGTTACTTATAAAACCGTTGTATTTATAAAGGACAACCTATACAAACATCTATTCAAACAAACAAAAATAGAAATCATTGCCAATTCTCTAAAACAAATGTAGGTACATCTCGTACCACCCATCACTGTTTGAAAGAATTTGGAATAAGGAGCTTATTTGTTTCAAGTACAAGTAACCTTACAGATGCAAGTTTTTACATTCTTTACAAAAATATTTTTGAGACTTTTCTGATATCAAATTGAAAGCATTTCAGAATACTATAAATATAAAGTATAGTATTCAATCATTCCAACATTTGAAATTATATAAAAGAGGGTCATAATATACCAGAGGGACAGTTAAACTCATAAATCAAAAATAAACTGACAACGTCATGGCTAAAAAAGAAAAAGACACACAGACAAATAATAGAACACAAGACACAACATAGAAAACTAAAGACTAAGCAACACGAACATATAATTAATCCATCCTACTTCTGCATCTTACTGTTTGCGAGTATTTCATTTCAAAAATCTGAATCAAAAGAACGGTTTAGGAATTCTTTAACATGTTTAACAATTATATCATCTCTTACCTTAAAACTGATATACTTTTGGCTAGTATAGAAGTGTTTAACAAAACCTTATTTGTAAACGTTGAATGTATTAATTTACATGTTATTTTGATTACCAATGGAGATTAGTTTAAACATATTTATTTATAGTGGATTGGGAAACAAGTTTTGCAACTTATATTAATCCCTTTCCACTTTGCGTGTGCGAGTGCTGCCTTGTAGCGGCATTAGCCTGCTCTTTTTCGAAATCTACAAGGGTGTCTTTAACGTGCAAGAGATAAGGTTCTCTCACGGGTCAGCAATTTATCGTCCCCTTCCGACGGACTATCATCGTGTCCTCAAGACCATACTCGCAAATGGTGTCAAGGAAGAGCCGAAAATCATATGGAGATTGTGATTTGTGTAAAAAATATATTGTGTTTTGAATGAGGAATATTTAGTACATTTGTAGAATAGAATATTCTATTGTCAGTTTTATTAAAGTATTTTTGTATCTCTGATGTGTTTTGCGTCACGGTTCCAAGAAAGCCCATTTAGATGTTACGGTTTTCTTGAGGGTTTTCGACACGACACAATTACCTCCACAGCAATATTCACCAAGGATCTATGAGTTACAATAACTTCGAAGACTAAACATGAGTACTTCTTAACAATTTGAATTTGAAATATGCATACATAATCAATTTACTTTGCATACAAGGCTTTGGATTAACTATATATACTGTATACTGTAAAAATAAGGCAGATTTTTTTTTTCTATCTGAATGAAGTTTTAATAATAGTTATCAAAAGTACCAGGATTATAATTTTATACGCCAGACGCGCGTTTCGTCTACATAAGACTCATCAGTGACGCTCAGATCAAAATAGTTAAAAAGCCAAATAAATACAAAGTTGAAGAGCATTGAGGACCCAAAATTCCAAAAAGTTGTGCCAAATACGGCTAAGGTAATCTACTCCTGGGGTAAGAAAATCCTTAGTTTTTCGAATAATTCAAAGTTTTGAAAACAGAAAATTTATAAAAATGACCATATAATTGATATTCATGTCAACACCGAAGTGTTGACTACTGGGCTGGTGATACCCTCGGGGACGAAACGTCCACCAGCAGTGGCATCCACCCAGTGGTGTAAATAGTTATCAAAAGTACCAGGATTATAATTTTATACGCCAGACGCGCGTTTCGTCTACATAAGACTCATCAGTGACGCTCAGATCAAAATAGTTAAAAAGCCAAATAAATACAAAGTTGAAGAGCATTGAGGACCCAAAATTCCAAAAAGTTGTGCCAAATACGGCTAAGGTAATCTACTCCTGGGGTAAGAAAATCCTTAGTTTTTCGAATAATTCAAAGTTTTGAAAACAGAAAATTTATAAAAATGACCATATAATTGATATTCATGTCAACACCGAAGTGTTGACTACTGGGCTGGTGATACCCTCGGGGACGAAACGTCCACCAGCAGTGGCATCCACCCAGTGGTGTAAATAGTTATCAAAAGTACCAGGATTATAATTTTATACGCCAGACGCGCGTTTCGTCTACATAAGACTCATCAGTGACGCTCAGATCAAAATAGTTAAAAAGCCAAATAAATACAAAGTTGAAGAGCATTGAGGACCCAAAATTCCAAAAAGTTGTGCCAACTTTTTTATTGGAAGTTTTTTATTTAAACCGTTAAGAATAAGTAGATTTGGTGAAATTCTACATGTTCTTTTCATATATCAAAATATAGGTTGCAATTTTATAAATTTAGAAAACGCATCCCCTAAAGCATGTAAAGGAACAACTGGTATGGCTAAAACATGTTCTGCTTTGACAATTTAGCCGCAATCAATGTGTGATAACATTGGGAACATTCCAAATTTTATATCTCTATCAGATATCCAACATTATGATGATAGTGATTAGATATATGCGGAACAGTACATAAACAAAACAAAGATATATTGTGTAGTAAGGTGGAAGAAACCAGAAAAAAATTACAGAATATGATAAAAAGTATATTACGTTTGAAGCAAGTAGATACGTTAATGGGTGCGTAAATGTTGAAGTTTGAATTTGAAATCCAAAAGAGACAACGGTCCAAAAAAATAATTCTATGGGAAATGACAATTATACTGAACTCCGCCAACTAAAATATGTTTATATATGTGCCAATTTTTAAAAACAGTTGTTGGGAATAATATGTCCTCTTTTGTCACTACATAAGTATTTTGTATAGACAGATCAAATGAACATATTAAATATTCGCAGTTTAAAAAAAAAACGCATCTTGCCTACAGGTAGATCTATTGTCAATTAAAATATCCCTTGCTACGTTTGCGAATAGGAATTTAGCAACCAATGTGTTCTTCCTTATTGTTCAATATGTGTTTATGAAAGACTATAACAACAAAATGAAATGAAATATCTAAAATCACATTACTTTATCTAAATTTCAATACTTACGAAACAGGTTCCTCACTGCAACACAAAATGTGGTATTGTTTGTTATGTAGATAACTGAAGTTTTATGATAAATAATGATGAAATTGCATTGCATAGTGTGTACTGTCACAGAAGATCGAAATATACCAGAAGGACAGTCAAACTCTTAGATGGAAAATAAACTTACAACGCCAGGGCCAGGGCCAAATAAAGACAAGGACAAACAGACCAACAACAGTACATAAGATAAAACATTAAAAATTGAAGACTAAGCAACTCAAACCCCACCAAAAACTGGGGATGATCTCAGGTGCTCCGGAAGGGTTTGCAGATCCAGCTCCACATGTGGCACATGTCTTTTGCTCATGTTATTACACACCCGGTAAATAGTCTTATTCGGTAGTTCATATTCTTATAGTATTATATGATTAACCTTTTT
The DNA here is from genome assembly GCA_037788925.1 of Mytilus galloprovincialis. Lineage (NCBI taxonomy): Eukaryota > Metazoa > Mollusca > Bivalvia > Mytilida > Mytilidae > Mytilus > Mytilus galloprovincialis. Next base: position 83,147,304 of record CM075336.1, on the reverse strand, counting down.
TTCCCTGAAAGGAAATGTGTTAACATGATGTTTCTTTTTTTTTCTTCAAAGATATATTCAGATTTTCACATTGATATTAGTGATATATAAGATTTATTCAACCAAGATAGTTAATTTATCAGTTTGAAAGTCCAAGCCTCGGCGGATTTTTAAAGTTCATAACAGAATTTTAAAATTCAACGATCGAAATTGAATAATCCACGAGTAACTTTTAAAAAACTGTTTTTCTAATGATTTCATGTATAACATAAAATTTTATCTTGTGTTAACAAAATTCCCATTGAGTGCTTTCCACTTTCCCCAAAGTTGATTTCCCGAACACCTGTTAGTTTTGGTTTTGACCCTTAAACTCATCCCAACATCGTTTGAATCCACTGGGAACCAAACGTTGACTTTTTTATACAATGAGCTCGGAAAGGGATTATTTGCAATATAAATGTAAAATATAAATATATATATACAGTTGGGTGCAGACCAAGCATTACATAAAGTAAACGCAAGTTAACGCCGCGTGCACATATTTCGTTAGTTAACTTCAAATCTCCCGTTTACTAGTAAACACACGTTTACTATAATTACGTTAACGTGGTCGAAATGGAAATTTCTAATGTCTACCCTAGTAAACGGGCGTTTACTAGGTGTCCGTTTAGTCAGTAGTAAACGGGCGTTTACTTCAGAATTCTTCAAATTTATTTTTACGTGCACTTAAAAGTAAACGGGCGTTTAGTACAGATTTTACAAGTGTATTTTTACGTGCACTTGAAAGTAAACGCACGTTTACTTTTCGCGTTAATTGATTGGGTAAATTTAGAAATAAACTTCAAGTTCATTTGCACATTTATTTTATAAAAGCGACCTTTAGTCTTTATATTTCACGTATATGTGTTTCAAACCAGAACAATTCAAAAACTCTTTTAATTCGAAATATTAAATTACACAAAATCACTTTCATAAAGTCCATTAACTTTACTGATTGGCAGATTTTCTATATTTTCCTTTCAAAAGTTACATGTGCAAATATCGATACGGAAAGAAAGGTTATCCGAGACATGGGGAGAATATTTTTATATGATGGGATATAAACATCATGGTTTACGTTGTTTCGTTCCCCGTTTATAATTGTCTCTTCGAATTCCTAACTATAACTCGGTGTATTTAATACATTAATTTTTAATCGAAATTCACCTTGTTTGCCTTGGATTAACATGATAAGATTCTGTTTTGACAAATGATAAAAAAAAAAACGTAAATTGAACAGTATATTGAAAGGGATATCAATAAAGTGTAATATAAGTATGTTCATTTGTACCATCTCGTCAATTAAAATGTTCAAATATTGCTATCTTTACATTGATATATAACTCATTTACTATGCGGCTATATAAATTTACATAATAGAATGCTTATATGGTCAGTTTTGGTTGTTGTGGACAAATACTTTTATTATATGAGTCAGTCTGAGGTATGAAAACTACTGAATTTTGTTTACGATTCAATATTTTCAATAAAAAAGGACATGCTGGCACTCTAAATTGATGCGAACAAATTTTTTTAGTCATAATATTCAAATATTGCTACCTATTTTCTTATACAATCAATCCTTACATGAAAATATAGCTCATTTACTATGCGGCAATATAGATTTACATAAGCAAATGCTTATATGGTCATTTTTGGTTGTTGCGGACAAATAATTTTATTATATGAGTCAGTCTGAGGTATGAAAACTACTGAATTTTGTTTACGATTCAATATTTTGAATAAAAAAAGGACATGCTGGCACTCTAAATTGATGCGAACAAAATTTTTTAGTCATAATATTCAAATATTGCTACCTATTTTCTTATACAATCAATCCTTACATGAAAATATAACTCATTTACTATGCGGCTATATTGATTTACATAATAAAATGCTTATATGGTCAGTTTTGGTTGTTGCGGACAAATAATTTTATTATATGAGTCAGTCTGAGGTATGAAAACTACTGAATTTTGTTTACGATTCAATATTTTAAATAAAAAAGGACATGCTGGCACTCTAAATTGATGGGAACAAAATTTTTTAGTCATAATATTCAAATATTGCTACCTAATAATAATTATATATTACGAGTTAGTCTGAGGTATGAAAACTACTGAATTTTGTTTACGATTCAATATTTTAAATAAAAAAAGGACATGCTGGCACTCTAAATTGATGGGAACAAAATTTTTTTAATCATAATATTCAAATATTACTTCCTTTTTTATTATACAATCAATCCTTACTTGAAAATACAACTCATTTACTATGCAGCTATATAGATTTACATACTAGAATGCTTATATGGTCAGTTTTGGTTGTTGTGGACAAATATTTTTATTATATGAGTCAGTCTGAGGTATGAAAACTACTGAATTTTGTTTACGATTCAATATTTTGAATAAAAAAGGACATGGTGGCACTCTAAATTGATGCAAATAAAATTTTGTAATCATAATGTTCAAATATTGCTACCTATTTTTTTATACAATCAATCCTTACATGAAAATATAGCTCATTTACTCTGTGGCTATATAGATTTACATAAGTAAATGCTTATATGGTCAGTTTTGGTTGTTGCGGACAAATAATTTTATTATATGAGTCAGTCTGAGGTATGAAAACTACTGAATTTTGTTTACGCTTCAATATTTTGAATAAAAAAGGACATGCTGGCACTCTAAATTGATGGGAACAAATTTTTTTAGTCATAATATTCAAATATTGCTACCTAATAATAATTATATATTACGAGTTAGTCTGAGGTATGAAAACTACTGAATTTTGTTTACGATTCAATATTTTAAATAAAAAAAGGACATGCTGGCACTCTAAATTGATGGGAACAAAATTTTTTTAATCATAATATTCAAATATTACTTCCTTTTTTATTATACAATCAATCCTTACTTGAAAATACAACTCATTTACTATGCAGCTATATAGATTTACATACTAGAATGCTTATATGGTCAGTTTTGGTTGTTGTGGACAAATATTTTTATTATATGAGTCAGTCTGAGGTATGAAAACTACTGAATTTTGTTTACGATTCAATATTTTGAATAAAAAAGGACATGGTGGCACTCTAAATTGATGCAAATAAAATTTTGTAATCATAATGTTCAAATATTGCTACCTATTTTTTTATACAATCAATCCTTACATGAAAATATAGCTCATTTACTCTGTGGCTATATAGATTTACATAAGTAAATGCTTATATGGTCAGTTTTGGTTGTTGCGGACAAATAATTTTATTATATGAGTCAGTCTGAGGTATGAAAACTACTGAATTTTGTTTACGCTTCAATATTTTGAATAAAAAAGGACATGCTGGCACTCTAAAATGATGCGAACAAAATTTTTTAGTCATAATATTCAAATATTGCTACCTACTTTCTTATACAATCAATCCTTACATGAAAATATAACTCATTTACTATGCGGCTATATAGATTTACATAATAAAATGCTTATATGGTCAGTTTTGGTTGTTGCGGACAAATAATTTTATTATATGAGTCAGTCTGAGGTATGAAAACTACTGAATTTTGTTTACGATTCAATATTTTAAATAAAAAAAGGACATGCTGGCACCCTAAATTGATGCGAACAAATTTTTTTTAATCATAATATTCAAATATTACTACCTTTTTTATGATACAATCAATCCTTACTTGAAAATATAACTCATTTACTATGCGGCTATATAGATTTACATACTATATGCTTATATGGTCAGTTTTGGTTGTTGCGGACAAATATTTTTATTATATGAGTCAGTCTGAGGTATGAAAACTACTGAATTTTGTTTACGCTTCAATATTTTGAATAAAAAAGGACATGCTGGCACTCTAAATTGATGCGAACAAAATTTTGTAATCATAATATTCAAATATTGCTACCTATTTTCTTATACAATCAATCCTTACATGAAAATATAGCTCATTTACTATGCGGCTATATAGATTTACATAAGCAAATGCTTATATGGTCAGTTTTGGTTGTTGCTGACAAATAATTTTATTATATGAGTCAGTCTGAGGTATGAAAACTACTGAATTTTGTTTACGATTCAATATTTTGAATAAAAAAGGACATGCTGGCACTCTAAATTGATGCGAACAAAATTTTTTAGTCATAATATTCAAATATTGCTACCTATTTTCTTATACAATAAATCCTTACATGAAAATATAACTCATTTACTATGTGGCTATATAGATTTACATAATAAAATGCTTATATGGTCAGTTTTGGTTGTTGCGGACAAATAATTTTATTATATGAGTCAGTCTGAGGTATGAAAACTACTGAATTTTGTTTACGATTCAATATTTTAAATAAAAAAAGGACATGCTGGCACTCTAAATTGATGCGAACAAAATTTTTTAGTCATAATATTCAAATATTGCTACCTAATAATAATTATATATTACGAGTTAGTCTGATGTTTGAAAACTACTGAATTTTGTTTACTATTCAATATTTTAAATAAAAAGAGGTCATCGCCGTCAGGCTGGTACAAAAATTGCTGTCAATTGTTTTATATGGTCAATTATGGCATAAAAATATAACTGAATTACTTCTATATAGAATAAGATAACTTGTTAAGAGGTAAATATTGTCAGTTGTGGTGAATGATATCAAAAAGTTTTGTTTTACGAGTCAGTCTGTCTAAGATGAGAAAACTGTTTGATTTTGGTGAGGATTAAATTACATGTATTTGAATAAACATACTTAAACTATTATTTGCGAAGAACAAGAAATTTACTATAATTATTGTTCAATTAAATACAAATGTGTGACATTTTTAAATAACTGTAATCGTCAATATGTCAAGCAGAAATGACCACTTGGTCAATTAATTTTGATGTTCCTTATCATTTCATATTTAAGGTCAGTGTATCCAAGTTACGATGACAATCTGCGTTAACGGGCGTTTACTACAAACAGTAAACGCGCGTTTACTTATTACAAAAATAGAAGACGCGCCTTTTTCCACGTTAACGCGGAGGTAAACGGAAAAGTAAACGCCCGTTTACTCTTTACAAAATTAGAAGACTCGCCGTTTTTGCGTTAACGCGGAGGTAAACGTGAAAGTAAACGCCCGTTTACTTTTAATGTCTTCTGCAATTTCGGAGTTAACGCACAGTTAACGCGGCGTTTACATGAAGTGCACGCGAGTAAACGCCGCGTTAACTTTTTCGGCCCGTCTACATGTAATGCTTGGTCTGCACCCAACTGTATAGGTGTATATAACATAGTTTTGTTTTACATCAAAACATGTACGTCTTGCAGTAAAAATATTATAAGCTTTTAATGGTCATCAAATTCAAACAAATGTAACACAAATTCAAACAAATGTAACATTATCCATATTTAATTTGAAATCCCTTTTGATCATGAGATTCAAAGAAAGTGTACACTTGCTTAAAGATTAGTACATAACAAATATCACCCTAAAAAACAACTCTGATTCTCCGAGTTTAATTAAATTTTTATCCGTTTCTATGTTGTCATAACTTTTTAAAAGGTCTATATCTTATATGTATTTTGGACTCAATTATTTGATGTGTTTTCCTCAGTTTTAGTTTGTAAACCAGATTTGTTTTTTTCTCAATCGATTATGAATTTCGAACAGCGGTATACTATTGTTGCCTCTATTCACCATCGAAGGGACATTGCTTATCGAAATGCGCATCTAGTTCAGCAAGTATATGTATTTTTAAGCCATGTCTATACCGTTCTTAAATGTATTGCAATTTTCGATTTAGACTGTAATGTTGATTATCGCTATTTTGTGCATTTTTCCTTTGATCTTTTTTAGTGGTATTTTTCATATCATGCTACTCGCTTGAGATGACAAACTATCGCTAGAAACTAAGGAGGCACGTGGCGTTGATAATGAAATTTACAACGTCGGCATACAGTACATTCCGTGACATGGTCTGAAAAATGTCGCAGGTTTTAAAAAGGCTCAGCATCAGCGACTTAAATGTCGATGATTGATTACCTGTTGTCAATCAAATCATCAGCTGATAATGGGTGCAATAAAATCAGCCAAGCGTGCATGGTCGGCCGCACATGCTACTTAATATTATGTAATTAGTTATGATAATGTAACAGGTAAAATCGATAATTACATAATAGACATTTAAAAGGCATGAACGGTTTTCAGATTGTTTCAGTTCTAATTATTTAATTTACCAATAAAAGAAATATGGTGTTTTTTTCAGGTCTGTCTGAGGAAGAAACATTCTACACATTATTGTTCTCTTATTTATCTTCTCAGTTTTTTTTTACGATTCGAATATAAATTAAAATATCTTTTCCTTTCCGTTCTTTTCTCATTACTTTTACATTTCGTCGCGAGTTATATGTTCTAGTAATTTCGTAGATTAGTTTTCTTTTAAAAAGACATGAGTTTCCTATCTTTATTCATATTTGAAAACGTCATGTGAGGGAGGGTAAGAAGGGGTCCTGATCCCAAATGCCGGGCTTAAAAAAACAAATTCCCGAAATCCCGGACTTAAAATCACGAAATCCCGAGGTCCCCTAATTCGAAAAAGAATTTCCGGAACCCGAAAGTGTTACTCTTGAAATCCCAAGCTTAAAAACACCCGATCCTGGAGTCCCGATAAAGGTCCTATCCCCCCTCTTATATATTCTCAAAACGTGAAATATTACTGTAACAAGAAATACCCGAATGAAACAGCTGCTGAAACGTCTATTATTGAAAACTAGTTTTTCGTTTGAAAGATACGATGGTTAATTTTATTGTAATAAAATGTTTGGATTGGAAGAGAATTTGATCGAACATTTAAATGCATTGCTGGTGAAAGCGGGGTCAAGGTTGACACGATAATATCACGTGTGTACATGTGTTTAAAACTTTAGGGGTTTCCTGTTCAATTTCATGGATAAAATCATCAATCGGAACTACTCGGCCGGCTTTCTGTTTGCACGAAGAAATAACTCTTCAATAATTATTGTACTGTATAGCGAGAGTAGTTACGATTGATAAAATTATAAAAGATATTATTAGCCTAGCATGTAACTATGTCCAGTGTGTATTCTTTGTAAAAAAACACAAAGTCATATTCAACTGGCTTAAAATTCTATGATAAAAAAATACAAAAAATCGAGATTTTTTTCTCAATAAAACAGTTAGCAGCAAAAAACAGTGTTTACGAGAATTTTTCTAGGTAAAATAGAAGGCACCAAATTTTCTCAATTATAATATAAAACTTACTGAATAGCGTAAATACGTGTTTACAAAAAAATTCGATATTTTCTTTTGTTCTTGAAGAACAAGAATATGTAGGATAAAAAAATCTATACGTTTTAGAAATCAGTCACAAACAGTAGAGGGTCACTACTTGATAAGGCAATGGGTATAATTAGTAAAACTCTTTGAAGCCCCCCTTTGAGTTTACAACAAATTAAAGATATCTTTTTGAATGATTTGTGTAGCCTTGAAAAAGACTGTTATGAAAAAGTTTCTGCTGCATCTCTCGTAGTTCTTGACTTGGTTTTCTTAGTGTGGTAGGAGGTGTTCGATCTTCTTGGTGAAACTGGGGTCATCTAACTTGGGTTTGAAGTAATTTATCGATTTACCATAAGACCTTTCAGGAAATATTTTGCGAGGTACATCGGCTGTTGCACGTCCTTCTAATGCTATTACTACTGGGACAACTTTATATAAATGGTCAATAAAGCGGTTGCAGTACTCAATAGTAAGATCTCTGGTCCAAAACTCTTGTAGAGATGTCTGAAGGTCATCTTTAGTTTTAAGGTTTTTTTTAGCAAGTCTGCGTTTCAGCATATTCCATACCATTTCAATTGGGTTGATATCGGGAGATTCGGAGGGCCAGCAGTCCCACCACTGAATGCCATTGTCGATCATGAAACTTTTGGCAAGCTTGAAGCGATGTTTTGGGTCGTTGTCCTGTTGAAAACGGTGACCATCTGGATAAACAGATTTGATAAAAGGCAGAAGAGTCTTTTCTAAAATGTTTTCAACGAAAAAATCGGACTTAAGAATCCCGTTATGCTATATTTGTCATATATTACATGTGTTCCTAATAAAATGTTATAAACTATCTTTATTTGTAATTATTGAATAGACAATATAATAGAATTTTATTTACTGGTGACACATCAAAAACAAGACTAAATAAAACCATGAATGCTACAAAAAACTAACAAAAAAAAGGAAGAGCTTTAACCTATAAAATCTGACAAGTCGGCCTTACAAGATTAAAATAATAATATAACTTACAAATATTTGGTTTACTGGTGAAACATAAAAAAACAAGACTAAATAATACCATGAACGCTACAAAAAACTGAAGAAAAACGAACAGCTTTTACCTATAAAATCTGACAAGCCGGCCTTACAAGATTAAAAGAAAATAAATATTTAACAAATATTTTATTTACTGGTGAAACATCAAAAAGAAGACTAAAAAATACCAAGAATGCTACAAATAACTAAAGAAAAAAAGGGAGAGCTTTAACCTATAAAATCAGACAAGGTCACAAGATTAAAAAAAAGAAATTACACACATACAATGTTCATGTACCAATTCAAAACATATTCTTTTATATATAAAACCAAAATCATTTAAAATGACAAATCGTTTTAGAACGAACAAGAGACATAAAATAAAAAAATACCATTATTTTTTTTTATTTACTGATTTCCTTAAAAAAAAATCTTTTCAATAGATATTAATCAAATTAATAGGAAGATGGTTATGAATATATATTACATTTAAAATTTAGTTTTATTAATATGTGAACAAATATTAGATTTAAAATTAATTCTTTAAGACACACCAGGCATTTTCCAGGTGAAGAATATAAAAAAAAAATATATTCTTTAATGTTTTATTCTGACAGACAAAATAACAGAAAAGCATAATAAAAGTTGTATTGTTTCTTAATAATGCAAAGACAAACACAGGTAAAATTTACCTGTACATCTAAATATTATGTAATCAAGACATGAAACCTTCTACCTGTTAAAAGATTTAAAACACCTGGTTGATCACCTTTAATTATCCCAGCAGGTAGTCTGACCATCAGCCAGTGATTTATGACCCCCAATAAAAGCCCAGCATTTAATGCCAGGCATACAAGATGCTGATGATTTTTCAGACCATGTCACAGTGTGTACTGTAGGTAAAATAGCGATTAACAGATTATCATTGGTCATCTCAACAATAATTTATAAATATCTTAGTTGATTTCTATTACATAATAATACTCACGTCGAAATCTGTTCTGTCCTGTAATGAAATAAAAAATGAAAATACAATTACGACTTTCTGAACTGTATCTGTGCTAAACACTTACTTTTAGCAAGAGTGCTTGAAGCAAATATTACAGAAATAACAAGAAGTTATCGTACCTAACCGATTTGAAGAGCAATTTGACATACAAATGATAACTAATTCAATCGTAGGTCAACTTTGCTCGAGTGAAGAGGAAATTTGAAATGTTATCAAAGATAATTAAAATACGGCTTTTACAGTATTGGACCAGTCCGAAAAGCAATATCAAATAATTATTTATATTAACAGGGCTATGTTATCAGTACTGAAGATGATGCTTTGTATGTATATAGGTGGATTTGTCATGAGTGGATCGTGTAATGGTGCGATTTTCTACACCCCCAATAAACTAAGACAGATTTGGCATACATTCATCGATTTGTTTTCTTATCAATGCGCTTGAACTGAAATGCATTAGGCTTTCAAAATTATTTGACTACATTGCTTGATAATTCTTATGTGGACGAAAGAGACGCCTTGAATACATAATTATAAAAGAAGTAGATTTGATGATGCGCATAACATGTATAATGCTGATATGAAATCATTCTTCAGTCTAAACAAATAAATTGCATTTCATAATTCAACACTTTCTGACAAAACTCCTAGTTCAAATATTTCTTTTAACTCTCCATCTTTCACAGTATGTATCAAATGCATGTATCGATGTAGTATGTCTATTTATAGACATAAGAAGATGTGATATGAGTGCCAATGAGATAACTCTCCAACCAAGTCATAGTTTGTAAGAGAAAAACCATTAAAGGTAAACGTACAGTCCTTAACATCTATTATCACTTATTTAAAGGAGGGACGAAAGATACCAGAGGGACAGTCAAACTCATAAATCGAAAATAAACTGACAATGCCATGGCTAAGAATTAAAAGGACAAACAGACAAACAGTAGTACACATGAAACAATATATAAAACTAAAAAATAAACAACACGAAGCCCATCAAAAAGTAAGGGGGATCTCAGGTGCTCCTGAAGGGTAAACAAATCCTGATCCAAATGCGGCACCCGTCGTGTTGCTTATGAGATAACAAATCCGGTGAATATTTAACTGGTACAATTAAACATACAAACAAGAAAAAAACATTAATATCAAGATTCAATCGAGCAATTAAAAGAAAACGCAACGCAATGGGGGGGGGGGGGGGGGGGGAACTATAAACAGTGTATGCTTGTAGATTGCAAGTGTATTAATTGACAGTGTACTGCAATTTTAGCTAAATGATGCTTCGAATTAAAATTGACAAGAACGTACAGTAATAAAAACTTTCAAATGTAACCAAAAGTAATATCTTGTTTAGGTTGGTTTTATCATATCAAAGAGACTATTATAAATGCAACATGATATCGGTTTACTAACCTACATCGGGTGTTCCTTGTACTGTTTTTGTGTGTCCTCTGACCTGCAAAAGATTGAATAAGAATGTTATGTTTAAAAAAAAAACCATCAAAGAACAGGTTGACGTCTTTACAATTACTTTGTTGGATGTGCATTGTCAAATTATGTAGTCTAAGAGAACTTATCTTTAAGTAGGGGGAAAATAGCAAAGGGACAATAAAACTCACAGATCGAAAACAAATTGACAATGACATTGCAAAATAAAATCCTGAGGTGATCTAAGGTGCTCCGAAAACGAACTTTTAAGTTCTAACTGTCTGTAAGTGATTGCAAGTATTCTAATTTTGGTTTTATGTCATTGTTTGACTGTGACTCGTCTTTTGAGCTAAGAAAGATGCGAATGTTTTTTACAATTTGTTCTGTACTTTCAACGACATCAGAGCTTTACATATTTTTCATTCATTGGTAACGCTCAACTATCATCAGCATAACATTGTTTCTAGAAATATTAACGGAGTAGTCATGAACACTGTTTAGAAATCAAACCAGGGCTAAACAAATGTGTACGTAGCTAAAACTACCAATCAGGTATCGATTAATCGCGTTTGTTTGCGACGTCTTTGTGTTCGTTAATAAGCACACTTTTTAGAAGTAAAGCGTATACATGTTTTAGTATATCTATGCATATTATCTTGAATAATGTGATATAAACATTGTATTACCTCGTTTCATTTTGTTGACCAACAATCGCTCTTTGTGCAGATGATGTATCCCTAAAAAAATAATTAACGCATTAAAGATATCCTGTTTTGTTTACAGCTAAAAGAAACTGTAAGAGATTACTGTAAATATTAAAATAGTAAATAGTTCTTTGCAAATATCAATTACAATACAAAATGGATCACACAGGTTTGAAAATATACGCTGTATCTTGATAAGTATTTATTTTAAAGTGTTAAATATATTTATATAAAGCTATCGTAGGTAACACCGACGTCAAGTGGTCTCTGCGGGTTTATTCACTACAAAACTCTTGAAGTCTAAAAAGACCAATTTTTGTCAAAGTGTGCATGAACAATTACTCGAGATTCCGCAAAAGTCTTATTTTTCTTGGCAAATTCTGATTTATATTAAATGTGTATGAAATTTACTCGACAAAATCTCGACATTCTTAGTATGATCTTATAAATTCATGACAAATTCTTGACATATTCTCGACATTTTTATTGTTTTTAGTATGACAATTCTGAGTTTTACAAATTATGACCAATATAAAAGATATCACTTTATCTTTAAAACAATCTAATATATTGTTGAATCAATTGCATATTTCATTTTTTCAACCATGGTATTCAATATTAAAATAGTAAACAAACACATATTGAACCAAAATGTGTCTTTCTATAATTAGCAAAGTATTATTGTAACCTAATTCTTAAAGTTTAGTTTATCGATGAGAAAAATGAGCACATAACAGCGAAAGTAAGTGTTTAAACACTGTTTGATGTGCCTATACACAATTCAGGGAAAATATATACTGTTGAGATAGTGACAAGAAATGTCAATAATGTGTTGAGATATATTCAGACATTATCAAGAATGTCAAGAATATGTCAAGACTGATCGAGACAAATTTAAGACAGTCGAGAATTGGTCGAGACTAAGCCAAACTGTAATCAGATGATACATAAAGTGTCGAGACAATTTTTATACTGTCAAGAATTTGTCAAAAAAAACATCAAGAACTTCATTAGACAGATTCATACTATTAACAGTTTTGTTTTAAAATAATTCAGACATAGAATGAATATCGAATAAAAATGTATGCCAATTCAGACAAAAATTGGTCTTTTTAGACTTTTGGAGTGGTTGTTATATCAAAAATCCAATTGAGTTTTAAGACCCCAACAAGTAATGAAGACGATGGTTAAAATAGATTCTTAAATTATCAACGGATAGTTCATGCAACATAAGTTAGAAATCAAAAGTGGGCTGAACAAGTGTCTATGAAACTAAAATACCAATCTAGAGGTATCGACCTAGTGTTTTTTTGTTTACGATATCTTTGATGCGTTCATAATACACTTTTTAGCAGTAAAGTGTTTATTAGAAGTGAAGTGTACCATTTAGCATACCATGGTATCAGAGATGGGTCCGATTACTCTCAATGTAATTGATTAAATTACAATTACTTTGTCATTTGTACGATTAAATTCAATAAATGATTACATCATTTCTGAAAGTGTCTGATTAAATTAATGATTACATTAGCAAAGTAATCATGATTACATCTGATTACAATGAATTTAAAAAAAAAACATTTTGAATGATATGAATGAATTAACATTTGATACAACTAAAGCACTTTTTAGAAAGGATTTTGTTTTATATATTAGAAAATGATAACTTCAAACTTTATCTATTTAATAAACCACAAAGGTTCACAACATACATACATGAACATTGTGTCACTGGTTATGACCCATTACACTTAATCAGCATTGATCTCTGAATTATTTTCACTTCAATTGAATATGGCATTACATGTATAAAGAGTTTGCTGTTTGTCTTCTGACCTCTTTGAGACTTTATATGTATTTCAAGGTGCAGTTTATGGAAGTTAAAATATGGATGAAATAAAGTTACCAGTTAAAAACTATGTTAAATTTTAATAGAATTGTTTAATCAAATTGTAAACAAAATACAAGTCCTATAAATCATTGCATTTTACATGTCCAATTTAAGAAAATACAAAAAGTTGCTTTAATATCTTGAACAAGATATTTGTCCAACTTTTAATTTAGTTTGTGCTAATTAGATAAATTTTCACATGTCTGATTAATCTTTTATCATATACATTGTCCTACAATTATACTCAATTGGAAATTGCAATAAAAACAAACCTTAATTGGTTTCCTACCTGTCAATTCAAAGTTCAAAAATCACAATATTAACAAAAGATCATAATTCAGGATTAAAGAAAAGTATAATATTACTTGAATATAACAGTTATTATCAAATATATATATGTACATCTTTAAATTGTGAATGTATGTACAATATCTTTTATTAAGGCTTGTAAAATATATTTTACTAATTCATTTGTATTATATATCTCTTCTTAGGCTATAAATGATGACTTTTCAATACTGTTACAGTTTATTTTTTACTGAAGTATACACATCAATTAACATGCTTTATAAAGTAAATCACTACTATCTTAACATGTAAATATTTATTAAATAAGAATAACAAAATTGTTCATTTATTGACCATAAACACAGTTTAAGATTTTTTTTTCATTGTAATCAGAATGTAATCAAAAAGTAATCAGGATTACAGGGTATTTTGAAAAGTAATTGATTAAATTAAATTCCATGTAATCAGATTTTTGGCTGATTAATGATTACAATGATTACTTGAAAAATTGTAATCAATTATAGCTGATTAACGATTACAATTACAATTACCCCAAGTCTGCATGGTATATTATCTTAAATAATGTGACATACTAATTGTATTACCTCGTTTCTTTTTTATTCTCAACCACTCTTCGTGCTGATGATGCTTCCCTGAAATATTTTTGTAAAAAAAATACTAATTACAGATATCATGTATTGTAAAAACTAAAAACCTGTCAGACCTCATTGTCCATATGAAAAAAGGTAAACATAAGTGATAATAATTCGTTACAATTTCGACCAACTACACCATGTACACTGTATCTTGATAGGTACTAAATTTCAAGTGTTAATTGTATTCCTATAAAACTATTACGCATATATAATCAATTAGCCAAAAAAAAAACGAATATTTAGTCAGACTTTTTATCTTCATTTTTCAGACTTTGTTTTGTGTTAAATGATGATTTTCTAAACAAAAATTTTGTAATTGCCTTTTTTAAATATAGATAGTTAATTTTCCCGTACACTATTTTTACGTCGGGGTTTTTACAGCAAACTTAAAGGTGGGCCTTAGTTTACCATTGAAAGCTGTACCGTGACCTATAATAGGTAATACTATATGAGTTTTGTAATATGATAAATCTTCTTTTTGTTTTTGAAACAAACCAATAGTTGACTATTCCATTGAGTTAACAACTTTAATTAATTAATAAGGCTTATGAAGGGCTTAAATTCATCGAATAGACAACATCTTTTAAACAAAATAAACATAAGATATTAATATAAATAAAATTGAGAATGGAAATGGGGAATGTGTCAAAGAGACAACAACACGCCCAAATAAAAAACAACAGCAGAGGGTCACCAACAGGTCTTCAATGTAGCGAGAAATTCCCGCACCCGGAGGCGTCCTTCAGCTGGCCCCTAAACAAATATATACTAGTCCAGTGATAATGAACGCCATACTAATTTCCAAATTGTACACAAGAATTTGCATAACAATTTCATTTTTGATTGTCACTTTTTAAAATAAAACTTTTTAATAATTAGACAGTTACCTTTGTTTCTTTTTTAAATATTTCTGATAGCATTGTTTTTTATACTCAATAAAAAAAAATAACAACTGAGATAAGACATCACGCATAAACAAAGGAAAATCCCGGATTTTAATCAAAATTTACTTCACTACTCATACTTTTTTATAAAAATGAGACTTACCGAAATTGCAACTCTCCGAATAGATTATCTATATCAGTGCCCGACAGCTTTTTGTTTTATAAGACACATCAGGCTCATCGGGAACTTATTGTAATTCTATAGAGTCGACATCGGTATTCAATTGTTTCATCTTTTGCAGCAATTGTATATAAACATCTGTTGTAGCTACTTCATCTTTGATGTCCTTTTCCAATGACTGAAACTTCTGTAAATCTGCCCTACAACCTTTATTATATGTCACCATTTTCTCTATTTCCTTCTGTTCCGCATCACGTATTAACTTTTTGAAATCGTCTACCTTCTTGTCAACCAGTTTCTTCAAGTCTTCTGCGTCTTCTGTAATGCTGCTGATCACTTTTTTAATGATCTCACGGTAGCTTTTTCTGTTATTGTCCATCTGACTTATGCATGACTTCGCTTTTGCTACCTTTTCTTCAATATTCATTAACGATTCCGTTTGTAGTTTTTCCAGTTTGTTCTTAGTTGATTCGCTCGAGTCTGTCGTTGAGTGGCGATTAACTTTCGTTACAGATCTATGATCATTAGAAAACATTTTGTCTTCCATGTTGGTGTTTGATACCGTAAGATATGTATGATATTTACTTATCCGTTGGCGTGTATGAATCATCTTACAATTTTCATAGCTGATCACATTCCTGGCAATGATATTTTCCGTGCCCTCCTCCATCACAAATTTCACACACTTTTGATGCAACTTGCGCCATATTGTAGTGGACACTTTACGTGTGAGAAAATTCACTTCGTTGAATATATAATGCCGTTCGAGGAATACTGACTAAAAATAAACAATCTTAATCACGTTCTGCAAGAACTAATGTCGATAATAAAATCTTTAAATAAACACAGTTGTCTCTGTTTATGTGCAATATGATAAGATGAATACGACTTAGCGCAGTTTCAAATTTCTGAGCGAATACCTTTTATTGCGATAAACAATGTTTAAATTTCTTTATACCGTGTGAACCCGTTTACGAAACATTTGTTTTAATCAGATATTGTTGCGGTTAGTTAACTTTTTTTATATTTTAAAGGCTTACCACACATGGTAATTATTCTCAGGCTATTTAAAGATCAATTACAAAGTAATGTCTTCATTACAATGCATAATAACTTAAAAATAAATTCAGAATTTGACAGACTATATTTAAATGCATTACACAGGATGGTTTTGGATTTTCATTAGACCTATTTTAAGACTTTGATACAGTGTACTATTTAACCTTACATAATTTCAACAGTGTATTACTTGACTAAAATAAATTAGATATTATGCAGATTAGGTGCTATTGATCTAGCATATAAAAGAGGGACAAAAGATACCAAAGGGACAGTCAAACTCATAAATCTAAAACAAACTGACAACGCCATGGCTGAAAATGAAAAAGACAAACAGAAAAACAATAGTAATAGTTTCATACTTCAGATTCATAATCGATTTTCAGTATAAATATGAAAAATCTTTGAAAAAGAAATCGTTTACGATTTTGTTAACACCATTGATACTCAGACTCATTAATTCCAGATCTGTCTCCTTCCAACCGTAACTATAGTTTCCCATGGAAAACAAAAGCGGCTTGCGAAATCGATTGGATATAAGTATGAACAGGGCGAGGGTTGCTCTCAAAACTTCTACGAAAATAGTTATCTGTTCTTGACTTGCGGAATTGACGTATCCGCCATTGTGTCCGACATGCAATTTGAAGCTTGTAACGCAATGACCTTGGCCGACTATTGTTCGAACAGATTGCTGACTGAGGGAGAATACAACGTTAGAAATAGGCCACAGAGGCCAATCATGTATGGTAATTACCTTTTTTTTTTATATCTAAATCTTCACAATTTTAGTATTTTAGTTAAATTTTAGACGATTTCCGTCTTAAATGAAAGTGATCGCCTTTATTAATTTATGTGCGGTATGCGTATGAATTTTTTCATCTATTTTAGTCTATTGTTTAACAATAGAATAAACTAGTTATGTAAATCAGTTAGGTATTTAATAGATTGAAAACGAGTTTTTAAGTTTATCGAAGGCTGGGCGGTGACAACTCGACGCAGACAATTTTCCCAAGATGTCCGATTCAGAACTAGACCTCGATGATAGAGAATAAACCAAGTCTCCTGCAATGTAATTGAAGCCTTACGTTCTGCTGCAGAAACAACGCAGAGAAAAGGTAATTCAGAGCAAGATAAGGTACCTGAAGTTACAAATGCAGATTTGTTTTCTTTGATGACAACGTATTTCAATAATACACTTTCCGGTATAGAGAAGAATACTACAGAGACATCAGTAAAGAGAGCAAAAAAGGCAGAGAATACCTTTAAATTTAAGGGGAATCAGGTACAATTTGAGATTAATTCTGATATTCAAGTATCAGCACGGCAATTGGTTACATTGAGAAGAATCGACCTAAAAAGGCAGTTAGGGTTTTAGAAGATTCGTCTGTTCAGCTCAAGAAGAGAAATAAACCAATAAGAATTGCGGATAAGTCCGAAGGCGGTTGGAGAACGGTTAATGAATACCTTTCAGATGAAACGGCCAGTGACTCGGAAGACGAGAGAAAAGAATACGCGCAGCAGATAACAGGGCAGTTAAAAGATCAAAGCAAAGAAAACAGATAAACGCAGCAGTAGAAAGCGTACGACACAAACATCTGGTTCAACAACTCAAACGGCACATAATGGTACTGGTGTTTCTGATGCTACATTTCGTCTGCAGCCCTTTCGAGGGGGCTTGGCTGCCAGCGGCCAAAGTTTATTCAACCAAAATAGCTTCAAGACCTCAGACGTCTGCTACAACTGTGGCATGCAAGGGCACTGGGCAAGGACAGGACCTCCCAGAGGATCTTCTTCTTAAAGACCAAAACAGTGACATTTTCAAGGTACAAGATTATGATATTTTTCAAACATTTTATGAATATGAAAATTGTAATTCTGATATTTATGTGAAAGGTCGTTTGAAAAAAATCTATTAACTTTTGGAAACAAGTTAATGCTTCAGATTTCATTTTAAATGTTATTACAGACGGTTACAAAATTCTGTTGCTTCACGAGTCCGAAGAAATATGCTAAAGAAATAACAAATCAGCATTTGATAACAGTGAATTTGTCTCAAAAGCTATTTTAGATTTAATGACAGGTGGTTTGATACGTGAGGTATCGAGTAGACCGCACGTGGTTAATCCTTTGACCGATTCGACTGCGAAAAATAAACACAGGTTAATTCTAGATTTACGACACGTAAACAAACAGGTAGTCGATAGCAAGATTAAATTTGAAGATTGGAAAGTAGTTAAACAGTATTTGTCTTCTAACTGTTTCGGATTCGTTTTTGATAACAAATCAGGATATCATTATATTTTTATTTTCAACGAGCATCAGAAATATTTAGGTTTCTCCTGGAAATGAGGAGGTGTAACAAAGTTTTTTTTATTTTACTGTACTTCATTTTGGTTTTAAATCTAGTGGATATATCTTTACTAAAGTCGTTCGACCTTTCGTAAAACATTGGCGAAAGAAAGGAATCAAAGTCGTTGTTTATTTAGATGACGGGTTCGGTTTTGCCGATAATGATGAACTTGTAAAATGCATTCTTCTTTAATAAAGTTAGACCTTATATCATCGGGGTTTGTACCAAACAGAGATAAATGTCACTGGACACCAACATAAAAATTAGAATGGTTAGGTTTTATATGGAATTTGGATATTTGTAAACTCAATATACCAGATAGAAAAAAAAAGAATGATTTAATTGAATTAATTAATGTTATACTTAACAGTTCCTGCAAAGTGAAAGTAAGATTGTTAGCAAAAGCAGCTGGTAAAATTATTTCTTTTACGCCTGCTTAAGGTCACATTACACAGATTATGTCGAGAGGTTTGTTTGCAGTTATAAATTTAAGACAAGATTGGAACCAATCTATCAAAATAAATCATAGTGATGCTTGTATCAGAGATCTGATATTTTTGAGAGTTAACATTTGTAAGTTAGAACCAGTTTCTTTGTTAGGACTGGATTCTGAGTTTTACATATTTAAAGATGCAAGCAATACAGGGGCTGCTGGAGATATTGATGATCTAAAATAGATTATGCATAAATCTTGGTCTGATGATGAGAAATTGAAGTGCTCCACTTGGAGGGAAGTCAAAGCAATAGAGTTGTCTCTATTTAGTTTTGCACGTTTGCTTAAACATTGCACGATATCGTTTTATACAGATAATCAAAACGTTGTAACAATAGTTCACAAGGGTAGTAAAGTACCAGAATTACAGTCTTTAGCTTTATCAATATACGATTGTTGTCGATTCCAAGGAAACAGAATGAACAAGCAGACATGTTAAGTAGAATTATCGATATTGACGATTGGCGTATTTCAGATGAATTTTTCACATTCTTGAATGATTTATGGGGTCCTTTTTCAGTGGATAGGTTTGTTAGCTTTGAAAATACGAAATTGCAAATGTTTAATTCTTTATATTGGAACACAGGCTCTTTATGCGCCGACGCTTTCACGTGTGACTGGTCCGGTGAGAACAACTGGTTAGTACCTCCAGTAACTCAGGTTAGCAGGGTTATAAACCATTTAGTAAAATGCAAAGCTAAAGGAACTTTGTTAGTTCCGAATTGGCCTTTATCGCCATTTTGGCCGTTGATTTTTGACACTGGTCTAAAATATATAGAGTACATAAATGATGTGCTTCAGCTCAACGAACCAGAGAGATTTTTCGAATCTGGAAATAATTTGAACTCTGTATTTGTGAGAGGAGATTTCAAAGGAACTATACTAGCTGTTTAGTTAGACGCTTCATATTGTTAATATTAAGTTTTTATTTACAGAATTGTTTTTACTATATGAATATTGATGTAATGTGTGTGTGTGTGTGTGTTGGAAGTCACTGGACCTTTTTGTCGATCACTGGACGTTATGCTCTTTTATCACTGGACTAAATCTTTTAGTAATACTGTATGGTCACTGTACCTGATTGATCCGCAGGTAAATATGTTATGTATGTAATAGAATTTTTTTTTATAAAAAGATTATAATTACTGTATATCTATTTTTAGAACATTTTTTCGACTGGATTCTGTTCACAGTTAAGTTCGGTTAAGCACCCAGAACTCAGATTACTTTAATCAAATCTAAATGCAACTGTCTTCGATTCGAGGGCCAAGACGACTGTTACAAAATATATTGGAGATTTCAAACGTTTTCTAAAGTGGACACAAAAATACAAAGACATTACTTCAGTACTTCCGTGTAATAAACTTTATGTGGGTTTATACTTGCAACATTTGATTGAGTCATCCGAAGGTTTAGTTCAGTAGATACAGCATTTTATAGCATACAATGGGCTCATCGTATTGATGGCGTAACTGATCCAAGCGAATCTTAACTAGTCAAGAGTATACTAGAAGGTGCTAAGAGAATACTATCTCGTCCGAAAACGACAAAAGAACCAGTTGACTCGAATTCAATGATTAAACTGTTTGATACATACCAAGAATGTAACTCACTAAAAGAAGTGCGTTTATTGTTAATGTGTTCGTTAATGTATACAGGGTTTTTACGTTTCAATGAGTTATGCAACATCACAGCTAAAGACATAGTTTTTCATACTTCGCTTGTCAATATCTTTATTCGTAAAAGCAAAAAAGATTGGTATAGACAAGGTCATAATGGTATCATTTGTAGATTAGATAGTTCCTAATGCCTTGTAAAGCTTTTGCAAAGTTAGCCAGTTTTAGCAAACATTGAGAATAATTCAGAATTCTTTATATTTTGTGCATTGTCTATTTCAAAGAAAACTAATTCTTTTATATTGTGAAGTAAAAATGTAACAATTTCGTACACTCGAGCAAGAGAGTTAGTTAAAGAGGCTTTATCACAAATTGGCTTGAATGTAAACAAATTGGGTTTACACAGTTTCATTGCAGGCGGTGCAATTGCGGCCGCTAAATAAGATATACCAGATAGACATTTTAAAATACATGGAAGATGGAAATCTGATTTAGCTAAAGACGGTTACGTATCAGATAGTTTAGAAAAACAATTATCAGTTTCTAAAAAGTAACATTTCTTACGAATACAGTTTCTAAGAATTGAGGTTTATAACATTTACACTTTCTGCTTTCTTTGTACGTCGAAAGGGTCACAGTGCCTGTTAGTATCAGAAATAGTCTTGTCTTATTTATATACATATATACAATATGAGTCAGTTTAGAACAGAAATAAGAAGCAGAGTTGTACAAGAAAAATAGAGCAACTTAGCACATAAATATGTTATGTTCGTTTGAACATCGTGAGTAAAGAACATAAGTATTCATTCTTAATATTTAAATGTAAGTTGTATTTGGTGATAATACATAACATATATAAAGGTTGAGGATGAACACGGATGCGGCCACTTTTATTTTTGACAAAAACCATCTGAAAGTGACATTTCTTGCCATATTTGAGAGATTTGTCATAATTCAGATAGAATTTGGGCGTTTTTAATGAGTAACTCAGTTAATAAATTTTCACAGAAACTAATTGAATCAACTAAAATAGACACATAAGTGTTTAAAAAGTGTCTAAAATCTATATTTAGCTGAACTTGAAATTTGAGCCCAATATCGTCCCTTACCGGACCTACTCCTTTGGTTGAACTTGTTAGTCTATAAACAATGAAGTTTTATTATACAATAAAGTTTTGTCGTGTTTATAGGAATAATACTGTCTATCCATCCATCTGGCTGAAAGGATTTTCTCCAAGTTAGAAAGCGTCATCAGAGCCATGCGGATAGTCACTACTAACGTCAAAATGGGAATCACAAATTTGAGAAAAAACATACAGTGAAATGGTTATTAAGTTTGAATGAAGCACACCCTGGACAAGTATGTGTATGTGTATGATTTACATTTAATATTTCATATTGCTACAGCTTAACTAAATACATTTCTTCTGCACAATGTTTTAATTTTTTGTATACCAAAAATTATACAATACTTACAGATAGTGCTGCAATACCACCATTAGAAGCATTTATTAGAAGTAAAAAAAGGGGTTTCCTACAACTAATTACAGTTAAAAAGCATCTTCCAGATTAAGGTAATTCCAGAAAAGCGCTTTGGACGAACGTAAACAGAACTTGTTGTTTTCATCTTTGTCCAAACTGCAAAACACATAAAGTATTTTTGACAAAGCATAGGAAACAGAATCAGAAATGTAATATGATACAGAAATAATGAATTGAACACCGTGTAAAAAATATCTCCACAAAAAAGTTATTACTGGGACAAAAATGTTTATGAGTTTTTTGCAAATAGTTTATGTTTGTTTTAATTAACTTAATGTTTTCCGCTTAGACAAAAAACACTCTAGGAATCAACACAATGAAACGGGACGAGTAAATATTGTGCCCCTAGATACAGCTTATATTGTAGGTAGACGAGCGGACTGCATATTTTGTCGAGAGGCTGATGGTAAGGAACATTAGGGCATGATGCAAATACAGGGTTGTATATGACATTCAGAAGGGTGATTCTGTCAATGACAGCAATGTTTTCAAGGAGCATTTTATATATAGAATATTACCATATTGAAGATGTGAGGATTTTATTGCAGAAAACTATTGTCAGCAAGATTAATGATTGTTATCTTTTCTTAACCTATTTTCTTCTTTTGTAGAAATTTATCAAGGGATTTTTTTCAGGTACTAATTATCTGTAGATTGGTTGCAGCAAATTGTATCGACCTTTATTGAGTTTTATTTGTTTATTTTGACATCGAGCATTCCTGTTGACGGTTAATCCAGAAAACCACTTTGTCAGCAGCCAATTACAAATAAGGTATTTTTTTCAGATTGCATTTTGGTAGAAACTACAGGTTGTCCCAAAATAATTGAACAAATACAAGATATGTAATGTGTCTAATGTAAATATTGTCTTTTGTAGAATGGTAAATTCTTGTAAAGAAACAGCTCCGACTTTAAAAAAATTAACTTTAGAACATTCAATTAATTTAGTCAAATGATGAATAGTTGTAATTATTATTTAAAAACAGTTCAGATAGTCACTACTGCAAATATCAACGGATTGTTAGACTTAAAGACTGCATTGGTTTTGGGTTTTATATTAAATAAATTCTCAACA
Source organism: Mytilus galloprovincialis (assembly GCA_037788925.1). Classification (NCBI taxonomy): domain Eukaryota; kingdom Metazoa; phylum Mollusca; class Bivalvia; order Mytilida; family Mytilidae; genus Mytilus; species Mytilus galloprovincialis. The sequence continues at coordinate 83,123,808 of CM075336.1, read as the reverse complement.
TTTCCCTTTTTTATTCATATGGATTTTACATATTTTGGTCACGAGCATCACTGAAGAGACATTATTTGTCGAAATGCGCATCTGGTGCAGAAAAAATTGCTACCGTTAATGTTATTATTGAAATAACATGCTTTTCGGTAAAATATAAACTACCAATAATGATAATGTGTTAGGGTCAATGATAAATCTTCCAAAAGAAAACATCATAATAGCAGTGTCTGATTAAGCAATGCCTCAATTCTGTGGGTTCAAATGGAATATTTTCATTTTCTCTGTTAGATTGCTTTTTTTTTTATTATAGATTTTTTTTTATGCAGGTACAGGCCAAACAAAAAGTCTTCTAGCATGAATATCATTCAACTGAATACCATAACATTAGATTCATATAAAGGCTTATATTGTCAGCTTTATTATGATACCATACATGTGAAAGCATGGATCAATGTTATGTTCAATATTTGCAAAACACTTTTTTTGTTCCCAACACTTTGGTTATATTTGGCCTACAAAATAGTCCAAAAATTGATGATTGTCTTCGCAAGAAAAACGGCTAAATTTTGGAAAACCGCTTCACCGATTGAAAAACAATTGGCACCAATGAATTTCCTTTTTTGTGCTCTTAATAATGTTATTTAATTTTCTTTACTTATTATTTTGGCTGACTTCCCTACCATAGACGGGATCTCTCGATTCACAATAGACCCCTTTTAGTTGTCTCTTTAAAGGGTAAAACGTTTTAAAGACCATATCTTTATCATGTACCAGTATGTATATACGTAGTTGTAGCAAAGGTCAAATTGTAAACCATAGATTTGATATTTGACCTCAACCATAATATATCAGCCACAAAGTAAGTCCTTTTTATCTTTTATGTAAAGTGATACTGCACAAAATTAACTAGAGGCTCTTAAAAGAGCCTGTGTCGCTCACCTTCTTGGTATATGTGAATATTAAACAAAAGAAACAGATGGATTCATGACAAAATTGTGTTTTGGTGATGGTGATGTGTTTGTACATCTTACTTTACCGAACATTCTTGCTGCTTACAATTATCTCTATCTATATGAACTTGGCCCAATGAAAATTGTTAAAAATTGACTATAAAGGACATTAACTCCTTAGGGGGTCAATTGACCTAACGTCAGATATGTGTATGACGAATTCTGTGAAATCAGATAAATTAATCCAGCGATTCTGTCCTACATATTCAGGTTGTTTAAATGGTTTCACAATATTAATTTCTTATGATACAGTTCCAAATTGTAAACGATGTTTACAGGAGGTGGTTGTACATCAAATTTATCAATGGTATTTTCAGTTGTCGCTTTTAATAAATCATACACAATATATTTATGTGCGGTTTCCTTGGTCCTTATTCCATATTACTTGTACAATTGAAATAAATGTACTTTGGAAGGTTACACACTCGTTGAAACATGTTATTTGATTCATGTTTATATCAGTTAAAATATCAAACCTGAGAATAAACAATGAAAACCAAAAGAACAATCATTTGATTCGTTACCAAACCAAAAAAAGTCAGACCTCAACCTTACTCGTCGCAGTATTTCCTTTTTTACTCGCATGCTGAAACGAATAAATAATGTTTAAACTTTAAGTACCAAATATTAACGAAAAACAGTTGTTTAATCTAAATAGTTTGTAGACGAATCGCGCGTTTACAAACTGATAATCCCCGTATCTTTTATAAGTTGAAGAACAACCGGGGCTCATAACTGCATGAATCGTTTGGGGTTTTTTTTGCAAAGCATATCAAAATACATTTTGAAGTGTGTTATATATATATATATTTATAGACAATAACCTACTATTTTAAATATAATTTTATATGGACGATTCTCGTTGTATATTTGAATAATAGAAAAACTAAAATATATTTCAACAAAGTATATTGCAATATTCATTGTCATTATTATTTTGGTTTAGTCTCAAACATTTGTCAAAGACAACTGACAACTAATTGATGTGAGATTGAAGTTTTTTTAAACAGTTACATCTCAAAGAACAAATGACTTGGAAATGATTGTAGGATGATAGTACTAAGGTATGTTATTTACATAGACACTCATTGGCTGCAAAAAATATGAAGTAAGTGTAAAAGTGAAAGTGTAAGTTAGGCAAACACTGTAAAACAATTTTAACTGCCACTTGTTTAATTAATAACGTTTAATAATCCTAATCAAATACAGTAATATTTAAAAATGATAGATATAACGCGAGTCACAGAATGCGACTGGGCATTATACCTATTTAGGTTCATGTAATTGTACAGATATCATTCTATTTACCCGTAAAGGGTTACTGTCCCTCTGGTATCTTTTGTCCCTCTTTTAATTGGGTTGAAACTTTTATTGAACAAAATGTGCTCTCAAATATGTAATATAATGTATTGGTACATTAACGGTTCATCAATTTGCTATTTGTTTTCAAATAAAAAAAAAATTGCACATGGATTTGAATATCTCCAAAGCATCTTTTAATACTTCAACCATTTAATTCTGTATATAAGGAAGATCCTTTCACAATGGTAATGAAATTTAATACATACCCGTATATAGGATCTGTTTTTGGCTCCTCACTTCAAAATAACATACACCTTTTATGATTGGGTTTTATCGAGGTATCACAATGTTAATACATATAATGAAGAGCCCATGCTTTTATATGTGAATGCTGATTAAAAAATGTATAGCAGGATCATTTCACCCTTCAGATTTTGGTGGGGTTCGTGTTGCTTAGTCTTTAGTTTTTCATATTGTGTCATGTGTACGATTATTTGTTTGTTTGTCATTTTCGTTATTAGCTTTGGCGTTGTCAGTTAATTTTTGAACTATGAGTTTGAATGTCCCCTGGAATCTGTCGTCCCTCTTTTATATGAAATCTTAAAATTGAACATACTTGATTACTTTGATTGCAGATTAAAAACACATATTAATGTATTGGGTATAAACGAGTCAAAATGCTATTGGTCGTTTACATGTTAGAGTATTTTGACTGCCAATAATAATCACATGTAAACATTGTCGACATACCAGTCATATGGCTGTATGTATTTTTAGTATACTATTAATAAAAGAAAAGTTTTGCTTTATGAAAGCAAAGTCTACTAGACAACTAAACACTATTCAATATTATGGCATGTATTACAAGAGCGTACACATGGATAAACGTTTTCCATGTCAAAATATGTTTATTTATGTATTTGTTTTCTGTAATCAATCATTTTAGTACAATATACTTACGTTGAAACCTGAGAATTCCTGTAACAACAATTATCAAATAACCATAGCATACAAAATATACGTTTAAAGAAGAAATATTGTAGATCAAGTATGTATTCTTTCAATCGATGCATGACTTTTGAACAGTGGTATACTTATGTATATGTAGCCTTTGTTCATTTGAGAAACATGGATGTGTTGTCGCTGTCAAAATAAATGTAATTGTATTCTGAATACTAAAAAAAAATGTTTAAGATTAAAACTAAATTGCTTAAAATTACAACTAAATTGCTTAAAATTTAAACTAAATTTCTTAAAATTAAGACTAAATTGCTTAAAATTAAAACTAATTAGATATAGGAAGATGTGGTGTGAGTGCCAATGAAACAACTCTCCATCTAAGTCACAATTTATAAAAGTAAACCATTATAGGTCAATGCATGTTAAAAACACCATTGGATACATATTACGTGTGTCTTATGTGTTTAAATGCATTTCACTGTCGTATCACTATTTTGTATACACTAAAACATGGTTATTAATCTTTTTGGTCAGTTAGAAAGTAACATCTTTCACAATATTTAAACCTAAAACTGTAAATCACATTTATATAGTTATAGTTTATATATCATTTCACAGCAGCTACTGTGATACTCCCCCCTTTTTTTAGCTGTTAAGACAATTCGTTATACTGGTGCGTTGTTAACAAATAAATAACAACTAGCATATCCTACTATTAATATAACAAATCAAACTCTCTGTAATAACAAGTTCAAACAAATTCATGTCACATTTACTTACACACTAGAAATGATAGTTAAATAATTGAGTAAACAAACCTCATACAAGTATTAAAGAAGAGATCAATCAAATCATTTTAACTTACCTACAATAATGACCTTCGTATATGTATTTCTTTTGCGATTCTGGTTGCCTGAAATATGATTACAGTTGGGTGCAGACCAAGCATTACATATAGTAAACGCAAGTTAACGCCGCGTGCACATATTTCGTTAGTTAACTTCAAATTTCCCGTTTACTAGTAAACGCCCGTTTACTAGTAAACGCCCGTTTACTATAATTACGTTAACGCGGTCGAAATGGAAATTTCTAATGTCTACCCGAGTAAACGGGCGTTTACTTTGTGTCCGTTTAGTCAGTAGTAAACGGGCGTTTACTTTGTGTCCGTTTAGTCAGAAGTAAACGGGCGTTTACTTCAGAATTCGTTAAATTGATTTTTACGTGCACTTAAAAGTAAACGGGCGTTTACTACAGATTTTAAAAGTGTATTTTTACGTGCACTTGAAAGTAAACGTGCGTTTACTTTTCGCGTTAACTGATTGGCTAAATTTAGAAATAAACTTCAAGTCCATTTGTTCATTTATTTTATAAAAACGACCTTTAGTCTTTGTATTTTACGTATTTTACGTTTTAAACCAGAACAATTCAAAAACTCTTTTAATTCGAATATTAATTTTATTCAATCACACACAATCAGTTCCATTAAGTCCATTATTTTTACTTATAAGCAGATTTTCTATATTTTCTTTTCAAAAGTTACGTGTACAAATATCGATACGGAAAGAAAGGTTATCCGAGACATCGGAAACATATTTTTATATGATGGGATATAAACATCCTGGTTTACGTTGTTTCTTTCCCCATTTTTAATTGTCTCTTCGAATTCCTAACTATAACTCGGTGCATTTAATACATAATTATTAATGAGGGCCCTCATTGGGTTTTTGATTATGTGATTACTTGGCCGTTTTTTTAATGATTATTTGATTATTAAGCCAAATATTTCATGATTATTTGATTACCTAGGACTGTATTTTTAGTTTATGATTATTTGATTACTAAAGATAAGCAAATATTTAATGATTATGTGATTATATTGGCAAAAAAATGGTGATTATGTGATTACTAGGACCCCCCAATGAGGGGCCTCATTAATCGAAATTCCCTTCGTTTGTCTTGGATTAACATGATTTAAGCTTCTGTTTTGACAAATTATCAAACGTAAATTGTACAGGGATATTTATAAAGTGTTTTAAACATAAGTATGTACGTCATTTGTACCATTCCGTCAATTTAAAATATTGCGATCCTTTGCATGGATTTATAACTGATTTACTATTCAACTATAAAGAGTGCTAATATGGTCTGTGTTGGTTGTTCCGGACAAATAATTTTATAATACGAGTCAGTCGTATGAAAACTACTAAAATTTGTTTCAATTCAATATTTTGAATAAAAAAAGTACATGGTGGATCTCTAAATTGACATGATTGATGCCAACAAATTTTTTTAGTCATACTAATCAAAAATTGCTACCTTTCAGTTTTATATAATACAAATAATCATTAAATTAAAATATAACTCATTTACTATGCAGCTATATAGATTTACATAAAAAAAAGTGCTCACCCAGTAAACACACGACGTACTCCCGACGTCGGTTAATGGTCGTCTGAACGTCATGTCGTGAGTTTACGTCGTAACAACGTTGTGGGAACGTAAAAATCCAACGTTGGATGCAGACGTACAGACGACGTTATAAAATTACGTCGGATTCACGTAAATTTAGTACCTTCTCAGGACGTAACATTTTATTACGTTGTGACAACGTGCTTATAACTGTCATAATCCGACGTAACATTTTGTTACGTCGTATCGACATTATAAGAACGTAGTGAATACATTGTAAAAATCTGGTTTTATGGGACGAATTTTTGGGTATCTCATAATGAGTATTCCTGGATATATCGATCATTCACCTTCACTAGAATATATTTACGATTTTTTCGATTAATAAAAAAAACACCCCCTTTTTTCCCGCAGACATAATTTGCATCAAGATGTCAAGGAAAATATTACAAATCCAATTTTAATGTTCTAATATATGTATTTTATATGAATATTTATTGTTTAATATATCATTAAAATTTTGTCATCATTTATCACTTGGATTTCATAATCGTTTTTCACGATTTGATTAGTGTAATGTTCAGCAGTACTCGGGTTTTACCGCTGCATCCTATGAAAAGTCTGAGCATGCGCACTTTTGCCGCTTGATTTTTGAAAACAGTGAGGAATTTGCAGTGGAAATTTAGCTTGATCAAGATTCCAGAACAAAGAAAAAGGTAAAATAATGATTGCACATTACACCAAATAGGTTCTCCATGATAAAAACAAGTTTGATTGATGAAAATAAAACAGCTGTTACCGTGTTGGGCGCATCTTTCAAGTCTGTTATACTGATACGTGACCGTGTTGAAATATGATACTTTTTCTTATACTGTCAATATATTGCACTGATACAAGATATTTTAGCCATGATGTGTGTTATTTGAATCCATTTATCAAATTGCTTGATTAACTTGTGTTGTTTCTGAAGATATATGCAATTAAAAATAAGTAACTGTAGAAAGTAAAAAAAGGGGGAGGGTGCACAGCCACAAGTACTTGTTTTCTATCTGTGACAAGAGCTACTATCCCTATATATTAAGGCTACAAGTGTCTTTTGCTCTGTTATTTTTTGATAATCATTGGAGCATAAAAGTCTTATCCATGTTATCAATATCAGAAAATGTGAAGCTAAACATCTCAGCTCTTTAGATATTTGGGTCCATTACAAACTCTGCACATTTCAAACTGGACATATTACCAACCAGGCCTATTAATGATAATGCTGCATATATCACTGGGGGTCGTCGCTAACATGCATGAAATATTTGCCACTGGATGTTGAGCAACAAACGATCAATCATTGTATCACTGGGTCTGACATGGAAATAGACAATTGTGCCAATAAAGATGTTGTAAAATATAGGCGTCACAGAAAAAAATTAAGATAGCCATCACGGTTGTCGTAATAGGATTAGGTCGTTGTAGGAAGGCGTCCCAGAAAAAAATAAAAAGACAGCCTTCCAAGTCTTGAAAGTGTCATAATGATTTAGACTAGGATCTAGCCTTGAAAGTTGGGTAAAATTTTCTTGTTTTCAGGGTAAAACCCAGTTTACAGGTGTTAAAAACAGTACATAGGGACATCTTTTTTGCTGTACAATTTATAGTATGAAATCTACATGTTTATCAATGACGAGCTACATGTACAATCACTAAATATGTGATCAGAAACCATGTTGTAATCAATCATAAAACATATGAATTTTGGAATGCATTTAAATTTGTCACTTTGTTCTCCTAAAGATTTGTTGGACTAATATTTTTTTTTTATATAAATAAGGCGGTGAATTTTCTCGTTTGAATTGTTTCACATTGTCATTTCGGGCCTTTCATAGCTGGCTATGCGGTATGGGCTTTGCTCATTGTTGAAGGCCGTACGGTTACCTATAAATGTTAATTTCTGTGTAAAGAGTTGTCTCATTGGCAATCATACCACATCTTTTTTTAAATGAAACAGACAGAAGAATATAAAAGATAATTGAATGTATTTTTAATTTTTTTTCCAGAGTCTTGTATACATGTATAAATCCACAGATCCAATGTGTCTGAGGTTGAGGAAATCATTGTAGTAACCATGTAACAGTTAAGCATGCACCAGCTCAAAAATTTGGACCAAGATTTTAAAAAGGTAAACATCAGTTGATCAGCTCTTTTTCTGTCCTCCTTAACTGAGTGATATAGTTTAACTCTTGTACTGTGCGTACATACATTTACATTGAACTCAAAATTGGATTTTGTTATCTAACGTTTGCCTAAACCACATGTTACATGTATGCAAGCAATACACAACACTTATTATCATAAAACGCAGAGTTTGAATTTGGAGAGCATCTGCTTTACTGTTCTCTAGATATGTCCTTTAAATTAAGTCTGATAAGATCATTTGTGGCTCATGGACACATTCTTCTTATATTAATTTTATTTATCAAATTATAATTTGTTGATTTTATAGATTGCGTTCATTGGCATATGCATGCTATGAGGCCTTGTTGTATCGATGTACATGCTAAATTTATTAAGGTAGAATCCTTTGCATATCTTAAATTAATTAAAAAATGACAATATTGTGAAACCAAACTTCCTTTATTAATTATTTGGACTCATTATTATTTGTAGAATAACCACTGGTTGCTCCAGAAAATATTATGTCCCCTCTCCCCCAGGGAAAGCTCTTTTCTTAAATTTTATTTGGGGGTGGTTGTGTATGAAATACCAAAATGCAAAGGAAGTGTTAAATTTCTAACATACATCATCAAAATGTGTATAATTGGCAAAGATACAAACATCTCAGTAACAACATAACATAATTATGAATCTGCAGTTTATTATAGGACCAGCAATAGAAAAAATATTGATTATGTTTAAACACAGGATAATTTTTAAGAACTGCTGTAATTCATAAGTTGGGATCAATTTATTTTTTTGTATTTTATAATTTATGATTTTTTTTCAGAGATCTGAAACCAACACAAGACCAGCTGGGTCAATATTCCTAATGCGCCTCCAAATGAGGAACTAATGCGCCATCAAATGAGGAACACAAAAGTTGTGTGTAAACAAAAATTGTCTCTGTAGTGATATTGAACATGTTTCATTTTTAACAAGTGACTGAGCTTTACCATTTGTGTTGATCTGGAAAGTAGAGGATCATAGTATAAATATGTAAAAACTATGTAGTTTTTTAATGTATTCAAAGTTTTAAATTTTCAAAGAAATTGTTGTGTGAAAAAAAATCGCACTTCGTATTCCGAAAATTTAACCACATATATGTGAAAATGTCTTAGCTTCGAAACAAGCCATCCTACATATCCAGTGTACTATATTGACTGAGCTAGAGTAGAAAACATTACCAATACCAACTACATGTATGCAGAAACAATTGTGCAAATTGCCCAGCTGATTAGAGGACAGAAAACCAACATTTGGAATGACATGTACAATGTATACAACCAACACAAGACTAAAATTTGGAATAAAAATTAAAAATTCAGAAACAAACTATTATTTTTTTTATTGGTTCATGTAGCTACATGTACATTGTAAGAAAAAAGAAGTCTAAACTGTTGGATAGGTCTATCATTTTGGTCTCTTGTGGACAGTTAGTTGTCTCATTGGCAACCATACCACATCTTCTTTTTTATACTCTCTCTAGTTGGTCAATGGAAAAAAGCAATAGTTAGTTGAATTGAATTTCAGGTATTTTCTTCATTTGGGATATTTTTAGAAGTTTGTATGAATTGTGTAGAATATATATATTTATAAATTAAACAGTCAGATTTTGGGCCGATTTTCCTAGCTTGTAATCGTGTAGTGAATCCAGCTGAATGCATTTTCAGTAAATATTAAGGTAAATATGGTAGTTTGTTGTATTTCTGAATTATTCATTAAAAATGGTTTTCCGTCGTCAAAGTGAAACCTTCATTCTAGAATTTCCGCCATCATAGTGAAATCTGTATTCTAGGCCACTGAAACACTAAACATTCAGAATTTGAAGCACGTACCAAGATGTCATGTTGAAGGCTGTACATGTACCTATAATTGCTAACATCATCAATATTTGATTTTAGGATAGAGGGTTGTCTTATTGGCCATCATACAAAATTTCCTTTTTTTGAAAAGTATTATGTGTTAAAAGAAAGAAAAGTTGCATTTGTTAAATGGAAATGTGTAATTCTTGTACTTCAGTATTGCAAAAGTTAAAAACTTAAGACTTTATAAACCTTAAACAACTATTTTTGGGAAAACTAGATATTTATACATTTCACACTGAAACCTGCCAAAAAGATTAAAAAAACCAACTTTTTGACAATTTCATATACAGCTGGCAGTTTGGAAATAAAGAACATATCAAAAATTGTCCATCTTTCCCACATAGAAAAATTTACAACTTAAAACGGGTCAAACGAAAAAATAAAGACTCTGTTTACATACTTCTTCAATGGAATTGCATTGATTCTATCAATTAAATGAGGACAAGGGACATTTATAGTTGTGCTGTGACGTTGTTACAACGTTTTATGATGGTAATAAATTACGTCACAAATTACGTTGTGCCAACGTTGTGTGGATGGTTGCCAGCACGTGCCTTGGAGTTCACAAAATTACGTTGTAACAACGTCATTTTACTACGTTGTCACAACGATAGTATTACGTTGTCACAACGTAATGTCGACGTTGGATTGTTTACTGGGCAGTTATGGTTGTTGGGGACAAATAATTATATTATATGAATCAGTCTGAGGTATGAAAACTACTGAATTTTGTTTACAATTCAATATTTTGAATAAAAAAAAGGACATTGTGGCACTCTTAATTGATGCGAACCATTTTTTTTATTCATACTGTTCCAATATTGCTACCGTTTAATTTATACAATCAATCTTTACATGAAATTACAACTCTTTTACTATGCCACTATATAGATTTACATCATAAAGTGCTTATATGGTCAGTTTTGGTTGTTGCGGACAAATCATTTTATAATACGAGTCAGTCTGAGGTATGAAAACTACTGAAATTGGTTTAAGATTCAATAATTGTATAAAAAAGTACATGCTGGCACTCTTAATTGATACGAACATTTTTGTTTATTCATACTGTTCCAATATTGCTATCCCTTGTATTATACAATCCATCCTTACATGAAAAAATATAACTCATTTAATATGCAGCTATATAGATTTACATAAAAAAAGTGCTAAATATGGTCAGTTATGGTTGTTGCGGACAAATAATGTTATTATATGAGTCAGTCTGAGGTATGAAAACTACTGAATTTTGTTTACGATTCAATATTTTGAAGAAAAAAAAGGACATGCTGGCACTCTAAATTGATGTGAACAAATTTTGTTTGTCATTGCTACCTTTTGTATTATACAATCAATTCTTACATACAAATATAACTCATTTACTATGTGACTATATAGATTTACATAATAAAATGCTAATATGGTCAGTTTTGGTTGTTGCGAAACAAATAATTTTATAATACGAGTCAGTCTGAGGTATGAAAACTACTTAAATTGGTTTACGATTTAATAATTTGTATAAAAAAGTACATGCTGGCACTCTAAATTGATGCGAATCAATTTGTTTTAGTCATAATATTCAAATATTGCTACCTTTTATATAATACAATCAATCCTTACATAAAAATATAACTCATTTACCATATGGCTATATAGACTTATATAATAAAGTGCTTATATGGTTAATTTTGGTTGTTGCGGACGAATAATTTTTTTATATGAGTCTGTCTGAGGTATGGAAACTACTTAAATTGGTTAACGATTCAATAATTTGTATAAAAAAGTACATGCTGGCACTCTAAATTGATGCGAACCAATTTTTTTTAGTCTTTAGTCATAATATTCAAATATTGCTACCTTTTATATAATACAATCAATCCTTACATGAAAATATAACTCATTTACTATGTGACTATATAGATTTACATAATAAAATGCTTATATGGTCAGTTTTGGCTGTTGCGAAACAAATAGATTTATAATACAAGTCAATCTGAGGTATGAAAACTACTTAAATTGGTTTACAATTCAATAATTTGTATAAAAAAGTACATGCTGGCACTCTTAATTGATGCGAACCAATTTTTTTTAGTCATGATATTCAAATATTGCTACCTTTTATATAATACAATCAATCCTTACATGAAAATATAACTCATTTACCATATGGCTATATAGACTTATATAATAAAGTGCTTATATGGTAAATTTTGTATGTTGCGGACAAATAATTTTATTATATGAGTCTGTCTGAGGTATGAAAACTACTGAATTTTGTTTACAATTCAATATTTTGAATAAAAAAAGGACATGCTGGAACTCTAAATTGATGCGAACAAAACTTTTTAGTCATAATATTCAAATATTGCTACCTTTTGTATTATACAATCAATTCTTACATGAAAATATAACTCATTTACTATGTGACTATATAGATTTACATAATAAAATGCTAATATGGTCAGTTTTGGTTGTTATGAAACAAATAATTTTATAATACGAGTCAGTCTGAGGTATGAAAACTACTTAAATTGGTTAACGATTCAATAATTTGTATAAAAAAGTACATGCTGGCACTCTAAATTGATGCAAACCATTTTTTTTTAGTCATAATATTCAAATATTGCTACCTTTTATATAATACAATCAATCCTTACATGAAAATATAACTCATTTACCATATGGCTATATAGACTTATATAATAAAGTGCTTATGGTAAATTTTGGTTGTTGCGGACAAATAATTTTATTATATGAGTCTGTCTGAGGTATGAAAACTACTTAATTTTGTTTACAATTCATTATTTTGAATAAAAAAAGGACATGCTGGAACTCTAAATTGATGCGAACAAAACTTTTTAGTCATAATATTCAAATATTGTTATCTTTTTACTTATACAATCAATCCTTACATGAAAATATAACTCATTTACTAAGCAATTAATATATAGATTTACATAATAAAGTGCTTATATGGTCAATTTTAATGTTGATGACTTATGATTTTATAATGCGGGTCAGTCTGAGGTATGAAAACTACTGAAATTGGTTTACGATTCAATAATTTGTATAAAAAAGTACATGCTGGCACTCTAAATTGATTTGAATGAAATTTTTTTAGTCATAATATTCAAATATTGTTACCTTTAATATAATACAATCAATCCTTACATGAAAATGTAACTCATTTACTATGTGACTATATAGATTTACATAATAAAATGCTTATATGGTCAGTTTTGGTTGTTGCGAAACAAATAGATTTATAATACAAGTCAGTCTGAGGTATGAAAACTACTTAAATTGGTTTACAATTCAATAATTTGTATAAAAAAGTACATGCTGGCACTCTTAAAAGAGGGACGAAAGATACCAAAGGGACAGTCAAACTGCGAACCAATTTTTTTTAGTCATAATATTCAAATATTGCTACCTTTTATAAAATACAATCAATCCTTACATGAAAATATAACTCATTTACCATATGGCTATTATAGACTTATATAATAAAGTGCTTATATGGTAAATTTTGGTTGTTGCGGACAAATAATTTTATTATATGAGTCTGTCTGAGGTATGAAAACTACTGAATTTTGTTTACAATTCAATATTTTGAATAAAAAAAGGACATGCTGGAACTCTAAATTGATGCAAACAAAACTTTTTAGTCATAATATTCAAATATTGCTACCTTTTGTATTATACAATCAATTCTTACATGAAAATATAACTCATTTACTATGTGACTATATAGATTTACATAATAAAATGCTAATATGGTCAGATTTGGTTGTTATGAAACAAATAATTTTATAAGACGAGTCAGTCTGACGTATGAAAACTACTTAAATTGGTTAACGATTCAATAATTTGTATAAAAAAGTACATGCTGGCACTCTTAATTGATGCGAACCAATTTTTTTTAGTCATCATATTCAAATATTGCTACCTTTTATATAATACAATCAATCCTTATATGAAAATATAACTCATTTACTATGTGACTATATGGATTTACATAATAAAATGCTAATATGGTCAGTTTTGGTTGTTGCGAAACAAATAATTTTATAATACGAGTCAGTCTGAGGTATGAAAACTACTTAAATTGGTTTACGATTCAATAATTTGTATAAAAAAGTACATGCTGGCACTCTAAATTGATGCTAACCAATTTTTTTAAGTCATAATATTCAAATATTGCTACCTTTTATATAATACAATCAATCCTTACATGAAAATATAACTCATTTACCATATGGCTATATAGACTTATATAATAAAGTGCTTATGGTAAATTTTGGTTGTTGCGGACAAATAATTTTATTATACGAGTCTGTCTGAGGTATGAAAACTACTGAATTTTGTTTACAATTCAATATTTTGAATAAAAAAAGGACATGCTGGAACTCTAAATTGATGCGGACAAAACTTTTTAGTCATAATATTCAAATATTGCTACCTTTTTACTTATACAATCAATCCTTACATGAAAATATAACTCATTTTCTAAGCAATTAATATACAGATTTACATAATAAAGTGCTTATATGGTCAATTTTAATGTTGATGACTTATGATTTTATAATGCGGGTCAGTCTGAGGTATGAAAACTACTGAAATTGGTTTACGATTAAATAATTTGTATAAAAAAAGGACATGCTGGCACTCTAAATTGATGCGAACAAAGTTTTTTAGTCATAATATTGAAATATTGCTACCTTTTGTATTATATAATCAATCCTTACATGAAAATATAACTTATTTACTTTGTGGCTATATAGATTCACATACTTAAATGCTTATATTTTCAGTTTTGGTTTTTGCGGACAAAAAAAATTATAATAAGAGTCAGTCTGTGAAAACTACTGAAATTTGTTTCAATTCAATATTTTGAATAAAAAAGTACATGCTGGCACTCTAAATTGATGCGAACAAAATTTTTTAGTCATAATATTCAAATATTGCTACCTTTTGTATTATACCATCAGTCCTTACATAAACATTTAACTCATTTACTAAGCGGTCAGTCAATTGAAAGCAACTTTTGAACCAGCATGACCTCTTTTATTTAAAATATTGAATCGTAAACAAATTTCATTAAAAATGAAAACTACTGAAATTTGTTTACAATTTAATATTTTAAATAAAAGAGGTCATGCTGGTTCAAAAATTGCTTTCAATTGTATTATATGGTCCATTTTGACATAAAAATATAACTGAATTACTACTAAATAGATAACTTGATAAAGGGTAAATATGGTCCGTTTTGGTTAAAGAGATCAAATAATTTTGTTTTACGAGTCAGACTGTCTTAGATGAGAAAACTGTTTGATTATGGTGAGGATTAAATTATTTGAATAAACATACTTAAACTATTTATTTGCGAAGAACAAGAAATTTACTTTAATTATTGTTCAATTAATTACAGATGTGTGATAACATTTATAATTACTGTAATCGTCAATATGTCGAGCGGAAATGACCAGCTGGTCATTTAATGTTGATGTACATTATCATTTGATATTTTAGGTCAGTGTATCAAGGATACGATGACAATCTGCGTTAACGCGCGTTTACTACAAACAGTAAACGTCCGTTTACTTTTTACGAAAATAGAAGACGCGCATCTTTTCACGTTAACGCAGAGGTAAACGGGAAATTAAACGCCCGTTTACTCTTTACAAAATTAGAAGACGCACCGTTTTTGCGTTAACGCGGAGGTAAACGCGAAAGTAAACGCCCGTTTACTTTTAATGTCTACTGCAATTTCGGAGTTAACGCACAGTTAACGCGGCGTTTACATGAAGTGCACGCGAGTAAACGCCGCGTTAACTTTTTCGGCCCGTCTACATGTAATGCTTGGTCTGCACCCAACTGTATTCAGACTATTATCAATATCTTTGCAAACAATATACCGGTCTTTGTACACTGTGACTTAGACAAGACGTAAATGACGCAATCGTAGTTTGTGAGGAAACAAAATGTAAAAAGATGTACAACGAAACATGGATGTAAAGTCAAGCTCCAAGCACATTTTTGCTAATAAAATGTCCGGTGTCCAGTTACCTCTGATATAATTTGTTCATCAACACCACATTCATACAAACGGGTTGCAGCTGTTGCACGTAATGAATGGTTTGACCTAAATCCACCGAGTCCTGCTTCTGTGCACATTTTCCCGACGGTTGCAGCTATGGTGGTTATGCCAATTGGTTGTGCTGTGTACCAAATGTTTTCATTTGGTTTAGATAAAGGCCTCAGATAAAAAACATTAGTTTTTGTCTTTTCTGGGCTGAAATGAAAAAGTTGAAGCTTTAATAACAAAAAATCTAATTAGGCATTTATAACAATATCTATTTGTAATTTTGATTCTAAGGGAGTTAGGGAAACTGACAATCCTGCTCAATTAAGATTAAGAATCGAAAACACATGATACTTGCATGATTTTGAACGCCTCGAATAGGAAAAAAAAATTCTATACCAAATCAATACAGAATTACTATAATCAATGTGAGCAATGGATTCCGTAAATACTATTTTATAATATATATAAATAGTTGTCCTTCAACAAGAACATTCATGAAATATTTGCCACTGGACGTTAAGCAACCAACAATCAATCAAGCAACATTTAATTCTAAGCTGAGTAAAACAAAATTAGCAACATATATTTTAACTTAAGAATAAATATATTAAAAATGTCCAAAATTGGGAAATAATTTGTAAACTTTGAACTAATGTAAAAGCACAACAGATCGTATATGTTCTCTTTAACGCCAAAGTATTTATGTCTATACTTAGAAGTGTTTTATTGTAAATATAAACTCTACAAATTTGCTTTTTTAATTACTGAGTATACTATATATAATTGAATACAACAATTGTTCAAGTCCACCTTTAGAGTACGCCCAGCTTAAGTGACTCAGCATAAAGTTATGGTGATTATAAACAATAATACATGTACGATAACATAACATGGACGAACATGTGAGTATTTTTTATTCTTAAAAGGTTATTAACAAAATTCTTAAAAACAGTGTAGGGTTTTGAAAAACATATTAAGATTCCTGCAAGCTCACAATTGTACTTCGACACGGACCATTCATTTTTTCAGGGGTACGAGTTTTTATAAATATAAATTATTTGATTTTGAATTTTAAGCAAACTCATAATTGTTTTGGATGAGCTTGTTTCCATTGTGATTGGTGAATTAATAGATAAAATTGAGTTGTAAAAGAATACGCCATTAAAAAAAAGAACGTTTGCTCTCATTGTCGTAGAACATGGTATGTCCCTATAAAAAAATCATATAGAAGAAGTTAATCAGAATAATTTAAATCAGTCGTCTTTTCTGCTGCTGTTTGAATGTAAAATAACTCGCAAGTTGGAAAATCGACCACAGTGAGGGGCTGAATTATTTGATTTTTTGACGTAAGTTGTTTAATGTAAATTGCGTGAAATGTCAAAATAACTTGTTACATAATCTATACATAGCATTAGTCATTAAATGTGCTACAATTTAAGTTTATCTATATACTTACCAATGATCAATGTACTTCTTGTATAGTCGAACTATACATCTATCTGGGTTGGCTGTATTTCCGTAGGCGTAGACTTGTTTCTGTTTAATTCTTCTTGTTTTTAATCCACCTTGATTACTCTTCGAAATATCTTCGGAATATTTTAGGCAGGTCTCTCCATTTCTTTCCAATATAGTAATTTGGGAATTAATCATTCTCAAGTTTCTGTGCTCTTTTCCAGCCCGAAGAGCGAAGTGCAATCCAATCAAATACACTATGGTGTCCACTAGCCTTGATGGATTACTGTCACCTAAAATCCCTCTCTGCCACAAAAAAAAGGTTATCAGAAATAAAGATTATAAGTTATCAAATATAATTCATAGAGATTTTTTTATAAATAACTACCATGAATTATCTTAAGTTTGTTGGTTAAGGAAGGTTTCATATATTATTACAGCTAATTTACTTCTGCTTGTAGAGTAAAACTTTGGATGGCTTACTTGCTTTGTTTGTATAATTGCTTATTCAAGCTTTGTAATTAAGATTGACATCTCTAAACAATATATATATGACAAAGTCAAACCTGTATATATATATCATATTTGAATTTAATTGAACTTGATTGTACAATATACAAACAAAGAAAGCAAGCTAACCAAAGTCTTCCTCTACATGCATTAGGACATTAGCTGTAAAATGATTTTTTATATACCAAAAACCAGACATTTATCAAACATAATTATATGATATATGGAATTTGAAAAAAGAAAGGAAATCATGATGTATCGATTACTATGGAACTGACACCTACTTACTATAAGTACACGGAAAAGGCAAAGAAACGACAGTTTTATAGCCGTTCTTTATATCCAAAAGTTAATAGAAACGATTTCGACATGGGTTAAAAACTCGCACTTTACTTAATTTCAAGATGGAACCTAACCCGAACTAAGAGAAATTGTTTGCGATATATATCGATCACAGCTTTGTGTAAATCAACTTAATGCATACTTATATGTGTATTATCCCCTTCCACCGTTTGACTGATACTGCAAGTATACATTTAAGAAAAACAATATGTTTTACCTTTTAACTGCAATTCTTTTAATCTCGTCGTCAGACACGATTCTTTTAATTCTTTTGTTGGTGTTTTCTGGACCGGTTACAGTTGCAGCAATGGCGATGGATGGATGTTGGGTCTCGATTTGTTCAGCCCATGCAGCTAGGTCATCGTCAATTTCAGCAGATTCTAGGTCTAGGTCTGAGTTACCATTCCCAATGAGGCTAAACACGTCATCTTGGTCAAGCAATTGAAAGTCTGCAGTTTGTATATCTTCCAATTCATCTGGAACTGGTAATCCAAAAAGGGAGCATATGTCTTCAGCTGGTTCATCAGGTTCTTGGGGAAAACGATTCTGCGTCAAGAATATGTCGTCTCCGTCTTGAAACATTTTGTGCAGTATTTTCAATTAGATTATGCCTTGCTTAAATACACTTTAATACACATTCGGATTATTTCTTTATTTTTTACTCCGAATAAATTTTAGAAAAGAGCTCATGATGAGTTAAAATCAGAACAGTACATTTTATTAAATGAAGGCTCGATGCAGGAATTATAAGGTATAAAGGGATGAATACATTTATCGTATTACAATGGTATCACTAAAAAAAGTTAAGAAATCTGACCTATTTTTGATACAAACTTTTTATATTAATTCAATTACAATAAAATAAAAATATCAATACAAAAAAAAGGTTTGTTAAAAAAAAATCCCCTTTACTGGGCATTATCGTCTTTCTATATTTAGCTTGCAGTTCAAAGGTATATATCTTTTATTTTATATTAAGCCAGTCGTGAATAAACGAAAAGTTTAAATAAATTTTATGAATTGACATTGAATCTTTGAAAGTAAAATATTGTTTCAACTATGTTTTTAATTTTTTTTACGACAACTGCTTAAAAACAGTAACTTATAGGTACAATTGCCAATGTACTTACTGGATATTAAACATTTCAGAAGACTTTCAATTCATAAATTCACATTAGCACAGCTTCAATTGAGCGATTTTAGTTTTTTTTTAGCTGACTCAAAGATCATTGTAAAGTTCGAATTGTAAAATTTCACGTACACTTTTGAGTAACCCTCTCCACCAAATGGCAATCCAACCCCAGCCCTGTCATTCCCACCCCTCCTGTCTTTGAAAAATAGTATTTGTTTTAATCGATCTACGTCGAGTTGTAACACACAATTATGATTCTCTTTAGTATATAAGTATATATTCTATGGGGTTTTTAAAACTTAAGGTCACGCACGATAAGTGATTTCTATACAGCTATAGAGAAATTGACAAATTATTGTATTGCCATCTGTTTTACATTTTGGTATTCTAATTCCACCTCTAACAACATAATTAATTTAACACTTTTTCAACGTAAAATTTAAAAAATAAGTTTTCCTATTTCGCATTTCTTATTAAAAAAAAACTTCCTTAGGTAAATGATACAGTAATTTAGCAATGAACATACGTGCGTTAATTTATAAGAAAGACGTGATCTGTTGACTGTTTTTCTCTAACTGATTATGTTTGAACTTTTATTTATAAATGCATCGTTGAACATGATAACATGGTTATTTATATTCACTTACAATACCTGCTAATTAAGAAAAGGCTTTAATTTTGAAAAGAAATCAGCACAATAGTTTAAGTGGTAGATACAATGGATAAGCGTAGATTCATGAATCTACGCTTATCCATTGTATCTATATCACTTCATTCAAATGTGACGTCATTTTTCTTTTTTGATGATCAGTTTTACAAATTCAAATGTGACATCATTTTTTTTGTAATTTTTTACAATTTCAAATATGACGTCACTTGGTGTTGAGGTTTTAAATTATTCGGATGTGTCTATTTTTTGTGATACATTTTGTCGGGTTATGTAATGTATTTCAGTTGTCTCCTGTAATTAGTTAATACTTAAGTTTTATCATATATCTTTTGTATAGTCATTTTATAAAAGGAGTAGGTTCAGTAAGACCCCTTTTTGGTCCCAAAATATAGCAGTTTTAGAAAATTGTGAAAATGTAATCTTTAAGCTATTTTTTGGAAAGTTAAATGCTTCTGCTACATAAATATGAGCTGTTTTTGACAATACAATACACAAATATCGCGTTCTAGCATAATTAAGTCATGCTAAATTACTGAAATGAAAGTGACCGCATTCGTGTTCATTAATAATATTGAAATGTAAGTTGTATTTGATGATAATACAAAACATATATAAAGGTTGAGGATGAACACGGATGCGGCCACTTTCATTTTTGAAAAAAACCATCTGAAAAGTGACGTTTTTTAAATCAGTTAAAATCTTTCACAGAAACTGATCGAATCAATTAAAATAGACACTTAAGTGTTTAAAAAATGTCTAAAAACTTTCGTTAGATGAACCTGAAATTTGAGGCCAAAATCGTCCCTTACCGGACCTACTTCTTTACTGTTTGCAAAAGTATAAATTATTCTAAATAATAGGGATGTTCTGGTACTTAACAGTATGTAAACTAACTGTACCTTTTAAAGTTGTAGATTAACGAAGACAAAACATATTTAAGAAAGAATGCATGTTTTGGTATTTCTAAAATATGTGACGTATACATTTTCTGACGTCAGACACGTGAAGCTGTCAATGCGTTTTTAATTTGATAGATGCGTTTGTGCTTTTTTGTAAAACTGTTTGTGTTAAGATTGTAACACAGTGATGACTGATGTAACCATATTTTGACTTACTTACTATTTTATTTAGTATGTCTGTTTAGTTCAGGCATCGTTGTGAATATATAAGAATTTGATGAAACTGTCGTACATGTGAGAGGTTAAGCGCTATAAAACCAGGTTCAATTTATCAATTTCTACCAAGTCAGGATTATGACAGTTGTAGTCCATTCGTTTGATGTGGTTTGTCATTTGAGTTTGCCATGCGATTAGGGCCTTTCCGATTGAATTTTTTCGGAGTTCAGTACTTTTGTGATTTTACCTTTTGACGATCCAATGCATGTATTTACGATGAAATAGTGGTTAATATGATTGTACACATGATATAAAGAATTATATTTATTATACAATGCAGTATAACTTTTCAATTAAACAAATCTTGTCATATTTTTTTTCCATAATCTTGTTAATTAAGACAGTGTTTAGATACATAACATTGCACTTACATGCACACTAACACCAACATAGTTTTGAAAGTTTTTCTTTAATGAAAAAAAACATTGCTTTTTTAATGTAATATTATAAATTAATCATCTGTAGCATAATGATCATCTACATATTTTGTTTATTCTGGCAACAAAGGTTTCTTTTGACATCAAAGGAGCACCTGAGATCTACGCCATTTCTGATGGGATTAGTATTGGTCAGTCTTTAGTTTTATATGTTGTGTATTATGTGTATTTTGTTCTATTATTTGTCTGTTTGTCTTTTTTCTTTTTCAGCCATGGCGTTGTCGGGTTGTTTTCGAACTGTGAGTGTAACTGTCCCTCTGGTATCTTTCGTCCTCTTCTTCATATTTATTTCCTTACTTATTATTGTCTGTTGCATTGTAGTCTATGTAGTCTGTTTATCTTTTTTAGCCCCAACTTTTTTCTTTTTTTTTTGTCGACTAATAATGTCCCTCTGGTTCCTTTTGCATCTTTTTTGGCAGTATACATATAACTTTTTTAATAACACAATGTTTTTGTCATATTAATTTCCCTAATGATCTTAATAAGACAGCCTTCATAAACACAAACGTGTACAATAACTTGCAATTAAAAACAAAATATAATTTGTCTGTCTTTCTAGAATAAAACATAAACACATTTTATAATGTAATATTAAAAACATATAATCTATATCATAGTTCAAAATTACGCATCTACTCTTAGATTGAATAGAAACTTAACAAGCGACGATTAACCTTTTCTCTTAACAGTTTTTTTAAAATTTATTCTGTGAACATTTACATATAGATTCCTACATTAATACGAGTGGATTATCGGATTTATCGAATCGAGATAGTTCAATTATCCATTTTGAAGTCCGAGTCTCAGCATATTTGAATCATCCAGTTAGCTTAAAAGGTTATGACCCTTGATAGCAATCAATGATCTCCGGCAACCACACGTTGATTAATTTTTTTTTATACAATGGGTTAGGAAAGGGATACATTTCAATAGAATAAGAAAAAATGTATTCTTCCATTGATGTGTTAACAACCATGATAGATCACCCAAGTTTCGAAAGTAAAATGCACAAGCTTTCACCCAAAAATATCATACAGTTACAGGGGTAATGAATTTGTAGAAAACATAGCATATACAGAACTGTTATATGTTTTCTAAAGAGAATATTATCCATGAGAGCCAAAAAGAGAAGTAATCAAATGGCTTGCTGGACCATGCTTTGAAAGGATAAATATCTGTTAAACGTGGAAGTCAGCATGAACAAAAGAATACTGTGTTAAAACATTACCTTTACATTACTTCCCAGGTTAGGGGAGGGTTGGGATCCCGGTAACATGTTTAACCCCGCCACATTATGTATGTACGTGCCTATTCGAAGCTAGGAGCCCGTTATTCAGTTGTTGTCGTTTACTGATGATTTACGTATTTGTTTTTCGTTCATTTTCTGTACTTAATTTAGGACGGTAGTTTTATTGTAGAAATTGTTTAACATTTGTCATTTCGATGCATTTTAAAGCTGACTGTGCGGTATTGGACTTGCTCATTGTTGAAAGCCGTACGATGACCTAACGTTGTTGATTTATGTGTTCTTTGGTCATTTGTTAAGTGTTTGCAATCGTTCCAAATCTTCTTTTTTACAACTTGATTTATACAGCAGTATATTTGAGGATTTGACTGATTTTACTAATTGGCAAACTGACAATGTGACATAATATGTATATTATTTAGGATTATCTATACATTTCAGTGGCAGACAATGGTCATATAGTCTTTTGTGTTTTTACCTTGTTTTGTGTGTGAAGGTTTTTTTTCCTATTGTGACATATATTGTTTTCCTTTGTTTTCTAATTCAAACGATATTCTAAACATAATCAGATTTGACTACACTTAAACGTTTTATTATATAAAAATATAATTATAAATTCATCAAATGTATTTGAATGTTTTTGAAACAAATACAGTAGTGTGCTATATACTATAAATTATAATGTGTCAGAAAAAAGATTAAGTGAGCAATAAGAATCTACCTTTCTTTCGGTAAATTTAACAGAAAAACAAAATTGTTATACTGTCTCTAAAATGGCAGATGGATCATATGATGACGGTAATTGTTGTTTGCATTTAAACGTTATCTGTATACAAATGACTATGACATTTTATAGTCCTTAGGTTGTCAGCTGGTTCTATGCTTCTCCAATAAACGTATGCCAACGTGAATAATTGTAGCTAGAATAACATATGATAACACATTAAAACAAAAACATACATACCACATTATTGCAATTGTTTTATATTTCTTAAACCAATAAATAGCATATTTCAAAATAGTAATCATACATTGTATCACATAACGATTAACTGATGATTGTGTTTAATGTTCGGCAAGATTGTTCAGGCGTAAAGTCAACAGTCTCAAAATTAACAATTATCGCAAATTATTAAATGATTGTATACACGTCTGCTTTGAATTGAAACGTGATAACTTTTTGTTACCACAATTTATACGGAGATGTATTATTAATGTGATATTGCTAGATACATCATGCCTTATTAGGCCTCATAATATTTTTTATACTTCCACACTGATGAAACTCATTTTCAAAAGATACAGAGACATCTAATTCAAACCTAAACAGAAGTAAAATGATAAACGTACATGGAGCTTTGTAATTTGTTTGACTGAATGCGCAAGTTAAAAACAAAGGCATAAACGATCCGCTTTATAAATATAATACATTACTACAATCCAGTAAAAGAGGGACGAAAGAAACCAGAGTAACAGTCAAATTCATAAATCAAAAAATAAACTGACAACGTCATGGCTAAAAATGAAAAAAAAAACAACAGACAAACGAAAGTACATACGACACAACATAGGCAACTAAAAAATAAGCAACGCGAATCCCACTAATAACTAGTGGTGATCTGAGGTGCTCCGAAAGGGTAAGCAGATCCTGCGCCACAGGTGGCACCCGTTATGTTGCTCATGTTATAACAAATCAGGTAAATAGTCTTCGGGTGCGGGAATTTCTCGCTCCATTGAAGACCTGATGGTACATTCTGCTGTTGTCTGTTTTATGGACGGGTGTCATCTTTATAAATTTCCTGTTAACAAAACTTTGAATTTTTCGAAAAACTAAGGATTTTCTAATCCCAGGCATAGATTACCTTAGCCGTATTTGGCACAACCTTTTGGAATTTTGGATCCTCAATGCTCTTCAACTTGTTTGGCTTTATAAATATATTGATACGAACGTCACTGATGAGTCTTATGTAGACAAAACGTGCTTTTGGCGTACTAAATTATAATCCTGGTACGTTTGATAACTATTATTGTCTCTTTGACACATTCCCCATTTCCATTTTCAATTTTATTATTCAGTAGGTCACATTCATGAAACAGAAGGTGATTGTATTTACGACGTCAGGAACAGTCTTACATTAGCATGCATGCATTTTGTTAGCAAATTTTTAAAGGGTCGTTAATTAGCTTAAATGTACTCGACGTACAAATAGTTCATATTTAACAGTCTGAATTTATATCTGATTTTTACTTGACAAGGTCTTATATATTTTATAGAATGTGACTCACACTCAAGTTTAACATGTTAAATCAGAATCAAACGCGGATCTACTCCGAACCATACTTTGATCAAGTATGTACCTTACTCAACCTTTATTTGAACCAAGGAAAGTCATCTTATATAATCAATTCATAGAACTATACATGTAATATGTTACTTTCAATATCCTTAGTTGTAGCAAATTGCATTTTTATATATATATATATATAAACCATTACATTCTTGACCTTTTGCTCACAGGAAAACTTCTTTATATACCTTTGTCAACCTTGATATCGACAATGAGTTCAAATAATTGAGTGTTTATCTTAAACATACAGTAAAAATTGCAATACAAAATCAAAACATAGCAATTTGAACTACTGTATAGTTGTAGTAAGATGCAAATTTATAATTGAAAAATAGAATCAGTTTGTACTTTTTTTTTGTGATTATTGGTTATGAATCAGAAATAAAAAGATGGGCATAATTGGTCAAAGTCTAAATTGTTTGAAATTGTATCAGTATGTTGAAGTACTATGTCATTATGTTTAGTATTCTGCAAATCAAAATCGATCACAAGTCGGTCGTTCGCATAGAGTACATATAGACAGAATAATTTAAACTATCCGAAGAACATACGAAAAAAATAGAATTAAATAGAATGGTCATGTTAAAATAGTACCAATTTCACACGGAAACTGGTTGACAGTGAAATGAATAAGGACTGGCTTAAAAAAAGATTTTAAAGTCACACTTTACTCTTCATTTTAACATTTACACCACACAGGCTACCATGTCATGTGCATTGTTTGTTTTTAATGGTAGGATGACTGAAAGTATAGTTTACATGTAGATTCGAATGATCGGATTTCGTTTTTCGTTTAACAGTGAAATGAGCAAATACTTACTGACCACTATTACTGTTAGTACACACACTTAAAAAGATAAATAAAACACCCATAACAATGCTTAGAATTATACTATACAAGTATTGTTGTTTATCTGCAATCCTTTAAAGAAGAGATATAGATGTATATCAAAGGGCAATAAAAATAGCTAATGCGAATACAAATAATCAAACAAATTTCTCCCTACTATTGTGAAGAATTGTGTCTCATATGCTATACATGATCGATCAAATATCTTTTTTTTTCATTACAAAAACAAATATACATTTATAAATTCTATACGGATTGGCACAACATAAAAGAGACACGGTTTTAAATTTAAACTGTATGCAATTGATGAACCTTCTATTGCATGCATGTGGCCTTTCGTCTGACTTTCGTGATATCAAAATAAACCAATGATTTTTTAGACAGTCACTTCTACAATTATAGTAAAATAAAACAAAACATTTGACTGCATATTCATGCACGCCAGATAAAACAGTGTTTCATTTTCTTTGTAAATAACAACAAATGTATACAAGTGAAACAACCAATTTTTTACTTTGACATCTTTTTTTTATTTATTAAGAGGAATAACTGTATGTTCCCTCATTACTGTTATTCACTCTAGTCTGTTACATCAATTATCTGGCGAACACTATAATTTTCTCTGTAATGTTTTATACGACCGCAAAAAATACTATAAGCATATCAAATTGCTTTTGGTTATGTTTTATTTGTACTTTAAGTTATGTGTTTGAGTTTATCTAAATATGTGTTTTACACATACCAATTTATATATAAGTATCACCGGATAATTTGCGCTGTACTTTAAGATAATAAAAGAACTAACGTTAACTTCAACAAGACATATTGCAATATCTAACGACATGACTATTGTGTTTAGTCTCAAGGACAACTAATTGATATGAGATAGAAGTTTCATTTTTCATACATTAACATCTCAAAAAAATCATGATTGTGATAGGATTAAGGTAAATTTGTGTTACTTACATCATCAATCCTGGACTGCAAAAAAAAATGAAATAAGAAAAACGTAGGCGTATCAAACATTTAAAAACAATGTGTTTACTGAGTCTGGTATATTTATTAACTTTTAATGATCCTGATCTCATACTGTAGTATATAAATGTTTGTTCTTATCTAATACACACAATATAATGATTATTGGACTTAATTCAGTGAATTCAAATAATGCTTTCACAATTATAGTACGAATGATAGTTTTGTGAAAATCTTAATCTGTCGTAATATACGCACCAAAAAAGGTTATTGGGTAATATTTCGATATGCTATGAACACTAAACAAATAAACTAAAGCAAACAGAATTGAACGCCTATTTTTAATGAATTATTTACATTGTTTAAATAATCAATATAAATACATGAACTCTCTTGTTAAGCTGAAGATAATCTAAAGTATACTAAGATAAAAGAAAATTTAAATTCTAATATGTTATATGCAATTTGCTTTGTAAACAACACCGTGATACCATTTCCGATATATCGACTCAGAGATATACATAATACTGGCTGGTACAAAACACTTCCCACGTTAATCCACATGTACTGGAACCTTTTTACAAATCCTTTGCCCATTTTTATTGTTTTAAAACTTGCTTTTAAAAATAAGAAAAATAACTTGTATTCTCATTCGGATGCATAATAAAAAAAAGAAGTAATGCACTAGAGCTCGAAGAAATTAACAAAATCGAAATAAATCAAGATTCCGCGAAAGTCTATTACTGATTTTGGCGCATTTAAGTCATTTCAAAACATGACGTCATACAAATGAAAACGCTAGAGTTGAAAGTTTTCTGTTACATGAACAATCCAAATTCGTACAATACTGTATTTAAATTGATTTTGAGGTAGGTTTTTGTTTACTTTTCTATTGTATTGTATTATTCCCATATATACTGGCCGACTTTAGAAACGCATTACTAGATTAATTTATTGTTATTTTTGAATGAATGTGTCACAGTGAAAAGCAATAATCATTTCCTGTTAAAAACGTCAAGATGATTTTGAGAAAGGTCAACACATTCTGTCTTACAAGTCTTGGGTTCTGTTTTACACTTTCTGATTTTGAATTTGTTCAACCCGTTTATTGGTTATGGTAATTATGCGGTTGGAACTTGAAGGCTTTAAAGGTTTTTCCTCAGTCGATTCTTTGACAATTCAGTTGATTGGAAACATTTATGTCATGCATCTGTACACAATGGCACTCGGCAATTTGATTAACAGTTAACGTTGCGACAGCAAACATGTCTGACAAATGACGTTGCGTAATCAAATTCTGTTAACGTTTCATTTTCACTACACGTTAATCCGTTCATTGATGGCCAGCAAAAAATCTTTTGTACTTGTATCGTTGTTGGAAGGACAGTAAGACGAGTTTCTGAAGTCATACAGTATGGTTGCACCATGTTTATTTGTTCATGCTTGCAGTATTCTTAAGGGATAATTCCTTTTTTTTATTTCTTAGTCATGGCAATATGGAGATGTATCATTTTTTAACTGATTTAAGTGAGGCAAAGAATTGAAAGAACTGTTTCTCAAGGCAAAAAAACAAAACAAACTGAAACAATCTTTCATGGGTTGGACATTTCGCATTAAGAAATTCGTGCGACTTCAAAAATTCGGTATGATCAATAACCAAAGGTTAGTCAGATTTTGATTTTTTGTAAAAATAAAGCAGTATGATAAACATAAAAAGTAGTTGTAAAAGAATCAAACATGATTTAGTTTTATAAAAATCAACAAAATGAGTGTTGCGTTTTTAAAGTCGTTCAGTATATAAACGTGTTGTTTTCATTATTATACTGATTTCAGCAAAAACATGGCGGATCTGTAGTTGAAATGTCAACTTTGGATTTGGTGGTAGCTTACGAGAAAAACATGTAAATTAAAAATGGCAAATGTTGAATTGGAGGATAAAAAGAATTAAACATTTTTTTTTCTAGCGGCTATTCACGAAATAACACATGCAAGCTATTTATTTATTAGAATGCTTGAATTTTATCTAACGGGGAGTAAACAAGAACAGCAACACACACAGCATATTCTCTCTCGCTTTAGTTTTATAGAAAAACGTGGACTGCAATAAAAAATTACATAAGAAAAGTTTTAGCTGAACAAACATTTATACTGTGTCTGGTATAAATATAATCTTTTAATGATCCTTATCACATACTGTGTAATGGAAACGTTAGCTCTAATATAAGACACAAAATATAATTATAATTGGACTTAATTCAGTGGTGCATTCAAATGATGCGTTCACAATTAAAGTGCGACTGAACTATTTGTGAAAATCTTAATCTGTCGTAATATATGCAACAATGAAAATTAAATATTTCAAAATTAACCGCTGTTCAAAGTTAAAATAAATATGCTTATTTAGAACCATGCAAAAAAAGAAATTAAAACTAATCGAATTGAACGGTCTATGTTTAATGAATTGTTTACATTATTTAAGTAATGGATATACATTTGACTATATGATCTATATTGTTCAGCTGAAGATCCCCTAAACTATGTACCATCAGTTACTGGATTTTCATCAATATAAAAAATTACACATAGACTGAATGATAAGATCACAACCGAGCTATTTAGTTTTGTATGTGTATAAAACAATCTTTATAATGCTTAAGCACTGACAAGAGTTATAACTTTAATACATACACGTTCCACTTTGTTTGAGGTTCATTCCTGTAAAACAAATGACATAGTTGTGTCTTATAAAGTGTTTTTGAGAATTCGCAAATCTTTACTTTAGAAAAAGAGATGCATGTATGTACGTTGTATTCTTAAATATATTACTGGAATAACGGTTCAATACAACTAGAAATGAACATTTCGAGATTGCGTTACATTCGGAAGGCATTCTGCCGACTTTATTTACAAAAGAATATTGGAAACCCACTATTGTGGATACACCATGTACTATGTCATGTCCGAAAATAACTACACATCCAACACACAAGCAAATGATGATGTTTTATTTTTGCATATTGGTATGAATATCTTGACTTCTTAATTTTGGTCTTGGTGTTGTCTCTGATTTTGAATGTTCGAATGCTTCAAGTTTGATACCCTGATATCTAATCTGTCTAGTATTCGTGTGAATTTGCGTTTTACTTTTTAATTTTCAATATTTTCTACTTTAAAAGAAGTGAAAGATATAAAATGAACAGTTTTTGTTTACACACGGCAAATTCCCATTATCTCAATAACTAATTTCAATTATTTTGCTTAACAAAATTAAATTTCAAAAATTTTAAAAGATTTAGAATTTTGATATAATTTTTTTTATTACATTTCCAAAAATATCAAATTTGATAACCCCCTCCCGAGTTTTGAATTGATAAATGTTTAGCTGACCACACACGTAACATCACACCCACAGACAATTCAGAAAATTAAGATTTGTATGATTGAAGCATACCCATGAATAAACATTTTCCATCTCAAAATAATTTGATCAGTACCATTTTCATATATTTTTTTTCTGTAATACATGTAGTTCATTAAGTACAATATACTTACGTTAAAACCTGCTCATTCCTGTAAAAAGAATACAATAATCTTTACAAAATAACAATACAGTATAAGATATTCAAAATGTTTTATTTTAGTGCAAATTCGAGACACAAGTATTTGGTAGAAATTCATATCAGGTTAAATTTTAAAAACTCAACAGTTTTAATAGAAATCCCCAAAGCTAAAACCAAGTAGTTAATAGAGGCAAACGTGTATGCAGTTACGAAATACAAATGCATTGCCGCTGTCCAGATAAACTGAACAATATTCTGAATATTGTAAATACATTGCTTTGATATCTTATCAATTTAAGCATGTTAACCGCATCATCGGACACATATTGCATGTTCGTTATATGTTTTGTTTCGGGTTGATATAGTGTCTGTTATATGAAAAGTAGTATTTTATTAATAATCTTTCACGGCCAATTGGAAAGTAACATCATCCAAATATTTGAACATAAAATTGTGAGTCCCGTTAGTTTAAATATTTCTTTTTGTCATTTAGCTAACAGTCAATATAATACTGTATATACACTTTTAAGATAATTTGCTATGGTGTTGTATCGTTCAAATTGAATAAAACTCCTTAATCGAGAGACTTATTCTGACCATATCTTTAATAACTTTGATATTATTAATCATGGGAAATATTTTCTCTTTACTATGATATATCATAATAGCTGAGAATGTCAGTAATAAAACATTCTATTATAGTACATCCAAATTTACCAATATATTCGAAATAACGTTTCAATAAGGCAGAGAAACACCCCAGACAATTCTAAAAACAACATTTTCCATGTGTACATTTTTTAAACTTACCCACACCATTCACAGGTATATTTGTATCTCTTTTGTGATTTTTTAGGCCTGAAATAATATTAACCAAAGTGTAACTCTTATCATTGAATAAGCGTGCAGGTATTTGCACACTGCGAGTGGAAAAAGAAGTATATGACACAACTGTAATATTTGCCAAAAAAACGTTTTAATATCTACAACATGTACAACGAAAACATAGGTATATTCATGGTGAACTATATAGGTATATCTTTTTTTTATATATCTAGTTGAAACCCGTACAGCTGCATGTGATTGATAACATATTTTTTATTAGAAGTTTAGTGAATATTTGTCTGATTGGCAATCATAAGGGGTCATCCATAATTGTCAACCATTTTACAAAGTGTACAAAACATACGTTTTTTCAAACCCCCAACTTCCTCAAAAAGTGTACATCAACTATTTTCAGATTTCAAGAAAAGAATCAATCATTCTTAATAAAAAGAAGATCATGTCTATCATATTTAGTTTAATATAGAAATTTGCATTGAAAATCAACTAAAAGATATCTGACTGTTTTATTGGATGACATCTATCTGTGATGCCTGTGTTTTGTCAGAAGAAAGAGTACAAAGATAAGTGTTTCCCCTATCACACAGTGGGAATGGTAACTCAAATAAAAAAAGGGCACCTAGAGCATGCACAAGGTTAACAAAAGGGCACATAAATTATGCTAAGAATCAAAGAAAGGGAAATGCATGGTTATGTTGCATTGGTAAAGTATGGACTAACAGTTGTTGATGGAATCAGAGCCCAAGACAGCAATCAATAAAAGTGTAATGTTTTAAAACATTTGAAGTTTTCAAATTTCAATCCTGTATTTCTATTCAAAAAGGTTCCTGTTAATATGCTCTATTATCGTTGATGTATATATACTGTAATGTCAGTGGCGGATTCAGCTATTTTAAAAGGGGGTCCCAACCCAGGACAAAGGGGGGTTCCAACTATATATCCCCATTTAAATGCATTGATCGGCCAAAAAAAGGGAGGTTCCAAACCCCGGACCCCCCCCCTCCGCTGAATCCGCGAATTGTAATGTGTACATATATTGGATATTTTTTTAAGTTAAGGTTAAACTTCATATGGAGGCGCTCCTAATTAAAGGAGGCTTATATTAAAAAATAATTAATTTAACTTTCTGTTTACTGGTTTACTATTTTGGAATGCATTACAATGAAATAATAAAGACCTATATATAATAAAGCAGGTGAAATTGACAATCGGGGGTACTGAGAAAAACTGCAAACTTTTTGTTTAAATAATTTTACTAGTTCAGACGCAATTTCTGTCAGAGTTGTGAACCAGATTCTAGTAGACCTGGTCAACCTAGATGAATTTAACCAGTGTACTGATATTTATCAGGGTTTACTTAAAACAACTAACACAACTAAGTCATTATCATATCCATTTAACAAACTATTTATGCTTATTTAATTTCCTTACTACGAAGGCCTATGTTGGCTTTGTTTGTTGCTCAAACGAAATCAATTAATTCAATAAAATGTAATTAAAACTCAAAGCAACTTGTTTACTTATCTGAAAACCTAATTCTCTTTAATTTGCAAACCTTTCCACTGCAGATACATTACAAATGCTCAGTTAAAAAATCGACTTCACCTTCTCATTAAACAGAGCTTCTATAAAAGTGGGAATGTTTTTGGAGGATAAATATTTCAATAGACAGTCGATGTCCTAGGGGGTACTATTTGATCACCCCTACTGGAAGTTTTTTAATGTTCTCGTAGAAAGCAGAAATTTTACAACCTTCAAAATAAACTAATCGTAGAAACCAGGTTTTAAGTTTTGCATTTGTGCAATACGCGCATTTCGTCTATAAAAGACTCATCAGTGACGCAAATTCAAAAAAAAAAAAAATTAACAGCCAAATAAAGTTCGAATGTGAAAAGCATCGACAATCACAAATTCCTAAAAGTTTTGCAAAATATAGCTATCTGTGAGGTAAAAATTGCCTTAGTTTAAAAAAAGTTTTCTAAACAATAATAAACTGAATACGACATTTCGATCATTTAAGTTTTTTTTAATTATTTATTCTATTAAACCACATTAGTTTGTTTAAAGTCACACCATTGGTAAGGTGTACATATATTGGATATTTTTTTTAAATTAAGATTAAACTTCATATGGAGTTGCTCCTAATTAAAGGAGGCTTATACTAAGATAAATAAGTTTACTTCTGGTTAGCTGGTTTACTATTTTGGAATGCATTACAAGGAAATTAATCGAAGGATCAGTTTAAATTTTTTTTTTACAAAATGGCGTCTTGTCAAAATCAAAACATTCAAAGAATTTAGTGTTTCCATCGATTTTGTTTATTAAACAGAGTAAACGATAACGATCTATAACAAAGCAGGTGAAATTGACTATCGGGGGTACTGAGAAATGCTTGCAAACTTTTTGTTAAAATAATTTTACTGGTTCACATGTTTAAAAGATTTAGTTTTCAAATGAATTGATCTTTTAATCGTTCAATCTGGATTGAGGAGAATTATGATATCGAAATAAATATCATCAAGTGAAAATATTAAAGAAGAAATAAGAAGAGAAACACACCCAAGCCAATTCTCAACTTTATACATCGACTTTCCCTACGGAAACGAAGTAAATTCCGAAAATGAAAAAAAAGCGTACGGTAAAAATGTTGATTTTTTAACCCCCTCCCCCCAAGTGTACGTTTTGTACACTTTGGAAAATGGTTGACAATTATGGATGACCCCTAACACATCTTATTGTGTTATCTTTTTAAAGAGAATCTAGAAATTCACCGCTTCTTTACAAATATGCAGCCATCTATTGGTGATCAACATATTATTGTTCGTTTTCCACAAGCTTTGATAGTGACTTTAAATGACGGACATTTGGACTGCAAATTATGTGTCTACTATCTAGCATTGTCTAGTATTTGTGTTGTGCTTTTAGCTTTGTCTTCATATTCAATAGTAAATGGTTACTTTTATAATTCTTTAATCAGTAGTGTTCGATGGTTGAATAAGGTTTATGTACTTATATTTACCATACTAAACTATACATTATTTGTATTACCTGGAATTTTGTTGGCTTTCAGATTTTTCCATTATCGCTTTACCTTCCCTAAAAGAAAATGATTATATACATCAGGAATTCATCATAGATAAAAACAGTTGTTAGATAGTTTTTCCGAAGCACCTTTTATATTAAATAATGTTTAACATAATTTTTGATTTTTAACCCTGTATGCCACAATTCCCCTTGTCAAATTATAACTTTTATGAACGACAAAAGTTCTTCCTATGTGATGTTTACATTTTATGACGTCAAACACGCGAAGAAATAGATTTGGTTTTGAAATCTGATAGATGTTTTTTGTGTTTTTTGTTAAATATTTGTTAGTTATAAGACACAGTAATGACTTCCGCACCAATATTTGACTATCCTTCCTGTGATGTCTGTTTTGTTCAAGAATCGATGAAAATATAACAGAATTTGATGAGTCTATCATACAACCAAGAGGTTTAGCGCTATAAAACAAGGTTCAGTCCACTATTTTCTACAATTGAAAATGCCTGTACCAAGTCGGGAATATGACAGTTGTTGTCTGTTTTATCATTGATTTTGCCATTTGATTAGGACTTCCCGTTTTGAAATATTCACTATTTTTGTGATTTTACTTTATATACTTAATCATAATGAGGAAATATACAACTAAGAGATTTGAAAGATTGAGATGTTTTATAGGTTAAGTATGTGATGCCCTACAGATGGGTGCGGTCCTAACCTTGACAAAAGTTAACTTAGAGTTATCTTGTTGACTGCTTTCTAAGTTAACTTGAGAATTTTTAAGCAGTCAAGCAAGTTAACTTCGTCGTTGGTGGACCAGACCTACGGTCTGCTTTTTTAGGACTGCTGCAGACCTATCGACAAGTCTGCTCCACACCAGACCTGTGGACAAGTCTGCTTTTGACCAGTCCTGAGGACAGGTCTGCCCCAGACCAGACCTGTGGACAAGTCTGCTTTTGACCAGTCCTAAGGACAGGTCTGCCTCAGACCAGACCAGTGGACAGGTCTGCTCCTGACCAGACCTGAGGACAGGTCTGCTTTTGACCAGACCTGTGGACAAGTCTGCTATTGACCAGACCTGAGGACAGGTCTGCTTATGACAGATTATCGTTATAAGAGTTTTCATATCAGACTTGAGCTTTCATTAAAATATGTAAACAACATTCGCATTGTTTTTCCACAGATATCATTTATTATTTACTCGCTAGACTCTACTAGATATTATACAAATGCTCTCTTTTATTTGATATACATGTATTTTTATATAAATAAAAAATGGCTATACGATCACACAGAGTTTTTTTTATTAGAAGGCGGATAGAAAGGTTATCCAACGCATCGGAACAATATTCTTATATCACGGGATATCGGCAACATTGTCTACGTTACTTCGTTCCCCGTTGTTTACCTGTCCCTTCCTAAATTTTACTTTATGCATAAATTTATACTTGCATGGATATTTCATTGATATTCAACTTGTTTGCATTGGATTTACTATTCTATTTCCCGCAGAATATTCTAACAGAAATTGTACAGTGTCCATAAGCATACGATGTGGTAAAACTATCAACAATCTCGTCAAATTCGTCAGATTTATCGAGAGATTTGTCATTGCCGATATTTATATGGGACGTCCTAAAATTATACTCAATGCGCACTTTAATGAAATAGTTGCCACTTGACGTTTAACTATAAACAAAATCAATCAACCGACATAATAGATTCCAAGAAGAGAACCTCGTATACTTTTTTTTATTAAATCATTGTAAACAGTACAAATGAATTCAGACATGTCAGTGTTGGTACTTTGATGATGTGGCATAATAGTTTTGTTTTACACGTACACCATCATGAACTCCTATATATGATGTGACTGTTATTATAAATAAAGAGATGAAATTCTGACATTCTCAATTTATTCAGAATATTTTTTGCATTAATGGTTTTCCAATATTATTGATTACGTGTACATTAACGGTCCTACTAAAATGTGAACAGGAGCGCCAGGAGAAGACATTAAGGCGCTCGGTACAATGGTATGCGGGTATATAGATTTGCAAATAAAAGTGCACATATGATCAGTTTTGGTCAAATAGTTTTGTTTTCCAAGTCAGCATGAGGTATTAAAACTACTGAAATTTTGTTACGTATCAATATTTTGAATAAAAGGAAGACACGCTGGTATCCTAAATTTATGCGAACAAAAATTTGTTGTTATTAAATTGCAATATTGCTGTCCATTGTCATGATTATATTATACAATGATTCCTGACATAAAAAATATGGCTGATTAATACTATGCGGGTACGTCATGGTGTATATAGATTTACAAATTAAAGTGCACATATGGTCAGTTTTGGTAATGCGGTCAAATAATTTTGTTGTACAAGTCAGCTGGAGGTATCAAAACTACTGAAATTTTGTTACGTATCAATATTTTGAATAAAATGAGGACATGCTGGTATCCTAAATTTACAAAAAATTTATGTGAACAAAAATTTGTTGTTATTATATTGCAATATTGCTGTCCATTGTCATGATTGTATTATACATTGATTCTGGCATAAAAAATATGGCTGATTAACTATGCGGGTATATAGATTTACAAATTAAAGTGCACAAATGGTCAGTTTTGGTGGATGCGGTCAAATAATTTTGTTGTACAAGTCAACTGGAGGTATCAAAACTACTGAAATTTTGTTATGATCAATATTTTGAATAAAATGAGGACATGCTGGTATTCTAAATTTATGCGAACAAAAATTTGTTGTTATTATATTGCAATATTGCTGTCCATTGTCATGATTGTATTATACATTGAATCCTGACATAAAAAATATGGCTGATTTACTATGAGGGTATATAGATTTACAAATTAAAGTGCATATATGGTAAGTTTTGGTGGATGCGGTCAAATAATTTTGTTGTAAAAGTCAACTGGAGGCATTAAAACTACTGAAATTTTGTTACGTATCAGTATTTTAAGTAAAAAGAGGACATGCTGGCACCCTTAATTTAGGTGAACAAAAATTTGTTGTTATTATATTGCAATATTGCTGTCCATTGTCATGATTGTATTATACATTGAATCCTGACATTAAAAATAAGGCTGATTTACTATGCTGGTATATAGATTTACAATTTAAAGTTCACATATGGTCAGTTTCGGTAATGTGGTCAAATAATTTTGTTGTACAAGTCAGCTGGAGGTATCAAAACTACTGAAATTTTGTTACGTATCAATATTTTGAATAAAATGAGGACATGCTGGTATCCTAAATTTATGCGAACTCAAATTTTTTGTTATTATATTGCAATTTTGCTGTCCATTGTCATGATTGTATTATACATTGAATCCTGACATCAAAAATGTGGCTGATTTACTATGCGGGTATATAGATTTACAAATTAAAGTGCACATATGGTCAGTTTTGGTGGATGCGGTCAAATAATTTTGTTGTACAAGTCAACTGGAGGTATCAAAACTACTGAAATTTTGTTACGTATCAGTATTTTAAGTAAAAAGAGGACATGCTGGTATCCTTAATTTAGGCGAACAAAAATGTGTTGTTATTATATTGCAATATTGCTGTCCATTGTCATGATTGTATTATACATTGAATCCTGACATTAAAAATAAGGCTGATTTTCTATGCTGGTATATAGATTTACAATTTAAAGTTCACATATGGTCAGTTTTGGTAATGTGGTCAAATAATTTTGTTGTACAAGTCAGCTGGAGGTATCAAAACTACTGAAATTTTGTTACGTATCAATATTTTGAATAAAATGAGGACATGCTGGTATCCTAAATTTATGCGAACCAAAATTTTTTGTTATTATATTGCAATTTTGCTGTCCATTGTCATGATTGTATTATACATTGAATCCTGACATAAAAAATATGGCTGATTACTATGCGGGTATATAGATTTACAAATTAAAGTTCACATATGGTCAGTTTTGGTAATGCGGTCAAATAATTTTGTTGTACAAGTCAGCTGGAGGTATCAAAACTACTGAAATTTTGTTACGTATCAGTATTTTAAGTAAAAAGAGGACATGCTGGCACCCTTAATTTAGGCGAACAAAAATGTGTTGTTATTATATTGCAATATTGCTGTCCATTGTCATGATTGTATTATACATTGAATCCTGACATTAAAAATAAGGCTGATTTACTATGCTGGTATATAGATTTACAATTTAAAGTTCACATATGGTCAGTTTTGGTAATGCGGTCAAATAATTTTGTTGTACAAGTCAGCTGGAGGTATCAAAACTACTGAAATTTTGTTACGTATCAATATTTTGAATAAAATGAGGACATGTTGGTATCCTAAATTTATGCGAACCAAATTTTTTTGTTATTATATTGCAATTTTGCTGTCCATTGTCAGGATTGTATTATACATTGAATCCTGACATAAAAAATATTGCTGATTTACTATGCGGGTATATAGATTTACAAATCAAAGTGCATATATGGTCAGTTTTGGTGGATGCGGTCAAATAATTTTGTTGTACAAGTCAACTGGAGGCATCAAAACTACTGAAATTTTGTTACGTATCAGTATTTTGAGTAAAAAGAAGACATGCTGGCACCCTTAATTTAGGCGAACAAAAATTTGTAGTCATTATTTAAATGAATTAAACTATTGCTGATTGTGGCTGCATAGTTCAAGGATGTATAACTAACAAGGACGTATACACCTAACATCAAATATACTTCTTTTCAAAAATATACATAATATGATTGAATTTGATCTCGGAATATATATATATATTCAGTGCCTGTTATCATTGTAACCGAGATCGTTTTTATAATAGATAGATTGTCAGATCACAGATAAATTTGTGTTACGTTCTGTGCGTACTTATTTTCAATTATTTGTGTTTAATCCTGTTCATAAAACGGAAGTATTAATTTTCAAATTACTTTATTTTCGATGTTTATACTACGAAACAAAGATATTAAAAATATTTTTTTTAAATCAACGAAGAGCGGTCCTGGTTACAAGTTAACTTAGTGTTGACCAGACCAGTCAAAAGTTAACTTGGGAACAGGTCTGGTTTTGATCGGATTTGTTCAAGCAGAAGTTAACTTTGTGGCAGGACCGGTTTCCAAGTTAACTTATGTTAACTTTATGACAGGACTGGTTCCGAAGTTAACTTATGTTAACTTATAACAGGACTGGTTCGAAGTTAACTTATATCAATAGCGGACCTGTTTCTAAGTTAACTTTTTGGCAGACATAAAAACAGTCCTAGGTCCAAGTCCGTTTTTCAAGTTAACTAGATTTTGGTCCTAGGACTGGTCAGAGCAGTCCTATATTCGGTCACAGGTTAACTTTGACCAGTCCAAATGACTGGTTATCAAGTTAACTTGCTGTACAGGTTAGGAGTGCACCCATCTGTATATACATTATTAAATATATCACAATCATAACAATAATGGTCGAATCATTTGCAGACAGCATTCTTTAGTATAAAACATGAACGGTAATGGCAGTAGCTTATTTATCAAACTTGTCGGTATGAATGAAGCGTTGCCGACAAAACCGTAAATCTTTCAGTAGCTGAATGTCCAACATAAGTGACTCAACAAAGTGTATGAACAATGTCAATAGTTTTGTTTTTCAACAGTTGATGCTTCTTCTATATTTCCATAGTCTACAGTTAAAGGGAACGCTTACATCTTAAGATGCCGAAGGACTGTGTAAGTATACGAGACCACGTACCGATAATCAGAATCAATCAATTTAACTTTGGTTAATGTTAAATGTTAAAACTTATTTAAACTAAATGTTAAAACTTATTTTTTTTAATATTTTTTTTTATTTTTACAAATGTTAAATCTGAAGCTTCAATACCAGGTGCTTTAATCACTTTGTGTCGTTCTATCAAACTGTCTGCTCTTATTGTTGTATAGATGGCCTTATAAACCGTGTTGTCCGCTGTAATTGAGGTACTAGATATAGAAAGATGTGGTACGAGTGTCAATGAGACAACTCTCCATCCTAATACATTGTATGTAGGCTACAATGCATACAATGACGACCAAAACTAAACCTTCGTCGTATCAAAATGAGAGTACGAAATTAGTCTGTTTGAAACAATATACATCAACATGTTCTTTCCTATGTTTGTAGTATCAATCATAAAGATAGTCCGTTATTATCATCGTTTAGCCTTTCCAAAACCTACTTTATATGTTTGCTTTTGAAGATAAAAGTGGGTTTTTTTTTCAAACAAAAGCTCGAAAAGGTATCAGTGCATTCTTATCTTGCGTGGTGTTGTTTGTCTTTTGTTGTTTTTTTTTAATATTGTTTTTATTTTTAAAAATTTTTGTCGGTTCATCGACCCATTTGGTATATGTTGCTCCTATTGCATTGCAACA
Organism: Mytilus galloprovincialis; assembly: GCA_037788925.1. Lineage (NCBI taxonomy): Eukaryota > Metazoa > Mollusca > Bivalvia > Mytilida > Mytilidae > Mytilus > Mytilus galloprovincialis. Next base: position 83,082,999 of record CM075336.1, on the reverse strand, counting down.
TGACACACCTACAACTTACACGGAAATCCAGTAGTCAAGAAATCATTTCGTATACCAATGCAATTATTATTACCATAATTATCCCTTTTATTTGAATCGGTTACTTACTTACACTGGATCTCTCCGAATAGGCTGTCTATTTCTGTGCCTGAAGGCTTTTTGTTTCTGTATGACACATAAGACCCTTCGGGAACTGGCTTTAAATCTATGTTGTCTACATCAACTTTAAGTTTCTTCAGCCTCTCAAACAATAGAACGTCTGCCATTGTTTCCATTTCCTTGATTTTCTTTTCCATTTGTTGACAGTTTTCGATATCTCTACGATAAACTTTGGTTAGTGCAGTTATATTTTGTATAGTTTTCTGTTCCTCGTCATGCAATAGACTAACAAAACTACCTACTTTCTTATCAATCAAATTCTTCCAGTAGTTCCCCTCCTCAGTAATGGTCTTGATGACTGCTTTGACTTCGTCACGGTAGGTTTTTGTTTCTTTCTCTATTTTGCTAAGGTTTACCTTGGATGTTGTTACCTTTGCTTCTATGTTCTTGACAACTTCGAATTTGAGTTTTTCAGCTGATTTAGTAAGATCTGTCATCAAATGGCGACTATGTTTCTCTACAGAGCAAATTCTACAGACAGGAGTATCACAATCATCACAGTAAAATAAAAACATTTCCTCGTGTTCTGTACAAAAAAGTGTTTCTTCCTTGTTGATGCTTGGTCCACTTAAAAACGTGTGGTTTTTACTTATCTTTGTGCGTAAATGAGATAATTTACAGCTTCCGCAAAATAGTTGATCACACTGCTGACAATAATGTTCACCAGGACCAGCAGTACAAATTTCACAAGTCGAAGCTGCAGCTTGGGCCATTTTTAATATTCAAATATAAGTCACCTGTGGCTAGTTGATATATCTGTCAAGCGTAGTTGTGATCAACAATCCAGACTTTAAAGTAAAGGTTGTTCTTATAAACTTAATGTAGTAAGATACACTTGCATTACTGAATTTATTTATCATGTTGATGTTATTCAATAAGTTGACTGGTTTGTATATTAAACATGTTAAATATTATATTGTCGCGACTGTTCAATGATAAATCGACAAGGATAAAAAAGGTAAATACAGATGATAGAAGTGAAAATAAATGTCATGATAATATACGTCAATGTTCACTTAATTTTACCATTGTTTAGTTACATGTTTTTCCAATGTCTTTTCCTATTTTTTAGTCAATACTTACCTCTTACCCTTTTAAAACTGTAATGTGCGATAAACATCCGAACGTAACCCCCACTACTGATTATATATATTTACCTAGGTCAATAATAGTAAAGAGATCTCTCACATGTCAGTTTAAACTAGGTTATCTGTATGTGATAAATCCATACACGTATTTAAATCTATTTATAACTCCTGCCTACTATTAATCTATATTATACATGTTATAGCAGGTCAAAAGGGCTAAACAAAAGTGTAATGTATACTATATAGGGTTCTTAGTGATTCTATCCACACTAACTACACATTCTTATGAAAGACTATCAAACATGAATAAATAAATAAACAACACACAAAAACGCATAACAACATAGCATGACTATAGACAAAGGGAATAATTACATGTATGACAATCTATTACTTCTGAATCAAAACTGATCATAATTATTGGTTGTAAAGTATTATAAATAAGCACAACCAATCTCAATGTTAGTTTTCCAGCGTATTCATATAAATGCGATAATATGCAGATTGAAGTAAATAAACTCATCATAGATACTAGGATTGAGAATTTCATATTTAGGCCTGACGCTCGTTTCGTATACATAAGACTTATCAGTGACGCTCTTATAAAAAAAAGTTGAAAAGGCCCCCCCCCCTTCCCCCAAAAAAGCCGGAGTTAACGAGCATTGAGGACTAACATTTCTAAAAGTTTTTTTCCAATTACAACTAAAGTAATTCCGGAGGTAAATTATATCTGTGCTGAAGGCCGTACATTGACCTATAATGGATTACTTTCATAGATTGTTATTTGGATGGAGAGTTGTCTCATTGGCACTCACATCACATCTTCCTATATCTACTAAACAACTACGAAATAGACAAGGCAACCACATGTTTCACATTCCTTACCATATATGTATTATGTTACCGTGTGGTTTATACATTGTATGTCTTACAAGGAACCATTACACAATCATTACCTGAATAAAGTGAATATAACATTCATATGTCCACTTCTTTTGGCAATACTTTTACATTAATCAAAACACAATGCACATAGTTATCCCGGGCATAAAAACAATGCCGTATTTTGCGAAACCTTTTCAACTTTTGATCTTCAGTGCTGTACAACTTTGTACTTTTTTCACGTTCGATCTTTTATATCTGGGCGTCACTGGTGAGTCTTGTGTGGGCGTTTTTGGCGTATTGAATTTTGGACCTGATGCTTTTTGTTATCTATTAATCATGTTTTTCTGTGTCTAATATGTTCTCCTGTTTGTTTGTGTTGTGGTCCTGTGGTGTTGTGTTGTCGTTTCGGTGTTGTATTTAACTTTGCCATTAAAGTGCGAGGTTTGGCATGCCTTAAAACCAGGTTCAACCCACCACTTTTATTCCCCTTTAAAAGTGTCCTGTACCAAGTCAGGAAGATGGTCATTGTTATAATATTGTTCGTTTCTCTTTGTGTTGCATATTAACGTTGAGTCGTTTGTGTTTTCTCTTATTTTTGAGATATTGAGATAAGACGTGGCACGGTACTTGTCTATCCCAAATTCATGTATTTGGTTTTCATGTTACATTTGTTATTCTCGTGGTGTTTTGTCTGATGATTGGTCTGTTTCTGTGTGTGTTGCGTTTCGGTGTTGTGTCGTTGTTCTCCTCTTATATTTAATGCGTTTCGCTCGGTTTTGGTTTGTTACCCCGATTTTGTTTTTTGTCCATGGATTTATGAGTTTTGAACAGCGGTATACTACTGTTGCCTTTATTTACATAATAATGCTCGCCAGTTTGTGAATTGTATACTAATGTACTTTTAAATATATAGAAAATTATGAAGCTTAAAATACTCTATATGACTGACAACGATGTGGTGAACAAAACAAACATAATAAGTAAAGATAATTATAATCGTCTCATTTGTCATATGTTGTTGCGCTGAGACGTCCGTGTGTGCTGAATTTGAAATATAAGTCAAACAAATAAGGTGGAGGAAACCGTGTCGGGTGTTTTTCTAATGTCTAGTTCTTAAAGATGTAAATATATTGATAGTATCAGAAAAAACATCATCAATATATCTGAATGGGAATGTAATAAAATGAACTGTACTTGTCCTAGGCCACACAATAATCAACAAACTCATTTCCTGTAAATTTTTATGTATTGGAAGGATTTTGGAACCATTTGAGGTTGTTTTTTACACAAATTTCTATCTTCGCTGCGGCTATCCAGGATGCACTGAGTGTACTGTGAGAGGAAGCTTGGGTATATGGTAAAATCAGTTTTTGAGTGCAGATTGAAAGAAACAATAGAAATTACAGTTTAGAGTTATGATATCAATGAAAGGCATAAATATTCTCCCATTTACATCACATTCTGCACATATTTCTCCTCATAATGTATATAAAATCATATGAAAAAAATGGATCACCTCCCTTTGACATAGTGATTTTTTTTTAGCTGTGTTCCTCATGTTAAGTTGTAGAACAAGTGGTAAATAAGCACTTTTCTAGTAATTTAACACTCGAATAATCTGACCGCATGAAGGTAATCATTTATTTTTACATAACTCATTGCGTTTCTTTATTTAAAAACTATACTAGACAACTGTTCATGATTACATGTCCTTCATCTAGGAAACTAGTGTTGAAATGTTTGTAATTGGATTTTTATGTTAAATAATTGCTTTTAAATATTCCAAATTGTTACTTTAATCTTCCAAATGCAAAGTTTGGTTATACTTAGTCTTATTTATTCATATTTGGCACTTTTTTCTACTTCAGTTCTGGCTGTCTAGTTTTGGCGTAGAATCCATCCTGATGTTGGGGTAACAGGAATTTCGGCAGAGTGATTGTCAATGACATTTTGTGAACTTTACAAGTAATTAAAACACAGATTTAGTATTATGAAACATAATTGTTGTTTTATTTGGTATCAAACTGCTTAAAAAAGCCTTTACAAGGTATTTTTATGGTCTTTTCAGGGTATTTAATCAAAAACTTCCATATAAGGAAAACATTTAACTAAGAGTACACCAATTCTTTAGTTTCTAGGTGTACTTGCAATACTGGTCAAAACAAATACAGAAAACAATTCATATTTATCAAACATAGTGTTTACAACATTCTTTTAAAAACAGTCAATGTGCAACTTTATATACCAAATATACATTGGCCGCAGTATGGGCTGTAGTATAAATTTTGCTCTATCTTTACAAATTTAGCATTTATGAATGTTTTATTGAAACTGGAACTTCAAAATTGGATACCTTACATGTTTATAACAAAAAAAGTGGGAAAAGAAGTAAAAAAGTCCCTTATAGGAAAATATGCACTCTTTCACTGTACTTGTTCTAGGCCACACAATAATCAACAAACTCATTTCCTGTAAATTTTAATGTATTGGAAGGATTTTGGAACCATTTGAGGTTGTTTTTTACACAAATTTCTATCTTAGCGGCGGCTATAGAATTAAACCAAGGACATGACTTCTTTACAAATTAAGCTAGAAATATAATAATGACATGAAAATACACTGATTATTGAACGTGTCACTGTTTGTGATCATGGCCAATCCTTTCTTAAAGGATATTTTATGACCTAAATTGTCCATTTAACTTCTAATTTTGAAGAGTGAATATTAACCTGACTCTTTTAATAATTATTACATTTAAATGTTTGTTTTCAATGATATGCTTGGCGCTAAAGATATAAAATTTAGTTAATGCATTTTATTTGAATATTAAGAGGATTATTTTTTAATGAATTTTATTCTCAACTTTGTTTTAATTACTTAAAAAACTAATTAGTTTCATATTGTTACACGATGAAGACTGCTGCACCCAAATTTTGACTATTCTATTTATTATGTCTGTTTAGTTCACACATCATTGTAATTATAACGGAATTCGATGAGACTGTCTTCAAATTGAGAGGGTTAGCGCTATTAAACCAGGTTTAATCCAACATTTTCTACATTTGAAAATGCCTATACCAAGTCAGGAATATGACAGTTTTTGTCTATTCGTTTTTGATGTGTTTTGTTTTTTGATTTTGCCATGTGATTATGGACTTTCCGATTAGATTTTTCTCTAAGTTCAGTATTTTTGTGATTTTACTTTTACATTTTACATTACATATTCTAAAAGATTAAAACAGTCATATTATCGTTGTCAGTGTATTTGATGATTCAATAAAAATAGGGAAAGGGTTTAAAAAGACAACAATTCATACAAGGAGCTGACCTACGAATTCGGTCATTGTGCAAATTTGAAGATACTCGCCTGCCATATTTTTTGTTATTTTTTACGTTATAATGTTAAAATATTGTATGTAATCAATGTAAGGTTTAGGAAACATAATTCTTAAACATTTCAAACAATTAAAAGAATAATGTATATGCGGGTATCATGCGATTTTGAGAATTAAGGAGTGAAACGTTCAGTCAAATACTTGTTTTATAACTACTAGCCTGACAGAGGAAAACACCCACTTCCGACATTTCATATAAATTTGATGTGCAACTTATCTATTAACATTGATTAATTTAAAGGACTTAATTTGCACTAACATCAAATATAAGCAGAAATAATAATTGTATGCGGCAATACATAAAAATCAACTTATGTAAATAAAAATCTAAAGAATCATATGATGCAAATTATAAAAAAGCGGTATTATTGGCTTATTCAACTGCATAATACATTGTTTATATGTTCTTATGCATTATGTACTTGTCATTGTAATGTATTTGGCATACCGGAAGTAAGACAGATTTTCTGATTACCTATATGTTACATTATTTTTCTTTACTTTCTAAATTAACGTTGGCCTACCCCTTGATTGGACATATGTTTTGTTTTGGTCGTAGATCCTTCAAAGTATTCAAGAGGCGATACCTCATTTAGTTCCGTTTTAAAGGCGTTCGCGATGACAGTTAATTAAGACAACACATGGAACGCATTGTATCCAAGAGTATATCAGGAAGACTAGCCTTACAACCAGCAAAACCAACGATCTTAGGGATGAAATCAAAAGTTCAATGTTGGATAAAAAACTTAGTTCATATAGTTTTTCACTGACCCCTCTACCCTTCTCTTGACGAAATTTTGGAAAACATGATTGACCAATATATAAAATCGATGTAATTAAACAAAATTCTCAGCAATTTTGACCCCTACCCCCAAACTATTATTCTTTTTTTAAACTTCATTGATTTTTTTATGTCGTTCCTTATCTACATAACAAATGTAAAACGAGAAATATCTCCAAGTGATTTTAAAGAAGTAGAAATCCGTATGGTTCAACATTTTAAATTTTACCCTAAAAAACGACAACCACTGAAAATCAAGCAACGGACAGGTGCATAGAAATGTAACGAAATAAACCCTTGTTAACAGGCGCCTACCTTCACCCTTACCTGACAGAGAAGTATAATACTTAAACATAAAACGTTTTGTAATACATGTATATAAATTAAAATGGCTTAACTCAATCAAAACGATAAGCAAACAAAAACATGTGAACAAACAGTGAATGGATGAGTTCGATCTAAGACACAATATTAACACAATATCAGAAAGTAGTTGTATCTATTACTAATACATTACAGGACGTTATAAAACAAGATTTTGACAGAGAAATCTCTTCAATGAAACAAAGTGTAGTTAAAATAAAACAACGTACACAGGTAAACTTGAATGTTATTAGGAAATATTGAAGTACTCTTTTTTTAAATTAATAAATCTGTTGTTCATCGTACCAGTACAAAAATGAAAATGTATCGTCACACTTCATACTTATTGTTTTTATTTGGTTATGAGAATGATGCAGTTGTAAAAAACATCTAATAAAATTAAAAAAATCAAAAGCTGAACAATTAGAAAATTGACATGTATCCACGAAATATCTTTAAAAATTACCGACAAATTTTATTTAGTATTTGTTTGTCTAATGGCAGGGTTACTTTGTAGCCAGGGAAGAGAAACATTATTTTACTCAAATATATGTCCAAAAAGTAATTGTCCAATATTAAAAAACACTGATTGTCCTTGATTAAAAACCAATTAGTGTTGTTGTTGTGACCATGTATTGGCACGTCATCCACAAATGTAGTGCAAAAGCAGACTGCAGTAGTTTCGTATAAAGAATGGACTATTTCAAAACATTTTATTTTTTATGTTTTAAGCCAAGAATTATGAAATAGTTTGTAAATCTCAAAACGTCAAACGTAAAAGGAAGTTTTCAAGGATCAATGTCTAGTAGTTTGGCAGGTATTAAAGACAATTAATTTTAATATTAATCTAATTTAAAGTATGTTCTACTACATATTTGTACATTTTCTAATAGTAATAAACAAATTTGCTATAACAAACAATGGTATATGCCTTCTAGTGTTTGCTGCGGTTTTAGGGTCCCCGGCGTTATCACTGAACTAACATATATATTTGTTTAGGTGTGCGGAAATTATTCGCTGCATTTAAGACCGATTGATGACCTTCTGCTACTCTCTGCTCTATGGTCTGGTTGTTGTCTCTTTGATACATTACCCATAATAATGGCCATTTCAATTCTCACTTTTATTGTATATTAAAACAAGAGTCAAAAATATAAAATGCAACAGTGAATTTCAACTCAGTCTTGCCAAATGAAAAACGGACTCATTTCCTCTCAATGATGTAAATGTGAAAAAATAATAATCAAGAGAAAAATTTGGAATAACCAGCACCTTCACTGTCATGAACAAAAATTATACTAATTTATACTGCTGAATGTTTTAACTGATATGTTTTGGTTGTTATTACAAGCAGTTTCAAGGTAACAGGTATTACTCGTTGGAAACCGGTGAAATGGTATTCTATTAATTAACCATTTCAAGAGCAAGATACAAGATTGTTTTAAAGTCATATAAAAAAAGACATCTTACAAAATAAAATTGTACTTATACAAATACAGCATTTTGAATTTGACATATTGATATCATTTACCAGTCATTTATTTCATTGTAGGTTATTGTATTTTACAACTATTGTAAACATGTCAAAACATAACATCCAAAAACATAATGTATATAACAAATGACATCAAAAAGATATTCAAACTAATAGTGAAGGCTTGTAAAGTCTAATTCGGTAGGTCACATTGATGAAAGTTGATCAGACAAATCAAGAGGGGAGTTAAATAATTGAGAACTTTTATTTCAGGTGGTACCTTACACTACAGGGAGATAAATCAGCTAAATGATGTTTAGGTGTGAAGGTAGTATTAAGCTTCTCAATGATCAAAGTGAGTGTTTGTCAAACTTCTGTATAACCAGTGTGATTTGTTTGATAAAACGTTATATTTTTTTATTTTTCTATATTTTTGTCAAAGGTTCAAAGTAAATACTTTGTCAACATTTTATGAAAAAAAAACGAGCAAATTTTATTTTAGTAAAGTTTGTAGGTACTATCTTGATAAATATAACAGTGCAAACATGTTTTGTGATTTACAAAACAAATGTGTCAAATGTATTAGATAAAACGAAATCAACAGTATCTTACGAGACTTAAAAGAACTGTTAAAACGTCACGGAGATCCAAAAAGCCCGGTGATTATCTAGCACACAACTACAAACTAGATCCTTATATAGAAATGTCCAACAATTCATAAAAAATATATTCTATAGAATATAGAAAATACTGGAAATAAAAGCGAGACCAAACCCAAATTTAGCCCAAAAGCCTACACAGCTTTATTTTTAATTAAATCACTTTCAACTTTCCTTTTTTAAATTACCCTGTTAACAAATCCTGTAATCTCTGATTCTCTTACTTGTCCACTTATAATGCAGAAACAAAACTTACATTGGTACATACATGTATCATTCTATAGTGAAACGAAAGTCAGATAAAAATCAAAACATAAATAATCCTTTGGTTTGGTACTTATTAATATTTTAGTCGAGAAAAACGTTATATGCTTTATTTGATTGCAGTCCGCAACACGTTGAAATAATATTGGGAATAATTATCAAAGGTACCAGGAATATAATTTAATACGTCAGATGCGCGTTTCGTCTACATAAGACTCCCCAATGACGCTCATATTAAAACAGTTAACACCCAAACAAGTACAAAAGTTGAAAAGCATTGATTTCCCAAAATTCCAAAAAGTTGTGCCAAATACGGCTAAGGTAACCTTCTCCTTGGATAATAAATCCCTAGTTTTTTTCAAAGTACTTGTATTGAAAACATGAAATTTATAAAAAGGACCATGAAATTTATAGAAATGACCAATAATTGATATTTATGTCAACAACGAAGTGCTGACTACTGAGCTAGTGATACCCTCGCGGACAAAACGTCCACCAGCGGTGGCATCGACCCAGTGGTGTAAAATAGTTATCAAAGGTACCAGATTTATAATTTAAAACGCCAGACGCGAGTTTCGTCTACATTAGATTTATTTGGACACTCATATCAAAACAGTTAAAAAGCCAAACAAGTACAAATTTGGAGAGTATTGCAAATTCCAAACAGTTGTGCCAATTACGGCCAAGGTAATCTACTCCTTGAATTAAGTATCGGTTGACCAAAAGCTAAACAGAAAACCTTGTTATTCAAACACCATAAGCATACTAGGTAGAAAAGAAACGAAGGGTGAAATTTGTCCAGAATAAGAACCTTTTTCAACGTTACATTTGAATCGATAAGATTCAACGACTCATTGGATGATTTATGCCCCTTGATATGAACCGATGTCGGTTGGCCACCCAATTTTAAAAAAAACCTAAGACTAAGCCACCTAGGATCTTCACCATTTATCATCAATCAATGTGACCTTGAAAATGCCTCAAGGTCAAAGGTAATGACCTAGATTTTGATCTTAGCTTGTTATTGGATTTACTCAAAAACGGTATAAGATTACTGATAACATGAAAATGAGAAATGTGTGTCTTGTTGTGATCTACGTTTATGTTATTGGTCTAAAATAATTCACCAATTATCATGGCTCTAGGGCACCAAAACTTTTTACGGGGTCCGAAATTAGGAGTATTTGCTTATAACTCAAACAAGGTGACAGATAGATTGCAAAATATGTCAGTATAATATTTTACAAAATTAAACCAGAGGTCAATGTCCTTAGTAACCATATATTTTGAACTTACCAGCCTGTGATTCAGAAGTTATCGTTAGTTTATGTGTTACATTCTTTTTTCGTTCCTTTTTTTGACATAAATAAGGTCGTTAATTTTCTCGTTTGAATTGTATAACATTGTTATTTCGAGGCCTTTAATAGCTGACTATGCGGTAGAGGCTTCGCTCATTGTTGAAGGCCGAACGCTGACCTATAGTGGTAAATGTCTGTATCAGTTGGTCTCTTATGGAGAGATGTCTTCTTTTTTATATGAGAAGGCTATGAATGATATACAAATGTTTTTTTAATGCTTAAATCTACATGTTATGTCTAGCAATGACTTATAAACAACTTTTTTTTTTTTACTTTTATAGGCTATGAATAGTAAATATGACATTTGTAAAACTGGAAGAAATACTTTTGTCCTTAACAATGACTTTTGCCCTCAACAATGATTTTCTCTTTGTCCTCTGCAACCACTGGTTATGAACATAAAAGTGCTTAGAAACAATATATTATTTTATTATCAATAGTATATATATTTATTATTATTTTGTTTTCCACCAAACATTTACGACAATCATTATAAATATTGACAAAATGGTAATTTGACTATTCCTTGGGACATTGCCCGACTTTGATACATTTTAGTCGAAGTTATCCGTTGACCTTTAATATGAGTTATATCCGCTTGAATAATAATAATAATAATAATAAATTCTTTATTTAAAGAGGGTAAACACAGTTAGTTACAATCACTAATCTTCCCTGAGGCCCTCATATACATGTATGCAATACAGGTAAAAACAAAATGATAATAATAAGAGAAAAAAGCAAACATACAACATATAAACACAATTGTATAGACATAATAGTTCAATGTACATGTACCATGATTAAAAGATATAAAACAGTTACATATCGCATGTAGTACTTGACGTAAGTTGTATGTTGCTTGATCTGATAAGCCATAAGTCATTAGGACATTGTACCTTGTGATTTGAGAGGTCCTTGATACATGATTATACAATGAATGTCAAGTTTAAAAGTCAAGGTCATGATTGGTCATATAAATGTAAGGTACAATTGCTTAATTATTCACAATGCATTATCAATAAGGTACATTGTCTCTTTGGAACCTAAAAATTGATACCTAAGGAAGGGATAAATGTGAAATAAAATGAAGTTTGGCCTGTAAACATGGTAAATAAATAGTTGACAGCTTTCATAACTTTAATTCTTTAAAGTATAATTAAATTTGTTTTGACACCACTCGCGTGATAATAATGATTGACTTTTAACTCAGTTTTTCTCGGGAGAACAATTATCCAATTTTTTAAATCATATATATGTAGATAAAGGCAAAGGTAAATATTTCATCCTGACCCATGTCGCAAACTAAGAAAAGTATATGTTGTCTTCACTAAATTTTGAAACGATTTTTGCAGTTATATACACAAATAGCTTTATACGATGATTTTAACATATAGATCAATCGTATGTTCTTATTTTCGGACATTGCTTGGTAATGTATACAATTATGAGGCTCACCATTTAAAATCAACACATAACACACGACGTTTGTAGCCTACTAATAAATGATGACATGAAAGACAATAATTTACAAATAACAAACATATAGAATCATGGACCTTAGGCTGTGTTATTCTCTTTAGTTGGATTGTTGTATCTTTGACACAATCCTCGTTTCCATTCTCATTTTTTGATAACTTCCGAAATGAAACTTAGTGTGAAAATGCCACTTTGTGATCTCAAATAAAGCAAATAAAAAGTTGTCATTTATTTACCTCATATATTATTTTTTTTTTTAATTTAGTTACTTCTGTCCATACTATTTTTTTACAATTGTCAGACGTGTGATTAACCCATTATTTCGCAGACTTAAAACTGAACTAGCATGATATTGGTAATCCAACTGGATGCAAAAATGTCACATTCAACACATTGCCAAAAGTGTCTTTGCTGTATTATTGTACGGTTTGGCTGGTAATTTTTCAGCACAATACAATAATACGTGTCGTGCATATTTCTTGTTGCCAGATAACAGGTAAGCATAGCCACACATAGTGAATGCTCCTGTAATTGAACAATTGTCACCTATTAAATACAGTTCTTTAGCAACTAGCTCTAGAACTTGGAGTGAATCATTACATTGTGTAAAATTATTCAAATGATGATCACAAAGAAAATTAAGAAAATAAGCGTACGCTGTAGATGGGAAATAATGTGTATCATTGGATCCGACCATTTGAAGTTCATCTGGTAATAAGGTAGATTTTTTCGGAAATAATACTGTGTCTATAAACATTACTTTTTGCATAGATTCAAAGCTCTGCTTTTGGAATGATTGCAGTTTAAGAGTTTTGTACTGGATATCAGATAAAGTCCTGCATCTGAACAGTTTTTCATGGGTACATTTTGATAAAGAATATTTGATGATGTCTAGGGCATTTCTGTATTGTTTTGTCTTATAAAAAAGTGAAGCTATCATCAACCATCCTGATACAGCGTCATGATAGACGTTCTTTAAAAGCGAACCAAGACATGATTTGTATTGTTTGTATCGATATCTATTATCACCGATTCTACTGTCCAGTGTTATTTCCTGGGAATGCATTTTATACCACATTGAAATGTTGTGTTTGTATATATGTTTTATTGACGATTTCACACACAACACTTGTTGTATTGTTCTTTTTTTCATATATTCCAACTCCCGTATTCTAAAATTGTATGAATGATGTGCAATCAGAAATGACTTGGATGTCAATATTTTTGCAATTTCATTAAAATGAACTCTATGTGTTTTGTTTTGAACATTCAACATGGATACATAAAAATTAGATATTTGATCTGAAAATAGGATGCATCGCCATCCGTAGCTATGTAAGCTATATAATTTCTTTAAAAGTATTTCACGATCACGGCCCTCAATTTTGTTCTCGAACAGGTTGCTCTCTGGAATGAAGTAATGAACACAAACTGAGTGTTCAACACAATAAATCAGTCTGTTAAAACATAGCACTAAACAAGGTATAATGTTATCGGGTTCCCATATAGATTGTGGATGTTCTTCAGACAGCCAGAACATGATCGTCTTCATTAAATAAGAACAATGTAAATTTTTACATTCAGAGCAAGAATCTATTAGATCCTTCAAAACAATTTTCAAAAGAGCATAGCACAGTAACTGAGTATGTGTAAATGAATGTATCAGAAGTTTTTCACCAACTGAAAAAGACATTCGCCATTCTATATCCTCTTTTGGTGATTCCTTAACTCCGATCGGTACATATAGTACTCCGTGTTTTACTATACTTTGTTTGACGTCATCGCTCGGCCATGAGTTATTTGGTCGCGTTATCCACTCTTCAGCAGATGATATCCAAGTTTTACAATGAAAACAAAATGCACAGTCTATGTCATCCTTTTCGAAAAATATGCACGGTCCATGAAGTTTTGTACTTTTGTCGTTTACTAGATACACGAGTTTGAATAATGCACTGGAAAGATAGTAATAACCCTTATATTTTTCACAATATTTATAAACATTAGGATCTTTACTATATTCTAGTCTCAAATGAGTAAAACCATCTTTTACATCGTCTTTTTCAATCGAAAAATGTGGTATATTTGGATTAAACATGAGACTTGAATGTTCATGATCATACACCTGGACAGTTGAATCGACAAACATTATATCTAAACCACTGCCTCGCATGTCAAGCCCTTCCCCAAAGCTTCCACTCGTTATAAAAATACGCTTCTTGTTACTTGTAATGTCGTCCGTTCATCAATCTGATTCGTTTAACATGATCTTCTGATCCTACTATATTTTGACACATATAGCGATACAGTAATATTGATAATTTTGGTGTTACATCATCTGTAAGTAGAATGAAATAATTGTGTTATGAAAAGATTTGTAAAACTTAGTTTCCGCATTTGACAAGGTCTGTTTGTTTTATAACAAGTATTGTTTAGTTATCGCTTGCCAAATAGAATTATTTCAATGCAATTTAATAATGACCAAGTTTTAAAGAGTTTATTATTAATATTAAGATACACCAAAAAAACAGAAAAAAAAACCAATGATTGATGTTGAGAAAAAATCTATTTTTCAAGCTTTTTTTCTAATTGAATCATTGCATGGTAAACAGTATGTTTGTGTGAGAAAGCACATATTTTTTTCACGCTTTAAATACATTGTTGTGAAGAATAGAAGCTGTCACCTTTAATATTCTGATGAAGAAAAAGAAGTCATTGATCACTAGAGTAGATTGAAGGAACAAATTCGACAAAATGTCCTACCACCTATTTTATGATGCTTGGTAACAAATGTTTGGAAATGTAAAGAAGTCATTAAGTGTAGAGAATATAACAAACAAAATGTAAAAACAGTAGCATAACAGTATTTTAATTGGATATCCATGTATTAGATCTTATTTATTGAAAAATTCAAGACGTGTGGAGTGTAGAAAGATCGAGTTTTCGTGGTGAGTTCGCAGAATAAGCGAAGTGACAACTTGGTTTAATCATAGTAGAATCATAGTAGAAGCGTTATGAGGACGTAGTAGCATCGTGAAAGACACGAAAATTTACCTTTTTGTACCGCTCATACCGAGAACTCATCACGACCTGAATGTATTCTAGATCGCGGTGAGCGTTGTGCGATCGTGATTTCGTCGCACTTGGGCGTAATTTGTACAATGATGTTTTAATCGAGACCGACAATTTTCCAAATCTCTTGGTAAATATAATAGTCCTTTAAAACAACTTTATATAAAAAGTTGTGCATATTGTTTAATATTTGTTTTATCAATAGATTAAAACTTACTGTTGTTGTAATACACAAATGTATTTTTTATTATGTATTTTTGTATATATGTGCCTGTCCCAAGTCAGGAACCTGTAACTCATTGGTTGTCGTTAGTTTATGTGTTACATATATGTTTTTCGTTATTTTTTTTTATATAAATGAGGCCGTTAGTTTCTTCGTTTTTTTAATTGTTTTACATTGCCTTTTCGGGGCTGACTATGTGGTATGGACTTTGCTCTGACATGGTCGAAGGCCATAGGGGTACCTATAATTGTTAATTTCTGTGTCTTTGTGGTCTCTCATGGAGAGTTTCTCATTGGCAAACATACCACATCTTCTATTTTATATTTCACTGTACTAAAATTTGTTATCCATATAAAAAAAAGTAACATAAAAAAAAAAAATGAATTCCGAGGAAATTTCAAAGTAACCCTAATCAAAAGGCAATATTAAACACATCAAATGGACAAGAAATTTCATATTCCTGATTTGATACAGACATTTTCAAAAGTAGAAAATGATGAATTGAACATGACCCCCAAACAGCACTAAACGGCTCACTGGTATGACAGTCGGGTCAAATTTCATAATATTTAATATGACACGTGAAGAAAACAGGCATAATAAGTGAAATTGTCAAAATAGTAATACAGCAGTCATCCCCGTGTCACAATTATCTCAAAAGAACAAAAACAAACAAATATACAACAAAGAGGCACAAAAAGAATTTATTAAATTTTACAAATGTATGTGTGTGCTTTGCATCGATCTAATGCGTTTACAAACTGACGGCTTAAACAGAAATAAAAGACAAATTTTTCAAACAAAAGATACGACAAAGAAAAATAAAGACTGATCAACAAGAAAACTTGGGATGATTGCAGGGACTCCAAAAGGGTCAGCAGATCTGGATTCATATGTGGCACCCGACGTTTTGCTCATGATACTTCTCCATTCAAGTGAGGAGCATATACCTCGGGGTTTTTTCTTAAACAGTTTGTTATATATACAAAATGCGGCGGGGTTTAACATGTTCGCAGGATCCCTCCACCCTAACCTAGGACAGTTTTGTAACAGTAAAAAGATAAGAACGAACTATACAAATCAGTTAAAACCGCTTTAAATTATCAGATGGATAGAAATAGGAATACTATACAGAGTGGAAGTGACCGGTACTTACATATAACTACAGCAAATAGACACTAACTATAAGAAAGAAGATGCTGTATAATTGCGAATAAGACAACTCTGCACAAGAGACCAACATGACAGGAAAATTAACAATTGTAGGTAGCCTAAGACTTTGTTATGTTTTATATAGGGATAACAATAAAATATAAACAAACATTTTCGGAGATGGAAGCATCTTAGATACGCAGCTGCCTTATATATTTTTATCTAACATGAATATGTGCCTATATCAATTTTTGTAAAATTATATTGGGTGAATGTTACTGTATGCGTGGTTGGTATGCACACGTCTATGCTGAGGTACCAATGTTGAATTGAATAAATTCACATAGCTTAATGTGGAAAAACGATTGTAAATTTGGAGTTCTCACGGTTTATCAATTTCGTCCCTTCATATGCCTTTTAAACGTTTTTATAAGCGCAAATAATGAGACTGGCGTATACAGTCGTGGTTTATATAATAAGATAAATGACCTACATTACTGTTCAAATAAAAAGAAAATTAAATAAATCATTAGAACATTATATTCATTTGAAAAGAGAAAACAGAGATTACATTTAATCGTAAGAATTATCGCCATATATTAACAGATCTGTAAGAATATATAATGTTAAGCGTTTACCTTCCATCTTGTTGGCTTGTTAATTGTCTGATTGGAATTTTTTTTTCTCTGTTAAATCAACTTCGGTTTTAATTATGATTAACGTTGACAAATGTGTCCTTTTTTATTTGCTAAGGTAGAAAGATTATATATATCTTTAAATATCCTGATCAACAGTATGTTATGTTGCAAAGTAAACAGCTCATTGCGTATAACTGACCTAGGTTATTTAAAATACACAATATAATATTAAAAAAGTAAAATTAAGTATATTAACTGCATTTTATTCTTCATTAAATTGAATTACTTTAATTGAAAATAATTAAGTACCTGCAATTCAGTGGTTGTCGTTTGTTTATGTGTTACATATTTGTTTTTCGTTATTTTTTTACATAAATAAGGCCGTTAGTTTTCTCGTTTGAGTTGTTTTACATGGTCTTAACGGGGTCTTTTATAGCTCACTATGCGGTATGGGCTTTGCTCATTGTTGAAGGCCGTACGGCGACATATAGTTGTTAATGTCTGTGTAATTTTGGTCTTTGTGGATAGTTGTCTCATTGACAATCATACCACATCTTCTTTTTTATATTAGTAGTTGCTTTTTCATATCTTGATTGTTTCAAACCTCACTCAGTCTAAACAACATTGGCAAAACATGTTTGGACAAAAGAAAAGTTTTGTAATTCTCACCAAATTTATTCACATGTTGTGATTGGGTGTGTCTTTTATATTTATTGTTTTGTGCTTTGTCAATGATTTTCTTACTGATGAAATAAGAAATGTGTTCTTTCTTAGCTTTTGTCATTTGTTTTATTTTATTTTTAACAACAAATTCATTCACCTGTTGTATTTGAGCCTATTTTGTATTTATTGTTTTGTAGTTTGCTGATTCTCTGACTTTTAAAGGAATGTTTGCTTTCTTTCCTTTTGTTGTCTGTTTTGGTTTTGTTAACACCAAATTTATTCATCTGTCATATTGCGAGCGTCTGTTTTGTACATATCTGTTTGCTATTTGTCTATACATGGGGAAAGGGGGTGCTGTAACAGGAGTCCTGATACAGAAATCCTAGCTTAAAAACACAAAATACCGAGGTCCCGAATTCAAATAAATTTAGACGCCGATATCCCGAAATTCGAAAAAAAATTCCCGGAATCCGAAAATGTAATTCCCAATAAAAACACCTCATCCCAGAGTCCCGATAAAGGTCATACTCCCCCTCATATATTACTTATATAATCATCCTTGTTTTGCCTGCAAATTTAATCCAGGTAAGACACAACTTTATGTTATAACTAAAAGAGAATATAATTTATTAAAATAATGAAAAACAATTTTGATAAAAAAGAGAAAAAATCTTCCATAAAGAATGAAAACACATCGTAAACGTTTATGTATGAAACAACGAAGATGTAAGTTATATGATGATTAAGACAACAACACAAGTAACCCTATATATTTAAATTACAATCTTCATCTTTGCTCGATTTTTTCTACAATAAAGCTGGAAAGACTGTTTCGTTTTATTTATGAATTTGTCTGTTATAAAGTTACTAATTTTGACACGTTTCTATAGAATTTTGTACCACAAAATGTATACAGATGATGATTTCTTAAATGAAACAAAATAAATAAACAAAAAAAGATAAGATAAAAATAATGCCAATAAGGGATAGTTTTTGCACCTCCTTAGTTTTATCAGAGTAAAAATTTAAGTTAAATGCATGTTTATTACATATCACTCTTGTAAACGTAGTTTACCATTGTTAGCAGAAAGGTAATATTTTTGCAAATATAAATTCGCACAAATCAGGTTGTCCCCTTCACCAATAAATAGGTTTATTGATTAACATAGGACATTAAAACGTCTGATATTGCAACCCTTACATCTACTATTTCAAAGATAAAAAAAACATGGCATTTTTGGAAATTCAGTATTTAGAACGATATTATAAATAGACTTATGTATATTTTGCAAGTCTCAATATGGCTTCTTTTTCATATCAATTTGATAATAGTATATTTTTTTTTCCAGACTAAAGACATGTTACCTCTCTGGTTACACGAAAATGTTTCATGTGCCATGTCATGTTACGTCACACAAATAATTATATTGACTCATTTAAATACCTTGTCATTTTCAGATTGTTCCTTAAAGGCTTGGTTTTCTCTATTTGCCATTACTTTCAGCTACTACACAGACGGAGGAGAACTTACATTGTATTGACTTTTAAAACAGATGTTATAAATCATTTCAAAGATGTTGTGTTGTAGACGTAAACAAAAGCGGGTAAATAAACAAATCGAGGAGCCAATACAGAATGACAGATACGACTTAGTAAAAGAGGTTAATGTTCTTATTGTTAGGTACGTTTAAACTTTAGATTTAAATCAAGATAATGCTTTGAGTAGCTGTTTATAAATAAGCATAAAATAGATATACAACAACACACTACCATTCTAAAACGTGCTCATCGATTATTCATAATTTACTTGAAATTTTTTAAAAGGTCGTTATCTGTAAGGTGAAGGGCTTTCAATAAAGGTAAACATTTCTTTTTGATAAGAATAGAACAATTGATCAGCTAGGATTCAACTATTGAGAAAAGGGAAATGAAAAAGCTAATGATAATGTAATTTTCGATAAAATGTAAATCCAAGATTTAAATACAGTATTTTAGAAAGAAAAAAATGAAAAAAACAAACAAATGAAAGGCCAAACTTTCCCTTAACACTTAGTTTCAACCACTTTGCTTGTGATGTATGGTTTATAATAAAGCAGATATATTCTAGGCTGTTTTGTCATATAGAAACAAAACACCTTGATAGTTTGTTGAAATTATTTATTTGAAAACTAACATTTTGGGGTCTTTTAAAGCTGACTATGCGAAATCAATTTTCCTCATTGTTGAGGTCAATATGGTGAGCTATATGTATTAATTTCAATGTCATTTGGTCATTTTTTTTAAAACAATAAAAGATGTAAACAATTTGTTATTCAAACGTAATGGTTCCTTATTTTTGAGAACTTAATGTATGATGTACTTACAGAAAAAATTGCTCAGAATTTATTACTTTTAAAGCTATTTATTCTTTGAGGATCGTATCACTATATTTTAATTAGATCAACAAGAAAACTGCAAGAAAGAAGGAGAGGCAGTTTTAAAATGCCCGATGGCCTTTTATTGCTTATAATTATTCTATATAAAAAGAACGATATATTAAAATATACTACGTTCGAGTTAAATATCATAGATATTCTAATATATTCTAATAAATAAAAAGAGAATCATTTGGTACTGTTTCGAAAGTAATGGAATGAAATACCACTGCTTTATCCGATTCGCCAAAAACAAACATTGAGGTATAATACCACCAAATCATGGTACGTCACATCTGGTTGTATACGAAAATGGGTCGAAAAAAATATTCCCTTGAATTTGACAGCTGTAGGTGATTAATCCTACGTTTTAATGCAGTAAAATATTTTTGTGTCATAAACATATGTCTTGGGTATTTATTTATTTGGAATTTCTATAGAATATTTTGTAATCTTGAGGTTACATGGTGACTAAAACTTGTACGTACACAGATAAAAGAAGCGGAGAAATTTGATTGGTTAACTTCCAGTGATGGTTATTATCTTATATGCAATGATGTTTTATGTGATTTTTTTTCTGGTCAGGATAAACCTTAACTCATGCCAAGTATTTGTTTATTTGAGAAAAAGATAAACTCTACACATTTTGTTTTTGAAAAGTGCATATTAAACAAAGACTCGTAGTTGTAAATCAATGGTGGAATTACACCTAATAGTCTATGTCAATGCAGCCTCTGTTCTTGTTTAAAAATAAACCCGATATTACCCGCGAAATCGGGGGCATTTGGAGCGTAGTTGAAATATGTTCACTGTTGTAGGATGATTTTTCGTAAAATAAAATTATGACAGGGATTTTCAAGATGGGTATCAAAAGTATCTCAAACAGGAATTGATACCAGAAGTATTTTTTTTTACACCAGTTCAAATTATTGAACGTGAATTCCGTAGTTTTTTTTTTTAATTTGCACATGGCATGGGTAGCTACATTCGTCAATTGTATCTGTTGCTACCGCTTTGAATAAATTTCAAAGATAACCCAGTCCATGTGATTATTTTTCACAAATCTATGACTTGCAAGAATTATTTCTTAAATAAAACATGATTATATACCGATTTCGGGGTCCCCGAAAATCGGATTTCTATGGTTCACAGGGTCCACAGGAATGTTAGATACCCAAAGATTGTGTGTAATCGAGTTAGGAATAAAGAGGTTTGGTATAATCTACCAAAATTAAGTGTATGTTCAAACAGTTTCGAATGGGAGTCATGTTTATGACTTAATAGTCCGTCCGATAACGGGAACAATTACGGACGCCTTTTTTATCATTGTCTTTCCAAAATAACCCAAAAGAAATAATCATAAGCGATAATGAAAAATGTGACTCTGCATGTTACCTTTATGACACAGAGGGAGAAAGAAAAGCGACACAATGCATGACAACTTTTTAATTAATAGTAAGGAATCAAGTAACTATATACCAATAATTCTACAATGATTCAACAAGTTCTCATTTTTATATGGGGAAAAGGTTTCCTATAAAAAAAGATCTTAACATATAAATGAAATATTAGATGATCGTGAAATTTGAATATTTTCCATGTTGTCCTGTACCTGTTTTGCTGAGTGTGAGTTTGTATTGCTTTCAGACGTGGCACGGTACTTTTCCATCCAAATTAATATATTGGGTTTTGATGTTGTGTTGGTTGTCATATGTCTTCCTTTATATTGATAATGTTTTGTTTGTTGTCTATAATGTGTATATTTTGTCTTATCGTAAGCATTGTGAGATTTTTCATGTTTATGATCGATGAATAAACAATGTCGTCTTCAGAAATATTTAGTTTTTTTGCAAATTAAACAAAAACACGGCGGGTGCCACATGTAGAACAGGATCTACTTACCCTTCTGGAGCACCTGAGATTACCGCTATTCTTTGGTGGGGTTCGTGTTGCTTATTCTTTAGTTTCTTATGTTGTGTCATGTGTACTATTGTTTGTCTGTTTGTCATTTTCATTTTAAGCCATCTGGTGTCTTTCGTCCCTCTTTTAAGTCCACGGCAAGTTCAAACAGAAAAGTGGATTAATGCAAAGCTATACGACTTATATATTAATAAACTATCTGAGAACCGGCTTTGGTTGAGGTCGTGTTGTTAGGTCTTTAGCTTTTTATGTTGTGTTTAGTATAATGCTATAATATTTAGATATTTGGTTTCGTTTTGCCATAGTTTTGTCAGTTTGTTTTCGACTTATTTCTTTGTGGTCATTTATCTTTTAAAACAAATAGTAATTTCCATTTACTAATAATCCTTTTATTAAGGATGGTCGCTCCTCTTTTTTTTTTATTTAATGCCAGATTTTCAGAATCCTCTGGTTTTATCCATGTAGTACCATTAACAAATTTTGCCCTTCGACCCTTACTTTTCTTTTTATAATTTGATTAAATATAGTTAAAAAGGTCTTCTGTGTAAATCTTATAAAATCCTTGTTGTTTTTTCATTATTTTTGAAAGGAAAAAGGCACCAATGTAAAGTGTATGAACAATCTAGAGAGAATTATTTCCCGCCAAATTTTCAGAGGTGTACACCTCGAAAACAAGCACATTGACCCTATCTTTTTTCATGCTTTTTTAGTTCCTTTATTACCAAACAATCAATTTATAACAGTCTTTATAAAACACTTGCTATTTTGAAACAGAGTAGCTAACATACTTAATAGAAAGTTATTGTTAACGTTTTTGTTTTCAACAAAGTCTCGATATTTCAAAAGGGGTCGATCCTCTCATTTTCGACTTGTTCGTTTATTCATATGGGACTGATTTCCCAAAGGAGCTTCTTCAGAATAATTCAGCTTTCCGCTATTAAGACAATGTCATACCACTGAAAGTTTTACAGTTTGGGGTTATGTTGAATACATTTAACCCATCCATCTTGAAATAATAGTGAAGCGGCGAACAGGACAATTTTAGAAATTTAGATTATCTAAATACCTCAGGGAATGTTAATGTCTTGAATTGTCTATGGATTATCAAGCTTGAGAAAAACATTTGTCGTAAATATCAAATCTGGTACAAATGACGTTAAAAACAGCCTTAATTGACGTTACCCAAATTACAACGAATACCCCACTGCTGATTTGGTAGACAAATCTCATAACTTACCCCTTCTAAAAGTAATTTGTGAACGCAATTGGCAAATACATTTACTGTTGAACTTCATAAACTATATTTTGAATTTTCAATCTGATTCTATTATTGAATATGTTACTTTCCTTTAATTGAGGTTTGAGTTTGGCTGAATAATGTTAATTCAGGTATGTGGGTTACTTCGAGTTTTATATAAAATTGAATCCTCCTTCGCCTAACTGGATGACAAAATCACGTGTAAACTTCATTTTTTTTTGTCGGTTGTATTTCTTTTCCATAATATGTTGTCATCTATTTTATCTTTCATCCTTGTCCATTAATGCATACACAGTTACACCATTGTGTACTGATTTGAACTTGTGTTCATATGTTTTACATAAGTTTAATTCATTATATATATATGTATTGCTGTTCTACATACATGTACATTAAAAGAAATGAAGATACAAACACAATTTCATTGTGTAATTAGTGACTCTTATATTTATCCTTTCAAGAAGGTGCAGTAGCAGTCATTGCTTCATGTAAGTTTATTCTTATTTAATCTAACAAAAACCTATTTCCGCAGCAACAAAAACCAGCTCTACCATCAGTCCACTAACTACTAGAAGGAAACAAAATAAAACATATGCATCAAACATATCCGTTTTATTTCTGTAGTTAGTTAACACTTCGGTTTCATCATAAACATCTATTCTATAGTCATTTTTGAATTTACTGTTTGCAAAACAATAAATTATTCTAAATAATAAGAATGTTCTTATCCCAGACAGAAAACCCTAGCCGTATTGGGCACAACTTTTTTGAATATTTGGTCTTCAGTACTGTTCAACTTTGTACTTGTTTTGGCTCTCAAACGTTTTTCATCTGAGCGTCACTGGTAAGTCTTGTGTGGACGAAACGCACGTCTGCCGTATTAAATTTTAAACCTGGAGCCTTTTGTTAACTATTATTCGTGTGTTTCTCTGTCCTATATGTTCTCCTATTTATTTGTATTGTAGTCCTGTCATGTTGTGTTGTCATTTCAATGTTATATTTATCATTGCCATGAAAGAGGAAGGTTTGGCATGCCACAAAATCAGGCTCAAGCCACCATTTTTATTCTAAAATTTTATTGTACCAAGTCGGGAAAATGTAACATTTTAGTTCGTTTCTGTGTGTGTTACATTTCAATGGTGTGTTTCTGTTGTGTCGTTTTTTCCTCTTTTATTTGATGCGTTTCCCTTAGTTTTAGTTTGTAGCCTTTACTAGTTTTTCGTTTTTTAATCGATTTATGAGTTTCGAACAGCGGTATACTACTGTTGCCTTTATTCACACAGTGATAATGAAGTAGTATTTGCTCTCTTTTCATCTGTACAAGCCGGTTTGTTTACTTTATATTTGGTACTATTTGTGTTGATCAATCTTTAATTTCTTTGGCCTTCTTTTAGTATTGCATGTAGCTGCTATGTAAAGTTCAAGCGTTTTTTACAAAAATCTAGGACTCTTGGTTACAAACTATTGTCCTGCTGTTACTTCAAACATGACAAGGTGTCGCCATCCTATTTTTGTTTGCAAAAATAAGGTTTTTTGTGTTTTAATTTTGTGAATTGCAAGACCTTTGGATTAGGATTTGAATTTTGTTTTAGAATCGTGTCAAATCCGTATGTAAGACAGTTATTGAATATCCATTGTTCCAAAACTGTGGACTATTGAATATAATTCTTACAGAAAAGGCCAGCAAAATAAAGGGATATTACATATGTTTTTTAAATAATTCCTTCCACTCAAAGTGACCGTATCCGTTGTACTTTTGAAAAGTTACATAATGTATATGAATGCAATAAACAAAGTCACACAGCTATTGTATTTTTAAGAATTAGTACATTGCGTATCGTTCTTGTCGACAGTGATTTGTGTTTTTTAAACGAAGTCTACTCGTTCATTATATATAAGAAGTATGTAAACTAACTATACCTTTAAAAGTTGTAGATTAATGAAGACAAAACATATTTTAGAAAGAATGCGTGTATTGGTATTTCTAAAATATGTGACGCATAAATTTTCTGACGTCAGACACGTGAAGCTGTCAATGCGTTTTTAATTTGATAGATGCATTTTTGCTTTTTTGTAAAATTGTTTGTTTTAAGATTGTAACACATTGATGACTGATGTACCAATATTTTGACTTACTTACTATTTCATTTAGTATGACTTTAGTTCACGCATCGTTGTGAATATATCAGAATTTGATGAGACTGTCGTAAAAGTTAGAGGCTAAGCGCTATAAAACCAGGTTCAATTTATCATTTTCTACCAAGTCAGGATTATGACAGTTGTTGTCCATTCGTTTGATGTGGTTTGTCATTTGAGTTTGCTATGTGATTAGGGCCTTCCCGATTGAATTTTTCTTGGAGTTCTGTATTTTTGTGATTTTACCTTTTTGACGATCCAATGCATGTATATATACGATGAGTAAAGGGTTTATATGATTGTATACATGATATAAAGAATCATATTTATTATACAATACAGTATAACTTTTCAATAAAACAAATTTTATCATATTTTTTTTCCATAATCTTGTTAATTAAGACACTGTTTGGATACATAAAATTGTACACACATGCACACTAACATCAAAATAGTTTTGAAAGTTTCTCTTTAATAAAAAAAAACCTGCTTTTTTAATGTAATATTATTAACTAATCATCTATAGCATCATGATCATCTACATATTTTGTTTGTTCTGGCAACAAATGTTTCTTTTGACATCAAAGGAGCACCTGAGATCAACCCCATGTGTGATGGGATTAGTGTTGGTCAGTGTTTTGTGTTATATGTTGTGTATTTTGTTCTCTTTTTTGTCTGTTTGTCTTTTTTTTTCTTTTTTAGCCATGGCGTTGTCGGGTTGTTTTCGATCTGTGAGTGTAACTGTCCCCCTGGTATCTTTCGTCCTCTTCTATATATTTTTTTCTTACTTATTATTGTCTGTTACAATGTAGTCTATGTAGTCTGTTTACCTATTTAACCTCTTTTCTCTTCTTTTTTTTGTCGACTAATAATGTCCTTCTTGTTCGTTTTGCCTCTTTTTTTGGCCGTATACATGTAACTATTTTTATAACACAATGTTTTTGTCATATAAATTTCCCTAATGATCTTAATAAGACAGCTTTTATAAACACAAACGTGTACAATGACTTGCAATTAAAAACAAAATGTAATTTGTCTGTCTTTCTAGAATAAACATAAAGCACATTTTATAATGTAACATTAAAAACATATAATTTATATCATAGTTCAAAATTACGCATCTACTCTGAGATTGAATAGAAACTTAACCCGCGACGATTAACCTTTTCTCTTAACACTTTTTTTTTTTTTTTAATTTATTCAGTGAAAGTAAACATATAAATTCTTACATTAATACCAGTGGATTATCGGATCTATCCAATCGAGATAGTTAAATTATCCATTTTGAAGGTTGAGTCTTAGCATATTTGAATCATCCAGTTAGCTTAAAAGGTTATGACCCTTGATAGCAATCAATGATCTCCGACAACCACACGTTGTTTTTATACAATGGGTTAGGAAAGGGATAAATTTCAAAAGAATTAGAGAAAATGTGTTCTTCCATTGATGTGTTAACAACCATGATAGATCACCCAAGTTTCGAAAGTAAAATGCACAAGCTTTCACCCAAAAATATAATACAGTTACAGGGGTAATGAATTTGTAGAAAACATAACATATACAGAACTGTTATATGTTTTCTAAAGAGAATATTATCCATGAGAGCCAAAAAGAGAAGTAATCAAATGGCTTGCTAGACCATGCGTTGAAAGGATAAATATCTGCTAAACTTGGAAGTCAGAATGAACAAAAGAATACTGTGTTAAAACATACTTGATTACCTTTACATTACTTCCCAGGTATGGGGAGGGTTGGGATCCCGTTAACATGTTTAACCCCGTCACATTCTGTATGTACGTGCCTATTCGAAGCTAGGAGCTCGTTATTCAGTTGTTGTGGTTTACTGATGTTTTATGTATTTGCTTTTCGTTCATTTTCTGTACCTAATTTAGGACGTTAGTTTTATTGTAGAAATTGTTTAACATTTGTCATTTCGAGGCATTTTAAAGCTGACTGTGCTGTATTGGCCTTGCTCATAGTTGAAAGTCGTACGGTAACCTAACGTTGTTGATTTCTGTGTTCTTTGGTCATTTGTTAAGTGTTTGCAATCGCTCCAAATCTTCTATTTACAACTTGATTTATACAGCAGTATATTTGAGGATTTGACTGATTTTACTAATTGGCAAACTGACAATGTGACATTATATGTATATTATTTAGGATTATCTATACATTTCAGTTAAGGTGGCAGACAATGGTCAAATAATCTTTTGTGTTTTTACCTTGTTTTGTGTGGGAAGTTTTTTTTCTATTGTGACATATATTGTTTCCTTTTTTTTTTCTAATTCTAACGATATTCTAAACATAATCAGGCTTGACTACACATAAACGTTTTATTATATAAATATATAATTATAAATACATCAAATGTAGATACATGTTTTTGAAACAAATAAAGTTATGTGCTATATAACATAAATGATAATGTGTCACAAAAAAAATTTAGTGGTCAATACGAATCTACCTTTCTTTAGGTAACGTTAACAGAAAAACAAATGTAGATGGATCAAATGATGACGGTATTTGTTGTTTGTATTAAAACGTACTCTGTATACAAATGACTATGATATCTTATAGTCCTTGGGTTGTCAGCTGTTCTATGCTTCTCCAATAAACGTATGCCAAATTGACGTATTGTAGCTAAAATAACATATGATAACACATTAAAACAAAAACAAACATACCACGTTATTGCAATTGTTTAATATTTCTTAAACCAATCAATAGCATATTTTAAAATAGTAATCATAAATTGTATCACGTAACGATTAACTGATGATTGTGTTTAATGTTCGGCTAGATTGTTCATTTGTAAAGTCAACAGTCTAAAAATTAATAATTACCGCAAATTATTACATAATTATATACACGTCTGCTTTGAATTGAAACGTGATATCTTTTTGTTACCACAATTTATACGGATATGTATTATTAATGTGATGTTGCTAGATACATAATGCCTTACTAGGCCTCATAATATTCTTTATACTTTCACACTGATGACATGGATGAACATTTTCAAAAGATACACAGACATCTAATTCAAACCTAAACAGAAGTAGAATGATATACGTACATGGAGCTTTGTAATATGTTTAACTGAATGCCCAAGTTAAAAACAAAGGCATGAACGATCCGCTTTATAAATGTTATACATTACTTCATTTTGTACTTCAATTAAAACATCGGAACTAAACACATTTATTTCTAAAAAAACAGTTGTTGGCATGACACGGGTTATGTTCTTCTCATATATTTTATGATAGTATGATACTAAACCCCTAACGGGAGGGATTGTACCTGATATTCATATGATGAAGACATAATCTTTCAATCAGTTTAATTGAGGTCTGGAACTGGCATGTCAGTTAACTGCTAGTAGTCTGTTGTTATTTATGTATTATTGTCATTTTATTTATTTTCTTTTGTTACATCTTTTGACATCAGACTCGGACTTCTCTTGAACTGAATTTTAATGTGCGTATTGTTATTCTTTTACTTTTCTACATGGCTAGAGGTATAGGGGGAGGGTTGAGATCTCATAAACATGTTTAACCCCGCCGCAATTTTGCGCCTGTCCCAAGTCAGGAGCCTCTGGCCTTTGTTAGTCTTGTATGATTTTAAATTTTAGTTTCTTGTGTATAATTCGGAGTTTAGTATGACGTCCATTATCACTGTACTATTATGCATATTTTAGGGGCCAGCTGAAGGACACCTACGGGTGCGGGAATTCTCGCTACATTGAAGACCCATTGGTTGCCTTCGGCTGTTGTTTGCTCTATGATCGGGTGGTTGTCGCTTTGACATATTCACCATTTCCTTTCTCAATTTTAAATTCATCAATCGAAAATAAACTGACAACGTCATGGCTATAAATGAAAAAGACAAACAGACAAACGATAGTACATACGACACAACATAGGCAACTAAAGAATATGCAACACGAACCCCACTAAAAACTAGTGGTGATCTGAGGTGCTCCGAAAGGGTAAGCAGATCCTGCGCCACATATGGCACCCGTTGTGTTGCTCATGTTATAACAAATCCGGTAAATAGTCTTCGGGTGCGGGAATTTCTCGCTCCATTGAAGACCTATTGGTGACTTTCTGCTGTTGTCTGTTTTATGGACGGGTGTGATTTTTATCAATTTCCTGTTTACAAAACTTTCAATTTTTCGAAAAAAAACTAAAGATTTCTTATCCCAGGCATAGATTACCTTAGCCGTATTTGGCACAACTTTTTGGAATTTTGGATCCTCAATGCTCTTCAACTTTGTACTTGTTTGGCTTTATAAATATTTTGATATGAGCGTCACTGATGAGTCTTATGTAGACGAAATGCGCGTCTAGCGTACACAACCAAGAGTTCCAAATGGTGAAGTTGAAATCATCCCTTCGTAAATTTTACGGACGCCATCACGAGTTGGTTGACCGTTATGGAATAACCGTTTCACAAATGATATCGGATATGTTCCTTACGTCGTAACTACAATCCCCTTCCCTTTCATGAATATGACCTACCGAATTAGACTATTTACCGGATTTGTAATCACTTAAGCAACACGACGGGTGCCACATGTGGAGCAGGATCTGCTTACCCTTCCGGAGCACCTGAGATCACCCCTAGTTTTTGGTGGGGTTCGTGTTGTTTATTCTTTAGTTTTCTATGTTGTGTCGTGTGTACTATTGTTTTTCTGTTTGTCTTTTTTATTTTTAGCCATGGCGTTGTCAGTTTGTTTTAGATTTACGAGTTTGACTGTCCCTTTGGTATCTTTCGTCCCTCTTTTATAATTCTGGTACCTTTAATAACTATTGTTGTCTCTTTGACACATTCCCCATTTTCATTTTCAATTGTAATATTCAGTAGGTCACATACATGAAAGGGACGCTGATTGTATTAACGACGTCAGGAACACTCTTACATTGGCATACATGCATTTTGTTAGCAAATTTTCAAAGGGTCGTTTATTAACTTAATTTTACTCGACGTACAGATAGTTCATTTTTAACAATCTGAATTTATATCTGATCTTTACTTGACAAGTTCTTATATATTTTATAGAATGTGACTCACACTCAAGTTTAACATGTCAAGTCAGAATCAAACTCGGATTGAGTCCGAACCATACTTTAATCAAGTATGTACCTTACTCAACCCTTATTTGAACCAAGGAATGCCATCTTATATAATCAATTCGTAGAACTATACATGTAATATGTTACTTTCAATATCATTAGTTGTAGCAAATTGCATTTTTTAATATACATAAACCATTACATTCTTGACCTTTTGCTCACAGGATTTTTTTTTTATATACCTTTGTAAACCTTGATATCGACAATAAGTTCAAATAATTGAGTGTTTATCTTAAACATACAAATTGTTTGAAATTGTATCAGTATGTTGCAGTACTATGTCATTATGTTTAGTATTCTGCAGATCAAAATCGATCACAAGTCGGTCGTTCGCATAGAGTACATATAGACAGAATTTTTTAAACTATCCGAAGAACATACGAAAAAAATAGAATTAAATAGAATGGTCATGTTCAAATAGTACCAATTTCACACAGTTGGCAGGGAAATGAATAAGGACTGGCTTAAAAAAAAGATTTTAAAGTCACATTTTACTCTTCATTTTAACATTTACACCACACAGGCTACCATGTCATGTGCATTGTTTGTTTGTAATGGTAGGCTGACTGAAAGTAGTATAGTTTACATGTAGTTTCGAATGCTCGGATTTCGTTTTTCGTTTAACAGTGAAATGAGCAAATACATAGAATGGTAATGTTCAAATAGTACCAATGTATTTCAGACGGTCACTGGTTGGCAGTGAAATGAATAAGGACTCGCTTAAAAAATAATTTAAATGAGCAAATACT
Organism: Mytilus galloprovincialis; assembly: GCA_037788925.1. Taxonomy (NCBI): domain Eukaryota; kingdom Metazoa; phylum Mollusca; class Bivalvia; order Mytilida; family Mytilidae; genus Mytilus; species Mytilus galloprovincialis. Next base: position 83,051,737 of record CM075336.1, on the reverse strand, counting down.
TACTAAGCACAATTACTGTTAGTGCACACTCTTAAAAAGATAAATAAAACCCCGTAAAAATTGTTAGAATTATACTATACAAATATTGTTCTTTATCTGCAATCCTTTAAAGAAGAGATATAGATGTATATCAAAGGGCAAAACAAATAGCTAATGCGAATACAAATAATCAAACAAATTTCTCCCTACTATTGTGAAGAATTGTGTCTCATATGCTATACATGATCGATCAAATATCTTTTTTTTTTCATTACAAAAACAAATATACATTTACAAATTCTATACGGATTGGCACAACATAAAAGAGACACGGTTTTAAATTTAAACTGTATCCAATAGATGAACATTCTGCTGCATGCATGTAGCCTTTCGTCTGAATTTTGTAATATCAAAATAAACCAATAATTTTTCAAACAGTCATCTACAATTATAGTAAAATAAAACAAAACATTTGACTGCATATTCATGTACGCCAGATAAAACAGTTTTTCATTTTCTTTGTAAATAACAACAAATGTATACAAGTGGAACAACCAAATTTTTACTTTGACATCTTTTTTTTATACAAAAGGAATAACTGTATGTTCCCTCATTACTTTTATTCACTATAGTCTGTTATATCAATTATGTGGCGAACAATATCATTTTCTCTGTAATGTTTTATACGACCACACAAAAATCTATCAGCATGTCAAATTGCTTTTGGTTATGTTTTATTTGTACTTTAAGTTATGTGTTTGCGTTTATCTAAATATGTGTTTTACACACATCAAACTACTAAATTATATATAAGTATCACCGGATAATTTGCACAGTACTTGATAATAAAAGAACTGACGTTAACTTCAACAAGACATATTGCAATATCTAACGACATGACTATTGTGTTTAGTCTCAAGGACAACTAATTGATATGAGATAGAAGTTTCATTTTTCATACATTAACATCTCCAAGAACACATGATTGTGATAGGATTAAGGTAAATCTGTGTTACTTACATCATCAAACCTTGACCGCTAAAAAAAAATAAGAAAAGTGTAAGCTTATCAAGCATTTAAAAACAATGTGTTTACTGAGTCTGGTATAATTATTAACTTTTAATGATCCTTATCTCATACTGTAATATATAAATGTTTGCTCTTATCTAATACACACAATATAATGATTTTTGGACTTAATTAAGTGAATTCAAATAATGCTTTCACAATTATAGTACGAATGATAGTTTTGTGAAAATTTTAATCTGTCGTAATATACGCACTAATAAAAAGTTATTGGGTAATTTTCAATATGCTATGAACACCAAACAAATAAACTAAAGCAAACAAAATTGAACGTCCATGTTTAATGAATTATGTACATTGTTTAAATAATCAATATAAATACATAAACTCGCTTGTTAAGCTGAAGATAATCTAAAGTATACTAAGATAACAAAAAATTTAAATTATAATATATATATTTATACTGCACTCGTTCTATTTGAGCAGTCAAAATGCGTTGACTGTATATTTCTATGTCATATACAGTCACTGACCCGATATCACTTTTTCTCATGAATATTTAAATAGAAGTTGCCGAAATAATATTTAATTATTCATACGACCTCTTCAACCTGTCCGTGTTGCCAATGAATACAACGTTGCATGGGATGACTCCACCTTGTTTCTTTTGCAATTATTGGAAAAACATATTTCGTTTGTTAATATTTTTTGTTTGCAACCTATAAATCATTGTTTTATGCTTATGGTTGATATTTTAGTCCATACTCAAACAATTTCGTTCACCATCGAGTGTGGGATTCAACAGGTAAATGTACATTTCATTGTGTTGTACATTTCTCCGCGAGCATGATATGAGGCCTTTTTAAAGAAGATTTTCCCCAATATTTAAATCAAATAAATAACCTTAACGCATTAAACAACAGTTAAAAATATTTTTTTTAGATTGCAGTATAAAGACAATAATAGTGCATTGACTTGGCACAGTCTCGCATTTCCGCGTTTCTAAGCCTCATCCTTATATCGTTGATATGTCAAGTCAATGCACTATTATTGTCTATATATATGCAATTTGCTTTGTAAACAACACCGTGATACCATTTTCGATATATCGACTCAGAGGTATACATAATACTGGCTGGTACAAAACACTTCCCACGTTAATCCACATGTACTTGTTTACAAATCATTTGCCAATTTTTATTGTTTTAAAACTTGCATTTAAAAAAAGAAAAATAACTTGTATTCTCATTCGGATGCACAATAAAAATAAGCAATGCACTAGAGCTCGAAGAAATCAACAAAATCAAAATAAATCAAGATTCCGCGAAAGTCTTTTACTTATTTTGGCGCATTTAAGTCATTTCAAAACATGACGTCCTACAAATGAAAACGCTAGAGTTGAAAGTTTTCTGTTACATGAACAATCCAAATTCGTACAATACTGAATTTAAATTGATTTTGAGGTAGGTTTTTGTTTACTTTTCTATTGTATTGTATTATTCCCATATATACTGACCGACTTTAGAAACGCAACACTAGATTATTTGTTTGTTATTTCCGAATGAATGTGTCACCGTGAAAAGCAATATTTGCCTCTTTCAAACACCAAAATGATTTTTAGAAAGGTCAACAAATTCTGTCTGACAAGTTGTTTAGTTCTGTTTTACACTTTCTGATTTTGCATTTGTTCAACACATTAATTGGTTATGGCAATTATGCGATTGGAACTTGAGGGCTTTAAAGGTTTTTCCTCAGTCAATTCTTCGACAATTCAGTTGATGGGAAACATTTATGGCATGAATCTGTACACAATGGCACTCGGTTATTCGATTAGCAGTTGACGTTGCGGCCGCAAACATGTCTGGCAAATGACGTTGCGTAATCAAATTCTGTTGACGTTTCATTGTCACTACACGTTAATCTGTTCATTGATGGACAGCAACAAATGTTGTCTAATTGTATCGTTGTTGGAAGGACAGTAAAACGAGTTTATGTCGTCATACAGTATGGTTGCAGCACGTTTATCTTTTCATGTTTGCAGTATTCTTAAGGGCTAATTCAGTTTTTTTATTTCTCAGTCTTGGCAATATGGAGATGCAACATTTTTAAACTGATTTAAGTGAGGCAAAGAATTGAAAGAACTGTTCAAAAAAACTGAAACAATCTTTCATGGGTCCAAAATGTCGCTTGAAGAAATCCATGCGACTTCAAAAATTCCGTATGATCAATAACCACAGGTTAGTCAGAATTAGATTTTTTGTAAAGAGAAAGAAGTATGATAAGCATAAAAAGTAGTTGAAAGAGAATCAAACATGATTTGGCAAAACAAATCAACAAAATTAGTGTTGCGTTTTTAAAGTCATTCAGTATATAAACGTGTTGTTTTCATTATTATACTGATTTCAGCAAGAACATGGCGGCTCCGTAGTTGAAATGTCAACTTTGGATTTGACGGTAGATTACGAGAAAAACATGTAAATTGAAAATGGCAAATGTTGAATTGAAGGATAAAAAGAATTAAACAGATTTTTTTCTAGCAGCTATTCACGAAATAACCCATGCAAGTGATTTATTTATTAGAATGCTTGAGTTTTATCTAACGGGAGTAAAAATAGAACAGCAACACATGCAGCATATTCTCTCTCGCTTTAGTTTTTTAATGGCCGTATTTGTCCTATTAGAATCGATATAATTCATGAAAGGCATATATTGTTGGAAACTTACACATGGCCTGGGCCTTGATATTCGTTAATTTTATACCTCGCTAATGCTCAGGATAAAATTCGAATATCACAGCCCAGGCCATGTGAAAATTTCAAACAATTTATGACTTACATGAATCATTTCTTAAGTAAACTTCAACAACACATCTGCAATATATAATGGAATGACAATTGTTGATGTGAGATAGACGTTTCTGTTTTGATTCATTAAAAAACGAATGAGTGTGATATGATATTAAGGTAAATATGTGTTACTTACATAGATAAACCTGAACTGCAATAAAAAATTACATAAGAAAAGTTTTAGCTGAAACACATTTATAAAACAGTTTTACTGTGTCTGGTATAAATAAAAACTTTTAATGATTTCTATCACATACTGCAATGATACCTATTCCACACTGTAAAATAGAAATGTTTGCTTTAATATGATGATTATTGGACTTAATTCAGTGATGCATTCAAATTATGCGTTCACAGTTAAAGTGCAACTGATCTTTTTGTAAAAATCTTAATCTTCGTAATATACGCAACAATAAAAACTGAATATTTCAAAATTAACAGAAGTTCAAAGTTAAAATAAATATTCTTATTTAGAATCATGCAAAAAAAGAAATTAAAGCTAACCGAATTGAACGGTCTATGTTTAATGAATTATCTACATTATTTAAGTAACTACATGAGCTTTCTTGTAAAGCTGAAGATCCCCTAAACTGTGTACCATCAGTTACTGGATTTTCATCAATATAACAAATTACACATAGACTGAATAATAAGATTACAACCGAGCTATTTAGTTTTGTATGTGAATACAACAATCTTTATAATGTTTAAGCACTGACAAAAAATATAATTTAATACATACCCGTACCAATGTGTAAACAAATGACATACTTGAGAATTTAAGGGTTTTTAAAAGTCGCAAAACTTTACTTTGGAACAAGAGATGCATGTATGTACGTTGTATTCTTATATATATTACCGGAATAACGGTTCAATACAATTAGAAATGAACATTTCGAGATTGCGTTACATTCGGAAGGAAGTCTTCCGATTTACAAAAGAATATTGGAAACCCACTATTGTTGATACACCATGTGCTATGTCATGTCCAAAAATAACTACACTTCCAACACACCAGCAACTGATTATGTTTTATTTTTGCATATTGGTATGAATATCTTCTCTTTTTAATTTTGGTCTTGGTGTTGTCTCTGATTTTGAATGTTCGAATGCTTCAAGTTTGATACCCTGATATCTAATCTGTCTTGCATTCGTGTGAATTTGCGTTTTACTTTTTTTATTTTCAATATTTTCTACTTTAAAAGAAGTGAAAGATATAGAATGAACAGTTTTTGTTTACACAGGACAATTTCCCATTATCTCATTTACTAATTTCAATTATTTTCTTAATACAATTAAATTTCAAAAATTCTAAAAGATTTAGAATTGTGATATATTTTTTTTTATCACATTTCCAAAAATATAAAATTTGATTACCCCCTCCCGAGTTTTGAATTGATAAGTGCTTAGCTGACCACACACTTTACTTCACACCCACAGACAATTAAACAAATTAAGATGTGTAGGATTGAAGCATGCCCATGAATAAACATTTTCCATCTCAAAATAATTTGATCAATACCATTTTCACATATTTTTGTTTTTCTGTAATACATGTAGTTCATTTAGTACAATATACTTACGTTAAAACCTGCTCATTCCTGTAAAAAGAATACAATAATCTTTACAAAATAACAATTCAGTATAAAATATTCAAAATGTTTTATTTTAGTGCAAGTTCGAGATACAAGTATTTGTTAGAAATTCATAACAGGTTGAATTTAAAAGACTAAACAGTTTTAATAGAAATCCTCAACGCTAAAACCAAGTAGTTTATAGACATATAGAGGGAAACGTGTATGCAGTTACGAAATACAAATGCATTGCCGTTGTCCAGATAAACTGAACAATATTCTGAATATGGTAAATACATTGCTTTGATATCATTTAAATTTAAGCATGTTAAACGCATCATCGGACACAGATTGCATGTTCGTTATATGTTTTGGTTCGGGTTGATATAGTGTCTGTTATATGAAAAGAAGTATTTTATTGATAATCTTTCACGGCCAATTGGAAAGTAACATCATCCAAATATTTGAACATAAAATTGTGAGTCACGTTAGTTTAAATATTTCTTTCTGTCAGTTAGCTAACAGTCAATATAATACTGTATATAAACTTTTAAGATAATTCGCTATGGAGTTGTATCGTTCAAATTGAATAAAACTCCTTAAATAAAGGCAACAGTAGTATACAGCTGTTCAAAACTCACAACCGAGAGACTTATTCTGAACATATCTTTATTAACTTCGGGAAACATTTTATCTTTACTAAGATATATCATAACAGATGATAATGTCAGAAATAAAAAAAATCTTTTATAGTTCATCTAAATTTACCAACAAAAAAACATTTCAATAAGTCAGAGAAAAAAACACCCCAGACAATTCTAAAAACAACATTTTCAATGTGTACTTGTACATTTTTTAAACTTACCAACAACTCTCACAGGTGTATCTGTATCTCTTTTGTGATTTTTTAGGCCTGAAATATTATTAACCAGAGTATAACTCTTATCATTGAATAAGCATGCAGGTATTTGCACACTGCGAGTGGAAAAAAAAGTATATGACACATGCAACTGTAATTTTTGCCAAAAAACGTGTTAATATCTACAACGAAAACATAGGTATATTCTATGGAACGCCATGACTGGTCCGAGACCACAATTATTTGTAGTGCATTTCTTTTAGAACATAAATGAAAATTAAAAAAATCCCACCTGCGCTTTCTCAATGAAATTTTTACAGTGTGTTGTATTACTTTTGAGACAAAATATCTCAAAATTATAGAAAACGTCATCGGCTCTAACTCAAAATATGGACAATTTTATGTTCAGGGCGCCTTGAAATCTTTTGACAGCTTCCGAAGTGCTAATTTTTAACCTTTTTCAGCTGAACCAAATCACTACTTTCCTTTAAAATTCTAGACCCAAATTTTTTTACAGTATAATTTCACCCCCTACTTGCAATTTGAGGCAATAAACATGGAGACATAAATTTGGAAGGGGTATAAAAAATTAATGACAAGTAACCCACTGTCAACACTAGGGACTATATTCGTGAACAACGAAAATCAATCTTATTGGCAACCATAAGGGGCCATCCATAATTGTCAACCATTTTACAAAGTGTACAAAACATACGCTTTTTCAAACCCCCACCTTCCTCAAAAAGTGTACATCAACCATTTTTAGATTTCAAGAGAAGAATCAATCATTCTTAATAAAAAGAAGATCCTGTCTATTATATTTTAGTTTAATATAGAAATTTGCATTGAAAATAAACTAAAACATATCTGACTGTATTATTTTATGACATCTATCTTTGATGCCTGTGTTTTGTCAGAAGAAAGAGTACAAAGATTAGTGTTTCCCCTATCACACAGTGGGAATGATAACGCAAATGAAAAAGGGCACCTAGAGCATGCAAAATGTTAACAAAAGGGCACATAAATTATGCTAAGAATCAAAGAAAGGGAAATGCATGGTTATGTTGCATTGGTAAAGTATGGACTTACAGTTGTTGATGGAATCACTGCTCAAGACAGCAATCACTAAACGTGTAATGTTTTAAAACATTTAATTTTTCAAATTTCAAGCCTGTATTTCTATTCAAAAAGGTCCCTGTTAATATGCTCTATTATCGTTGATGTATATGTCCTGTAATGTCAGTGGCGGATCCAGCCATTTTAAAAGGGGGTCCCAACCCAGGAGAAAGGGGGGTTCCAACTATATGTCCCCATTCAAATGCATTGATCGGCCAAAAAAAGGGAGGTTCCAACCACCGGAACACCCGCCCCCCTCCCCCCGGCTGAATCCGCGAAATTGTAATGTGTACATATATTGGATATTTTTTAAGTTAAGGTTAAACTTCATATTGAGGCGCTCCTAATTACAGGAGGCTTATACTAAAAAAAAATAATTTAACTTCCTGTTTACTGGTTTACTATTTTGGAATGCATTACAAGGAAATTTATCGAAGGACCAGTTTAAAATCTTTTCACAAAATGGCGTCTTGTCAAAATCAAAACATCCAAAGAATTTAATGTTTCCATCGATTTTGTTTATTAAATAGAGTAAAACGATAACGACCTATAATAAAGCAGGTGAAATTAACAATCGGGGGTACTGAGAAAAACTGCAAAGTTTGTGTATAAATCATTTTACTAGTTCACACGCAATTTCTGTCAGAGTTGTGAACCAGATTCTAGTAGACCTGGTCAATCTAGATGAATTTAACCAGTGTACTGATATTTATAAGGGTTTACTTGAAACAACTAACACAACTAAATCATTGCCATATCCCTTAAACAAACTATTTATGGTTATTTGATTACAAATGCTCAGTTAAAAAATCGACTTCACCTTTTCATAAAACAGAGCTTCTATAAAAGTGGAAATGTTTTTGGAGGATAAATATTTCAATAGACAGTCGGTTTCCTAGGGGGTACTATTTGATCACGTGCACCCCTACTGGAAGTTTTTTAATGTACTCGCAGAAACTTTACAACCTTCAAAATAAACTAATCGTAGAAACCAGGGTTTAAATTTTGCATTTGTGCAATACGCGCATTTCGTCTATAAAAGACTCATCAGTGACGCAAATTCAAAAACAAATTAACAGGCAAATAAAGTTAGAATGTGAAAAACATCGACGATCACAAATTCCTAAAAGTTTTGCAAAATATAGCTATTTGTGAGGTAAAAATTGCCTTAGTTTAAAAAAAATTTTCTAAACAATAATAAACTGAATACGACATTTCGATCATTTAAGTTTTTTAATTATTAATTCTATTAAACCACATTAGTTTGTTTAAAGTCACACCATTGGTAATGTGTACATATATTGGATATTTTTTTAAGTTAAGGTTAAACTTCATATGAGTGCTCCTAATTAAAGGAGGCTTATATTAAGAAAAATAAGTTTACTTCTGGTTTACTGGTTTACTATTTTGGAATGCATTACAAGGAAATTAATCGAAGGATCAGTTTAAAATCTTTTCACAAAATGACGTCTTGTCAAAATCAAAACATTCAAAGAATTTAGTATTTCCATCAATTTTGTTTATTAAACAGAGTAAAACGATAACGATCTATAACAAGCAGGTGAAATTGACAATCGGGGGTACTGAGAAATGCATGCAAACTGTTTGTTAAAAATTTTTTACTGGTTCACATGTTTGAAAGATTAAGTTTTCATATGAATTGATCTTTTAATCGTTCAATCCGGATTGAGGAGAATTATGATATCGAAATAAATATCATCAAGTGAAAATAATAAACAAGAATTAAGAAGAGAAACACACCCAAGCCAATTCTCAACTTTATACATCGACTTTTCCTACGGAAACGAAATAAATTACGGAAAAGATAAAAAAAAAAAGCGTACGGTAAAAAATTTATTTTTTACCCCCCCCCCCCCCCAAGTGTACGTTTTGTACACTTTGGAAAATGGTTGACAATTATGGATGACCCCAAACACATCTTATTGTGTTATCGTTTTAAAGAGTATCTAGAATTTCACCGCTTCTTTACAAATATCCAGCCATCTATTGGTGATCAACATATTATTGTTCGTTTTCCACAAGCTCTGATAGTGACTTTAAATGACGGACAGTTGGACTGCAAATTTTGTGTCTACTATCAAGTATTTGTGTTGTGCTTTTCGCTTGTCTTCATATTCAATGGTGAATGGTTACTTTTATAATTTTTTAATCAGTAGTGTTCGATGGTTGAACAAAGTTTATGTACTTATATTTACCATACTAAACAATACATTATTTGTATTACCTGGAATTTTGTTGGCTTTCAGATTTTTCCATTATCGCTTTACCTTCCCTAAAAGAAAATGATTATATACATCAGGAATTCATCATAGATAAAAACAGTTGTTAGATAGTTTTTCCGAAGCACCTTTTATATTAGATAATTTTTAACATAATTTTTGATTTTTAACCCTGTATGCCACAATTCCCCTTGTCAAATTATAACTTTTATGAACGACAAAAGTTCTTCCTATGTGATGTTTACATTTTATGACGTCAAACACGCGAAGAAATAGATTTGGTTTTTAAATCTGATAGATGTTTTTTGTGTTTTTTGTTAAATATTTGTTAGTTATGACTTCCGCACCAATATTTGACTATCCTTCCTGTGATGTCTGTTTTGTTCAAGAATCGATGAAAATATAACAGAATTTGATGAGTCTATCATACAACCAAGAGGTTTAGCGCTATAAAACAAGGTTCAGTCCACTATTTTCTACAATTGAAAATGCCTGTACCAAGTCGGGAATATGACAGTTGTTGTCTGTTTTATCATTGATTTTGCCATTTGATTAGGACTTCCCGTTTTGAAATATTCACTATTTTTGTGATTTTACTTTATATACTTAATCATAATGAGGAAATATACAACTAAGAGATTTGAAAGATGGAGATGTTTTATAGGTTAAGTATGTGATGCCCTATATACATTATTAAATATATCACAATCATAACAATAATGGTCGAATCAGTTGCACCGTTCATTCTTTAGTATAAAACATGAACGGTAATGGCAGTAGCTTATTTATCAAACTTGTCGGTATGAATGAAGCGTTGGCGACAAAACCGTAAATCTTTCAGTAGCTGAATGTCCAACATAAGTGACTCAACAAAGTGTATGAAAAATGTCAATAGTTTTGTTTTTCAACAGTTGATGCTTCTTCTATATGTCCATAGTCTACATTTAAAGGGAACGCTTACATCTTAAGATGCCGAAGGACTGTGTAAGTATACGAGACCACGTACCGATAATCAGAATCAATCAATTTAACTTTGGTTAACGATGTTAAAACTTATTTTTTTTAATATTTTTTTTAATTTTTACAAATGTTAAATCTGAAGCTTCAATACCAGATGCTTTAATCACTTTGTGTCGTTCTATCAAACTGTCTGCTCTTATTGTTGTAAAGATGGCCTTATAAACCGTGTTGTCCGCTGTAATTGAGGTACTAGATATAGAAAGATGTGGTACGAGTGTCAATGAGACAACTCTCCATCCTAATACATTGTATGTAGGCTACAATGCATACAATGACGACCAAAACTAAACCTTCGTCGTATCAAAATTAGTCTGCTTGAAACAATATACATCAACATGTTCTTTCCTAGGTTTGTAGTATTTTGTAGTATCAATCATAAAGATAGTCCGTTATCATATTCTTTTAGCCTTTCCAAAACCTACTTTATATGTTTGCTTTTGAAGATAAAAGTGGGGTTTTTTTTTAAACAAAAGCTCGAAAAGGTATCAGTGCATTCTTATCTTGCGTGGTGTTGTTTGTCTTTTGTTGTTTTTTTTTAATATTGTTTGTATTTTTAAAATTTTTTGTCGGCTCATCGACCCATTTGGTATATGTTGCTCCTATTGCATTGCAACATGACACACCTACAACTTACACGGAAATCCAGTAGTCAAGAAATCATTTCGTATACCAATGCAATTATTATTACCATAATTATCCCTTTTATTTGAATCGGTTACTTACTTAAACTGGATCTCTCCGAATAGGCTGTCTATTTCTGTGCCTGAAGGCTTTTTGTTTCTGTATGACACATAAGACCCTTCGGGAACTGGCTTTAAATCTATGTTGTCTACATCAACTTTAAGTTTCTTCAGCCTCTCAAACAATAGAACGTCTGCCATTGTTTCCATTTCCTTGATTTTCTTTTCCATTTGTTGACAGTTTTCGATATCTCTACGATAAACTTTGGTTAGTGCAGTTATATTTTGTATAGTTTTCTGTTCCTCGTCATGCAATAGCCTAACAAAGCTACCTACTTTCTTATCAATCAAATTCTTCCAGTAGTTCCCCTCCTCAGTAATGGTCTTGATGACTGCTATGACTTCGTCACGGTAGGTTTTTGTTTCTTTCTCTATTTTGCTAAGGTTTACCTTGGATGTTGTTACCTTTGCTTCTATGTTCTTGACAACTTCGAATCTGAGTTTTTCAGCTGATTTAGTAAGATCTGTCATCAAATGGCGACTATGTTTCTCTACAGAGCAAATTCTACAGACAGGAGTATCACAATCATCACAGTAAAATAAAAACATTTCCTCGTGTTCTGTACAAAAAAGTTTTTCTTCCTTGTTGATGCTTGGTCCACTTAAAAACGTGTGGTTTTTACTTATCTTTGTGCGTAAATGAGATAATTTACAGCTTCCGCAAAATAGTTGATCACACTGCTGACAATAATGTTCACCAGGACCGGCAGTACAAATTTCACAAGTCGAAGCTGCAACTTGGGCCATTTTTAATATTCAAATATAAGTCACCTGTGGCTAGTTGATATATCTGTCAAGCGTAGTTGTGATCAACAATCCAGACTTTAAAGTAAAAGTTGTTCTTATAAACTTAATGTAGTAAGATACACTTGCATTACTGAATTTATTTAGCATGTTGATGTTATTCAATAAGTTGACTGGTTTGTATATTAAACATGTTAAATATTATATTGTCGCGACTGTTCAATGATAAATCGACAAAGGTAAATACAGATGATAGAAGTGAAAACAAATGTCATGATAATATACGTCTATGTTCACTTAATTTAACCATTTGTTTAGTTACATGTTTTTCCAATGTCTTTTCCTATTTTTTAGTCAATACTTACCTCTTACCATTTTAAAACTGTAATGTGCGATAAACATCCGAACGTAACCCCCACTACTGATTATATATATTTACCTAGATCAATAATAGTAAAGAGATCTCTCACATGTCAGTTTAAACTAGGTTATCTGTATGCGATAAATCCATACACGTATTTAAATCTATTTATAACTCCTGCCTACTATTGATCTATATTATACATGTTATAGCAGGTCAAAAGGGCTAAAAAAAGTGTAATGTATAATATATAGGGTTCTTAGTGATTCTATGCACACTAACTACACATTTTTATGAAAGACTATAAAACATGAATAAATAGATAAACAACACACAAAAACGCATAACAACATAGCATAACTATAGACAAAGGGAATAATTACATGTATGACAATCTATTACTTCTGAATCAAAAAAGATCATAATTGTTGGTTGTAAAGTATTATAAATAAGCACTACCAATCTCAATGTTAGTTTTCCAGCGTATTCATATAAATGCGATAATATGCAGATTGAAGTAAATAAACTCATCATAGATACTAGGATTGAGAATTTCATATTTACGCCTGACGCTCGTTTCGTATACATAAGACTTATCAGTGACGCTCTTATAAAAAAAAGTTGAAAAGGCCCCCCCCTCCCCAAAAAAAGCCGGAGTTAACGAGCATTGAGGACTAACATTTCTAAAAGTTTTTCCATTGACAACTAAGGTAATTCCGGAGGTAAATTATATCTGTGCTGAAGGCCGTACATTGACCTATAATGGTTTACTTTCATAAAATGTTATTTGGATGGAGAGTTGTCTCATTGGCACTCACATCACATCTTCCTATATCTACTAAACAACTACGAAATAGACAAAGCAACCACATGTTTCACATTCCTTACCATATATGTATTATGTTACCGTGTGGTTTATACATTGTATGTCTTACAAGGAACCATTACACAATCATTACCTGAATAAAGTGAATATAACATTCATATGTCCACTTCTTTTGACAATACTTTTACATTAATCAAAACACAATGCACATAGTTACATAATAATGCTCGCCAGTTTGTGAATTGTATACTAATGTACTTTTAAATATATATAAAATTATGAAGCTTAAAATACTCCGTATGACTGACAACGATGTGGTGAACAAAACAAACATAATAAGTAAAAATAATTATAATCGTCTCATTTGTCATATGTTGTTGCACTGAGACGTCCGTGTGTGCTGAATTTGAAATATAAGTCAAACAAATTAGGTAGAGGAAACCGTGTCGGGGGTTTTTCTAATGTCTAGTTCTTAAAGATGTAAAGATATTGATAGTATCAGAAAAAACATCAACAATATATCTGAGTGGGAATGTAACAAAATGAACTGTACTTGTCCTAGGCCACACAATAATCAACAAACTCATTTCCTGTAAATGTTAATGTATTGGAAGCATTTTGGAACCATTTGAAGTTGTTTTTTACACAAATTTCTATCTTAGCTGCGGCTATCCAGGATGCACTGAGTGTACTGTGAGAGGAAGCATGGGTATATGGTAAAAATCAGTTTTTGAGTGCAGATTGAAAGAAACAATAGAAATTACAGTTTAGAGTTATGATATCAATGAAAGGCATAAATATTCTCCCATTTACATCACATTCTGCACATATTTTTCCTCATAATGTATATAAAATCATATGAAAAAAATGGATTACCTCCCTTTGACATAGTGAATTTTTTTTTAGCTGTGTTCCCTATGTTAAGTTGTAGAACAAGTGGTAAAAAAGCACTTTTCTAGTAATTTAACACTCGAATAATCTGACCTCATGAAGGTAATCATTTATTTTTACATAACTCATTGCGTTTCTTTATTCAAAAACTATACTAGACAACTTTTCATGATTACATGTCCTTCATCTAGGAAACTAGTATTGAAATGTTTGTAATTGGATTTTTATGTTAAATAATTGCTTTTAAATATTCCAAATTGTTACTTTAATCTTCCAAATGCAAAGTTTGGTTATACTTAGTCGTATTTGTTCATACTTGGCACTTTTTTCTACTTCAGTTCTGGCTGTCTAGTTTTGGCGAAGAATCCATCCTGATGTTGGGGTAACAGGAATTTCGGCAGAGTGATTGTCAATGACATTTTGTGAACTTTACAAGTAATTAAAACACAGATTTAGTATTATGAAACATAATTGTTGTTTTATTTGGTATCAAACTGCTTAAAAAAGCCTTTACAAGGTCTTTTTATGGTCTTTTCAGGGTATTTAATCAAAAACTTCCATATAAGGAAAAAAATAACTAAGAGTACACCAAGTCTTTAGTTTCTAGGTGTACTTGCAATACTGGTCAAAACAAACACAGAAAACAATTCATATTTATCAAACATAGTGTTTTACAACATTCTTTTAAAAACAGTCAATGTGCAACTTTATATACCAAATATACATTGGCCGCAGTATGGGCTGTAGTATAAATTTTGCTCTATCTTCACAAATTTAGCATTGATGAATGTTTTATTGAAACTGGAACTTCAAAATTGGATACCTTACATGTTGATATAAAAAAAAGTGGGAAAAGAAGTAAAAAAGTCCCTTATAGGAAAATATGCGCTCTTTCACTGTACTTGTCCTAGGCCACACAATAATCAACAAACTCATTTCCTGTAAATGTTAATGTATTGGAAGCATTTTGGAACCATTTGAAGTTGTTTTTTACACAAATTTCTATCTTAGCTGCGGCTATCCAGGATGCACTGAGTGTACTGTGAGAGGAAGCATGGGTATATGGTAAAAATCAGTTTTTGAGTGCAGATTGAAAGAAACAATAGAAATTACAGTTTAGAGTTATGATATCAATGAAAGGCATAAATATTCTCCCATTTACATCACATTCTGCACATATTTTTCCTCATAATGTATATAAAATCATATGAAAAAAATGGATTACCTCCCTTTGACATAGTGAATTTTTTTTTAGCTGTGTTCCCTATGTTAAGTTGTAGAACAAGTGGTAAAAAAGCACTTTTCTAGTAATTTAACACTCGAATAATCTGACCTCATGAAGGTAATCATTTATTTTTACATAACTCATTGCGTTTCTTTATTCAAAAACTATACTAGACAACTTTTCATGATTACATGTCCTTCATCTAGGAAACTAGTATTGAAATGTTTGTAATTGGATTTTTATGTTAAATAATTGCTTTTAAATATTCCAAATTGTTACTTTAATCTTCCAAATGCAAAGTTTGGTTATACTTAGTCGTATTTGTTCATACTTGGCACTTTTTTCTACTTCAGTTCTGGCTGTCTAGTTTTGGCGAAGAATCCATCCTGATGTTGGGGTAACAGGAATTTCGGCAGAGTGATTGTCAATGACATTTTGTGAACTTTACAAGTAATTAAAACACAGATTTAGTATTATGAAACATAATTGTTGTTTTATTTGGTATCAAACTGCTTAAAAAAGCCTTTACAAGGTCTTTTTATGGTCTTTTCAGGGTATTTAATCAAAAACTTCCATATAAGGAAAAAATTAACTAAGAGTACACCAAGTCTTTAGTTTCTAGGTGTACTTGCAATACTGGTCAAAACAAACACAGAAAACAATTCATATTTATCAAACATAGTGTTTTACAACATTCTTTTAAAAACAGTCAATGTGCAACTTTATATACCAAATATACATTGGCCGCAGTATAGGCTGTAGTATAAATTTTGCTCTATCTTCACAAATTTAGCATTGATGAATGTTTTATTGAAACTGGAACTTCAAAATTGGATACCTTACATGTTGATATCAAAAAAAGTGGGAAAAGAAGTAAGAAAGTCCCTTATAGGAAAATATGCGCTCTTTCACTGTACTTGTCCTAGGCCACACAATAATCAACAAACTCATTTCCTGTAAATTTTAATGTATTGGAAGGATTTTGGAACCATTTGAGGTTGTTTTTTACACAAATTTCTATCTTAGCTGCGGCTATCCAGGATGCACTGAGTGTACTGTGAGAGGAAGCATGGGTATATGGTAAAATCAGTTTTTGAGTGCAGATTGAAAGAAACAATAGAAATTACAGTTACAATGTAAGAGTTATGATATCAATGAAAGGCATAAATATTCTCCCATTTACATCACATTCTGCACATATTTCTCCTCATAATGTATATAAAATCATATGAAAAAATGGATTACCTCCCTTTGACATAGTGATTTTTTTAGCTGTGTTCCCCATGTTAAGTTGTAGAACAAGTGGTAAAAAAGCACTTTTCTAGTAATTTAACACTCGAATAATCTGACCTCATGAAGGTAATCATTTATTTAAACATAACTCATTGCGTTTCTTTATTCAAAAACTATACTAGACAACTTTTCATGATTACATGTCCTTCATCTAGGAAACTAGTGTTGAAATGTTTGTAATTGGATTTTTATGTTAAATAATTGATTTTAAATATTCCAAATTGTTACTTTAATCTTCCAAATGCAAAGTTTGGTTATACTTAGTCTTATCTATTCATATTTGGCACTTTTTTCTACTTCAGTGCTGGCTGTCTAGTGTTGGCGTAGAATCCATCCTGGTGTTGGGGTAACAGGAATTTCGGCAGAGTGATCGCCAATGACATTTTATAAACTTTACAAGTAATTAAAACACAGATTTAGTATTATGAAACATAATTGTTGTTTTATTTGGTATCAAACTGCTTAAAAAAGCCTTTACAAGGTCTTTTTATGGTCTTTTCAGGGTATTTAATCAAAAACTTCCATATAAGGAAAAAATTAACTAAGAGTACACCAAGTCTTTAGTTTCTAGGTGTACTTGCAATACTGGTCAAAACAAACACAGAAAACAATTCATATTTATCAAACATAGTGTTTTACACCATTCTTTTAAAAACAGTCAATGTGCAACTTTATATACCAAATATACATTGGCCGCAGTATGGGCTGTAGTATAAATTTTGCTCTATCTTTACAAATTTAGCATTTATGAATGTTGTTTTGAAACTGGAACTTCAAAATTGGATACCTTACATGTTTATAACAAAAAAAGTGGGAAAAGAAGTAAAAAAGTCCCTTATAGGAAAATATGCGCTCTGTCACTGTACTTGTCCTAGGCCACACAATAATCAACAAACTCATTTCCTGTAAATTTTAATGTATTGGAAGGATTTTGGAACCATTTGAGGTTGTTTTTTACACAAATTTCTATCTTAGCTGCGGCTATCCAGGATGCACTGAGTGTACTGTGAGAGGAAGCATGGGTATATGGTAAAATCAGTTTTTGAGTGCAGATTGAAAGAAACAATAGAAATTACAGTTTAGAGTTATGCTATCAATGAAAGGCATAAATATTCTCCCATTTACATCACATTCTGCACATATTTCTCCTCATAATGTATATAAAATCATATGAAAAAAATGGATTACCTCCCTTTGACATAGTGATTTTTTTTTAGCTGTGTTCCCCATGTTAAGTTGTAGAACAAGTGGTAAATAAGCACTTTTCTAGTAATTTAACACTCGAATAATCTGACCGCTTGAAGGTAATCATTTATTTAAACATAACTCATTGCGTTTCTTTATTCAAAAACTATACTAGACAACTTTTCATGATTACATGTCCTTCATCTAGGAAACTAGTGTTGAAATGTTTGTAATTGGATTTTTATGTTAAATAATTGCTTTTAAATATTCCAAATTGTTACTTTAATCTTCCAAATGCAAAGTTTAGTTATACTTAGTCTTATTTATTCATATTTGGCACTTTTTTCTACTTCAGTTCTGGCTGTCTAGTTTTGGCGTAGAATCAACCTGATGTTGGGGTAACAGGAATTTCGGCAGAGTGATTGTCAATGACATTTTGTGAACTTTACAAGTAATTAAAACACAGATTTAGTATTATGAAACATAATTGCTGTTTTATTTGGTATCAAACTGCTTTAAAAAGCCTTTACAAGGTCTTTTTATGGTCTTTTCAGGGTATTTAATCAAAAACTTCCATATAAGGAAAAAAATAACTAAAAGTACACCAAGTCTTTAGTTTCTAGGTGTACTTGCAATACTGGTCAAAACAAACACAGAAAACAATTCATATTTATCAAACATAGTGTTTTACACCATTCTTTTAAAAACAGTCAATGTGCAACTTTATATACCAAATATACATTGGCCGCAGTATGGGCTGTAGTATAAATTTTGCTCTATCTTCACAAATTTAGCATTGATGAATGTTGTTTTGAAACTGGAACTTCAAAATTGGATACCTTACATGTTTATAACAAAAAAAGTGGGAAAAGAAGTAAAAAAGTCCCTTATAGGAAAATATGCGCTCTGTCACTGTACTTGTCCTAGGCCACACAATAATCAACAAACTCATTTCCTGTAAATTTTAATGTATTGGAAGGATTTTGGAACCATTTGAGGTTGTTTTTTACACAAATTTCTATCTTAGCTGCGGCTATCCAGGATGCACTGAGTGTACTGTGAGAGGAAGCATGGGTATATGGTAAAATCAGTTTTTGAGTGCAGATTGAAAGAAACAATAGAAATTACAGTTACAATGTAAGAGTTATGATATCAATGAAAGGCATAAATATTCTCCCATTTACATCACATTCTGCACATATTTCTCCTCATAATGTATATAAAATCATATGAAAAAAATGGATTACCTCCCTTTGACATAGTGAATTTTTTGTTAGCTGTGTTCCCCATGTTAAGTTGTAGAACGAGTGGTAAATAAGCACTTTTCTAGTAATTTAACACTCGAATAATCTGACCGCATGAAGGTAATCATTTATTTAAACATAACTCATTGCGTTTCTTTATTCAAAAACTATACTAGACAACTTTTCATGATTACATGTCCTTCATCTAGGAAACTAGTGTTGAAATGTTTGTAATTGGATTTTTATGTTAAATAATTGCTTTTAAATATTCCAAATTGTTACTTTAATCTTCCAAATGCAAAGTTTGTCTTATTTATTCATATTTGGCACTTTTTTTACTTCAGTTCTGGCTGTCTAGTTTTGGCGTAAAATCCATCCTGATGTTGGGGTAACAGGAATTTCGGCAGAGTGATTGTCAATGACATTTTGTGAACTTTACAAGTAATTAAAACACAGATTTAGTATTATGAAACATAATTGTTGTTTTATTTGGTATCAAACTGCTTAAAAAAGCCTTTACAAGGTCTTTTTATGGTCTTTTCAGGGTATTTAATCAAAAACTTCCATATAAGGAAAAAATTAACTAAAAGTACACCAAGTCTTTAGTTTCTAGGTGTACTTGCAATACTGGTCAAAACAAAAACAGAAAACAATTCATATTTATCAAACATAGTTTTTTACACCATTCTTTTAAAAACAGTCAATGTGCAACTTTATATACCAAATATACATTGGCCGCAGTATGGGCTGTAGTATAAATTTTGCTCTATCTTTACAAATTTAGCATTTATGAATGTTGTTTTGAAACTGGAACTTCAAAATTGGATACCTTACATGTTTATAACAAAAAAAGTGGGAAAAGAAGTAAAAAAGTCCCTTATAGGGGTAAATTCAGTAAATAAATAAACGTCATCAGGGAGCGCCCATTTAGGGGAGAGCTTTCTGTATAACACTGAAGTCATATGCTCTTCTGATTGGTAGATAATGTTTGTAATAAATATTTTTTGGCAGATGGATCAAAACTAGAGTTTAAAAAAATGCTGAATGTACTAATTATTTTTACTACAGGGTTGAAAAGTAATGGGGGTCAGTATAGGAATTCAGTGCGAATCTACATTGTTTGTAAACAAGGCCATGTGAATGCCCAAAAATGCCGCATGACCCTATGTTTTTATTAGTGCAAAAGATAGGGCTACGTTTGTACTTTCATGAATGTTATATGAAAGTTTCCAATTTCTAAAGGCAAATCAGGTAGAAATTTAATTCCATACATAGATTAGCATTGAAGTCAATGGGAGATTTTTTTACTGAATTTACCCCTATAAGGTGTAGGTACTCGTTCTATTGTTTGAACATTAATCATGTTAATGTAATGTTAATATAAACATATATTCGGTATTTCTTTTTATCAAGTTCAAATAGATGATTTGTTTTTAAACCAAGGAAAATTTCTTGTTGACAAAATATCTGAAATGGTACTTAATAGTAACACGCTAATGTATGTAATAAAACGTTAAATCGAACGCACTTAAAATTTTTACAATATATTCCAAAATAAATGAGCTACTTCAACATTTATCTGACCAGGGGGTCAGTTGGGTGTTCATTAGTTAATTTAAATCAATTATGACCCGATAAATGTCCTGTAATATAAAAATGGTATGAGGTTCATTTTAGTTAATTTTGTAACATTTATAACGTTCTTTAATTTCAGTAAAGAGATATGAACATCGGTCGCTTTTATACCAAAGTGAATTCTAAATATTTGAAAGGTTATCCATTATAAATTGTGAAAAGAACCAATTAGAAAAATATTTGAATATTTTGTATAGAATTAAACCAAGGACATGACTTCTTTACAAATTAAGCTAGAAATATAATAATGACATGAAAATACACTGATTATTGAACGTGTCACTGTTTGTGATCATGGCCAATCCTTTCTTAAAGGATATTTTATGACCTAAATTGTCCATTTAACTTCTAATTTTGAAGAGTGAATATTAACCTGTCTCTTTTTACAATTATCTGTTTTCAATGATATGCTTGGCGATACAGATTTAAAATTAAGTTAATGTATTTTATTTGAATAAGAGGATTTTTTTTAATGAATTGTATTTTCAACTTTGGTTTAATTACTTAAAAAACTAATTAGTTTCAAATTGTTACACGATGAAGACTGCTGTACCCATATTTTGACTTTTCTATTTATTATGTCTGTTTAGTTCACACATCAATTTAATTATAACGGAATTCGGATGAAACTGTATTCAAAGTGAGAGTGTTAGCGCTATAAAACCAGGTTTAATCCAACATTTTCTACATTTGAAAATGCCTATACCAAGTCAGGAATATGACAGTTCTTGTCTATTCGTTGCTGATGTCTTTTGTTTTTTGATTTTGCCATGTGATTAGGGACTTTCCGATTAGATTTTTCTCTAAGTTCAGTATTTTTGTGATTTTACTTTTTAGTTTACATTACATATTCTAAAAGATTAAAACAGGCATATTATCGTTGTCAGTGTATTTGGTGATTCAATAAAAATAGGGAAAGGGTTTAAAAAGACAACAATTCATACAAGGAGCTGACCTACGAATTCGGTCATTGTGCAAATTTGAAGATAATCTCCTGCCATATTTTTTGTTATTTCTTACGTTATAATGTTAAAATATTGTATGTAATCAATATAAGGTTTAGGAAACATAATTCTTAAACATTTCAAACAATCAAAAGAATAATGTATAGTCGGGTATCATGCGATTTTGAGAATTAAGGAGTGAAACGTTTAGTCTAATACTTGTTTTATAACTACTAGCCTGACAGAGGAAAACACCCACTTCCGACATTTCATATAAATTTGATGTGCAACTTATCTATTAACATTGATAAATTTAAAGGACTTTATTTGCACTGACATCAACTATAAGCAGAAATAATAATTGTATGCGGCAATACATAAAAATCAACTAATGTAAATAAAAATCTAAAGAATCATATGATGCCAATTATAAAAAAAGTGGTATTATTGGCTTCTTCAACTGCATAATACATTGTTTATATGTTCTTATGCATTATGTACTTGTCATTGTAATGTATTTGGCATACCGGAAGTAAGACAGATTTTCTGATTACCTATATGTTACATTATTTTTCTTTACTTTCTAAATTAACGTTGGCCTAGCCCTCGATTGGACATATGTTTTGTTTTGGTCGTAGATCCCTCAAAGTATTCAAGTGGCGATACCTCATTTAGTTCCGTTTTATAGGCGTTCGCGATGACAGTTAATTAAGACAACACATGGAACGCATTGTATCCAAGAGTATATCAGGAAGACTAGCCTTACAACCAGCAAAACCAACGATCTTAGGGATGATATCAAAAGTTCAATGTTGGATAAAAAACTTAATTCATATAGATTTTCACTGACCCCTCTACCCTTCTCTTGACTTAATTTTGGAAAACATGATTGACCAATATATAAAATCGATGTAATTAAACAAAATTCTCAGCAATTTTGACCCCTACCCCCAAACTATTATTCTTTTTTTAAACTTCATTGATTTTTTATGTCGTCCCTTATCTACATAATAAATGTAAAACGAGAAATATCTCCAAGTGATTTTAAAGAAGTAGAAATCCGTATGGTTCAACATTTTAAATTTTACCCTAAAAAACGACAACCACTGAAAATCAAGCAACGGACAGGTGCATAGAAATGTAATGAAATAAACCCTTCTTAACAGGCGCCTACCTTCACCCTTACCTGACAGAGAAGTATAATACTTAAACATAAAACGCTTTGTAATACATGTATATAAATTAAAATGGCTTAACTCAATCAAAACGATATGCAAACAAAAACATGTGAACAAACAGTGAATGGATGAGTGCGATCTAAGACACAATATTAACACAATATCAGAAAGTAGTTGTATCTATTACTAATAAATTACAGGACGTTATAAAACAAGATATTGACAGAGAAAACTCTTCAACGAAACAAAATATAGTCAAAATAAAACAACGTACACAGGTAAACTTGAATGCTATTAGGAAGTACTGAATTAATAGATCTGTTGTTCATCGTACCAGTACACAAATGAAAATGTATCGTTACACTTCATACTTATTTATAGCATTAATTTTGTTTTCATTTGGTTATGAGAATGATGCAGTTGTAAAAAACATCTAATAAAATTAAAAAATCAAAAGCTGAACAATTAGAAAATTGACATGTATCCGCGAAATATCTTTAAAAATTACCGACAAATTTTATTTAGTATTTGTTTGTCTAATGGCAGGGTTCCTTTGTAGCCAGGGAAGAGAAACATTATTTTACTCAAATATATGTCCAAAAAGTAATTTTCCAATATTAAAAAACACTGATTGTCCTTGATTATAAATCAATTAGTGTTTTTGTTGTGACCATGCATTGGCACGTAAACTCACAAAAGTAGTGCAAAAGCAGACTGCAGTAGTTTCGTATAAAAAATGGACTATTTCAAAACATTTTATTTCTTATGTATTTAAGCCAAGAATTATGAAATAGTTTGTAAATATCAAAACGTCAAACGTAAAAGGAAGTTTTCAAGGATCAATGTCTAGTATTTTGGCAGACAATTATTTTTTAATATTAATCTAATTTAAAATATGTTCTACTACATATTCTTACATTTTTGGATAGTAATAAACAAATTTGCTATAACAAACAATGTTATATGCCTTCTAGTGTTTGCTGCGGTTTTAGGGTCCCCGGCATTATCACTGAACTAGTATATATATTTGTTTAGGTGTGCGGAAATTATTCGCTGCATCAAGACCTATTGATGACCTTCTGCTACTGTCTGCTCTATGGTCCGGTTGTTGTCTCTTTGACACATTCCCCATAATAATGGCCATTTCAATTCTCACTTTTATTGTATATTAAAACAAGAGTCAAAAATATAAAATGCAACAGTGAATTTCAACTCCGTCTTGCCAAATGAAAAACGGACTCATTTCCTCTCAATGATGTAAATGTAAAAAAATAATAATCAAGAGGAAAATTTGGAATAACCAGTACCTTCACTGTCATGAACAAAAATTATACTAATTTATACTGCTGAATGTTTTAACTGATATGTTTTGGTTGTTATTACAAGCAGTTTCAAGGTAACAGGTTTTACTAGTTGGAAACCGGTGAAATGGTATTCTATTAATTAATCATTTCAAGAGCAAGATACAAGATTGTTTTAAAGTCATATAAAAAAGACATCTTACAAAATAAAATTGTACTTATACAAATACAGCATTTTGAATTTGACATATTTATATCATTTACCAGTCATTTATTTCATTCAATTTGTAGGTTATTGTATTTTACAACTATTGTAAACATGTCAAAACATAACATCCACAAACATAATGTATATAACAAATGACATCAAAAAGATATTCAAACTAATAGTGAAGGCTTGTAAAGTCTAATTCGGTAGGTCACATTGATGAAAATTGATCAGACAAATCAATAGGGGAGCTAAATAATTGAGAACTTTTATTTCAGGTGGTACCTTACACTACAGGGAGATGACTCTGAAAAATTAGATAAATGATGTTTAGGTGTGAAGGTAGTATTAGGCTTCTCAATGATCAAAGTGAGTGTTTGTCAAACTTCTGTATAACCAGTGTGATTTGTTTGATAAAACGTGTTAATTTTTTTTTTCTATATTTTTGTCAAAGGTTCAAAGTAAATACTTTGTCAAAATTTTATGAAAAAAAACGAGCAAACTTTATTTTAGTAAAGTTTGTAGGTACCATCTTGATAAATATAACAGTGCAAACATGTTTTGTGATTTACAAAACAAATGTGTCAAATGTATTAGATGAAACGAAATCAACAGTATCTTACGAGACTTAAAAGAACTGTTAAAACGTCACGGAGATCCAAAAACCCGGTGATTATCTAGCACACAACTACAAACTAGATCCTTATATAGAAATGTCCAACAATTCATAAAAAAGATATTCTATAGAATATAGAAAATACTGGAAATAAGAGCGAGACCAAACCCAAATTTAGCCCAAAAGCCTACAAAGGCGCTTTATTTTTAATTAAATCACTTTCAACTTTCCTTTTTTAAATTACCCTGTTAACATATCCTGTAATCTCTGATTCTCTTACTTGTCCACTTATAATGCAGAAAAAAAACTTACATTGGTGCATACATGTATCATTCTACAGTGAAACGAAAGTCAGATAAAAATCAAAACATAAATAATCCTTTGGTTTGGTACTTTTTAATATTTTAGTCGAGAAAAACGTCATATGCTTTAATTTGATTGCAGTCCGCAACACGTTGAAATGATATTAGGAATAATTATCAAAGGTACCAGGATTATAATCTAATACGTCAGATGCGCGTTTCGTCTACATAAGACTCCCCAATGACGCTCATATTAAAACAGTAAACACCCAAACAAGTACAAAAGTTGAAGAGCATTGATTTCCCAAAATTCCAAAAAGTTGTGCCAAATACGGCTAAGGTAACCTACTCCTTGGATAATAAATCCCTAGTTTTTTTCAAAGTACATATATTGATAACATGAAATTTATAAAAATGACCAATAATTGATATTTATGTCAACAACGAAGTGCTGACTACTGAGCTAGTGATACCCTCGCAGACAAAACGTCCACCAGCGGTGGCATCGACCCAGTGGTGTATAATAGTTATCAAAGGTACCAGATTTATAATTTAAAACGCCAGACGCGTGTTTCGTCTACATAAGATCTATTTGGACACTCATATCAAAACAGTTAAAAAGCCAAACAAGTACAAATTTGAAGAGTATTTCAAATTCCAACAGTTGTGCCAATTACGGCCAAGGTAATCTACTCCTTGAATTAAGTATCGGTTGACCAAAAACTAAACAGAAAACCTTGTTATTCAAACACCATAAGCATACTAGGTAGAAAAGAAACAAAGGGTGAAAGGAGTAGTTCAGTAAGACCCCTTTTTGGCCCCAAAATATAGCAGTTTTACAAAATTGTGAAAATGTAATCCTTTAGCTATTTATTGGAAAGAAGAATGCTTCTGCTACACAAATATGGGCTGTTTTTGACAATACAATGCACATATATCGGGTACTAACATCATTACATCATGCTAAATTACTAAAATCTTCACAATTTTAGCATTTTAGTTAAATTTTAGACGGTTTCTGTCTGAAATGAAAGTGGCCGCATTCGTGTTCATTCATAATATTGAAATGTAAAGTGTATTTGATGATAATACATAACATATATAAAGGTTGAGGATGAACACGGATGCGGCCACATTTATTTTTGACAGAAACCATCTGAAAAGTGACGATTTTTGGCATATTTGATAGATTTTTCATATTTAAGCCTGAATCGGAGCGTTTTTTAATTACTTAATCAGTTAAATCTTTCACATAAACTAATTGAATCAATTGAAATAGACACTTAAGTGTTTAAAAAGTGTCTAAAATATTTCATTAGATGAACCTGAAATTTGAGGCCAAAATCGGCACTTACCGGACCTACTCCTCTGTCCAGAATAAAACCCTATTTCAGCGTTACATTTGAATCGATAAGATTCAACGATTCATTGGATGATTTATGCCCCTTAAAATGAACCGATGTCGGTTGGCCACCCAATTTAAAAAAACATAAGATTAAGCCACCTTGGATTTTCACCATTTATCATCAATCAATGTGACCTTGAAAATGCCTCAAGGTCAAAGGTCAATGTAATGACCTAGATTTTGATCCTAGCTTGTTATTGGATTTACTCAAAAACGGTATAAGATTACTGATAACATGAAAATGAGAAATGTGTGTCTTGTTGTGATCTACGTTTATGTTATTGGTCTAAAATAATTCACCAATTATCATGGCTCTAGGGCACCAAAACTCTTTACGGGGTCCGAAATTAGGATTATTTGCTTATAACTCAAACAAGGTGACAGATAGATTGCAAAATATGTCAGTATAATATTGTACAAAATTAAACCACAGGTCAATGTCCCCAGCAACGAAATATAAAAAACCTTAGTAACCATATATTTTGAACTTACCAGCCTGTGTTTCAGAAGTTATCGTAAGTTTATGTGTTACATACTTTTTTCGTTCCTTTTTTTTGACATAAATAAGGCCGTTAATTTTCTCGTTTGAATTGTATAACATTGTTATTTCGAGGCCTTTAATAGCTGACTATGCGGTAGAGGCTTCGCTCATTGTTGAAGGCCGAACGCTGACCTATAGTGGTAAATGTCTGTATCAGTTGGTCTCTTATGGAGAGATGTCTTCTTTTTTTATATGAGAAGGCTATGAATGATATACAAATGTTTTTTTAATGCTTAAATCTACATGTTATCTCTAGCAATGACTTATAAACAACTTTTGTTTTTTTTCTCTACTTTTATAGGCTATGAATAGTAAATACGACATTTGTAAAACTGGAAGAAATACTTTTGTCCTTAACAATGACTTTTTCCCTCAACAATGATTTTCCCTCTGTCCTCTGCAACCACTGGTTATGAACATAAAAGTGCTTAGAAACAATATATTATTTTATTATCAATAGTATATATATTTATTATTATTTTGTTTTCCACCAAACATTTACGACAATCATTATAAATATTGACAAAATGGTAGTTTGACTATTTCTTGGGACATTGCCCGACTTTGATACATTTTAGTCGAAGTTATCCGTTGACCTTTAATAGGAGTTATATCCTCTTGAATACTTGACGTAAGTTGTATGTTGCTTGATTTGATAAGCCATAAGTCATTAGGACATTGTACCTTGTGATTTGAGAGGTCCGTGACACATGACTATACAATTTATGTCAAGTTTAAAGGTCAAGGTCATGATTGGTCATATAAATTGCTTAATTATTCACAATGCATTATCAATAAGGTACATTGTCTCTTTGGAACCTAAAAATTGATACCTAAGGAAGGGATAAATGTGAAATAAAATGGAGTTTGGCCTGTGAATAAATAGTTGACAGCTTTCATAACTTTAAATCTTTAAAGTATAATTAAATTTGTTTTGACACCACTCACGTGATAATAATGATTGACTTTTAACTCAGTTTTTCTCGGGAGAACAATTATCCAATTTTTTAAATCATATATATGTAGATAAAGGCAAAGGTAAATATTTCATCCTGACCCATGTCGCAAACTAAGAAAAGTATATGTTGTCTTCACTAAATTTTGAAACGATTTTTGCACAAATAGCTCTGAACGATGATTTTAACATATAGATCAATCGTATGTTCTTATTTTCGGACATTGCTTGGTAATGTACACAATTATGAGGCTCACCATTTAAAATCAGCACACAACACACGACGTTTGTAGCCTACTAATAAATGATGACATGAAAGACAATAATTTACAAATAACAAACATATAGAATCATGGACAGGTGATTGTCGACCTTAGGCTGTGTTATTCTCTTTAGTTGGGTTGTTGTATCTTTGACACAATCCTCGTTTCCATTCTCATTTTTTGATAACTTCCGAAATGAAACTTAGTGTGAAAATGCCACTTTGGGATCTCAAATAAAGCAAATAAAAAGTTTATTTACCTCAGATATTATTTTTTTTTAAATTTAGTTACTTCTGTCCATACGTTTTTTTTTACAATTGTCAGACGTGTGATTAACCCATTATTTCGCAGACTTAAAACTGAACTAGCATGATATTATTGGTTAGTCCAACTGGATGCAAAAATGTCACATTCAACACATTGCCAAAAGTGTCTTTGCTGTATTATTGTACGGTTTGGCTGGTAATTTTTCAACACAATACAATAATACGTGTCGTGCATATTTCTTGTTGCCAGATAACAGGTAAGCATAGCCACACATAATGAATGCTCCTGTTATTGAACAATTGTCACCTATTAAATACAGGTCTTTAGCAACTAGCTCTAGAACTTGGAGTGAATCATTACATTGTGTAAAATTATTCAAATGATGATCACAAAGAAAATTATGAAAATAAGCGTACGCTGTAGATGGGAAATAATGTGTATCATTGGATCCGACCATTTGAAGTTCATCTGGTAATAAGGTAGAATTTTTAGGAAATAATACTGTGTCTATAAACATTACTTTTTGCATAGATTCAAAGCTCTGATTTTGGAATGATTGCAGTTTAAGAGTTTTGTACTGGATATCAGACAAAGTCCTTCATCTGAACAGTTTTTCATGGGTACATTTTGACAAAGAATATTTGATGATGTCTATGGCAATTCTGTATTGTTTTGTCTTGTAAAAAAGTGAAGCTATCATCAACCATCCTGATACAGCGTCATGATAGACGTTCTTTAAAAGCGAACCAAGACATGATTTGTATTGCTTGTATCGATATCTATTATCACCGATTCTACTGTCCAGTGTTATTTCCTGGGAATGCATTTTATACCACATTGAAATGTAGTTTTTGTATATATGTTTTATTGACGATTTCACACACAACACTTGTTGTATTGTTCTTTTTTTTCATATATTCCAACTCCCGTATTCTAAAATTGTATGAATGATGTGCAATCAGAAATGACTTGGATGTCAATATTTTTGCAATTTCATTAAAATGAACTCTATGTGTTTTGTTTTGAACATTCAACCTGGATACATAAAAATTAGATATTTGATCTGAAAATAGGATGCATCGCCATCCGTAGCTATGTAAGCTATATAATTTCTTTAAAAGTATTTCACGATCACGGCCCTCAATTTTGTTCTCGAACATGTTGCTCTCTGGAATGAAGTAATGTACACAAACTGAGTGTTCAACACAATAAATCAGTCTGTTAAAACATAGCACAAAACAAGGTATAATGTTATCGGGTTCCCATATAGATTGTGGATGTTCTTCAGACAGCCAGAACATGATCGTCTTCAAGAAATAAGAAAAAAAGTAAATTTTTACATTCAGAGCAAGAATCTATTAGATCCTTCAAAACAATTTTCAAAAGAGCATAGCACAGTAACTGAGTATGTGTAAATGAATGTATCAGAAGTTTTTCACCGACTGAAAAAGACATTCGCCATTCTATATCCTCTTTTGGTGATTCCTTAACTCCGATCGGTACAAATAGTACTCCGTGTTTTACTATACTTTTTTTGACGTCATCGCTCGGCCATGAGTTATTTGGTCGCGTTATCCACTCTTCAGCAGATGATAACCAAGTTTTACAATGAAAACAAAATGCACAGTCTATGTCATCCTTTTCGAAAAATATGCACGGTCCATGAAGTTTTGTACTTTTGTCGTTTACTAGATACAAGAGTTTCAATAATGCACTCGAAAGATAGTAATAACCCTTATATTTTTCACAATATTTATAAACATTAGGATCTTTACTATATTCTAGTCTCAAATGAGTAAAACCAGCTTTTACATCGTCTTTTTCAATGGAAAAATGTGGTATATTTGGATTAAACTTGAGACTTGAATGTTCATGATCATACACCTGGGCAGTTGAATCGACAAACATTATATCTAAATCACTGCCTCGCATGTCAAGTTCTTCCCCAAAGCTTCCACTCGTTATAAAAATACGCTTCTTGTCACTTGATATGTCGTCCCTGACAGCGTTCCTCAATCTGATTCGTTTAACATGATCTTCTGATCCTACTATATTTTGACACATATAGCGATACAGTAATATTGATAATTTTGGTGTTACATCATCTGTAAGTAGAATGAAATAATTGTTTTATGAAAAGATTTGTAAAACTTAGTTTCCGCATTTGACAAGGTCTGTTTGTTTTATAACAAGTATTGTTTAGTTATCGCTTGCCAAATAGAATTATTTCAATGCAATTTAATAATGACCAAGTTTTAAAGAGTTTATAATTAATATTTAGATACACCAAAAAAACAGAAAAAAACCAATAATTGATGTTAGAAAAAATCTAATTTTCAAGATTTTTTCTAATTGAATCATTGCATGGTAAACAGTATGTTTGTGTGAGAAAGCACATATTGTTTTTCACGCGTTAAATACATTGTTGTGACGAATAGAAGCTGTCACCTTTAATGTTCTGATGAAGAAAAAGAAGTCATTGATCACTAGAGTAGATTGAAGGAACAAATTCGATAAAATGTCCTACCACCTGTTTTATGATGCTTGATAACAAATGTTTGGAAATGTAAAGAAGTCATTAAGTGTAGAGAATATAAAAAAAAAAATGTAAAAACAGTAGCATAACAGTATTTTAATTGGAAATACATGTATTAGATCTTATTTATTTAAAAGTTCAAGACGTGTGGAGTGTAGAAAGATCGAGTTTTCGTGGTGAGGTCGCAGAATAAGCGTAGTGACAACTTGGTTTAATCATAGTAGAATCATAGAAGAAGCGTTATGAGGACGTAGTAGCATCGTGAAAGACATGAAAATTTACCTTTTTGTACCGCTCATACCGAGAACTCATCACGACCTGAATTTATTCTAGATCGCGGTGAGCGTTGTGCGATCCTGATTTCGTCGCACTTGGGCGTAAATGGTACAATGATGTTTTAACCGAGACCGACAATTTTGAAAATCTCTTGGTAAACATAATAGTCCTTTAAAACAACTTTATATAAAAAGTTGTGCATATTGTTTAATTATTTGTTTTATCAATAGATTAAAACTTACTGTTGTTGTAATACACCAATGTATTTTTTATTATGTATTTTTGTATGTATGTGCATGTCCCAAGTCAGGAACCTGTAACTCATTGGTTGTCGTTAGTTTATGTGTTACATATATGTTTTTCGTTAATTTTTTTTATATAAATGAGGCCGTTAGTTTCTTCGTTTTTTTAATTGTTTTACATTGTCTTTTCGGGGCTGACTATGTGGTATGGACTTTGCGCTGACATGGTCGAAGGCCATACCGGTACCTATAATTGTTAATTTCTGTGTCTTTGTGGTCTCTCATGGAGAGTTTCTCATTGGCAAACATACCACATCTTCTATTTTATATTTCACTGTACTAAAATTTGTTATCCATATCAAAAAAAGTAACATAACAAAAAAAAATGAATTCCGAGGAAATTTCAAAGTAACCCTAATCAAAAGGCAATATTAAACACATCAAATGGACAAGAAATTTCATATTCCTGATTTGATACAGACATTCTCAAATGTAGAAAATGATGAATTGAACATGACCCCCAAACAGCACTAAACGTCTCACTGGTATGACAGTCGGGTCAAATTTCATAATATTTAATATGATACGTGAAGAAAACAGGCATAATAAGTGAAATTGTCAAAATAGTAATACAGCAGTCATCACCGTGTCACAATTATCTCAAAAGAACAAAAACAAACAAATATACAACAAAGAGGCACAAAAAGAATTTATTAAATTTTACAAATGTATGTGTGTGCTTTGCATCGATCTAATGCGTTTACAAACTGACGGCTAAAAAAGAAATAAAAGACAAATTTTTCAAACAAAAGACACGACAAAGAAAAATAAAGACTGATCAACACGAAAACTTGGGATGATCGCAGGGACTCCAAAAGGGTCAGCAGATCTGGATTCATATGTGGCACCCGACGTTTTGCTCATGATACTTCTCCATTCAAGTGAGGAGCATATACCTCAGGGTTTTTTCTTAAACAGTTTGTTACAAATGTATATATACAGAATGCGGCGGGATCCCTCCACCCTAACCTAGGACAGTTGTGTAACAGTAAAAAGATAAGAACGAACTATACAAATCAGTTGAAACCGCTTTAAATTATCAGATGGATAGAAATAGGAATACTATACATAGTGGAACTACAGCAAATAGACACTAACTATAAAAAAGAAGATGTTGTATAATTGCGAATAAGACAACTCTCCACAAGAGACCAACATGACAGAAAAGTTAACAATTGTAGGTAGCCTAAGACTTTTTTATACAGGGATAACAATAAAATATAAACAAAACATTTTCGGAGAAGGAAGCATTTTAGATACGCAGCTGCCTTATATATTTTTATCTAACATGAATATGTGCCTATATCAATTCTTGTAAAATTATATTGGGTGAATGTTACTGTACGCTTGGTTGGTATGCACACGTCTATGCTGAGGTACCAATGGTGAATTGAATAAATTCACATAGCTAAATGTGGAAAAACGATTGTAAATTTGGAGTTCTCACGGTTTATCAATTTCGTCCCTTCATATGCCTTTTAAACGTTTTTATAAGCGCAAATAATGAGACTGGCGTATACAGTCGTGGTTTATATAATAAGTTAAATGACCTACATTACTGTTCAAATAAAAAGAAAATTAAACAAATCATTAGAACATTATATTCATTTGAAAAGAGAAAACAGAGATTACATTTAATCGTAAGAATTATCGCCATATATTAACATATATATATATAATGTTAAGCGTTTACATTCCATCTTGTTGGCTTGTTAATTGTCGGATTGGAAATTTTGTTTCTGTTAAATCAACTTCGGTTTTAATTATGATTAACGTTGACAAATGTGTCCTATTTCTATTTGCTAAGGAAGAAAGATTGTATCTTTAAATATCCTGATGAACGGTATGTTATGTTGTTTTAAAAGTAAACAGCTCATTGCGTATAACTGACCTAGGTTATTCAAAATACACAATATAATATTAAAAAAGTAAAATTAAGTATATTAACTGCATTTTATTCTTCATTAAATTGAATTACTTTAATTGAAAATAATTTAGTAATTGCTTTTTCATATCTTGATTGTTTAAAACCTCACTCAGTCTAAACAACATTGGCAAAAAATGTTTGGACAAAAGAAAAGTTTTGTAATTCTCACCAAATTTATTCACATGTTGTAATTGGGTGTCTCTTTTATATTTATTGTTTTGTGCTTTGTCAATGATTTTCTTACTGATATAGAAATGTGTTCTTTCTTAGCTTTTGTTATTTGTTTTATTTTATTTTTAACAACAAATTCATTCACCTGTTGTATTTGAGCCTATTTTGTATTTATTGTTTTGTAGTTTGTCATTGATTCTCTGACTTTTAAAGGAATGTTTGCTTTCTTTCCTTTTGTTGTCTGTTTTGGTTTTGTTAACACCAAATTTATTCACCTGTCATATTGCGAGCGTCTGTTTTGTACATATCTGTTTGATATTTGTCTATACATGGGGAAATGGGGGGCTGTAACAGGAGTCCTGATACAGAAATCCTAGCTTAAAAACACAAAATACCGAGGTCCCGAATTCAAATAAATTTAGACGCCGATATCCCGAAATTCGAAAAAAAAATTCCGGAATCCGAAAATGTAATTCCCAAAAAAAACACCTCATCCCAGAGTCCCGATAAAGGTCATACTCCCCCTCATATATTACTTATATAATCCTCCTTGTTTTGCCTGCAAATTTAATCCAGGTAAGACACAACTTTATGTTATAACTAAAAGAGAATATAATTTATCAAAAT
The DNA here is from genome assembly GCA_037788925.1 of Mytilus galloprovincialis. Taxonomy (NCBI): domain Eukaryota; kingdom Metazoa; phylum Mollusca; class Bivalvia; order Mytilida; family Mytilidae; genus Mytilus; species Mytilus galloprovincialis. Next base: position 83,017,114 of record CM075336.1, on the reverse strand, counting down.
AATGAAAAACAATTTTGATAAAAAAGAGAAAAAATCTTCCATAAAAAAATGAAAACACATCGTAAACGTTTACTTTTCTACATTGGTTAGAGGTATAGGGGGAGGGTTGAGATCTCACAAACATGTTTAACCCCGCCGCATTTTTGCGCCTGTCCCAAGTCAGGAGCCTCTGGCCTTTGTTAGTCTTGTATTATTTTAATTTTAGTTTCTTGTGTACAATTTGGAAATTAGTATGGCGTTCAGTATCACTGAACTAGTATATATTTGTTTAGGGGCCAGCTGAAGGACGCCTCCGGGTGCGGGAATTTCTCGCTACATTGAAGACCTGTTGGTGACCTTCTGCTGTTGTTTTTTATTTGGTCGGGTTGTTGTCTCTTTTACACATTCCCCATTTCCATTCTCAATTTTATGTATGAAACAACGAAGATGCAAGTTATATGTTGATTAAGACAACAACACAATTAACGCTATATGTTTAAATTACATCCTTCATCTTTGCTCGATTTTTTTCTACAATAAAGCTGGAAAGACTGTTTCGTTTTATTTATGAATTTGTCTGTTATAAAGTTTCTAATTTTGACAAGTATCTATAGAATTTTGTACCACAAAATGTATACAGATGATGATTTCTTAAATGAAACAAAATAAATAAACAAAAAAAGATAAGATAAAAAAATTGCCAATAAGGGATAGTTTTTTCACCTCCTTAGTTTTATCAGAGTAAAAATATAAGTTAAATGCATGTTTATTACATATCACTCGCGTAAACATAGTTTACCATTGTTAGCACAAAGGTAATATTTTTGCAAATATAAATTCGCACAAATCAGATTGTCCCCTTCAACAATAAATATGTATATTGATTAACATAGGACATTAAAACGTCTGATATTGCATCCCTTACATCTACTATTTCAAAGATAAAAAAAAACATGGCATTCTTGGCAATTCAGTATTTAGAACGATATTATAAATAGACTTATGTATATTTCGCAAGTCTCAATATAGCTTCTTTTTCATATCAATTTGATAATAGTATATTTTTTTTCTACCAGACTAAAGACATGTTACACGTGATTGTTCCATGTGCCATGTCATGTTACGTCACACACATAATTATATTGACTCATTTAAATACCTTATAATTTTCAGATTGTTCCTTAAAGGCTTCTTGGATTTCTCTATTTGCCATTACTTTCAGCTACTACACAGACGGAGGAGAACTTACATTGTATTGACTTTTAAAACAGACGTTATAAATCATTTCAAAGATGTTGTGTTGTAGAAGTAAACAAAAGCGGGTAAATAAACAAATCGAGGAGCCAATACAGAATGACAGATACGACTTAGTAAAAGAGGTTAATGTTCTTATTGTTAGGTACGTTTAAACTTTAGATTTAAATCAAGATAATGCTTTGAGTAGCTGTTTATAAATAAGCATAAAATAGATATACAACAACACACTACCATTCTAAAACGTGCTCATCAATTATTCATAATTTACTTGAAAATTATTAAACGGTCGTTATCGGTAAGGTGAAGGGCTTTCGATAAAGGTAAACATTTCTAGTTTGATAAGAATAAAACAATCGATCAGTTAGGACTCAACTATTGAGAAAAGGGAAATGAAAAAGTTAATGATAATGTAATTTTCGATAAAATGTAAATCCAAGATTTAAAGACAGTATTTTAGAAAGAAAAAAAATGAAAAAACAAACAAATGAAAGGCCAAACTTTCCCTTAACACTTAGTTTCAACCACTTTGCTTGTGATCTATGGACTAATAATAAAGCAGATATATTTTAGGCCGTTTTGTCATATAGAAACAAAACACCTTGATAGTTTGTTGAAATTATTTATTTGAAAACTAACATTTTGGGGTCTTTTAAAGCTGACTATGCGAAATTAATTTTCCTCATTGTTGAGGTCAATATGGTGAGCTATATGTATTAATTTCTATGTCATTTGGTCAATTTTTTAAAAACAATAAAAGATATAAACAATTTGTTATTCAAACGTAATGGTTCCTTATTTTTGCGAACTTAATGTATGATGTACTTACAGAAATAATTGCTTAGAATTTATTACTTTTAAAGCTATTTATTCTTTGAGGATCGTATCACTATATTTTAATTAGATCAACAAAAAAACTGCAAGAAAGAAGGAGAGGCAGTTTTAAAGTGCCCGATGGCCTTTTTTGCTGATCATTATTCTATATAAAAAGAACGATATATTAAAATATACTACGTTTGAGTTAAATATCATAGATATTCTAATATATTCCAATGAATAAAAAGAGAATCATTTGGTACTGTTTCGAAAGTAATGGAATGAAATACCACTGCTTTATCCGATTCGCCAAAAACAAACATTGAGGTATAATACCACCAAATCATGGTACGTCACATCCGGTTGTATACGAAAATGGTCGAAAAAAATATTCCCTTGAATTTGACAGCTGTAGGTGATTAATCCTACATTTTAATGCAGTAAAATATTTTTGTGTCATAAACATATGTCTTGGGTATTTATTTATTTGGAATTTCTATAGAATATTTTGTAATCTTGAGGTTACATGGTGACTAAACCTTGTACGTACACAGACAAAAGAAGCGGAGAAATTTGATTGGTTAACTTCCAGTGATGGTTATTATCTTATATGCAATGATGTTTTATGTGATTTTATTTTCAGGCCAGGATAAACCTTGACTCATGCCAAGTATTTGTTTATTTGAAAAAAAGATAAACTCTACACATTTTTTTTGAAAAGTGCAAATTAAACAAAGACTCATAGTTGTAAATCAATGGTGGTATTACACCTAATAGTCTATGTCAATGCAGCCTCTGTTCTTGTTTAAAAATAAACCCGATATTACCCGCGAAATCGGGGGCTTTGGAGCGTAGTTGAAATATGTTCACTGTTGTAGGATGATTTTTCGTAAAATAAAATTATGACAGGGAATTTCAAGATGGCTATCAAAAGTATCTCAAACAGGAATTGATACCAGAAGTATTTTTTTTTTACACCAGTTCAAATTATTGGACGTGAATTCCATAGTTGTTTTTCTTTAATTTGCACATGGCATGGGTAGCTACATTCGTCAATTGTATCTGTTGCTACCGCTTTGAATAAATTTTAAAGATAACCCAGTCCATGTGATTATTTTTAACAAATCTATGACTTGCAAGAACTATTTCTTAAATAAAACATGATTATATACCGATTTCGGGGTCCCCGAAAATCGGATTTCTATGGTTCACAGATACCGGTTGATGTAGGTCAGATACCCAAACATTGTGTGTAATCGAGTTAGGAATAAAGAAGTTTGGTAAAATCTACCAAAATTAAGTGTATGCTCAAACAGTTTCGAATGGAAGTCATGTTTATGACTTAATAGTCCGTCCGATAACGGGAACAATTACGGACGCCATTTTTATCATTGTCTTTGCAAAATAACCAAAAAGAAATAATCACAAGCGAGAATGACAAATGTGACTATGCATATTACCTTTATGACACAGAGGGAGAAAGAGAAGCGACACAATGCATGACAACTTTTTAATTAATAGTAAGGTATCAAATAACTATATACGAACAATACTACAATGATTCAACAAGCTTTCATTTTTATATGGGGAAAAGGTGTCCTATGAAAAAAGATCTTAACATATAAATGAAATATTGGATGATCGTGAAGTCTGAATATTGTCCATGCTGTCCTGTGACTTTTTCTTTAAGACGTGGCACGGTACTTTTCCATCCCAAATTAATATGTTGGGTTTTGATGTTGTGTTTGTTGTCATATTTGTTCCTTTATATTGATAATGTTTCGTTTGTTGTCTATAATGTGTATATTTTGTCTTATTGTAAGCATTGTCAGATTGTTCATGTTTTGTAATGATAGATAAATAAACAATATTCGTCTGCAGAAAAAAATGTTTTTTTTGCAAATTAAACAAAAACACGACGGGTGACACATGTGGAAAAGGATCTGCTTACCCTTCCGGAGCACATGAGATCACCCCTATTATTTGGTTAGGTTCGTGTTGCTTATTCTTTAGCTGTTTTATGTTGTGTCATGTGTACTTCTGTTTTTCTGTTTTTCTGTTTGTCATTTTCATTTTAAGCCATCTGGTGTCTTTCGTCCCTCTTTTAAGTCCATGGCAAGTTCAAACAGAAAAGTGGAGATAATTCAAAGCTATACGACTACTATATTAATAAACTATATGAGAACCGGCTTTGGTTGAGGTCGTGTTGTTAGGGCTTTAGTTTTTTATGTTGTGTTTTGTATACAGTTGTAAATATTAATGTTTGTTTTCGTTTTGCCATTGTTTTTTTCTCGGTTTGTTTTCGACTTATTCCTTTGTGGTCATTCATCTTTTAAAACAAATAGTAATTTCTATTCACTAATAATCCTTTTATTAAAAGAAAGTTATTGTTAACATTTGTTTTCAATAAAGACTCGATATTCCAAGAGTGGATCCTCTCATTATCGACTTATTCGTTTGTTCATATGAGACTGATTTCACAAACTTTAAGAAGCTTCTTGAGAAAGAATTTAGCTTTCCGCTATTAAGACAATGTCATATCACTAAAAGTTTCATAGTTTGGGGTTATGTTGAATGCATTTATTCCATTCATCTTGAAATAATAGTGAAGTGGCGGACAGAACAATTATAGAAATTTAAATTACCTAAATACCTCATGGAATTTCAATGTCTTAAATTGTCTATCGATTATCAAGGTTCAGAAAAAAATTTGTCGTAAATATCAAATTTGGTACAAATGACGTTGTAACCAGCCTTAACTGACGTTACCCAACTTACAACGAATACCCCACTGCTGATTCGGTAGACAAATCTCATAACTTACCCCTTCTAAAAATAATTTGTGAACGAAATTGGCAAACACAGTTACTCTTGAACTTCATGAACTATATTTTGGATTTTGAATCTGATTCTATTATTGAATATGTTGCTTTCCTTTAGTTGAGGTTTGAGTTTGACTGAGTAGTAATAATTTAGATATGTGGGTTAATTCGAGTTTAATATAAAACTGAATCCTCCTACGCCTAACTGGATGAAAAATCACGTGTAGACTACATTTTTTGTCGGTTGTATTTCTTTTCCAAAATATATTATCATCTATTTTATCTTTTATCCTAGTCCAATAATGCATCCACCGTTACACCATTGTGTGCTGATTTAAACTTATGTTCATACGTTTTTACATCAGTTTCATTCATCATGTGTTTTGCTGTTCTACATACATGTACATTAAAAGAAAGGAAGATACAAACACAATTTCATTGTGTAATTATAGACTGTTATTTTATCCTTTCAAGAAGGTGCAGTAGCAGTAATTGTTTTATGTAAGTTTATTCTTATTTCATCTAACAAAAACCTATTTCCGCAGCAAAAAAAAATCAGCTCTACTATCAGTCCGCTATCCACTAGAAGGAAACAAAATAACAGATATGCATGAAACATATCCGTTTTAATTCTGTAGTTAGTTAACACTTCTGTTTCATCATATATATCTATTATATAGGCATTTTCAAATTTACTGTTTGCAAAAGTATAAATTATTTCAAATAATTCAAATAATTAAATAAAGAATGTTCTTATCCCAGGCAGAAAACCCTAGCCGTATTGGGCACAACTTTTTTGAACTTTTGGTCTTCAGTACTGCTCAACTTTGTACGTGTTTTGGCTCTCAATATTTTTTCACCTGAGCGTCTCTGGTTAGTCTTGTGTGGACGGAACGCACGTCTAGCGTATTAAATTTTAAACCTGGTGCCTTTTGTTAGCTATTTTTTGTGTGTTTCTCTGTCCTATATGTTCTCATATTTGTTTGTATTGTAGTCCTGTCATGTTGTGTTGTCATTTTAATGTTGTATTTAACATTGCCATTATAACGGGAGGTTTGACATGCCACAAAACCAGGTTCAACCCATTCTAAAAATTTATTGTACCAAGTCGGGAAAATGGCCATTGTTACATTTTAGTTTGTTTCTGTGTGTGTTACATTTCTATGGTGTGTTTCTGTTGTGTCGTTGTTTTCTTTTTATATTTGATGCGTTTCCTTTAGTTTTAGTTTGTAGCCTGGATTAGTTTTTTTTAATCGATTTATGAGTTTCGAACAGCGGTATACTATTGTTGCCTTTATTTACACAGTGATAATGGAGTAGTATCTGCTTTCTTTTTCTGCTGTACTACCTGGTTTGTTTACCTTATATTTGGTACGATTTGTGTTGAGCAACCTTTAATTTCTTTGGCCTTCTTTAAGTAACATGGGAAATGCATGTAGCTGCTATGTAAAGTTCAAGCATTTTTGACAAAAATCTAGGACTCTTGGTTACAAACTATTGTCCTGCTATTACTTCAAACATGACAAGGTGTCGCCATCCTATTTTTGTTTGCAAAAATAAGGTCTTTGTGTTTTAATTTTGTGAATTGCAAGACCTTTGGAATATGATATGAATTTTGTTTTAAAATCGTGTCAAATCATTTTGTAAGACAGTTATTGAATATCCATTTTTCCAGAAGTGTGGAATATTGAATATAATTCTTAAAGATAAGGCAAGCAAAATAAAGATATATTGAATATGTTTTTTTTTAAATTCCTTACACTCAAAGTGACCGTATCCGTTGTACTTTTCCAAAGTTAAATAATGTATATGAATGCAATAAACAAAGTCACACAACTTTGTATTTGTAAGAAATAGTACATTGCGTAACGTTAATGTCGACAGTACTTTGTGTTTTTTCACGAATTCTACTCGTTCATTAGATATAAGAAGTATGTAAACTAACTATACCATTAAAAGTTGAAGATTTACGAAGACAAAACATATATAAGAAAGGATGTGTGTATTGGTATTTCTAAAATATGTGACGTATACATTTTCTGACGTCAGACACGTGAAGCTGTCAATGCGTTTTAAATTTGATAGATGCGTTTTTGCTTTTTTGTAAAATTGTTTGTTTTAACATTGTAACACAGTGATGACTGGTGTACCCATATTTTGACTTACTTACTATTTTATTTAGTATGTCTGTTTAGTTCACGCATCGTTGTGAATATATCAGAATTTGATGAGACTGTCGTACAAGTGAGAGGTTAAGCGCCATAAAACCAGGTTCAATTTATCATTTTCTACCAAGTCAGGATTATGACAGTTGTTGTCCATTCGTTTGATGTGTTTTGACATTTGAGCTTGCCATGTGATTAGGGCCTTTCCGATTGGATTTTACCATTTGACGATCCAATGCATGTATATACGATGAGTTAGTGGTTAATATGGTTGTATACATGATATAAAGAATAATATCTATTATACAATGCAGTATAACTTTTCAATAAAACAAAGTTTGTCATATTTTTTTTCCTTATTCTTGTTAATTAAGACAGTGTTTAGATACATAACAATGCACACACATGCACACTAACACCAAAATAGTTTTGAAAGTTTCTCTTTAATAACATAAACCTGTTTTTTAATGTATTATTATTAAATAATCATCTAAAGCATCATGATCATCTACATATTTTGTTTATTCTTGCAACAAAGGTTTCTTTTGACATCAAAGGAGCACCTGAAATCAACCCCATTTGTGATGGGATTAGTGTTGGTCAGTCTTTAGTTTTATATGTTATGTATTATGTGTATTTTGTTCTCTTATTTGTCTGTTTGTCTTTTTCTGTTTTAGCCATGGCGTTGTCGGGTTGTTTTCGATCTGTGAGTGTAACTTTCCCTCTTGTATCTTTCGTCCCCTTCTATATATTTTTTTTCTTACTTATTATTGTCTGTTACATTGTAGTCTATGTAGTCTGTTTACCTTTTTTAGCTCCAACTTTTTTCTTCTTTTTTTTTTGTCCACTAATAATGTCCCTCTGGTTCCTTTTGCCTCTTTTTGGCAATAAACATGTAACTATTTTTATAACACAATGTTTTTGTCATATTAATTTCCCTAAATAAACACAAAAGTGTACAATGACTTGCAATTAAAAACAAAATATAATTTGTCTGCTTTTCTAGAATATAACATAAAACACATTTTATAATGTAATATTAAAAACATATAATCTATATCATATTTCAAAATTACGCATCTACTCTGAGATTGAATAGAAACTTAACACGCGACGATTAACCTTTTCTCTTAACAGATTTATTTTTAATTTATTCTGTGAACGTATACATAAAGATTCTTACATTAAAAGCCGCGCTTAGTGCATTGGACTAATAAATATCCCGTTTGGGATGAAAATTTCAGGAACTCAATTTTCGGCTCTCCCTTGACACGATCTGCGAGTATGGTCTTGAGGAAACGATGATAGTCCGTCGGAAGGGGACGATAAATGGCTGACCCGTGTTAAGAGAGAGCCATTTCTCTTGCACGTTTAAGACACCCTAGTAGATTTTGAAAAAGAGTAGGCTAATGCCGCTTCAAGGCAGCACTCGCACCGGCAAAGTGGAAAGGGATTAATATAAGTTGAAAAACTTGTTTCCCAATCCACTATAAATAAACATGTATAAACTAAACCTGTCGATTATCAGATTTATCCAATCGAGATAGTTAAATTATCCATTTTGAAGTCCGAGTCTAAGCATACTTGAATCATCCAGTTAGCTTAAAAGGTTATGACCCTTGATAGCAATCAATGATCTCCGGCAACCACACGTTGATTAAACTTTTTTTATACAATGGGTTAGGAAAGGGATCAATTTCAATAGAATTAGAGAAAATGTGTTCTTCCATTGATGTGTTAACAACCATGACACATCACCCAAGTTTCGAAAGTAAAATGCACATGCTTTCACCTAAAAATATCATACAGTTACAGGGGTAATGAATTTTTAGAAAACATAACATATACAGAACTGTTATATGCTTTCTAAAAAGAATATTATCCAGGAGAGCCAAAGAGAGAAGCAATGAAATGGCTTACTGGGCCATGCTTTGAAAGGATAAATATCTGTTAAACTTGGAAGTCAGCATGAACAAACGAATACTGTGTTAAAACATACTTGATTACCGTTACATTACTTCCTAGGTTAGGGAAGAGTTTGGATCCCGTTAACATGTGGAACCCCGCCACTTTATGTATGTACGTCCCTATCCGAAGCTAGGAGCCCGTTATTCAGTTGTTGTCGTTTATTGATGTTTTAAATATATTTTTTTTCGTTCATTTTTTGTTCTTAATTTAGGACATAAGTTTTAGTGTAGGAATTGTTTAACATTTGTAATTTCGAGGCATTTTAAAGCTGACTGTGCGGTATTGGCCTTGCTCATAGTTGAAAGCCGCACTGTGACCTAACGTTGTTGATTTCTGCGTTCTTTGGTCATTTGTGAAGTGTTTGCAATCGTTCCAAATCTTCTTTTTTACAACTTGATTTATACAGCAGTATATTTGAGGATTTGACTGATTTTACTAATTGCCAAACTGACCATGTGACATAATATGTATATTATTTAGGATTATCTGTACATTTCAGTTAAGGTGGCAGACAATGGTCAAATAGTCTTTTGTGTGTTTTTACCTTGTTTTGTGTGTGAAGTTTTTTTTTCTATTGTGACATATATTGTTTCTTTTTTCTCTCATTCAAACGATATTCTAAACATAACCAGGCTTGACTACACATAAACGTTTTATTATATAAAGATATAATTATAAATACATCAAATGTATATGAATGTTTTTGAAACAATTAAGGTTGTGTGCTATATGATATAAAAGATAATGTGTTAGAAAAAAGATTTAGTGGTCAATATGAATCTACCTTTCTTTCGGTAAAGTTAACAGAAAAACAATTGTTTAATACTGTCAATGAAATGGCAGATGGATCATATGATGACGGTAATGGTTGTTTGCATTAAAACGCACTCTGTATACAAATGACTATGATATCTTATAGTCCTTGGGTTGTCAGCTGTTCTATGCTTCTCCAATAAACGTATGCCACCATGACTTATTGTACCTAGAATAACATATGATAACACATTAAAACAAAAACATACACACCACGTTATTGCAATTGTTTAATATTTCTTAAACCAATCAATAGCATATTTCAAAATAGTAATCATAAATTGTATCACATAACGATTAACTCATGATTGTGTTTAATGTTTGACGAGATTGTTCATGTGTAAAGTCCACAGTCTCAAAATTACAATAATTATTAAATGATTGTTTACACGTCTGCTTTGAATTGAAACGTGATAACTTTTTGTTAACACAATTTATACGGAGATGTATGATTAATGTGATATTGCTAGATACATCATGCCTTTCTAGGCCTCATAATATTTTTTATACTTTTACACTGATGAAACTCATTTTCAAAAGAGACATCTAATTCAAACATAAACAGAAGTAAAATGATATACGTACATGGAGCTTTTTAATATGTTTGACTGAATGCGCAAGTCAAAAACAAAGGCATGCACGATCTGCTTTATAAATATAATACATTTCTACAATCCAGTAAAAGAGGAACAGTCAAATTCATAAATCGAAAATAAACTGACAACGTCATGGGTTAAAAATGAAAAAAACAAACAGACAAACAATAGTACATACGACACAACATAGGCAACTAGAGAACAAGCAACACGAGCCCCACTAAAAACTAGTGGTGATCTGAGGTGCTCCGAAAGGGTAAGCAGATCCTGCGCCACATGTGGCACCCGTTATGTTGCTAATGTTATAACAAATCCGGTAAATAGTCTTCGGGTGCGGGAATTTCTCGCTCCATTGAAGACCTGTTGGTGACTTTCTGCTGTTGTCTGTTTTCTTGACGGGTGTCATTTTTATAAATTTCCTGTTTACAAAACATTGAATTTTTCGAAGAACTAAGGATTTTCTTATCCCAGGCATAAATTACCTTAGCCGTATTTGGCACAACTTTTTGGAATTTTGGATCCTCAATGCTTTTCAACTTTGTATTGTTTGGCTTTATAAATATTTTGATATGAGCGTCACTGATGAGTCTTATGTAGACGAAATGCGCGTCTGGCGTACTAAATTATATTCCAATTATTTAAATGACAATTAGTTCAAATGAATGAGTGTATAATCTTAAACAAACAGTAGAAATTGCAATACAAAATCAAAACATAGCAATTTGAACCATTGTATAGCTGTAGGAAGATTCATAATTTATAAAATAGAATCAGTTTGTACTTTCTTTTGTGATTATTGGTTATGAATCAGAAATAAAAAGATGGACATGATTGATCAAAACATAGGATGACCACAAGTCTAAATTGTATCAGTATGTTGAAGTACTATTTCATAATGTTTAGTATTCTGCAGAACAAAATCGACCACAAGTCGGTCGCTCGCATAGAGTACACATAGGCAGAATTATCTAAATTATCCGAAGAAAATACGAAAAAAAAATAGAATTAAATAGAATGGTCATGTTCAAATAGTTCCAATTTCAGACAGTCACTGGTTGGCAGTGAAATGAATAAGGACTCGCTTAAAAAAACATTTTAAATGAGCAAATACTTACAAACGACAGTTACTGTTAGTACACACACTTAAAAAGATAAATAAAACACCCGTAAAAATAGTTAGAATTATACTATACAACTATTGTTGTTTATCTGCATTACTTTACAGAAGAGATATAGATGTATATCAAATACCAATAAAAATAGCTAATGCGAATAAAAATAATCAAACAAATTTCTCGCTACTATAGTGAAGAATTGTGTCTCTTATGCTATACATAATCGATCAAATATTTTTTTTCATTACAAAAACAAATATACATTTACAAATTCTATACGGTTTGGCACAACATAAAACAGGCACGGTTTTAAATTTAAACTATATGCAATTGATGAACCTTCTGTTGCATGCATGTAGCCTTTCGTCTGACTTTTGTAATATCAAAATAAACCAATGATTTTTTTAAACAGTCATCTACAATTGTAGTAAAATAAAACAAAACATTTGACTGCATATTCATGCACGCCAGATAAAACAGTGTTTCATTTTCTTTGTAAATAACAACAAATGTATACAAGTGGAACAATCAAATTTTTACTTTGACATTTTTTTTTTATATAAGAGGAATAACTGTATGTTCCCTCATTACTTTTATTCACTATAGTCTGTTACATCAATTATCTGGCGAACAATATCATTTTCTCTGTAATGTTTTATACGACCGCAAAAAAATCTATAAGCATGTCAAATTGCTTTTGGTTATGTTTAATTTGTACTTTAAGTTATGTGTTTGAGTTCATCTAAATATGTGTTTTACACACACCAAACTACTAATTTATATATAAGTATCACTGGATGATTTGCACTGTACTTTAAGATAATAAAAGAACTAACGTTAACTTCAAGAAGATATATTGCAATATCTAACGACATGACTATTGTGTTTAGTTTCAAGGACAACTTATTGATATGAGATAGAAGTTTCATTTTTCATACATTAACATCTCCAAGAACACATGATTGTGATAGGATTAAGGTAAATCTGTGTTACTTACGTTATCAAACCTTGACTGCTAAAAAAAAAGAAATAAGAAAAGTGTAAGCTTATCAAACATTTAAAAACAATGTGTTTACTGAGTCTGATATAATTATTAACTTTTAATGATCCTAATCTCATACTGTAATATATAAATGTTTGCTCGTATCTAATACACACAATATAATGATTATTGGACTTAATTAAGTGGTGAATTCAAATAATGCTTTCACAATTATAGTAAGAATGGTCGTTTTGTAAAAATCTTAATCTGTCGTAATATACGCACCAACAAAAGTTAGAGGTTAATATTTTAATATGCTATGAACACCAAACGAATAAACTAAAGCAAACAGAATTGAACGTTTATTTTTAATGAATTCTTTACATTGTTAAAGTAATCAATTTAAATACATAAACTCTCTTGTTAAGCTGAAGATAATCTAAAGTATACTAAGATAAAAGAAAATTTAAATTCTAATATATATATATATATATATATATATATATATATATATATATATATATATATATATATATATATATATATATGCAATTTGCTTTGTAAACAACACCGTGATACCATGTTCGATATATCGATTTAGAGATATACATAATACTGCTTGTTCAAAACACTTCCAACGTTAATCTACATGTACTGGAACCTTTTTACAAATCCTTTGCCCATTTTTATTGTTTTAAAACTTGCATTTAAAAATAAGAAAAATAACTTGTATTTTCATTCGGATGCATAATAAAAAAAGAAGTAATGCACTAGAGCTCGAAGAAATCAACAAATCAAGATAAATCAAGATGCCGCGAAAGTCTATTACTGATTTTGGCGCATTTAAGTCATGTCAAAACATGACGTCATACAAATGAAAACGCTAGAGTTGAAAGTTTTCTGTTACATGAACAATCAAAATTCGTACAATAATATATTTAAATTGATTTTGAGGTAGGTTTTTGTTTACTTTTCTAATGTATTGTATTATTCCCATATATACTGACCGACTTTAGAAACGCAATACTAGATTAATTTATTGTTATTTTTGAATGAATGTGTCACAGTGAAAAGCAATAATAATTGCATGTTAAAAACGTCAAGATGATTTTTAGAAAGGTCAACAAATTCTGTCTGACAAGTTTTGGGTTCTGTTTTACACTTTCTGATTTTGAATTTGTTCAACCCATTTATCGGTTATGGCAATTATGCGGTTGGAACTTGAGGGCTTTAAAGGTTTTTCCTCAGTCGATTCTTTGGCAATTCAGTTGATTGGAAAAATTTATTTCATGCATCTGTACACAATTGCACTCACCAATTTGATTAGCAGTTAACGTTGCGGCCGCAAACATGTCTGACAAATGACGTTGCGTAATCAAATTCTGTTGACGTTTCATTTTCACTACACGTTAATCCGTTTATTGATGGCCAGCAACAAATCTTGTCTACTTGTATCGTTGTTGGAAGGACAGTATGACGAGTTTCTGAAGTCATACAGTATGGTTGCACCACGTTTATGTGTTTATATTTGCAGTATTCTTAAGGGCTAATTCATTTTTTTTTATTTCTTAGTCTTGGCAATATGGAGATGTAACATTTTTTAACTGATTTAAGTGAGGCAAAGGATTGAAAGAACTGTTTCTCAAAGCAAAAAAAAAAACTGAAGCAATTTTTCATGGGTCCGACATTTCGCATTAAGAAATTCGTGCGACTTCAAAAATTCGGTATGATCAATAACCACAGGTTAGTCAGATTTTGATTTTTTTGTAAAAATAAAGCAGTATGATAAGCATAAAAAGTAGTTGTAAGAGAATAAAACATGATTTAGTTAAAAAAAAAAAAAAAAAAATAAGTGTTGCGTTTTTAAAGTCGTTCAGTATATAAACGTGTTGTTTTCATTATTATACCGATTTCAGCAAGAACATAGCGGCTCCGTAGTTGAAATGTCAACTTTGGATTTGACGGTTGCTTACGAGAAAAACATGTAATTTAAAAATGGCAAATGTTGAATTGGAGAATAAAAAGAATTAAACATATTTTTTTCTAGCGGCTATTCACGAAATAACCCATGCAAGCAATTTATTTATTAGAATGCTTGAGTTTTATCTAATGGGGAGTAAAATAAACAGCAACACACACACCATATTCTCTCTCGCTTTAGTTTTTTAATGGCCGTATTTGTCTTATTAGAATCGGAATAATTCATGGAAGGCATAGATTGTTGGGAATTTTCAGATGGCCTGGGCCTTTATATTCGTTAATTTTATCCCTCGCTAATGCTCATGATTAAATTCGAATAGCACGGCCCAGGCCATATAAAAATTTCAAACAACGGCTTCCATAAAACATTTCTTAAGTAAACTTCAACAACACATTTGCGATATATAATGGCATGACTATTATTGATGTGAGATAGACTTTTCTTTTTTGATGCATTAAAAAACGAATGAGTGTGATAGGATATTAAGATAAATATGTATTCCTTACAAAGGAAAACCAAGACTGCAATAAAAAATTACATAAGAAAAGTTTTAGTTGAACAAACATTTATAAAACAGTTTAACAGTGTCTGGTATAAATATAAACTTTTAATGATTCCTATCACATACTGTAAAATAGAAATGATTGGTTTAACATAAGTCACAAAATATAATTATAATTGGACCTAATTCAGTGGTGCATTCAAATGATGCGTTCACAGTTAAAATATGACTGAACTTTTTGGAAAAATTGTAATCTGTCGTAATATACGCAACAGTAAAAATTAAATACTTCAAAATTAACAGAGTTTAAAGTTAAAATAAATATGCTTATTTAGAATCATGCCAATATGCTATGAACACGGATTTTTTTTTAAAGCAAACAGAATTGAACAGTCTATGTTTAATGAATTATTTACATTATTTAAGTAATGAATATAACTACATGAACTATCTTGTTAAGCTGAAGATTCCCTAAACTGTGTACCATCAGTTGCTGGATTTTCATCAATATAAAACATCACACATAGACTGAATAGTAAGATCACAACCGAGCTATTTAGTTTTGTATGTGAATAAAACAATCTTATAATGTTTAAGCACTGACAAGAATTATAAATTCAATACCTACCCTTTCCACTTTGTTTCGGGTTCATTCCTGTAAAACAAATGACATGCTTGTGTCTTATAAGCGTTTTTGAGAAGTCGCAAATCTTTACTTTAGAACAAGAGATGTATGTACGTTGTATTCTTATATATATTACCGGAATAACGGTTCAATAAAATTAGAAACGAACATTTCGAGATTGCGTTACATTCGGAAGGCAATCTTCCAACTTTATTTACAAAAGAATATTGGAAACACACTATTGTGTATACACCTTGTGCTATGTCATGTCCTAAAATAACTACACTTCAAACACATAAGCAAAAGATAATGTTTTATGTTTGCATATTCATTTTCAATATTTTCTACTTTAAAAGAAGTGAAAGATATAGAATGAACAGTTCTTGTTTACACAGGACAGTTTCCCATTATCTCATTTACTAATTTCAATTATTTTCCTAACAAAATTAAATTTCAAAAATTCTAAAAGATTAAGAATTTTGATATATATTTTTTTTATCACATTTCCAAAAATATAAAATTTGATTACCCTCTCCCGAGTTTTGAATTGATAAGTGTTTAGCTGACCACACACTTTACTTCACACCCACAGACAATTCAGAAAATTAAGATTTGTATGATTGAAGCATACCCATGAATAAACATTTTGCATCTCAAAATAATTTGATCAGTACCATTTTCATATATTTTTTTCTGTAATACATGTAGTTCATTTAGTACAATATACTTACGGTAAAACCTGCTCATTCCTGTAAAAAGAATACAATAATCTTTACAAAATAACAATAGAGTATAAGATATTCAAAATGTTTTATTTTAGTACACATTCGAGACACAAGTATTTGTTAGAAATTCATATCAGGTTTTATTTAAAACACTAAACAGTTTTAAAAAAAATCCCCAAAGCTAAAACCAAGTAGTTTATAGAGGGAAACGTGTATGCAGTTACGAAATACAAATGCATTGCCGCTGTCCAGATAGACTGAACAATATTCTGAATATTGTAAATATATTACTTTGATATCTTAATAATTTAAGCATGCTAAACGCATCGTCGGACACAGATTGCATGTTCGTTATATACTTTGGTTCGGGTTGATATAGTGTCTGTTATATGAAAACTAGTATTTTATTAATAATCTGTCATTGCCAATTGGAAAGTAACATCATCCAAATATTTGAACATAAAATTGTGAGTCACGTTAGTTTAAATATTTCTTTTTGTCATTTAGCTAACAGTCAAAATAATGCTGTATATAAACTTTTAAGATAATTTGCTATGGTGTTGTATCGTTCAAATTGAATAAAACTCCTTAACCGAGAGACCTATTCTGAACATATTTTTATCAAATTTGATATTATTAATCATGGGAAACATTTTCTCTTTACTATCATATATCAAAACAGATGATAATGTCAGTAATAAAAAATCTATTTTATTATATCCAAATTTACCAGCGTACTCGAAATAACGTTTCAATAAGTCAGAGAAACACCCCAGACAATTCTAGAAACAACATTTTCAATGTATACATTTTTTTAAACTTACCCACAACGATCACAGGTGTATTTGTATCTCTTTTGTGATTTTTTAGGCCTGAAATATTATTAACCAGAGTGTAACTCTCATCATTGAATAAGCATGCAGGTATTTGCACACTGCGAGTGAAAAAAGGAGTATATGACACAACTGTAATTTTTGCCAAAAAACGTGTTAATATCTACAACGAAAACATAGGTATATTCATGGTGAACTTTACGGTATATATATATATCTTTTTTATATCTAGTTGAAACCCTTACAGCTGCCTGTGATTGATAATATCTTTTTTATTAGAAGTTGAGTGAATATTTGTCTTATTGGCAATCATAACAAATTGTATTGCTTCTTTACACATATCCAGCCATCTATTGGTGATCAACATATTATTGTTCATATTCCACAAGCTCTGATAGTGACTTTAAATGACGGACAGTTGGACTGCAAATTTTGGTCTATTATCTAGTGTTGTGCTTTTAGCTTTGTATTCATATTCAATGGTGAATGGTTACTTTTATAATTCTTATCAGTAGTGTTCGATGTTAAATAAGGTTTACATGTATGTACTTATATTTACCTTACTAAACAATACATTTTTTTGTATTACCTGGAATTTTGTTGGTTTTCAGTTTTTTCCATTATCGCTTTACCTTCCCTAAAAGAAAATGATTATATACATCAGGAATTCATAATAGATAAAAACAGTTTTTAAAGATATTTTTCCGAAGCACCTTTTATATTAAATATTTTTAACATAATTTTAGATTGCTTAACCCTGTATACCACATTTTCCCTTGTCAAATTATAACTTTTTTGAACGACAAAAGTTCTTCCTATGTGACGTTTACATTTTATGACGTCAAAAACGCGAAGAAAGAAATTTGTTTTTTTAATCTGATAGTTGTTTTTTGTGCTTTTTTGTTAAATATTTGTTAGTTATGAGATTGTGACACAATAATGACTTCTTTACCAATTGTTTGACTATTCTACCTGTTACGCCTGCTTTGAACAGAATGTGATGGACTGTCAGACAAGCGACAAGTTTATCGCTATAAAACAAAGTTCAGTTCACCATTTTCTACATTTGAAAATTCCTGTACCAAGTCGAGAATATGACAGTTGTTGTCCATTTGTTTGATGTGTTTTATCATTGATTTTGCCATTTGATTAGGACTTCCCGTTTTGAAATATTCCTCGGGGTACACTATTTTTGTGTTTGTACTTTTTATACTTAATCATAACGAGGACATATACAACAAGGTAAATTCTAATATGGAGATGTTTTATAGGTTAAGTATGTGATGTCCTGTATACATCATATAGGTAAAAACATCATAAACATAACAAGAATGGTCGAATCAATTGCAGACAACATTCCTTAGTATAAAACCTGAACGGTAATGGCAGTAGCTTATGTATCAAACTTATCGTTATGAATAAAGCATCGGCTACAAAACCGTAAATCATACAATAGCTAAGTATCCAACATAAGTAAATCATCGAAGTGTAAGACAAATGTCCATATAGTTTTTTTCAACAGTAGTAATCTTCTATATTTTCATGGTTTACATTTAAAGGGAACACTCACATCTAAAGATGCCAAAGAACTGTGTAAGTATAAGAGACCACGTACCGATAATCAAAATCAATCAATTTTTAACTTTACTTAACGATGTTTAAAGGTTTAAACGTTTTTTTTTCTAACTTTTACAAGTTTAAATTTGAAGCTGTAATACCAGATGCTTGAATGTACTTTGTGTCGTTCTATCAAACTGTCTGTTTTCAATTTTTTTCTGCAGAGAAGGCATTATAAACCGTGTTGTCTCCTATAACTGAGGTACTAGATATGGGAAGATGTGGTGCGAGTGTCAATGAGACAACTCGTCATCCTAGGACATTGTATGCAGGCTACTGTTCATACAATGCCGGCCAAAACTAAACCTTCGTCGTATCAAAATGGGTAAACGAAATTAATCTGTTTGAAACAATATATATCAACATTTTCTTTCCTAGGTTTGTAGTATTAATCATGAAGATATTCCGTTATTATCTATTAGCCTTTCTAAAACCTGCTTTATAGGAAATGGAGAAAGGAAATGGAGAATGCGTCAAAGCGACAACACCCCGACCATAGAGCAGACTACAGCCGAAGACCACCAACAAGTCTTCAGTGCAGCGAGAAACTCCCACACCCGTATATATATGTTTGCGTCTTAGATAAAATTTTTTTTTCAACAAAAGCTCGAAAGTGTATCAGTGTACTTTTCTCTTGTGTAGTTTTGTTTTTCTGTTGGTGTTGTTCTTTTTAAAATTTGTTTGTATTTATTTTTATTTTTTGTCGGTTTATCGGCCCATTTGGTATCTGTTGCTCCTATTTGCATTGCAACATGACACACCTTCAATTTACAGGGAAACCCTTTAGTCAAGAAATCATTTCGTATACTGATGCAATTGTTAATATCATAATCATTCCTTTTCTATGAATCGATTACTTACTTAAACTGCATCTCTCCGAATAGGCTGTCTATTTCTGTGCCTGAAGGCTTTTTGTTTCTGTATGACACATAAGACCCTTCGGGAACTGGCTTTAAATCTATGTTGTCTACATCAACTTTAAGTTTCTTCAGGCTCTCAAACAATAGAACGTCTGCCATTGTTTTCATTTCCTTGATTTTCTTTTCCCATTGTTGACAGTTTTCGATATCTCTACGATAAACTTTGGTTAGTGCAGTCATATTTTGTATAGTTTTCTGTTCCTCGTCATTCAATAGCCTAACAAAACTACCTACTTTCTTATCAATCAAATTCTTCCAGTAGTTCCCCTCCTCAGTAATGGTCTTGATGACTGCTTTGACTTCGTCACGGTAGGTTTTTGTTTCTTTCTCTATTTTGTTAAGGTTAACCTTGGATGTTGTTACTTTTGCTTCTATGTTCTTGACAACTTCGAATCTGAGTTTTTCAGCTGATTTAGTAAGATCTGTCATCAAATGGCGGCTGTGTTTCTCTACGGAGCAAATTCTACACACAGGAGTATTACAATCTTGACAGTAGAAAAAGTAAATTTCTTCATGTTCTGTACAAAGGAGTTTTTCTTCCTTGTTGATATTTGTTCCACTTAAAAACGTGTGGTTTTTACAAGACTTTGTGCGTAAATGAGATGATTTACAGCTTCCACAAAATGACTGGTCACACTGTTGACAATAATATTCACCAGGTCCAGCAGTGCAAATTTCACAAGTGGAAGCAGCAGCTTGAGCCATTTCTATATCTAAATATAAGTCACCTGTGGCAAGTTCATGTATCTGTCAAGCGTAGTTGTGATCAACAATCCAGACATTAAAGTAAAGGTTGTTTCATAGTCTAAAAATAGAATTAAACGTAGTAAGATACACTTGAATTATTGAAATAATGTATCATGTTGATGTTATTCAGTAA
This sequence comes from Mytilus galloprovincialis, assembly GCA_037788925.1. Taxonomy (NCBI): domain Eukaryota; kingdom Metazoa; phylum Mollusca; class Bivalvia; order Mytilida; family Mytilidae; genus Mytilus; species Mytilus galloprovincialis. The sequence goes on along the minus strand of CM075336.1, from coordinate 82,996,521 downwards.
GTTGACTTGTTTGTTTATTAAATACATGTTTGTAGCGACTGTTTAAAGCTAATCGACAGAGGTTAGTACATAAGTCAACAGTGCAATCAATTTCTTAATGATGTGCGTCAATGTTCACCAAATCTAGATAAACTTTTGTTCAGTAATGTGTGTTTCCATTGTTAATCCCGTTTCTTTTAGTCATTACTCACCTCCAACTTTGTTAAACTACTAATATGTTGTGATAAATATCCGAACGTAAATTCCCACTCCTGATTATATATACTTCCCTGTAGCGATACGCGTAACTATATCTATCACATGATAGTTTAAAGTTATTTGTACTTGATCAATACATATACGTAATACTCTATTTATATATCATTTCTACTATATATAAATCATGTCTACTACTTATACCCAGTATAGCAGGCCAACAAGGCTACCACAAGTGCAATGGATACTAGCAATTTCATAATAATGTACGTCAATGTTCACCATATCTAACCAGGTTAACTGTTAGTTACATGTTTCCTCTTATATTTAATGTGTTTCCCTCAGTTTAAGTGTGTAACCCGGATTTTTTTTTTTTTTTTTTCTCAATCGATTTATGAATTTCGAACAGCGGTATACTCTGTTTAAGTTGTATGTGTGACAAATATCCGAACGTAAACTTCCACGCGGGTATGTTAATGCTGTATTTTCAAAAAAATGAAAAGTTGATACTTAAATTTCAACTTTTAATAAAAAGACTTTTTGACTCATTTATAGTGTAATTTGTTATATTTTTTAGTTTTGCTAGTATGTTGACAATATAAATTTTCGTTTTCAAAAATAGCATTCTCAAATTATCACGTGGTTATCACGTGACACTCAAAATCTATTTATAAACGTGAAAACAGTAAACTCAAAAGTGCTAGCGTGTCGACACTCTTGTTTTTCTAAGTATTGTTATCTGTGGATAGCGTATGTACTAAAGTATTAGAAAAGTACTACTCGCCTCCTTTGAATAAAAAGATTAATTAAATAAACGGAGATTTTCGCCTGAATTGCGCCAAAAATACTATGACCTTCGGATATTACATCGTCTAACACTTAAACGGTAGACACAACATGCATCGAGGAGCAGTTTTCGTAAAATATTAATATTCAGCTTTCTGTACGTTAATTTGAATCGAAATTTCATCATTTCTACACGCTAGCACTTTTGAGTCAAAGTTAACTTGTTTCACAAGTTTTCGGGTCCGTCATTGTTTACAAACGCACAAGTGACTTTCAAAGGGAAGTAATTCTGTAATAAGAAATAAAAATTTCAGTCATCGGGAAATTGTTGCTAATGTTTATTTAAATGTATTTTCTGTTGCATCTTCTCCATAACCAATTTATTTAATAAAAGAAACAAACATTTAAATATATATTTTACTCGGAGAATAGATCAGAATGATTATAATTACACATCGGCTTGGTATGAAGCCCCTTTTAATTCTTTCTGTTTGGTATTTTTTGGCTAAAAAATTAGGTATTGAATTTTTCTACGGACACTGTAGCTTTATCTACTAATAAAACATGACCTTCGTGTATTCGCACAACAATGTGGGAAGTGTTGTTAAACACCATTAGTTCTTTGAATTGTGTTTTCTATTTTGTCAGATGAGGTGCCTCTCATATTTGGGTTTTGCCTCTTGTAACAGTGTAAACTGTCAGAGTGTAGTGTACAATAAAATCTTAAAATATTGCTCATTCTTCATAAATCATACAGACCCATACAATGTACATCATTCAGTCGTTGGTCACAGTGGCAATCACACCATATATAATGACAGCTTGGAATATATATTCAATGTCCTGCTTATTTTTTCTCTCAATAAATTTAGTTACCACATCTGATAGAAAACATAGTTTAAGAAAAATAGATGTTGATTTCATAAAAAAAACCTTATGATGGTCAGTAAGTATGGGACTAATAAATCAATTAATACCAAATATGATAGTCCAAGAGCTAATGGAAATTTAATAATATTTCAAATCCTGCAACATTTTTATCACACATTCCCTTTACACCATGTACACATTCAATGAACATTATGTGTCTCATTCAAGCATATTTATAACTCCAGAATATGTATTTATTCTATGTATGTACAAAAATGCTGTACAAAATATAATTTGTACAACATTACAACTTGTACACAACATATATATGTACCATTATCTCTGTAACCATGGTAACTTAAATTTGTATTTAGTTTATGAGAATAAGATATTCTAAAACTGCAGAATATTTTCTTTTACAGCTAATTTCCTACAGCTTGTAGAGTAAAAGTTTGGTTGGCTTGCTTGTTTTGTTTGTATAAACATTTACCCAAGCTTAAAGCACTTAAGATTGTCATCTTCAAACAATAAACATAGGCAAACTTAAACCTGTAAATAGTATAGTTAAATTCAATTGGATGTTATTTAAATTATCATTGTACAATATACAAACAAAGCAAGCAAGGTAACCAAAGTCTTGCTTTACATGCAATAGGACATTTGCTGTAATCTGTGCCTTCTTTTTAAGGTACAGGAAACAGAAATATAGGTATATATAGGGTGTAAAGTTTTTTAAAGAATATATATTTGCAGGTTAATGAAAAAATGCTATTTGAATAAAAATAATAGATAACTATTTGACCCCCCCCCCCCCCAGTTCAGACCCCAATTTATGTAGCTGTGGCCTAAATCTGTATAAATTAGAAAAATCATGAACTTGGACAACTGTTTTAATTATATATATTTTATTCATATCAATATAATATATTATCTTTTATAATTGCAATGCTAACCATCAATGAGGTGTTTATTTTTAAGGATAAACAGCATAAAACTAGAAGACATCAGTTTAAACCATGTTGAAAAGTTAAAGTTATAATATATTATTTATCATCTTTTTAAGCTTCATGTAATTAGATAATTGAATTAATATTGATCATTGCTCTTCAATAAGCATTATTTGGTACTTTCTGAAAAGGTGGAGTGAATGTTTTTGTAAGGGAATATATATATGATCAGTGTCTGACAGAAACACTACAGGGCAATCTCAAAGTTGTTTCATTTAACCCAAGTAATTTGAAATATATACATTCACTGATTGATTGATTTGAAATTGTGTATTAAAAGCAGCCAACATGACTTATTTTACTTCATGTGGTATGTTTTTCAATGTGTCACAACTTACCATCATGTCACCAAATAACATAGATTTTTTTTGTTGTTATAAAAACATGTTTCACAATCATAGAAATTAGGGAATGGGTGATCCTATTGATGAATCTATTTGCTAATTTGTATGTGAAAACATTTCATCATTCCTAACACTTTTGCTTTTGTTTCACATTATTATTAATAAACAATATTAATAATTTTGTTTTAATATTCCATGGAGCACAGCTAAATATACTTTATCCACCAAATGAAATCACAAGTAAAATTTCTGTGAAACATCCTTTCCTCAGTGATCATAATTAGGACACAATATCACATACTATATATATATGTATTCCACTTTTTTATAATTTTTCCTTTGTTGATCATTAAAATTAACACATGTTCCAGAATCGTTGCAGTTAGTTATTCATTCATTTCAACATATTTCCTTTTGTTGAACCTGCTTTTTCATATGTACAGCAAATTTTTGTACAGTCAATTAACTTCTAATTTGTATTCCTTTTAACACAGCTAAAACAGTCTTGATTCCATTCATTTTGTCACACATATAAGTAAAGAGTTGCCTTTTCAGGAAAATTATTTTTCTCTTTATATCTCATGTACAGGAATTTGATATAAAAATAATATCCTTGTTTGGGTTTCATTTATTGATCTTCCTTAGAATGACAAGTGCAGTCCTTGTGTCTTATTCAAATGTGATATTGTATTGGAAGTAGCCATTGTTTCTCATTCATCTTAAAATCCTGCCAAAAAATGATATTATTATACACAATATAATTAATTTATAAGCCCCATTGCTATATACATGTATATATGCATAATATCTATTACTTCAATCATTGAACTTGATTTATATGCTCTTAATGTGCCCTGTTATTAATATTTTGAACATAACAATTATCTTATTCTTATTCTGATACAAAAAGAGAACTTCAATATAATCAAATTTTAGTAAGCTTAATAGCCTAAGCCCTTAGTATCAGTAGTGGTTGGTTAAACCAATAGTAAACTTACATGTTTGTAATAAAATAATTGCCATGTCTGTTTAATTTCTTATCACATAAATATTATAGACAGATTAATCTAAACTCATAAGCAATTAATCTTTAAATAGCTTTCATGTCACTTCATGTGACTATAAAATAAGTGTCAGTAACAATAATATAATATTTGAATGCTTACATGATAATGCAGACTTCCTACATGTCAAGTCACTTGGAAGCAGTAAAAGAAACCAGTGAATACAAAATCTGCAAAAGATAAATATAAAATTGCATAATCAAAACTTTAAAAGCAATACACACACTAAAAGTTTTTTCTAAAACATCACTGCATGAAATGATGCATTTATTTGAAAATTATATCCATATAAAAGCTAATATATATTTAAAATTTCAAAATATATCATTAGTATAATCCATTTGAAAATATCTTATTTACACCGTATTTACTTTAAGTTTAATATAACCAATAAACTTTTAAGAATAAACCCAATTTACATATATTTTTAAAGTTGATTAAATCTAAAATTTATTGTCTTTTAAATTGCAGTAAACCTATTTAAATGAGAAATTTGAATTAGGGAAAATTTAAGTAAATTTAATAAAATTAGAAATTTAAAGCAGAACAAATGTCTTTATTTTTCTGATTTAAACCATTTACTGTGAATTAAATTTAAAGTTTACAAATGCAATAATTAAAATAAACTTATTATATACTAAATTAAATATTGTTAAATTTTCGTAAATTTGAAAAATATTCATATGTAATTGCCAGTAAATTTAATATTTAATATCAATTTATTACCCGTAATAAACTGTTCTAAGTAACTTCTTTCTTCCTTTTTTGTTTGTTTGTTTGTTTGTTCGTTTGGTTGTTTTTTTCGATTGTTATAAGCGTTAAAAAGGGGAAGGGGTGTGTGCAAATATGTTGATAATTTGATGATTTACAAATCTACAAGATTCACAATTAACAAGAGTGTTTGTATTTTTATAAAGATGGTTAAGTGAGACTTAGGCCATAACCTCTTGCACAAATTTGCTGTACCATATGGCTGTAAAAGTTTCAAGCTTCAGGTGTATCTTGACTTGCTATACGCCTTTATGACATTTATCGTTTTTTGTTCAGGAATGAGGTAAAAAAAGAAAAAAAAGAGTTGCATTTTGCGTCACATATTGTAAACGTTAAAAAACGTTAAAAAAGACACCGACACTTTGACTCAGCAAAAGGTAATTCTATCAATTAGTAATCAGAAGACTCTGGACTATGAATCTTAGAAAAGACTGCACTGAGAACATTTTCACATCAAACAATTAGAATCACGAAATTGCAACGATAAACACCAAAATCGAGCAGCACACCTATATCAAAGTCCCGATACTCAAGAAGTACATTTTGCAATATAAAACTCTGAAATTATATTTTTCTTATTTACACAAGAAGCCCCGGAACAAGCTATTTACAAGTATAAACAATAAAGTAAATACATTTTATGTGGTCATATTCTTTATTATACACATTCAAATAGCTACATGTTTGAAGAAGTGTTACATATTTGGCATCACATTCTGATCAAACCTTATTTTGATAAATATAAATTTAAACAAACTGAAAATGTATTCATTATATTTCTATATTCATTTTTTACATTAGATTTATGATTTTTTTTTTTCGAGAAGTCAGCGTATTGATGACATGTACATATATGTTCATTATTCGCCATACCCTGTTCCTCGTGAGAAGGGGCAACCAAGATAAGCAAATCTATTTATAAAAAACCATAAAAATAAATGTAATGAATTTTGTGAATTGATTAATAGTTTTAGTGGAAAAAAATGATAAGACAAAACAAATGATTAACACATCATAATCAATGACATACACATGCTACATTTCATTTAAAAATAAACATGTACATTATTGAAAGAATAGATCCAAGCGAACAAAATTTTACAAAAAATAAACAATTGTGTACAAAAGTGAAAATATGTTTGTGTGCAGCGCGTGTGTGTCAATCCGCCGCTTCCCTATCCCACCAAGCATATCAATTGGTTTTACGTTAAGGGAGAATGACCCGTGGTTCTTTTCATGTTTAGCTGAAACTGAATATAAACACAATGAAACGAGACGGCAACATAAGTTCAAATTAAATCGTCGTAATAAGTTAAACAGGACCATGTATGCATGCCAAAATGTTTATTAGTACATGTATCTGAAATGACTGATGGTCAAAACTCCATATCACCTTAGCCAAACATCCACTCCAGTCCCTTGGGCTTTTTGGGACACGGTCTATCTGAAGGCTCCCCGACTGTTCTTTTGGATTTTAATCTCTTCCCCTGAGCATTTAACATACGATCGTATTTTCTATCCAAACGCTGTATCAGCTGTTTAAACTCTGTCGACACCCACGACAGAGGACGTGTAACGAAGATAGAATCGTCCTCAGAATCGGAATCTTCTGATGACATGGTTTCAATCTCCAATGCTTTCATGAACCTTTCCTCCTCCTTTGGATCAATTTTTCTTTCTTTTAGGGTTCTTCTTCGGTTGATAAGTTTCTGAAAAACGATACATATGTACAGTATACCTTAAATGTTAAACTCAGAAGATGGTGAAATAAAAATTTAAGTAAATACCACTTGATGTATAATTTGGATTATTTCCCTTGCATTACTATCAACAAACGAAATTGAAATCGCTATAATTAAGTATTGGTACCTTGTACAGTTGTTTTCGTATATAGCATAGGCGTATCATCGGGGTCACTTAACTCGGATTAAAAAAAAAACAGTGTGATTTTAGGGTAAAATGGGTCCCCCTCTTTTACAGATTTTAAACAAGGCGCTCTCCTTTTATTTAGAAAAATCCGGACCCGTCTCTGAGTAAGCGATTTGTTAAAATGGTAATTTTCTCATTTACAAAAAAGTATTGAAGTATGAAAACCATGAATTAACCATTATAATATACGGAAATGATAAATGACCCTTCAAATCTCTTCATCAAACTGCCTACAACAAATTGATTACGTTTAATTCATTTGAACTCATCAAAAGCATCAACCATCTCCTTAGTGTTATATAAGTTTCAATGTGTCTTTAATCAATCTTTATTGAAATTCCTATCTTAAGAATAATTATCGCCGATGTTTATTCCTAATCCAGATGACTAAAACTGTCTCAAGTGTTAATTCAGTACATACCCTGTGTTTTCGGCCATAGAGAACCATTTTTCTATTATGTTCTTCCTTTTTCCCTGTTAACTCCATTATCTCCTTCTGTTTAACCGAATTGAAATACGTTTCAATCCCACCTGCAGAAAAAAAAAGAACTATGTGAAAATATCAAACCTAAAATTAATACTTCACTGCCAAAGCCTAAATGAAATAATAAAAAAAAACAGAATAACGCCTCGAACACCAGTACAGTTTGAATTAAAGGTCCATACATGTTACGCATTGATAAACAAACTGAGGAGGGTTGGGATCCCGCCATTATTACAGGAGCCAGTGATTCATTGGTTTTCGTTTGTGTATATGTTACATATTTGTTTTTCGTTCATTTTCTGTACGCAAATTAGGCTGTTAGTTTTCTCGTTTGAATTGTTATACATTGTCATTTCGAGGCCTTTTATAGCTGATTATGCGGTATGGGCTTTGCTCATTATTGAAGTCCGTACGGTATATTGAAGTCCGTACGGTAACCTATAGTTGTTAATATCTGTGTAATTTTGGTCTCTAGTGGAAAGTTGTCTCATTTGCATTACCACATCTTCTTTTTTATATAAAAAGTTAAAAGTTGAGGGATTTTAGAGCATGCGTATTCTGTTGCCATAGTTAACATGGTTAAGCGTCCTTAAGTTCAAAGGACACAAACCGAAAATATACCGACTACGTCGGAAAAAAAGCGATGTAGTAATGACAATTAATCACTTAGGGTAAAGAAAGACATCGGATACTGTCGTAAATTTACGGCCATTTGATATTCATGGAGGAATTTAGGGATGATCTAATCATTCTTTTCACTTTTTACTAAGCGCGTTTATTTGATATTGTTTTTGTTGTTTTGTTTGTTTTGGTGTTTGGTTGGATTTTTTTTTTTGGGGGGGGGGGGGGGGGGGTCGTTTGAAAAAAGTAATTCCCAATCCACCATACAATCATAAGTTTAAGAAAACAAGTGATAAAACGCATTGGATAGGTAACTTTGATCGTCTGTAACGACTGTTACAAAATATTATAAGTATAGGTGCTGCAGCTATAGATGTACTTACACCTGATCACGCCCTCTTCAACAGTTTGATGCTGACCCTTCACATAGATCAAAATCGCCTCTGTCATTGCTTTATTTTCTTCCGAATTGCATCTATGAATATAAGAATATGTTCATCATCAGTTTCCTTATTTTGAAATTAAACTCATATAGTTCGTTTATTGATACTTTAAACATACTTGTAACAGAAAGAAAAATGTGGACTAGCCTTCCTTGTCCTTTATATTAAAAAAAAAGAATTGTCACTATACATGTAGGTGCATTTACGTTGCATACAGGGGACACTTAATTTACAGGCGGGCTATACAGTTCATAAAAGGCAGAAACGTTTTGATTTGATAACAAACTATTTAAAATAAATAAATAAATAAAAAAAATAACATCCATCCGTACATTGCTATACTTTTGTTTGGTTTGGCAACATACAGCGACTCCTTGGACGCAATAGAACGACCATAATCCACACCATTGAATGAGGTATCGGATGGTATATGATTGCTTTAATTTTTAATAAATATGCCGCGTTAAGTCTAAGCCATCAATTTCTCTGTTTTCTATAAGGAGTGTGCTCTTCCGTCCCACTGCCCAAGCAAGTTCTTAAAAGGTCTTCAGATGTCAAAGTCATCTCGGACTAGGTATTCGATTGCTGTTTTAAGATACATGTTATACTCACTTTAGTACTGTACCGGCTGCAGTTTTTGTGGTCCACTTTAACCCATTTGCTCTCTTATTATGTTTAAATCCGTCACGTACAGATTGCTGTAAAAAGTTTAAAGTAAACATTATTATATTTCGAATGATGAGTAATGTATTAAAAAAAAACAAATGAAAACAAGTATGTTAATTGATTACACAGTATCATCATGACTGTATGCATACATGTATATTGATAACTAAATATTTGATTGGTTAAGGCTACTAGTTTATTCCAAGTGACATTAAATAAAACAACAGTAAGAAATGAAATACCTTTATATATGCAGGCACGTGAATCTCATTTTTACTTTTATTCAGCTGCTTTCCATTTTCTGGTCTTTTTTCCAAAGTTTTTAACATGGAAAGGCATTCTCCAACAAGAGCATTTTGTTTGACAAACTGTTCTTGGAGAAATGTCCTTTGATTGTCAAATAACTTCTCAAGTGTCTGAAAATACAAATATGTTGATATATTTAAACTATCATTGGTATTATTAATAATTCACCAATCGTGTGTCAATTTATAGTATTGCACCGTGGATTAGACTTGAACATAAATATGATGATTGAAAGTTATTGAAAAAAAGAATAGCATGAGATCTTAAAAATAACCATGTACATAACCCTATTGCCTACAAAACTTAAGTATAAATTGCGTTTTTTTAGTTTGTTTGAAATACTGTCAATTTTGATTTCGTACTAGAAGAGATAATTCATATGACAATATGCACTTCGCTTTATTTCAGACAGGGCAAAAAAACTGTGGCTGTGCAGTTAATGTATAATTCTTATTTTTTTTTTAAATTATCAATTAAATGTGCGACATAACCTTGTTAAATATAATATATGAAGGGGTTATATTTAAAATTGAACGTGTTATGCTTTCAAATAAAAGAAATAGATTTTCTCCAGCTTAGTTTCCTTTTAGCGAAAGACCTTTATATATATATATATATATATATATATATATATATATATATATATATATATATATATTGGCGTTTATACTAGCACTTAAGATAATACATTTTTTAATCTTCAGGTTGTACGTACCCAACACCTTGACTAATATAAATATTAATTTGGCTCGTTTAATTTTCATAAAATTTTGACAAAATATTTACTTTGACCCTTTGACAAAAAATTTAAAAAAAAAATCAAAAATTTGAATCAACCACTCTATAAGAAAAAATTCATTGGTTATAAAGCAGTTTGACTAAGAAGCCTAATATTTCCTTAACAGTACAAAGTGATTAAAACGTTTAACTGAATTTCGGAGTTATCTCCCTGTAGTATTAGGTACAACCTTAACCAAAGCATTCATTCAAGGAACCGTAAAAGCTGTCACATCAATCAAAATGAAATATCATTAAACTGATAAAAGTATCCTTATCAAATCTAAAATGGAAATGACCACGCCACAAGATGATAAAATTATAATATCGCCTCATTTATGCCTATCAATTCCCAATCGTCATTATATATCGTGGAAGTATGTCAATTTATTACTTCAATTGGTTACACACATATGTTCATAAGTAATAAAGTGAAGTACCTTAATACACGAGCTGGATATACGTGTAGTGTTTTCTTGTTGCACTCTACCCAGTAAAGGGGTACTGGTTTGTCGGGTATACGACCGAGGAGTATCTTGTGGCCCTCCACAAGCACCTGACGAAACTGTGACTGGGCTATTTGCTATAACTGGACTCTGAGTCTCAAAATGTGGCCTCCATATCTGTGCTGGACTTGGGCTTCTTCCTTGCTCAGGGACTTCGGAAGTCTGTGATGACTCAAGGAACAAATGCATGCTGCTGTCCCCAATATCTGGATCCTCATCAGAAGACATCAAAGAGTTGAAAGTTGACATTTTGAGGTATGTGCAAATCTTAGAATTCGGAGTTGTGTTTAGAGAGTAAATTTTTTATATAAATGAATATGTGTATAGATTCTGATCTTTATAGCCAACTTGCAATTGTTACAACTGCATGCCACATGACCAGAAACAGATTTATCCTATGCAATTTACAGTGATCTTCGATGACATCAAAGTTCTTCATCTCTATGTGTATAAGGGATCAAAGCTTCCGTGTGTGACATATTAACAAAAGCACTCCTCCTTTTAGTTAGTCATACAATAGTTAGTGAATGGGACGGAGAAAATAATTATTTGCAACAATTGTGATAATGGTTCAGAAAGGAACTTCAAAATTAACATTGTGCTACTCATTTACAGATCAAAGTATTTGTATACATTGCATGAACAATATTGTTTAATTACCAGTTCGAGAAATCTTTCAATATTATCATGTATAGATATTTGATGGTTAAAAAAGAGACTGATTTATTATGATACATGTTTTTATCATTCATATACTACATTTGATAATTGATGATTATTTTCCTTTTTCTATCTTTCAGTAAATTAAGGTCGCATATTCAAAAGTGCGTAATCATCTCCCTTTATTCATTTGATTATATTATGTACAATAATCAAGTCAATAAAAATTGTAACAGATGTTAAAAAAAATAATAAACTTTTAAGGAACCGAGTTTTTTCCTAAAAAATATTCTGGTCAAGCAGATGTAAAAGAAAAAATGATTTTTTTTTATTGATAGCGTAAAGGGGAAAAAGGGGGGGGGGTCTGACTCAGACAAAACTTTTGAAAAACATCTCCCCTCCCTTTGAAGTAAAATGGTTGCTCCCTAAACACAAGTGTTACAAAGTTTACCATTACGAAATTAAAGGGATCGTTAACTTCATTTTGTTTTTATTGTATACACTAGAACACATCCGCGATATCACAGGTCCGTGACTGAATAAAAGTATATAACTATGTGCAAGCCTTATTTTCGCCTGAATTTTTAGTATTGGTATTGTAATCTGAAAAAGTCATGCTGATTATAATATGCACAGCTTTCTTTGCTTTCAAAATCTTTCTTGTTTGAACTCTTCGAACTGGAACTTATCAATTATGGTAATAAGATAGATTAGAATTTTATTAATCTAACCAAGAACCTATAAAGGGCATCATTTTACAACAATATTATGACAATATGATTGGTAATATTAATTATGGGGGAAACAAAAGGGTCTGGAATGTTTAATCAACTTAAGTGTCTTATATTAGCTATATATAAACAGTTGAAGGACGCCTCCGGTGCGCCATAGACGGATCCAGAGTGGGGTCAGAGGGGCCCGGGCCCGGCCCCCCTTTCATGGGTAAAATTTGGTGATTATATAGGAAATCACCGAAGCATGGCTGTAACCCCCCTTTTAGGTCAGTCAGAGCGCCCCTCCCCTTTATGAAAAATTCTGGATCCGCCACTGTGCGGGAGTTTCTCGCTGCATTGAAGAACTATGGGTGACCTTCTGCTGTTGTCTGTTCCATGGTCGGGTTGTTGTCTCTTTGACACATTCTCCATTTCTATTCTCAATTTTATCTATTACAAGACCTTCCTATAGAATTTATTGTTAACTTGTTCTCGTTATGAACATGCATGAAACATTTGCAACAGGATGTTAAGCAACCAATAATCAATCTTATGCAAGTTTATACACAAAAAATGACAAAGGTCAACTGTGTCCCACACATAAGAAATATTATATTTTAAAATTTAAAGTCCTGACCGCAAAGACACCTCCAATATATATGTATATCCACAGCCAGCAAAGTGATAACTTCCTAGCATTCAAACTGTAGGATAATTTACCCGAACAGCTTATACCCAAAATGGGACAGATGGACAGAAAGATAAAAGGACACAAGGAAAAATTGACCCCTGATAACTATGCTTGTCTTTATGTCTTTATAATGTATACTTTTAATTTTGTTTAGCTATATACAACTATGTCGATGTGCTACAAATTAAAATAACTTTTAAAAAGAAATGTCTTAGCTATAGGAAACGACTATCGCCTCCGGGTGCGATAATTTCTCGCTGCATTAAAGACCTGTTGGTTACCTTCTGCTGATGTCTGCTCTATGGTCGGGTTGTTGTCTCTTTGACACATTTACCATTTCCATCTCAATTTGATTCAATTATAAGCAATAATGAAAATTGATAAATTAAATTTCATTATTTTAAGGCCAAAGTTACCGGACCTAAGCCCAATTAAGATAGCACGGGGAAGTCATAAGAAGCAAATATTATAAAAGCACATTTGTCCTTTATAAAACTCGCAAATGTCTAATTAAAAAAGCTCAAATTTCTTATGAAAAAGCGCAAATGTCCTGCGCCGCATTGTATAGAAGATACATGTATGTCTGTCAATTAAATAAATTCTGTGAAGGTTTAACAGAAATGCTGACGTTGAAAAAGAGAAAATAAACCCAAAAATGAATCTAACTGTTGATGACATCACTACACATGCTAGATAAGGATTAGTTTTGTTACATAATTTTTATTTTATAATTTTAAGTTTCAATCATACAAAAGAAACATGAAAAATACAGAGGGATTTGGAATTAATAAGAATTTATATAAATCCGTTCCTCAAAGAAGGATTGTTATATCTAGATTTTGGCGACTTTAGTTGCAGTCAACAAATAGCAAATTGTAAAACTGCATGTACAGTAAATATTAAAACTGTTTGTGTTGGTTAGAGACACATTTGTAATGATGATGACTTGTAAACTAAGACCGTGTTCACATCAAACGCTATGTACATTAAACATGTTTACATTTGGTTTAATGTAATGTACACGGACACGTCCCATTAGTCCGACAACTATTATTCCGACAGCCCATTATTCCGACAGCCCAATACTCCGAAAGCCCACTATTCCGAAAACCCATTACTCCGACAGCCCATTACTTCGACAATGCATCTGTCTTGTGTGTATGCATGGATACATTTTCTTTAAGAAAGATACTATACCAATTTTGAAAAAGGACGCATACGGTCCAGACCGTACGCGTACGGTCCAAATACTCATACGGTCTGGAACATATATATATAGAAAGTATTCGAACTACCTTAGTCTAATGTAATATATATACGGAGTTATTTCTTAAAATATGTTATTACATAAACGTAATAATACAGACAGGCAAGAAATTAGTTAATCATGATACCCTGATACTTGACTTGATAAGTGTCTGAATTATCGGTTCTCGGAGTATTGGGCTGTCGGATCAATAAGTTGTCGGACTATTGGGTTGTCAGACTAATGGGTTGTCGGACCAATGGGCTGTCGGACTAATGCGCTGTCGGAATAATGGCGTGTCATGTACACTAGTTTCACCGTGATTAAATCTGTTCACATCTATACACCTTGTTTAGCTACATGTACAAAATATTTGTTCACACTTGTAAACTATATGTCATTTATATGTTCATTACCTAGAACCGAATTCAAATTTTCGAACAACTTTTCTAGCAGTTAGGGAACGACCATTTGACTTTAATAAAAGGGGGGATGGATTTTCCCACAATTTGATTTAAAAAAATCGGATCATTCAGATGATAAGAATGAACAAATATTCTGAATCCAAAGTTTCCCCATACATTATAGTGTTAAATATTGAATTGGTACCATCGAAAACAATAACTAATTATAAACTTTCGCGCGAGAAAAAATTCAGTCTCAGAACCATTGACACCAATATTTAGAGAAAATATTTTCCAAAAATAGTGTGGATGTTGTATGAGAACATTTGATTTGATAACTTCCAGTATACAATTATTATTTTTTTTAGAAAAATCAGTCATTTCTTATTGAAATTCATATTAGAAATTTTAATATATAAATATAAAGATAAAATACTAAAAACACATATTTTGTTTTAATTTTTTGCATTGCAAAAACTTTAAAAGAAAATGAAAGGGGGGACCTTGTGTATATAAAATTCAAACGTCAGAAGATTTTGCCACTAGCTGATTTTGATAACAATTTATTTATGTAGAACAGTACTTTTACAATACATAATACACATGTGGTTATTTCTGGTCTTATCTTAGATGTTGTGGTAATCCGAAGATTTCCTGCTGTGATGACAAATAAACAAGTGTTTGAAGTAATGGTTTGCCAATAAGCTGTTAAATGGTTAATGTTCAGGCTATTTTGCTGAAGAAACTCAAAATCTGGCGTTTGTCCTATAACTGTAGTTGAATTCCAAGATTTGTCGTTTTTACTCAGGGCGGCTAACAAACTGGACCTCGTTCTTTTATATAGATATCAAAAGTAAACATATTAATTAATTAAATGCACAGCCTGTTATCTAATCTTATCAGATTAAGTAATTACACCCATTAATTTTATTCAGTTGGAATGCAGATGCTGACTATTACGGTTTTGTAACGACCTTGACTGGCTATAATGCCCTTGCACAAGATTAATACCTTTTTATCAATATGCATTATGATTTTATGGGAAAAAGGGTCTTCAAATTATTCAGAAAAACATAAAAAAGTATTTTATTTCCTGTACTTTCCAGGGCCAGTGTCAACGAAGCTGTCCTAGGACTAAGACATGTCTTAGGATGGTCTTAGGACACGTCTTAGTCCTAAGTCGGGTTAACGAAAGTCTCCTAAAATAGGATACGTCCTAAATTTGGTCCTAGGATATACAATTAGGTGTCTTATATGATAGTCCTAAAGGTTACATCGTTCTAAAACGTAATAAAAACAACAAATATCGCATAAACTACTATATTAAATATATTCTATTGTTATGAAACTTTGCAAGTAGTGTTATAATTTATTAAGCTTAGTTCATACCAAGTTTTTTTAAGATTTGTCAACTCTTTGTATCCTATTAGGTCCGAGACCACAATTGTCGTCCGGCCTTGATTTCACGAATATAGTCCCTAGTGTTAACAGTGGGTTACTTGCCAATAATTGTTATACCTCTTCAAATTTATTTCTCCATGTTTAATGCCTCAAATTGTAAGTAGGGGGGTGAAATTACACTGTAAAAAAAATTGGGTCCAGAATTTTACAAGAAAGTAGTGATTTGGTCCAGCTGAAAAAGGTTAAAAATTAGCACTTCGGAAGCTGTCAAAAGATTTCAAGACACCCTAAACACAAAATTGTCCATATTTTGAGTTAGAGGCGATTAAGATTTCTATAATTTTGATATAATTAGTCCCAAAAGTAGTACAACACACTGTAAAAATTTCATTGAGAAAGCGCAGGTGGGATTTTTTAAATTTTCATTTATGTTCTATAAGAAACGCACTACGAATTAATTGTGTTCTCGGACCATATAACTGACCCAGATACACACAGTATACAGTGTTCGTTTTAAAACAAATATAATTGCGTCGTCAAGGGCCATCATATCACATATATGATATCAGAGACGTAGATAACAACCTGTTAAGACCTGTAAAAACGACAGACAACTTTCGAGACGTTCCGAGAATTTTATTCTGACTTCCGGCCGAAAGTTATCGAGTGGCCCATAGACACATCCAAAACACCCCAATATATAAGCATGAACCCCTCAGGCGGTTCATGCAAAAAAAAATACGGATCCGATATGATTGCCATTGAGAAAACTTTCCGCAAGAGACCAAATGAGACAGAAACTAAGAGATATGGGTCACCATACGGCCTTCAACAATGAGAAAAGCCTATACCACGTAATCAGCTATAAAAGACCCCGACATTACAAATGCAATACAATAACATAAGTTCGTTTTCTTTGTTGTATCATTAAACACACAACTTATCAGTTGTCTTTTAAACAGCAAGCATACGACATGAAAATAACACTAGCAAGCCTCACCACTTCTCTCGACATTGACAAAAATGGCCTTGTATATAGGTTAATATCCATGGTGATAGAGATAAAAGAAAATCAGTTTAAGCTCAAATTTGGATGTTTTTTCTCCATCTTACTTAGGGTCAAACAGGATTACCAAGGCCTGTAGTTCAACATTTACTATGACAAAACAAAACGGGATGGTCGGTCTGGGTACTTTAGCAACTTAAGTACTCTAACATTATATTCACGATTGAAGGGTACAC
Organism: Mytilus galloprovincialis; assembly: GCA_037788925.1. Classification (NCBI taxonomy): domain Eukaryota; kingdom Metazoa; phylum Mollusca; class Bivalvia; order Mytilida; family Mytilidae; genus Mytilus; species Mytilus galloprovincialis. The sequence continues at coordinate 82,979,395 of CM075336.1, read as the reverse complement.
AGACCTTTGAATAAATGAAAATATGAGACTTTAGTTTTCCATTTCTTTTAAATTTTTGCAGTGATTTCATCTGAAATCAATTATATTTGAAAATGCTTTGATAAAAAGTGTATTTCCCTATTTATTATTTTACAAAGAACCAATGAACATTTATAATAACATCACTTTGTTTCTTAATATTTACACTGAGAAATAGTATAAGTAAAGCTGTCTTTATTTTTTCAGAGAAAATGTCAAAAAGAGACCAGCCTGTGTCAACGGCTCATTTGGAATTTCAGAGGAAACGAGGAAAGAAGGAATGTCCTGGTTGTAATGACATATTTGGGAAGCAGCATTTCGAAAATCATCGGCTTAAATATTATAATAACGGTATATAGCACTGTAGTAGTAAGACATTGAAAAGTCAGGAAACTTCGATAGATGACAACCAAGAAACAGCAAGCCCCTATTTGGCATCATCAGCTGATGAAAATGACCGACCATTAATTTCTATTATAAAGGCAAAATTAAAAAGCAATTTGCAGGCGCTTAACAACGACTCAGATGAATCCGACAGCGAAGAAGAAGAAATTTGGGACAATGTAACGATCGCAGACATTGATTCTGATTTCAACACAGGAGACGATGCACGTCAATTTCAGACTATAATCGATGATCATGACAGTAGCCGCTCAAATATGCCTTCCCTTTTAATGTCCTTATTGATTTTTGTTTGTACATGGCAGGCCTGTCACATTATTCCAGATATAGCAATCCAGCGTTTGCTCTCATTTTTCAGCGATTTTTTCAATGCTTTGTCTGCGGAAAATGTTGCAATTGCAACAATATCAGCTGCTTTTCCTGCTTCTGTATACAAATTATATAGAGATATCGGTTTCAAGAAAGATAATTTTACTAAATATGTCATATGCAAGAAGTGTTACAAATTATATGATTACGAAGACTGTATGCACATTATCGAGGGTCAACAAGTCTCAAAAACCTGTCAGAATATTCCCTTCCCAAATCATCCACAGATCGGAAGGAGAAAAGTATGTGGAGAACTTCTTTTGAAAGTTGTTCAGCTGCAAAAGAACAGAAAGCTGTATCCTTATAAAACGTTTTGTTATAAGTCTTTGGAATCTTCAGTTTCAAGTCTTGTCCACCTTCCTGAATTTGAAAAGAACTGTGAAAAATGGAGATCAAGACGACAAGAAGAGGGTTTTTTTGCAGATGTTTACGATGGACGAATTTGGAAAGAATTCCAAGGTACAGAGAAAAACAATTTTTTGTGTAGCGAGAGACATTATGGATTAATGATAAACTTGGACTGGTTCCAGCCATATGAGCATGTTCAGTATTCTGTAGGTGTTATGTACGCTGTAATTTTAAATTTACCAAGAAACGAACGTTTTAAGTTAAAAAATGTCGTTCTCATCGGTATAATACCGGATATGGGAAAAGAACCAAGTCTACAAACATTCCTTGACCCTCTTATAGATGAACTCAAAAGTGTATGGACATACGGTTTTTCGTCGAATTCTTTTCAAAGTAAAAAGGATAAACAGAATTTCAAGTTAGCATTGATGTGTGTCGGCTGCGATATTCCTGCAACAAGGAAATTGTGTGGATTTTTAGGCCATGGCGCTACCTTAGGATGCTCGAAATGCATGAAAACATTTCCTGGTGATATCGGTAGGAAAATATATGGTGGTTTTGACGTTGAAAATTGGATACCCCGGGATTTAATTCATCAGCGACAGTTGGTTCATCTCATAAGACAAGCAAAAACACAAACAGAAAAAGACAGTCTAGAAAGCAAATACGGTCTCAGATATTCTCCTCTTTGGGATCTGGAGTACTTTGATCCAATCAGGATGTCAATTATAGACCCGATGCATAATCTTTACCAGGGAACAGCGAAGAAATTAATTAAAATTTGGTTGGAATTGAAAATTTTGCTACCAGAAGAATTGAAAACGGTACAGGAAAGGGTAGACTCTGTAAATGCTGCTAGCAACATCGGTGCTATACCAAGAAAAATATCCTCCTCTTTCGGTGGATTTACTGCAGAGCAATGGAAGAATTGGACAAATGTTTTTTCCATATTTTCACTAAAGGATGTCTTACCTAATGCAGATTTGGATATTTGGCGGAAATTCGTACTTGCAAGTCATACAATCGCTTCTAAGTATGTTACAGAGGCAGATATAAGGCAATATGAGGATAGCATCCTACAGTTTTGCAAAGACTTTGAAGCTAAGTATGGCAAGGATCGAGTTACACCGAACATGCATTTGCACTATCATTTGAGCGATTGTATAAGAGACTATGGGCCAGTTTATTCGTTTTGGCTTTTTAGCTTCGAACGATATAATGGTCATCTTGGTTCACTGCCGAAAAACAATCGATCGGTTGAATTGCAGATGATGCGACGTTTTACTCGAGATTCTTTTGTAAAATCTGTAAAACTACCACAAAAATACGAAATTACTCTAATAAAACACTTTCAACAGATGGATACCCTTGGAGCAGTAGCAGACATGGCTGACGAAGAGGTTAGACATCTTCTCTACTTAGCAAAACGAAGTGCCCCAATTTTAAACCAGGACTGGTCACACATTGGTGCATATCAATACTCAAAGGCATCACTACATTGTCTTACATATGATGAACACCGTATTATTTCTCGTACTTATAGTGTCATGTATCCAGATTTGTCGGAAGCTGTAATTCCGGAATCTTGTAGAAAATGCACAGCAGTTAGTTTAGGCAATGAGGTATATGGTTCATGGGACTCTAGACACAAGCGTTCATCATTTGTAATGGCTTATTGGCATACAAAAGACGGGGAAATAATTACTGAGACCGGCACTGGGGATCTTACACCCGGCATTATCCAGACTTATTACTTACATAACCTGTTGGTCAGAGGTGATAACAACATTCACTTATTTGCAAGGGTAAAGTGGTTACGTGCTCTACCAGCTAGATACAGGTATCACTGTGGGAGACCAGTAGAAGTGTGGAGCCAAGAAATGTTTCAACCTTTTGGGCCATCTGCATTTATACCTGTTGCACGAATTTATTGTAAATTTGTACGAGCGGATGGTGAGCTTTCAGGAAGGAAAGTTTCCTTTATTTGTCCATTAAATACTGGAACGAATATATAAACATTTCACTATTGATTATTAAAATGTATAAAATTTAAGGCACAAATTATATGATATTGATTTGAATTTTTTGAAACAAATATTGATTCTTGACTTTTTTTGTCGTTGGGGTCGTCATTTTTTTTAAAAATAAGTACGTACGTTCCAACTAAAAAGTTTACTTTAATCACTTGTGGTAGTAAAAGTCAATTTAAATGTTAAGTTATTGCATTCGAGCCCCGTTTTCAATTGCAGATATTTCTGTTTTTATGGTTTCACAAAGATAAAAGATTTAAATAGCAAGTTTCATTTTGGTAACGGGGGGGGGGGGGGGTGTCTCTCTGGCAAATTCAGTGCAACAAAATTGCCGTATTTTCAAGGGAAGATAAACTTCTTTCGATACCTTGCGTATGTAAATACATGTATATACATGTATCATTTATCTTCATATTTATCCATTTGGAAACTATTTTCTTTTAAATGTATAGTACTTGGATAGTTTTATATAAAATATTGCAGAAGAATCGTGGTCTTTATAAAATCTTTGTAATAGACATACAGACTTATTTTTACAAATGCATAATTTCATTGAATTCTCAAATTTTCTTAATCACAAATAAACTTACATTTATATACACAATGGATACACATTTATTTTCTCTTTGACGTCTTTCAACTTCTAAGAAATGATTACTTAATACAGCATTTCGAGCTCATATTTTGTTTTGATTCGGCTGTTCAAGAACATTTTATTTTTTCATCAGTTAATGTTAACTTACTTTCAATGTTGTTTTTTTTAGTCTTTTATTGGTTCTAACATTGGTTAGAGGTATAGGGGGAGGGTTGAGATCTCACAAACATGTTTAACCCCGCCGCATTTTTGCGCCTGTCCCAAGTCTGGAGCCTCTGGCCTTTGTTAGTCTTGCATTATTTTAATTTTAGTTTCTTGTGTACAATTTGTAAATTAGTATGGTGTTAATTATCACTGAACTAGTATATATTTGTTTAGGGGCCAGCTGAAGGACGCCTCCGGGTGCGGGAATTTCTCGCTACATTGAAGACCTGTTGGTGACCTTCTGCTGTTGTTTTTTATTTGGTCGGGTTGTTGTCTCTTTCCCAATTTCCATTCTCAATTTTATTTTATACTTTCAGAATGAATTTTCTCTTGTTAAAAGTTTGTTCCCTGTATTTTATTTATAGATATAGGAAGCTGTGGTGTGAGTGCCAATGAGACACATCTCCATCTAAATAACATTTTATAAAAGTAAACCATTATTATAAATAGGTCAATGTACGGCCTTCAACACAGAACCTTGGCTTTATATCTGTTTTATTTTGTATTTTTTGTATGAGAACCATGAACATGCTACAATTTTATGCTGAGCCATTTAGATTAACTATTAAGTAAGCATTGTAATTGTAATACAACATATAAATTGGATATTATTATAATTGTTGTATATTAAAAAAAATATGGTTAATTGTGTTATATTTGTGTGTGCTTTGTATTATGAAAAGACTTTATAATATTCTAACGAGGAAATGTAAACCTAAATGACCTATCTGAAATCTCGTATTTCCAAAAAATCAATTCCAACTGATCATTTCAGCTTATCAGGTCAATTTATTATTTCAACAAAGAGATGACCGGATATCGTTGCCTTTACCAATTATCACACTCAATTTACTATGATTTCAACAAATATTTTATACTGAAGCGTTGATAATGTGCACAATATGTGGTTTCTTTATAGTAAAAGTAATAGGTCATTGGATCAAAATCAAAACAAATATACAACAAAACAAACGATTTACGTCTTCGGTAGACAAATCTTCAAACTATACTGATTAAAGAAGTTATTTTCTTTAAAAAAAAAAAGAAAAAAAAGAGTAAAACAACACGTGAACCTGATGTCTCTTTGCAAATTCACTAATTTAATCTTTATTGCAAAATTACACCCACATGGCCCATAAGGGTCAAGCAATAAACACAAACAATAATTCAATTAGATAAAATAATATGCAATACAATAAAACATTTTCTAAGAAAGAGTTCAATTTACAAATATATAGCACACACAAAAATTATGTGAAATTACACATTTTTTATATGAAATGTAGTAAACTGATATGAATTATATATAAATACAATTGGCTTAGATACTGAGAGGACAAACGCGTATTGCCAATCCAGGAAAAGTAATTTATCGTCCCCTTAAAGCGGGCAGTTTGAAAACGGTTTAACTTATATTTGTGTTCCTTAATCCATTAAAAAGAAACAAAGTAGTTGTTATACAAACTAGTCTAATGGAAGCAGGTATTATCCATTGTTGTGTACCCTGTAAACAATATGTCACGGGCATGATTGCAAATGAGACAACTATCCTCCAAAAAAAATTTCAAATAAATTATAATTATGTAAACAACTTTATGAGATACCATATGGCCTTTAACAATAAGCAAAATGCACAGCGTGAGATTATATACATCCTAAATGTTAAACAATTCAATGAGAAAGTGAGCGTTCCGATTTATGGAAACGTAGGAAAGAGTAAACTATTATGACAGAAAGCGTTCAAAGCTAGCCAATAAATTATAAACTGATGACATAGGATATAGAGATGTTTTGAATGGTTGGATTTACTGTGTTTGCAAGCTTTAAATCCCTTCGAGAGAGTTGCTGTATTTATACCACATGTCTAGTTAGACAGTCTGCATGTTAAAGATTTCTCAAATAAAAACTATAAAATGTGTAAAGATAGTAAACATGATGCTAACATGGCAAAACTTGGACTATTTCAGCATATTTTATTTTCTTTTCCGTTGTGTCGTTACAATTTTAAAGCTCCTGGTTCTCATCGAAAAGGGTAGGGTTTGGGATATACACAGTGACATACGACAACCACTGATAGAAAAGATACTGACTTTAGACAGGGACGTACACAATTTAACGGAATACATAGTATATACATGTATGCGTTTGCTGGAACCAATCCCATCACCTTATTGTTCGCCATAGGACATGTATTTGTGATAATCATATATGGGCGGTTTGATATAACTTTTATATTTTGTGAACGGGATGATAATTGGAAAACGATAGTAGAGGGCATTATGTTTTCTGGTCTGTGCGTTCGTTCGTTCGTTTGATCGTTATTCCGTCTGTCCCGCTTCAGGTTAAAGTTTTTGGTCAAGGTAAATTTTGATGAAGTTCATGTCCAATCAATTTGAAACTTAGTACATATGTCCCTTATGATATGCTCTTTCTAATTTTAATGCCAAATTTGAGTTCTGACTCCAATTTTATTGTCTAATCAACATAAAAAAACAAAAGTGGGAGTGGGTCATCCGTGTACTTGGGACACATTCTTGTTGGACATATATTATAAGTTTTATATTCACATTCACCCTTTAAAATTGAACACATCGGTTTATTTAAAATTACAGATAAGTTTTCATCTTATAACCCAACCCCCTTTTTCTCTTTTATAGCTTGTATTGTAAAGAAAAGATCTGATTCAGAATTAACATCTATTTTCATCTCATGTTCATTGAATGAAGCTGTGTACCTAGCTGCATGGGGTTAATCTAAATGACATGATAATTTGAAGTTATGTAGTTAACTGATAAAAATAAGACTAGAGCGTTGTAAATGTGCACAACTTTTGTTAATTTTTTAATTATAAAATGTACAAGTCAATAGCAAAGACGTTACGTAACGCACGGATTCGTTCCATTTAGCGTTACACGACATTCCTAATAAAACGTCGATTTTTGACGTTGTTCCACGAAAAGTTTCAAACGTTGACCTTATATTCCACTCGTGTCAAATTGCCGTTTAAAGTACAGAGAACAAGATAATATATATTTTGGTGTTTTTTTTCTTCGAAATGTTTTTAAACTTTAAAATTTAGTTTGATACTATGAGTGAAACAAATGTAGGACAAATCTGAGGCTTACCTCTTTACTCTTAAGACGAGCGTGCTTACAAGTTAACATATCACATTGGCTGTCTTTGCTTATAACCTTAAAATTAAGCAATATAAAAAAGAAGATGTGGTATGATTGCCAATGAGACAACTATCCACAAGAAAAATACCAAAATGACACAGACATTAACAACTATATATATATAGGTCACCGTAGTGTTCTCTCTGCCAGAGGACGTCTCCTATCTTTGCTAGTAAAAATGTAAATATTTCGTGTCTCGTTTCTGTCTCTTTTTCCCAATTACACGTAAATATATATATGTTTGTTGTAATTTGGTAATTTCGCTCCCTCAATTTTAATGTGAAATTCCGTTAGAAATGTCTTCCGCAGAATCTAAACAAAACCAAACAAAAATATACATGCAGGTCTTTTGTAAAATGATTCTGAGTTTTAGAAATATTCTTTTGACTGCAAATAGTCACAGGTCTGTACTTGAGTGTAGTTTTGTTTAAACAAAGCCAGTTGACTTGTAAATGATGTTTAGTAATGTATATTGTTTGGCCTTTGGGTTGTTTTGATTTCATGGCCATTCTTATTTCTCTTTTTGTATGATTTTATTAAAGTTAAGGCGTATGTATACACTTAGTATTAATATATTTCTATTGTTTTTTATTTATTTTTTTCCGTTGAGCTTTTATGACATGTTTTTAAAATTTATTTCTGTTTTTATGTTCTACTTGTTTCTATATATATATACATTTTTTTGTATTTTAGGCAGGTATATATTTTTTTTAAATGTAAACGATTAATAATAACTATAATTCTTACTTTTAGTTTTGTTGGTGCTGTATCACTCATATGTTCAATTCGAATACACACAACTATTTTAAAATTTACGATTTATCGAGTGCAACTTTATATGTCAATTACTGAGACCCCCTCCCCCCCAAAAAAAAAAATCCTTTTAAAACAAATAAATATATATAGCGGTGTTAAAACCTTTTTCATCTATTCCTGCATACACTGTAATGGACATTTCTAGCGCTGGAGAGTACATCTACAGTTGTAGACGTCAGATCTACAAAGATTGAACTTAGATCTACTGCGCGAGACTTTTAAATTACATATACATCACTTGGCGTTAGATCTGTAACACTGAACATCAACTCTGCATCTGCATGTGACCAACAGGGCTCATTACGTTTACAATAAAAGTATATAGTTGGCACATTGATCAAATTATCAGCCGCGAGCCATAAAAACAAGAAACTATAATAAAATGTCACGAATAAAATTGAAAATGAAGATGGAGACAACAACCCTATCAAAGAGCAGAAAACAGCCGATGGGTCTTAAACACAGCGAGAAAATCTCGCACTGGAATGTGTGCTTCATTTAAACCAAAAAGTGTGCTAGTTCAGTGATAATGGTCCTGTTGTTTTTCCTTTTTGGAAACAAAGATTGTAACCGAAATTTGAAAAGCCTATTTTTTGTCTCATACTTTCCGAAAGAATCTTGTTATCTCTTTTAAAGATAAAATATATTTTAAAAATCCTTCAACATTGAAATAAAAACCTTTTTCACGTCACAACAAATCTTAATGTACCTTCTTGGCAATCAATTATTCTGTTTGGTTAATCATTATCAGTCCTGTATATTTACATTTTCATTATTCAATAAAGCAGAACATAGACCTTAGATTTAAATACAGAAAAGAGAAGACACCAAAATTCATACCGAATCAGGCTTCTCTTACACTCTCTTGAAAATTAACATCATATATCTGTGTTTTTGTCAGATTATTTAGTATTTTTATTTATATCCATCTGATCAGTTAAGCCTTCATCAATTGATTTGTGTAGTTTGTTCTCATGTTGTAGTGTCACAAACTGTACCTGTTACAAGTGAGGAGACTAATTCAGTGTTTGTCGTTTGTTGATTTGTGAACTTTTTTTCGTTCATCTTTTGTTCATAGATGAAGCCGGTATTTTCTTATTTCTATTGTTTTACAATAACCAGTTCGGGGTCTTTTAAAAGTCTATGCGGTTAATTGTTGTGTCATTTTGGTCTGTTGTGGAGAGTTGTCTCATTGAAAATCATACCATATCTTCTATTTTTTTTTCAATTTATACAACTCAAACCTTGACTGCTTCAATCTGTGTAAACTGAACACCTAATAAATTCAAACAAATTCATCATTTACAAACGATCCTACTATTTATTTTTTATCTAAAAAGCGGACAAACAAAACAAAACAAAGAGATTTTGTATTAATCAATCATACTAGAACCATTTTACATAGACACAAATTTTTCCATACACTTCGACATTTTAAGGCCTTCAACACGGAACCTTGGCTCACACCGAACAACAAGCTATAAAGGGCCCCAAAATTACAAGTGTTACTGTAGAACCATTCAAACGAGAAAACCAACGGTCTAATCTACTAGTATTTAAAAAAACGAGAAACCAGAAACAATTTCTTTTTAAATGGGTAAAGGAGACAAATCAAACGCATATATTTGACATGTAAACAAACGAAACTCAACGTATGAATACATGACATTCACCAACAGAAAATCAATCAGAACACTAATCTTGAACCACAACAATAAAATGCAAGGTTGCAAAAAGAGTATATAATTGTTTATTGTTGTCTTTCAACATGCTACAATATCGTTGGAAATATTTTACTCCACACAATGACTGCTCCATAACGATACGTTCGTCGAGTTTCGTCCGTTCGTAAGATGTTGAGAAACCTCTAATATGATTTACGAAAAAGTCAGGAGCAAATACAACCGGAATACAGAAAAATCCCGTTTACTTCGTGAATATTCAAAAATTTGCGCTTAAAACAGCTCTCACTTTTTTTTATTGTGTCCTTTTATACTAGTGTGCGGCAAGTTTTGTTAAATTTATAAAGAATTATCCAACCATTCTTAAACTTGTATTAAATATGAAGAGGAAGACAGATTTCATATGTATTGTTTTAAGCTTTGCCAATGCAATGTTAGGGAAGATAACTTAATTTAAAAAAAAAAATCCTCTGAAACAGATATTGTTGACAAAACGAGTGTATCCCATTATAAATATTACTGAAGTAATACGATATTTACGAAATACTTGAGACAGTACACTGTTGCGGGAAAAAATAGTATATATATGATTATTATAAATATTATCAATTGTAATTAAAATGTCATAAATGTCAAAATATATTTAGTTTATTACAAGGGGGATAATCAAAACTGCTTGTTTAAAAAAAAAATATTTGTGTATTGTATTGTACATATGTAAATTTGTTGAAACTTATCAGAACTGAATAATTTCTAAAAAAAAAACGATAAAAACAAACGATGAAATCAAGCAATTATTTAAGCTCTTGTCATTTGCTGTGTCAGTTTTGTATTTTCTGTTATAGAGAAAAATAACCAGAAATATCTATGGAAATCCGAGAACGACCTTTATCTTGGTTTAACTATACCCCTCATTGGTTGTCATTTTGAAAAGGTTTGGGATATCAAAATTTGAATATTTCCTTACGTAAGTTGTTGATATATTTGCAACGAAACTTTCTATTTTTTTCTGTTTGGACAATTTTGATAAGCCGGATTGTAATGTTGTCTTTTTCTTCTTCTTAATAACGCTCGGTTTTACTTTGAACACCATGTATTCGTCAGTATTGAAGCCTTGTTGGCACAAAGAAGAAGAAGGAGAAGTAGTCCTGTGTAATAAAACAAGATATAAACACGCTACGAAAACTGGCATTAAATTTCAAATTTATTGAAAAAAATACATTCGTATAATCTTGTTACTTAATCCAATTTAAATTCAATTAAATTGTCTTATATTAGTACTTTTGTTAAAATATAAACCTATCTGTAAACTAAAAGTTTAACGAGGGTAAACTAGATTTAAATCTGTTTAAATAACAAATTTAAACTTGTATTATTTTTCAAATAATTAACAAATTTAATCACCCATATATCGGAATTAAACTCAAGAAAATTTGAAATTTAACAAAAGCATTAAATTTTCATAAACTACTTAAATAATTCTTCGTAAATCAGAAGATAAATTTAAAACTAGAAATTTAATATGAGAATAAATTTTGTAAACGTATCATTTCATGCAGTGCATGTAGGAAATAAGCAATAAAGGAGATATTTAAAAAAAAAAAGATTGTTGGTTGCTTAACGTCCAGTGGCAAATATTTAAAAAAAATGTTAGGTATTTAATCTGTATGATATTGAAATATTTACATCAATGTAGATTAACAACTTTTAAAGTCACTTATTTGGATTTTAATAGTTATCAAGCAAATCCTACAAGAAATAAATAGTCTTTAAAATGTCAATTGAATGAAATTGGTGATCAATTTAAAATTTTTATATTAAATTGGATAATATATTAACTGAGTTGAGCAAATTCTCTCATTTTGTAAAATCTCAGTAGCCTGTTAACTGAAACATGACTTGATAGTACCAGAGACATATATATATATATGTAAATATGTCTCTGATAGTACATTTTATTTGTTTGTACATGCATTTATAAATTCTTTGTATTTGTGTGACTGGTATTTTCCCATAAACTTAGAAATGACAATGGATATATAAATACTATTTGTGAAACAAATCAAAGTTTTATATTTATAATATTCATGCTTAAATCACAATTAAAAAAAAATAATTCTGAATTGAAACAATGTCATTCTCTGTTTAACATGTAAAAACACCAACACTAGTCATTTGTGTTGGTGGTGTATAAAAGTATAAACAAATGACTATAAGCCTAAGGAGAGGTAGACTGGGTATATATGATAATATAGGGGGTACACCCCTTACTACCAGAGTTAAGGAGCTATACATAAATGAATAGTTTTAATTTATTGCCCACACTAAACCAAGAGGGAATTAAAGGGGGGGGGGTAATTATTAGGTAACAGTTGGCTTGGAAAAAATCAAGTCTACTATAACTAATATTAAAACAATCTTTCTCCGAGCATTGTTTCTATTTAGCTAACTTTATTGATTCATTGAGATTGATTCATAGGTCAAAGGTTTTCGTCGTCGGTTATCGAAATAAATAACGAATTATGAATGTTTTGATTCACTTCAACAAATTCAATAAGAAGAAATGGGTACCGATGATAAAGAGTTACAATTTACAACGTATTTACCTCAAAATGTATGCAAAATCCACCTTTCCATTGTGATTTCCATGTGTCGACTTCTTTGACAAGGTGCTCAACAGCTGATGATCATGAGTGTGACGTGACAAGCTAAACATTGACGTTGATGAATGTTAGTTTTTGGCGATTTTCTTACTCAAAACTGTAAGTGTTCAAGGGAACAACGGTCATGTTTGAAGATATTGTTAATGTCGCAATGATGTTGTCGAAAAACAACAAGTTGATAAATCTTTGATCTCGGTGTAGCCAAAAAATCACCACTCCATAGCAAATTCTCCCAACGTCCAATTTAGCCAATCAAAATTCGTATAGTTTCGAAAATGACGTAATAGATGAGATTTCGATGCAATCACCAAAAATCGTCAAAAATGATTTGAAACCGCATTAACATACCCGCGCACTACTGATTATATATATTTACACATAGTAATTCGAGTAAAGATATCTATCACATGTTAGTTAAAACTAGTGATAATAAAACTGAGAATTAAAATTAGGGGAAAATGTCAAAGAGATAACAACCTGACCAAAAAGTCTATTCTAATATTTTTTGTAAAGCCTGTTTTCTATTGATCACTATTATCAGATTATAGCAAGTCAGAAAGTCTCACATAAATAGGGTTCTTGGTGATTTGATTCACACTACCTGCATATAATCATTCAAACCAACAACATAGCTGTAGTGTTCCGATTATAATTTCTGATATGATTTTACAATTCCCTCTGTACTTAACAAAAAGAAAAGTAAATAAGATTGACATAGTAAAAACTAAATCATCAAAATTACGTAATTATTGAGATTATTTCAGTAGGAATTGATTCATAATTAATGATCAATTGAAATATAAATTATAAAAAAAACAAAAATAAAGGTGAAATTGAAATGAAGAGACTGGTTTGTTATTTTGAATAGTTTCCAAATTCATTGGATGTAGAAAGACTTTTGAGCGCAATCCATTTAGATATGGATCCAATCGGTCTATGTGAGATATTACCGTTTGCTTGTAATTGTTACTAAATAAACTCATCACAGATACCAGGATTAAATGTTGTATTTACACCAGATGCGTGTTTCGTCTACCAAAGACTCATAAGTGACACTCGAATCCAAAAAAAAAAAAAAATCAAAAGGCCAATTCACGTACGACGTTGATGACCATTGAGGACCAACATTCCTAAAAGTTTTGCCAAGTAGAGCTAGGTAATCTATTCGTGAGGTAGAACAATCTTAGTATTCCAAAAAATAAAAAGTTTTGTAAACAATTAATTTATAAATATGACCATATCAATGATTATTTATGTCAGCACAGTGCTGACTGCTGGGCGACTTAGCGATACCATATATCCATCTTAACATCCTATTGCAACAATATATACTACCTGAAATCATATAAATTAATCTAGCAATTCTGTCCTATATATACAGGTAGCATAAATGTTTTCGCAATATTAATTTCTTATGATAGTTTCAAGTGTTGAATTGTAAATGACACTTACAGGAGGTGGGTGTACATCAATTTACCAATGCTATTTTCCGTTGAGTGTCGCTTTTAATTTTCCATACACAATTTATTGATGTACGGTTTACTTGGGGGTCATTCCATATTACTTAATTGAAATAAGTAAATGAATGATAAAATGTAAAAATGTTTTCTGTACTTTGGAAGGTTGCTCACTCGTTGAAACATGTTATACAAGTCTCGTTGGTATCAGTTAAAATATCAAACTTGAGAGTAAACAATAAAAACCAAAGGGAAAATTGAATCTTTACCAAAACAAGTCAGACCTCCACCTTACTTATCGTTGTATTTCATTTTTTTACTAGAATGCAGAAACGAATAAATAATGTGTAACTTTTAAGTACCAAATATTAACGAAAAACAGTTGTTTAATCTGAATAGTTTGTAGAGTAATCGCGCGTGTACTCAATGATAATCCCCGTATTTTTTATAAGTTGAAGAATAACCAGCGCTCATATCTGCCTGCATCGTTTGTTTTTTCAAATCATATCAAAATACATTTTGAAGTGTTATACTTGTATATATATTTATAGACAATGACCTACTATTTTAAATATAATTGTATATGGAAGATTCACGTTGTATTTTTAAAAAACTAAATTATGACTTAAAAAGATATATTGCAATATTCATTGTCATTATTATTTTGCTATAATCTCAAACACAACTGACAACTGATTGATGTGAGATGGAAGTTTTTTTTTAAACAGTTACATCTCAGAGAACGAACGACTTGGAGATGATTGTAGGATGATAGTACTAAGGTATGTTACTTACATAGACACTCCTTGGCTGCAAACAATACCAGGGAAGAAAAGTGTAAACACTGTAAAACAATTTTAACTGCCACTTGTTTAATTAATAACGTTTAATAATCCTAATCAAATACAGTTTTTTTTTCAGAAATGATAGATATAACGCGAGTCACAGAATGCAACTGTGAATTATTCCTGTTTAGGTTCATGTAATTGTACAGGTATCATTCTATTTACCCGTTAAGGGTTACAGTTCCTCTGGTATCTTTCGTCCCTCTTTTAATTGGGGTAAAATTTTTATTGAACAAAATGTGCTCTAAAATATGTAATTTAGTGTGTTGGTACATTCACGGTTCATCAATTTGCTATTTGTTTTCAAATAAAAGAATAAATTGCAAATGGATATGAATATCTAAAAAGCATATTTTAACACTTCAACTATTTAATTCTGTATATAAGAAAGATCCTTTCACAATGTTTATGAAATTTAATACATATCCGTACATATGATCTGTTTTTGGCTTCTCACTTCAAAATCAAAAGTACTTTTCATGATTGCGTTTTTTCAAGGTATGACAATATTATTAGTTACACAGTGTGCAATTGTCCTATTACGAGAATTTATCGGGTCAATAAAATTCATATCGGGTGAACACTGTGTAACGAATTTATCCTGATTTTTTTTTATTTTATATCTTATTATATTCAAATTCATTTTAGGACATTAGCAACCAAATATATTATAGATATTAAATCTGAAACTTAAAAACTTTAAAGCATCTCAATTTTTTTTTATTAGGTCAATGGTATCAGGGAGATAATTCCAATTGACGTAATAAATAAGGGAGATAATTCCAATTGACGTGATAAAAAATTGTACTGAAATTTATTAGGACAATATCAGCAAATCAAATTGCAAAAATTACTCTGAATAAGGATAATAATATATATAATTCAAGAGCCCATGCTTTTATATGTGACTACTGATTAAAAATATGTATAGCAGGATCAGTTTACCCTTCCGGAGCACCCCATATTTTGGTGGGGTTTGTTTTGCTTAGTCTTTAGTTGTTCATATTGTGTCATGTGGACTATGATTTGTTTGTTTGTCATTTTCGTTATTAGCTATGGCGTTGTCAGTTTATTTCCGATCTATGAGTTTGAATGTCCCCTGGAATATGTCGTCCCTTTTTTATATGAAATCTTAAAATTAAACATACTTTATATCTATGATTGCAGATTAAAAACACACATCAATGTATTGTGAATAGACGAGTCCAAATGCTATTGGTCGTATACACATAAGCGTATTTTGATTGCCAATTGTAATCACATGTAAACATTGTCGACATACCAGTCAAATGGCTATATGTATTATTAGTATAATATTAATAAAAGATAAAGAAAAGTTTTTTATGAAAGCAAAGTCTACTAGACAACTACACTTTTCAATATTATGACATGTATCAACAGAGCGTACACAGGCATACACGTTTTCCATGTTAAAACATGTTTATTTATGTATTTTTTTTCTGTAATCAATCATTTTAGTACAATATACTTACGTTGAAACCTGAGAGTTCCTGTAATAACAATTATCAAATAACCATAACATACAAAATATACGTTTAAAAAAAAGATATTGTAGACCAAGTATGTATTCTTTCAATCGATGCATGACTTTTGAACAGCGGTATACTTATGTATATGTAGTCTTTGTTCATTTGAGAAACATGGATGTGTTGTCGCTGTCAAAATAAATGTAATTGTATTCTGAATACTAAAAACAATTGCTTAAAATTAAGTACAAACTAAATTGCTTAAAATTACAACTAAATTGCCTAAAGTTACAACTAAATTGCTTAAAATTAAAACTAAAGTTCTTAAAATTAAAAATAAATTGCTTAAAATTAAAACTAATTGGATATAGGAAGATGTGGTGTGAGTGCCAATGAAACAACTTTCCATCTAAGTCACAATTTATAAAAGTAAACCATTATAGGTCAATGTATGTTAAAACCACCATTGAATACATACTACGTGTGTCTTATGTGCTTAAATGCATTTCACTGTCGTATCACTATTTTGTAAACACTAAAACATGGTTATCAATCTTTTTGGTCAGTTAAGAAAAAACATCTTTCACAATATTTAAACCTAAAACTGTAAATCACATTTATATAGTTATAGTTTAATTACCGTCATTTGACTAGCAGCTACTGTGATACTCTCCTTTTTTTTAGCTTTTAACAAAATTCGTTATGTTTGTGCGTTGTTAACAATAAATGACAACTAGCATATCCTACTATTAAGAGGGAATGTCACAAATCATCAAGCTTGGCTCTGAAACTTGAAAAAAAATTTCCCCTGTTTTTCTGTTCTAAATTGACCATCTTAATTGTACTAATCATTTTTTTGGCATATGAATAATTTAAAGTCACCTTTATTAATGATTTCAGAAGTTTCCATGGAAACGGCTAATAATACCAAAATAAACTCATTTTCTATGATTTTCATGTATATTTTATTGGCATTTACTACTGTTAAACACATTTCAATTTATAAGTAGATTAATGTTACATAAACAAAGTTTCTAAACTAACATACTTTAGAAAAAATAGTATTGGTTATTGGGTTGCTATGGTAACCAATATTTGAGACATTTTTGAAAATAACAAAATTCTAAAATAGCCCTCTAACATAAAATTGAATATTTCAACTCTGCAACAAAATAGGCAAAAAATGTATGTTGCATACAAATGACCAAGAGTATCTCTATCAAAATCAAAGATAAAATAGAGAAGCCTTTTTATAAAAATATCAGGAAAATTGTGTTAAAAAATCACATTTTTGCTTAATTTTCATTTTTTCAAATTTTGAATGCTAGAGCTAAATTCATTTGCAGAATTATCTTTTTAGAGGATTAGTTGTAATAGAAGGAAAATAACTTGCATAAAAAAGACAATACAGCTGAAAAAGTCCTTAGCAACCAGTTTTACACCATAGCAACCCCCCCCCCTTTTTCAATAAAAATGCAAAAAAATGTGTTTTTTGTCCATCATACACTAGTTTTCTTGATTGAACAATAATGATCACATTTAGATACATTTAATTACCTGACATCATTTAGAAAAAAAGAATAAGTT
The DNA here is from genome assembly GCA_037788925.1 of Mytilus galloprovincialis. Classification (NCBI taxonomy): domain Eukaryota; kingdom Metazoa; phylum Mollusca; class Bivalvia; order Mytilida; family Mytilidae; genus Mytilus; species Mytilus galloprovincialis. Next base: position 82,961,716 of record CM075336.1, on the reverse strand, counting down.
CAACTGTTTACATCTTAGAAACTAATTTTACAACATAGCAACAATTTTATACCTTAGCAACTGAATTTAAAAAAATGTTTTTTGTTGCATTCAAACTTTTTACAAACTTTTTTTTTCATGATAAATGATTTAATTGAAAAATAATTTCTCCCTAGCAACCATCTATACAGTTGTATGCCTTAGCAACCAAATCAGTTCCTTAACAACTATATTAAAAAGAATGTTTTTGTCTTGGAAGAAAATAGTAATGTATTGCAAAAAAAATAATACATTTGCCTAAGATCTACATTAAAACATAGCAACCTGTTTTTTTGTATACATAAGCTACAACATTAAAAAAGTTGTGTCCATAACAGTGGTTACATAAGATCTAAGCTGCTTCAGATCAAAATCAAGACATCTGTTAACCTTCCCTATATTTCCCATGCACATTCAAGAACTTTATGACTTAAAATAAGAACCACATAAAAAGCCAAAACTCGTCTTTTAATCTGTATTTGAAAGTTTTAAATTCAATCAAAATCTTATACATGTCCATTTTTTAACTGCACTTGCATATGTTGGAGTTTTATCAACAAATGTGTATAGAGCATAACACTGAGAAGAAGTGTTTGGACTTTCAAAAAAATTAGTTAGAAACTTTCAAATGCATTAGCGATTGCAATCAAAATTAAAGAACCTTAGTGAGCACGCTCACATACCCCACGTCCCCACATTGTCATTGGAGAAATTAAATAAGTGTAAGAAAAAAAAATTGTATAAGAAAAAATTTTGAATAATAATTTCCTGTCAATATGCACATCTACATAGTATGTCCTTATTATCTACAAAATTTCATGAAATTCTGTTGTGTGGTTTCAGAGGAGTTGAGATGACAAACTGTTGCAAAAGTACATTGAAGCAAATAAGTTCAAAGGGGCGTAACTCCTAGAAAAAAAATTAAATCGTAATTTCCTGTCGATATGCACATCTACATAATGTGTCCTTATTATCTTAAAAGGTTTCATGAAATTCTGTTGTGTAGTTTCAGAGGAGTTGCGATGACGAACTGTTGCAGTAGTACATTAAAGTAAATAAGTTCAAAGGGGCGTAACTCCCAGAAAAAAATTGAATCGCAATTTCTCGTCGATATGCACAACTACATAGTATGTCCTTATTATCTGAAAAGGTTTCGTGAAATTCTGTTGTGTGGTTTGAGAGGAGTTGTGATGACAAACTGTTGCAGTAGTACATTAAAGTAAATAAGTTCAAAGGGGTGTAACTCCTAGAGAAAAAAATTGAATCACAATTTCCCGTCGATATGCACAACTACATAGTATGTCCTTATTATCTGAAAAGGTTTCGTGAAATTCTGTTGTGTGGTTTGAGAGGAGTTGCGATGACAAACTGTTGCAGAAGTACATTAAAGTAAATAAGTTCAAAGGGGCATAACTCCTAGAGAAAAAATTGAATCACAATTTCCCGTCGATATGCACAACTACATAGTATGTCCTTATTATCTGAAAAGGTTTCGTGAAATTCTGTTGTGTGGTTTGAGAGGAGTTGCGATGACAAACTGTTGCAGAAGTACATTAAAGTAAATAAGTTCAAAGGGGCATAACTCCTAGAAAAAAAATTGAATCGCAATTTCCTGTCGATATGCACAACTACATAGTATGTCCTTATTATCTGAAAAGGTTTCGTGAAATTCTGTTGTGTGGTTTGAGAGGAGTTGCGATGACAAGAAACAGGACTGACGGACTGACGGACGGACGGGTCAAAAACATTATACCCTCCGCAACCCGTTGCGTGGGGTATAATTATTGTTCTAATCTACAGTCAATAGTTATCTTACATTAATGAACATTCTTGAATTTCATATATTTTTGATTGTAAGAATATAAAGAATACAAGAAAACTACACATCATTTATGTGTGTGCATAAGGTGCATTATTTTTCATGAATGAAATCTTGAAGTTCTTTATTGACTTAAGTGAATAATGAAGTCAAAAGGGGCTATTGCTCCACCAGCAAGCATCAATCTGACAATGTCATTTATTTTGTCAAAGCAAACTTGATTTATCATACAACTTTTAGACAGATAAACAGAACTACAGTATATGTATCTTTTGATGTATATATATGGTATTTGCCTAAAATCTTGAATAACTTCTTAATCTAAAAAATACATGTATCAATATACAATTAGTTCATATTTATTGTCAGGCTTCTGGCGTCAATTATATTGTTTTCATACTCTTCAGCAACAAAGTCTTCACTTTCATAACTGTTTTGTGCTGATTTTCTTTTTTCTAGTGAGAGTCTGCTGAAAAAGCTTGAAATCTGTGATGGAGTCAGAAATAAATCTTGAGAAAACCTTCTCTTCCCATTTTTTTTTATTGTTCTCATCATCACTGATACCTCCTCAGGGTCATACTTATGTCCTGTCATTTCACCCTTTTGGAACATTTCTTTCAAAAACCCAATCTGTTCACTGGAAAATCTCTTAACAGAATGTTTGTTTTTTAAGGCCCATCCTCTAACTAAGGTAGAACATTCAGCTGAAGGATTAACTGAGCTTCTTACAAGCATAGATTGCTTGGTATCTATTTGCCTAACATACTCGACCTTAGATTTGTCTGACAGGGATTTCAGTTCTGGCTTGCATTGATGGTCACCTTTATCAAGATGGTTACTCAAATTTCCATATCTCATGAAAGTGAGGAGGCAATGCGGTTCCGGACAGGTGAAGATGAAAGAGCTATTGTCTGCAATTTGTGTATTGGTATCATTGTCGTTGCTCATTATGTTTGATACAGCCTCGGATACAGCAGGATTTATATCTTCAGTAGCAGCTATTGGTTTAGGAACCTTTACAACGTCATCTGTAGAATTTGATTTCAGAATTGTTACAGATGGGAAATTGTCATAGATATGAACAGATGTGTTTATGATCTTTACTCCTTTTCCAATCTGGTATTGCCTGAACGCTAACACATGATCAGCATGATATTGAAAATTATTTAAAGTTGTAATATCTTTAATTTTCACTGCTTTTTTCACAATAATTCCACATGGTGGGGTTGCTGTAACGACTTGAACATTCTTAATGTTAGACTTAATGACAGCACTCAAAAATTCATTTGAAGTAGTGACATTATTTCCTTCATTTACATAATTTCTAATCGACCCTTTGATATGTGCAGCTCTCCGATCGCATATACTTTTTCCACCTTGTGGGTCAGCGAAATCCACTTGCGCAACCTTTAAAGCACTCACATGATTCAGAAGAGGAATACAAAAAATTGCCTCTACACTATGAAAACAACCAGCATTGTCTGATCGTATAAATGCTTTTGTCAAATTTTGGTTTTTCTCTTTTAATTTTAACAAGGAATCTTTCAAAATTGCATTAGATGTTACAGCATCTTGATTGGCATTGTCAAATATATGGACAATAGTGTGACTGTGTAAAACACCATTAATTATGTATGTGCCAACTGTTATATGCCAATTCATTCCTCTTTTGGCAAACCACTTTGATTGTGATTCCCTATACATCATGGGAAGAAGCTTCATTGCCCAATCCCTCTCTATAAGTACTTCCCCATCTGATAAATTCTCTATAACATGACATCGAGCTCTATCTTGATTAACTGATCTCAGTAAGTGCTTTTTCCATTCTTCCAACGACTTTACACTCTGAAAAAAATTTACATATACAGTCGTTTGAATATAAGACCATTGCTAGAAAATATAAAAAATATTTCTGCTTGTTCACATTTCAAAATCGTGCAGAAAAATATTGTTAACGAAGAATACTTAAAAGGCAATATTATATAAGATAAAGATTTAAATCAATTAAGTTAAAATCTGCTCTCAAGAAATTATACCACCTGGTTGCTCATTATGATAAAAAATATTACAAATTATTTCTGACATTTGGTTTTTGGTGGAATTATGTTGTTTTTAATATTTTTAGTTTTTGTGTTAGATGTTGATAGCTATTATCCTCTGATTTTCTGACTATTTGTTTATTTTATGGTTAAGGTTGTTATTAGTCTTTCAACAATGAACATACTTGCAAATTAAAGTAAAGTACAATTTGACATTTATCTTCATTTGTTTCGTGCAATGTTTAAAATTTGCAAAGAAATGAATAGATGTTTGTTACATCAGGTAATAAACATAACCTTTATGAGGCAAAAGTGAGGGAAATTAAGAGATAACTGTATTATATTCAATGATTTGAGGACGTTTCATCAGTTTTACTGTCCCTAATTCAGTAGCAGAGACAGGTACACAGGTATTTTCTAATGCAAAACAAATACATAATTCAATTTCAATCATTATTTCAGTGTAAAATTTTCATTAAAGAAAGTCAGCTTTTTTAGTTACAGATAAGGAGATAGAAAATTTTACATTTACTATTATCCAATCAGAATCATTTATACCAATAATTGCGTTAGAATATCCATAAGACACCAACCCATGTCAGATATAAGATTTATTTGACAATGGATAATTGTCTGATATCTGATTTATTTCCCAAACAGAGAAATGTAAAATACTTCTTGCATCCTTGGACCAAATAAAATGGTATATGTGGTTCCAGTTACATCTAAAAAAAATGTGGTAGCAAAGTACTGGTAGGGATTTTACTTCTTCCTTTGGTATTTTTTAACATTGAATCTATGGGAGCAACATTCTGACTTTAACAATGCTTCATGAATAATGGCTGTATCTGCATTTTGCACGCTGACGTCATATAGCACAGATTTAAAACTGAACCAAATATTTTTTATACTAAGGCAAAGATCTTAAATTCCCAAATTTGGTTTCGTAAACATAAATGTTGACATTTTCTAAATACCTGAGACAAAGAATATTGAATGTCATCTTTCTGGTCTTCACTTTCAAACTCTACTTCCCCTGCAGCCTGTTTGATTCCTTCAATTACATGATACAAATCATTACAATTTGCACATGCAGCATCATGGGAGTGTGAACATGCTACACTGTACTCTCCACTGTCAGAAGAGAGAGCAAACTGACAACAATGGTCTGGTATTTCAGTTTCAAGTGATATATGCATCTGAAATGGAAATGAAAAATCGTTTTTTATCAACAAGAAAATATGTCGATTTTTTATCAAGGAAATATGCCTTACCATTTAAAATTTAGTTTTTTCATTTTTGTTTTGCATAAATTTGTTATTTCAGGACCTTATCTTATCACTTTCTTTGCGAAAAGGTTTGGCTTTGGTTGAATTGAATTTTTTTTCATGTTTTAACGCCACTTTTTGGGGCTATCTGAATGGAGGCAAGTTTTTATTGGTGTAGGAAGCCAGATAGTCCAAAGAAAACCACTGACCTTCGATTGGAATGGAGTGCACTTGTATCACAGGGTTCGAAATCACAACCTCAGACTGGCTATAGTGATTACAGTAGTTACTACTTAGACTACTCAGCCACTTTTATTGAAGGCCATATATGGTGATATATAGTAAATTTCTATACAGTAACTGATCGAGTAATTGATACAAGTTTACACTGTTTTTATATGCTAGGTGTGTAAATAGGATTTCATTAAGAATCATTTATAATGCTGTAAGGAAAATATAAATATCATTGCACTTGTATTTGCAACATTTTTAAATTTTCCAATTGGAATTTAATTCATCTCTCAAACTTTTTTTTCTTTTTTTGGCCTTAGCTTACTTAGTGTATAATTCCATTGTTGAAGGCTGCATTCACCTGTGGAACTTGTTCTGAATATATTTTTGTGTCCTGTGTTGAATGGATTAGTGTCTCATGAATTATATCATTATTGCATGTTACTTCATCTATATAGAAAACAAACCTTATAATCAAGCTTCAAATACTGTTTACAGTTGGATAATTGTAGTAAGATGTCATCTTCCCATTCTTTGCCCTTCAACTGTTTGCCCAATACATTAACAATTTTCTTCAGGTCATCAATACCTTTGGCTCCATCAGCTGCATAGTTATCTAAACCTTTCATACTTTTTCTGATATTAGGTTCAATGGCCTGTAATATTCTCATATATGATCTGTCACTTGCCACATCACTAATTCCCGATTCCCTACAAAAAGTCTGGTACTGTTCTACAACTCGAGAGCGGACACTATTCAAAATTATTTGAGGTACTTGATACAGTTCTCCATTTGATAGTTTTAATTTTGTTTCCAGAAATGGTGAATCAGTCATTACGCTTGGAGACATAACAAAATCAATAAAACATTTAATTTGATGTTCAGACAACCCTTCGCGGGTATATGGTGAAATTTGTACAGGCTGTCCTTGTCCTTTTTCTGAAGCATGTTTTCGGGCAGCTGTATATCTATATTTTGTTAAATTTGGAATATAAGTACTCATTTCTTTGAAAGTAAAGTTATTTGCAAATACTGACAAAATCTGTCTCTGTGTTCCCCAATCAGATGATAAATCATAAGCTGTAGATAAAATTTCAAGCGTTTTGTCAGATGAAGTTGAAGGATTTGAATTCATGACTGAATCAAGGAGATGACTTCCTTGTCCTGGTGCAAGAACATTAACCACCTGTTCAAATATCTGTTTGGTCTTCATTGAATAGTCGTATTGGGTGCGTTCTGATGATAGATTCCAGTTGATTTTTAGTTGTTTCTTCACAGGGCTAAGACCACAGGATTGCAAAAAATTATCAAGTGCTTTACGTTTCATTGAATTATCATGATGAGGGATATCTGGGTTGTCCATATGTTCACTGGTGTCAGTGTCCTGGCTATTCGGTAACCACAAACTACCCTGAGAATCAGCATTTGACATCTGAAAAGATAAGAAATATTATGATAATTAAGATAAAATTGAGAATTTAATCATCTCTTGAGGTCCTGCATAGATAAAATCAAGGAACTGAGTCAGCTTGTATTTGAGAACCAAAAGTAAAAATCTAGACATAAGTGCTTCAACATGGTCAAAGTTATATGAAGGTAATCATTATTTGCGATACATGGACACACCATTCAAGCTTGATACAGCTCTAATAAATTTGGAATGTGATAAAATGTTTGATACAACATAGGTTTCTGATAGAGAATGTCTTCGATGGTCTGAGAACTTAAAATATTTTAATTTGACATTTACCTATTAAGGTCCAAAATCCAAAATCAAAATACATGGTTAGATTTAGCATATATACCAAAGAGCCCTAAGAATTCAATTATTGATATATGAAACAAATTTTAATACTGGACCCTTTTGACCTCAATGTGGACCAATTTGCTGACATGGACCAAAAATCAAAAATCTAAATACAGGGTTACATTCAGCATATCAAAGAAACCATATATTAAATTTTTGTTGAAATCAAAGTTTAATTTAGGACCCTGATTGGACCAACTCGAAAACTGAGCCCATAGGCCCCATAATAAAAAAAAATTAACTACACGTTTAGATTCAGCATATCAAAGAACCCAAGAATTCAATTTTTGTTAAAATAAAATTAAGTTTAATTTTGGACCCTTTGGACCTTAATGTAGACCAATTTGAAATTGGGACCAAAAATAAAAAATCTAAATACACAGTTAGATTTGGCATATCAAAGAACGCAAATAATTGAACTTCTGATTTAATCAAACAAAGTTAAATTTTTGACTGCATTAAAATTGATCAAGAAATAAGCACTTTATACAAAGTATAAACAAAAAAGTATTATTTTTGCCCTAATTCCTAAACAGTTAGGGCCATAACCCCCAAAATCAACTCTAACCTTCCTTTTTTGGTATGGAACCTTGTGGTACAATTTCAGAAAGATGCTTACACTTACACACAAGTTATTTTCTGGAAACTAGAATAATGCTTATTTGGACCCCTTTTTAGGCTCTTTTAAATTCATGAACTATTGGGACCATAACCCAAACCTTCCTTTTGTTGTTTCAAACCTTGCGTTAAAATTTCATAAGAGTCCATTCATTTAAACTAAAGTTATTGTCAGGAAACTAAATGTCTTCTACAAGAATATATATGGTTTAGGGGTGGGGATCTGGACCGTTTTAAAGATAATAGCACATTCTCAGATTGAATGGGGTGGGGATGACCCCAGGGACTTCCCTTCAATTTCATTTGATTTGTGTTATTGTCCCCTACAAGAATATCTATGGTTTAGGGGTGGGGATCTGGACAGTTTACAAGATAATAGCACATTCTCAAATTGAATGGGGTGGGGGTTACCCCAGGGACTTCCCTTCAATTTCATTTGATTTGTTTTATTGTCCCCTACAAGAATATATATGGTTTAGGGGTGGGGATCTGGACAGTTTACAAGATAATAGAATATTCTCAAATTGAACGGGGTGGGGATACCCCGCATGGACTCTCCCTATATTTCATTTGATGTGTTTTATTGTTCCATACTAGAATATATATGGTTTTGGGGTGGGGATATGAACTGTTTATAAGTTTTCAAACAAGAGGGGGTGGGGTGACCCCCTAGGGACTTCCCTTTTATTTTTTTTCATTAGTTTTATTGTCCCCTACAAGAATATATATGGTTTAGGGGTGGGGATCTGGACCGTTGACAAGATAATAGCACATTTTCAAATTGAATGGGGTGGGGTGACCTAAATTACAACAAAAGTTAGCCGAGCGGAACGAAACTTAAACTTGATGTTATAACTCATCATGAGTTACTCACATACCAAAAATCAGCCCAATATCTGAAAGCGTTTAGAAAAAAGTCTGTATAACTGTGATTTTTAACAATTTATCAAAATCCATGATAGCCTGTAATTTCGTCAAAAAATTAGCCGAGCTGAATGAAACTTATATTTGATCTGTAACTCATCATGGTTAACTCACATACCAAAAAATCAGCCCAATATCTGAAATCGTTTAGGAAAAAAGTTCCTGTAACTGTGATTTTAAAGAATTTATCAAAGTCCAAAGCCAGTAATTTCGGCAAAAAAATAAAATATTTTTTGGTTTAAAAAGGAAAATAAAGATAAAAGTTTAAAATAGATTTGACTTTTACATCAATAAATGTATGCTTATAGCGAAAACAACCATGAAAATTTCAATCGACCAGTATTTGCCAGTATTGACCACTTGAGGAATATTGTCCAGAGCTGTACATACCGGTAAATACAGGGGGCGGTACCCACCTACCTTGCATGGTATAATGCATATTTTGAAATTAAAAGTGCAATATTTTTAACATGTTTACAACATATAATAAATATCAAGTCAATATATTCAGTCGTAAGAAAAAATTGTGGAAAACTGAAAATTCAAGTGAATTTTTTGAAGACCAATTATAATTCTGCACAAAACTATCAGATCAGAACAAAAATCATCACTGACCTGTAACTTGTCATGAAAAAACAATATACCAAATATCAAATCAATATCTTGATCGAAGCATGAAGAAAAAAGTGTGGAAAACTGATTTGCTGGACTGACAGATGGACATGCAGGCCAGAGGGTCTGAGTACACAGTTATTAAATAGTGCATATATTCTTAAACAATAAATTAAAAATCCCACCTGTGCTTTTTCAATGATATTTTTACAGTGTGTTGTTTTACTTTTAGGACAAATCATAACAAAATTGAATAAAACTTAATCGGCTCTAACTCACAATATGGACACATGTACACTGTGTACTCAGACCAGAGTGCAAACCTAAAGTTCCCTTCCCCTTCGACAAACCAGAGAATCCTTGTATTTTGGCCGTTAAAGATAAAGGACATATAATGTTTTAATTTTACCTGTGTGCTACAGCTTGCAGCATATTCTTCCTGGTATTCACCATTTTTGTTCTGTTGAAAATCACAGGGTATCTTGTCTAGGCTTGCTCTCTGTATCAAAATAGAAGAAATAGATTGTATACATCAAATCAACTTAGGGCAATATTATATATATAAATGAATTTACAATATTTCACATACATGTACTATTGACCTCATGTGGCTTATTTTGTACTTTTGTACCAAGCTGAAATGTAACACAGACATGGCAGATAGAACTCAAAATAAATCATAAACTAGAAACTATAAGTAAATACTTCAATAAATAAATTGCTCCTTCTGCTAGATATAGGTTTTAACAGTCATGACAGTAGTATTCAGAAGGATGCACCTTGTTTATCCCTTATTTATAGCTAAAACAATTAAGAAGGGATGTAAAAATTGGTCAAATATTTGAAATTGGTAATATCTTTGCAAAAGCCTGTTTATACTTTCATTGTAAGAAATCAGAAAATATTTCTTCCATAATCATGCTAATGTGTTACATACAATTTTTTTTTAATATCTTTTTTCTTTATAAATCAATAGCATCTTATAGTTAGCATACATGTTCTTCAGATAAACGGTTTCTAGGAAATGACTACTTTGCAATACTCGTTTAAAACACAATTTGTACTGACTTTCCAAAAAGTAAATTCTTATCATATATATATTTTCACCCTCACAAACATCTCACAGTAATATTTCAATCATATCTGTTATCATGGTTATTGTAATAGAGTTCCTACCTCCTCTGAGACAGTAGTAACGGTAGTATCTTCAGAATATGTATTTACAGGTGCATGTAGGCTTTCTGTAGGATTATCTTTGTCCAGGATGGCATGTACCATGTCACTTCTACATTTCCGACAGACTCCTATGATGACCAAAAAAAAATACAATTTCATCATCAGATTATAGACATTTTTAATATAATATGCACATATATTAGTTGGAGAAAAGGTTGAGCTACTGAAGTATTGATACAATGGTCTTCCTCTAGATTATATTAATATAGAACTGACTGTAACCATACATTAATTCATCCTGCAACAAGCCAACTATTCAACTATTGTACAAATTGCATGTACACAAATACATGCATTGATAGGTAATAATTAAAGGTCCCCCTTTTTAACTATTTAGTAAAAGTGCATGCATGCCCCCCCCCCCCTTTATCAAGCTTAATAGTGCAAAGGTTTTATTATGCCTATATATATATATATAGGCATAATAAAAATCCATCGGATTTATATACAACTTTATATACAACTCGTCTAAACATCAACCCAACAATGTTAGATCTGTAAATTTGCTTTCACAAATTTTTGGTTCTTCCCTCGCCGGGATTCGAACCCATGCTACTGTGATATCGTGACACCAAATCGCCTGCACTGCAGCCGTCCCGCTATATATATATATACATGTTTATATGACTAAAACAACATGTACAGATAAATAAACACAACAGAACTGTAAAAGTACAAAATTCCAACATTTCAGTTCTTAGGGACGACATCAAAAGATCGATGTAGGATAAAAAACTTAAATCAAATAGTTTGGGGGTGGGGGGTCAACATTGCTGCAAGTTTTGTTAATCCAAAATCGATTTTACATATATCCCTATTGGTCAATCAATTTTTCCCGAATTAAGTTAAGAGTGGGGGGGGGGGTTAGTGAAAAAACTATGTGAATTAAGTTTTTTATCCTTCATTGAACTTTTGATGTCGTCCCTTATGATTTAAGTTTGCTTTTCAATTGACAATGCAAACATCTTTCATGAAGGTTGAAAATAAAAATAAAAATGATAGTTTCATGTTACATTGTATACACTAGGACAAAACAAACCCCATACACAAACACACTTATTTGTTTTGAGTCTTCCTCATTGGATATGTTGGTATTTTCCAGACAGTCTGTGCCACATGCAAATACAATTTACACATATAATACTGTGTATATATATACGGTACCTGGTCATATCGCCCCCTTGAATAGTAAATTCGGCACTTGGTTGACCTGGTTTAGCCCGCCCCAGCAATACTTATTTTGGTAGACTGATAAATATGTCTCAAATTTGGTCAATGTACATGTAGAGTGTAAACAATACAATAAGGGTCTTCGTTTGTTCCCTTTTTTTTTAAATATTTTCAATCGAGTTGTTACTGTACATGTATATTTCATTATTTTAGTCATAGATATATATATATATACGTGTATATTCCCATTTGACTTTAACTACATGTATGGATGCCAAATTGACCAAATGTTTAAAATAATTTGACATGCATGCATGTCGATTTTTTTTAATTCATGGTTTCAGAATATAATTAGGGCCCCGCCTAAGGCGGGTCGCCCTATAGTGATCAGTCTGTCCGTCAGTCCGTCTGTCCGTCCGTCTGTCCGTCTGTCCGTCCGTCCGTAACACTTTAGTGTCCGCTCTATATCTTGAGAACCGTTATGATTTCAAAGTTTATACTTGACATCATGCAGTCATATCACTATTATACTATGAAAGTAAGTTGCGAATATTTATCAGTTTTAACTTAAAATCTTAGATTAAAATCACACATGAGACTATGTAATAGCTTCAAATAATGCTTCATATCAGATTATCCATACAACTTATTTACCCCACGTTATTGACAGCGGGGCCCACAGAGATGGCTCCCATCTCAATGATATCTAGTTCATTCTAGTTAATATTATGAAAAATGTACCCCAAACGCTGTGATTGGTTTAAAACGTGATAAACAATAAAAATGCAACCAATGACGTAACATTCATGACATTATTTTTATTTTGGTGTACGAACAATGAGTCCTTTAGATTCTGAAAAGGCCAATTCCAAACGAAGACTTGTAAATTTCAAATTCCAAACTTGAACCTAATATACTGCCACTTGAGCTGATTAGGGACAGACTGTTTCCATGAAAATAGTTCTTTACCAGTGGGGGATCCAGAACTTTTCATAAGGGGGGCTGCTCCAGTCATGCTTCAGTGATTCCCCATATAATTAACCAAATTTATTCCCTTCAAAGGGGGGACCCAGAACCCCAGCCCCCCCTTTATGATCCCCCTATGTTTACTATCTATTCTTTCATTGAACTGTGTTGAATTTTCAGTGTTTTCATATCATTTATGGATGCATACTGACATATATATATATATTGTCATGCCATTATAAGTATTTGTCACTACAGATTTTCTCTATATATTTCATACAAATTAAACTACATTTTACAAAATTTTTTGGGGCCATTTGGACCAATTGTGGTTTGATTATGTACAAGCAATGTGTTACCAATAGATGCAGGCTTGTCACAGGTTTATTTGGTTATAAGATATAGGAAGATGTGGTGTTAGTGCCAATGAGACAACTCTCCATCCAAATAACAATTTATAAAAGTAAACCCTTTAGTCTTAGATGCATGATTTTTTTTTATTAGTTGTTCTGTTCCTAGTGTCTTTTTTTGTCGGGATGTACAAGTGCCCAGCCACATCCAGTTGTATTTTTGTCCATCTGATGAGTTAAGTCTTTTTCAACTGATTTTTATAGTTCGTTCTTTATGTTGTACTGTTATACCACTGTCCCAGGTTAGGGGGATAGTTGGGAACCCGCTAACATGTTTAACCCCGCCACATTATTTAAGTATGTGCCTGTCCCAAGTCAGGAGCCTGTAATTCAGTGGTTGTCATTTGTTTATGTGTTACATATTTGTTTTTCGATCATTTTTTTTTATATAAATAAGGCTGTTAGTTTTCTCGTTTGAATTGTTTTACATTGTCTTATCAGGGCCTTTTATAGCTGACTATGCAGTATGGGTTTTGCTCACTGTTGAAGGCTGTATGGTGACCTATAGTTGTTAATGTCTGTGTCATTTTAGTCTCTTGTGGACAGTTGTCTCATTGGCAATCATACCACATCTTCTTTTTTTATACATTATAGGTCAATGTACGGCCTTCAACACAGAGCCTTGGCTCACAACGAACAACAAGCGAGTATTATAAAAGGCCCCAAAATTACTACTGTAATTTAACCATTTAAACGGGAAAACCAATGGTCTAGTATACATGTGTTTTTTTATCATTTTCATTTTCTCACCAGATAAAAATAAATATCATTTTTTGTTTAGAAATATGCTATATGATTTTCAGACAAATTAAATTATCTTAAAATTTATTATCAATGTTCACATAAACAAAAGCAACTGAAGACAAAACTTTGACCAAATAAACAAATATTCTTTAGACAATTTTACATCTTTTAATGACTTGTTCATGAAAATCTAACCAGACAGAATAATAAAAAATATAGCCCCAAAAAAATGCAGGTGAGGCATACTTTTGGTCTTGTACTATAACATGTATAAAGAAATAAACAGCTGATAAAGATATGAAATAATAAATCAAATACATTTACCTGCTCCTACAGGAATAAGAATTCCAAACTGTTCAAGAATATCTCTTGACTGCTGAACTGTAACAGTTGCTTTCTCTATTTTTCTCTTTCCATTACAAGTCAGAAGTGGGTGTTTCAGCATACACAGCTTTGATGCCTTCCATCCTTTCCCCAAATAGTAGCGGTGGTTTGGACAAATTGTGAATTGGTTAGTCTCATGTTCAAAAAGTCCAGCACGAAATTTAATAAGTTCTTGTTCATTACAAAGTGAAGATGGGTTGATTCTGTTTTGTGAAAGATGTGCGTCAATGTTGTCAAGACAAGAATTGAATGAACATATCTGAGATGATGGTTTGATGTTAAAGTTAGTGTTACAAGTAATCCTTGAATACTGGGAAAAAGAGCACTCCATCTATAACATCATGAAAACACTAAAACCACATCAAAGAAGATACTGCATATCATTGATTTGTTGACAGTGCCTTCTGCTACTGGAAGTTGACATGTACTATCTTTTGTGCACTTACTATTAAAGAGCTCATTCAAGGGAGATAATTCTATGGCACAATTTTGAAGAAAAATTGAGAAAGTTCATGCAGAGAATCACTGTCAACGTGGCCTCTGTCCAAAGGCTTCTCAATATTTCTTTTGATTTATATTGTTTAGGTGTGGCACTTTCTGGATATATTCTATTTGATCAATTATGTTGTTGCAGATTTAAGAAAAATAGCATTGAAATTGGGGAAAATTGAGATAAAAAAAATTGTTATTATAGCGTTTGAAACTGATAGTCAATAAAAAAAAATATGGGAAAAATGGTGAAAATTAATGAAATTGAGGCAAACAGTTGAATATCTATAGATTTTTTCATACTTTTCATTATGCAACATCTTAAATTTGAGAAAATTTCACATTTCACCAAATTTCAAACCCCCCTTTTTTCCCCTATTGGTTACCATGGGAATGGAGCGCAATATTGCAAAAAAAATGGTCTGATATATTAGCATTGTTTTACTTGACCCACAACTGGAGTAAAAATTGGTTTAAAAAAAAATGTAGTTTCAATTAGTTTTACGGATGAAGCTTGATGGTTCGTGGCATTCCCTCTTAATAATAACGTATATCATAACAAATAAAACTCTCAGTAATAACAAGTTCAAACGAATTATTCATTTCACATTTACTTAAACACTGGACATGATGATTGAAACAATCCTCATAAAAGTATAAAACAGAGTTCAATGTGGTAATCATTTTAACTTACAGCCCTTGGATGGTGTAAACTTCCCAAAATAACGTGTATGGTGTAATGGTGTATGGCATATGGTGCAATGCTGTAAGGTGTATGGTGCTATGGGGTATGGTGTAAGGGGAATGGTGTAATGGTGTATGAGGAATGGTGTGATTGTGTAACGTGCGATCGGGAATGGTGTGAATGATAGTGTACGACATTTCATTGGTTGCAAACGATGTTTTATTTATTTCATTTTTTCGGATTGTAAGCATAAGTATAATAAAAACCTTAATATTTAAAATTTAATTGCATTATGGGTAATTTCGGATCGTGTAGATAGAATGGGGAATGGTGTATGGTGTAAAGTGTAAGGTGTATGGTGCAAAGGTGTAACGTGCATGGTGTAATGGTACATGGTGTATGGTGTAATGGTGTATGGTGTATGGTGTAATGGTGTATGGTGTTAGTGGGAAGTTTACACCATCCAAGGACTGTACCTACAATAATGACCTTCGTATATTTATTTCTTTAGCGATTCTGGTTGCCTGAAATATGATTATTCAGACTGTTATCAATATCTTTGCAAACAATATACCGGTATTTGTACACTGTGACTTAGACAAGACGTAAATGACGCTACCGTAGTTTGTGAGGAAACAACATGTGAAAAGATGTACAACGAAACATGGATGTGAAGTCAAGCTCCAAGCACATTATTGCTAATAAAATGTTTAGCCTTTAGACCCGACGATATCGAATTGGTGTCTTCTCATTTTTGAAATCCTTGTGGTTGTTTATAAATGTTGATATTCACTTTATGAAAACTTTGATAGATATTTGTCCCATTGTAAACGCTACTAAATCTCTTTTTATATACATAGACTAGAAATTCATTCGACAGGTCTGCATGCCATACATCCGTTATAGAAATATATTTGTTTTTACAAACTCTGTTAATAACGGAATGTTCGAATTACCAGATCCGATCGTCTATGTTCCAATTGTGTTGGATCTTTTGCGTTTTCAAGATCTGTATTGTTCATTGAATTGTTAACATTATTCATTAAACACTTGCTTTCTATCCCGAATTTGGTATATGTTCATATATGTACCTTGCTAAACAATACATAGATATTATTACCTTATATTTGGTAGCTTGTCAGATGTTTCAATAAGGCCTTACTGTCACTGATAAAAGAGAATACAAAATAAGGTGAACAAGCATATCAAAAGCAAATATTTCGTCGCAATCATTGCCATTGAGTTTTATAATGAACATATTTGATCCTAAATACATAATGTCATATGTTGAAATATATACAGAAATGCAGAAGAGGTTCAACAAAATATTTGTGTTTTTGATGACAATAAAGCTTTTGATAAAAATATTTTTTACAGACCGTGACATAAATACGTGTCTGATGCAAATCAGAGTACAAACAACATGTTAAAATTAAATTAAGGATGTACTTAGGTTAGGTTTTGGAATTTGTGTTAGCTGTTCGGAATCCTAGGTTTTTTACCATATTATGCAAGGTAAAATATTTAGCCCGATAGCACCCATTTATCTTTTTATATAAAACTTAATAGCTCATGATTTAAGCAAATTCTTTTTGTTTTTTCTTTTGATTTGAGACCAAAATAATACCAATGCAAGTATAATGTAAAAGTCCGAGTCAACCTTTTCCCGCCATATTTTAAATATATATTTCGAATATCTCGAAAAGGAGCGCCATGACCTATTAATATAGTTAGCTTATTTTGTTTCTTAACTTATGCTCTTCCTATTAAAAGTATCAATTTTAAAATCTGATTAATGAATTTCACCTAAGTACATCCTTAAGTCGACAGCACTTAACTGTTGTCAAAATACAAATTTGATAAGCATTGAATGACTATCGGTGTTTTTCAACTTTGACAGCTTTGTAGACTTCCGCTCTTTACCATTACCTATCATATGAGTAATGTATATTTTAAGTAAGCTACTGCTAAACCAATACTAGATCAAAACATTTCTTATATCAAAATAAGTGTTCGAAACTAGTCCTTGCTAAACAATCTCAAGCAACCTTTTCTTTCCTGGTGTCAATAGTATCAATCATGAAAATATACCACTGTTATCTCACATCCATTCGAACACTTTGTCTGCATTTGATATATACGTTAATAATCAACATGTGTATTTTAGTGTATAAATGGTTTTGTTTTTATATTGTTGTTTGTCTTTTGGTGTTTTATATGTATGGTTGCCATGATGTAGTTGGTTTATTTTTAACGTGTGCGTTTTAATGTTCCCTATGGTTTCTGTTGTTTGTGTCTAATTTGGGACTTTCCTTTTTGAATTTTTCTCGGAGTTCAGTATTGTTGTGTTTTTACTTTTTTCTGTTACAATTCGAAATTAGAGGGAATTTATGTAGTTAAGGAAACATTTATCATACCGATTTTTAGGACAATAGTTATTCTTTTTCTCAAAACCGATAACTTATCGAAACTTCAACTCTCCGAATAGGCTGTCTATATCTGTGCCTGCAGACTTTTCTTTCTGTATGATATAGACGACCTATCGCAAACTAGTTTTAAATCTATGTTGTCCAAATCAACTTTAAGTTTCTTCAGCTTTTGTAACAATAGTATATTTCTGTGATGTTCTTTTTCAATGTTTGACAGTTTTCGTAAACTCCACGATACACTTTGGTCAGTGCAGTTATACTTTTATATTTCTGCTGAATGTTCAAAAACATTCCTTAAAATAGAAGTTAGAATAAAAGTTGTATTAAAATGTTGATACTTACAGTAGAACGTCAATGGTTAAGAAGGTTTATAATGTTTAATCTGTATCTAATATAAATTATTATAATAATATATGCCTTATGTCACTTAATAAGTCAACTACTGATTTTAAATAGTTCTACTAATATCATCAGAGTATGTCATTATTAACAATCAAACGAAGATCGGATAATTAATTCAATGTTTTTACCTGTCTATCTCCACTTAAGAGATGAAAGATACGTTTTTAATTTTAGTTTACGCATTGATGTATTTAAATATCATTATACTTAAGAATCATAATGTATATTCATTTAAATTTAACTTAAAATACTGAATACACTATTAAGTATAATTGGCTTTGTTTGATGTAATAAACCTTATGTTGCCAGATATAATGATTTCAATGACATAAACACGAAATATATCCACCAAATATGTATTTCCTTTATATATATTTCTTTTTACATTGTACATATATAGACGATAAAACTAAACTATCAATTATTTTCAGTTTTTGAAGGTTTTCTTATACACAATTACACGTCGTTAAAAGTAAAATTAAGAATTGGACTTTTTTAATTTGTCAAAATGACAACAAACCAACCAAAGCGCATTAAACAACCGAAAGCCAAAAATACTTATGCTGTTCCCTAAACAAACACTCGTTCTAAGTCCGTAACAAATGGCGTCATACTTAATTCGTAAACATTTAAATGAACTAAATTTAAAAATAACAATAGACTTAAAAAAAGAAACCTCATTGTTAAATTGAGATCGAATGGAAAGGGGGAACTTGTCAAAGAGACGACAACCCGACCATGGAACAGACAACAACATAAGGTCACCAACAAGTCTTCAATGCAGCGAGAAAGTATTGCATCCGGAGGCGTCCTTCAGCTATGCAATCTTTAATGACCTGAAAACAGTATTGGAACTATATCCCTTTTTAATAAGTCTATTTAAAGGTTTTGTTAGCTTCTGAGGTGTATACTGACATTTTTGTGACTGATAAAGAATATTTATACAAAATTTGATGTGAAATACCTGAACGTATAAGAAGTCTGCATAACTTTTACGGACGCCATCACGAGTTGGTTGACCGTTATGGAATAACTGTTCACAAATGATATTGGATATGTTCCCTACGTCGTAACTACAATCCCATTCCCTTTCATGAATGTGACCTATCGAATGAGACTATATACCGGATTTGTTATCACACAAGCAACACGACGGGTGCCACATGTGGAGCAGGGTCTGCTTACTCTTCCGGAACACCTGCGATCACCCCTAGTTTTTGGTGGGGTTCGTGTTGTTTATTCTTTAGTTTCTATGTTGTGTCATGTGTACTATTGTTTGTTTGTCTTTTTCAGTTTTAGCCATGACTTTGTCAGTTTATTTTCGATTTATGAATTTGACTGTCCCTTTTATATCTTGCGTCCCTCTTTTTTGAGCTATATTTACGAATGATGCCTTATACCGACGATAAAATCTTGTAAATGTGTTGACGAGTTTGTGACATCGAAAACCCTGGTGTAATAATTTGTGAGAAATACATAAATTTCTCTCGTTAAAATTCTAAACATTGATGCATACACGAGCGAATCGTACAAATTAAGATATATAAACACTGTAAGATGGTGACAAGGGGGTTCAACTAGGTATACAACCAGGTTCTATTAAGCATGGCTGTACCAAGTCCTAAATATAACAGTTGTTATCTTTTAATTTGATGAATTTGGACATTTGAATTGGTCATTTGTGCAGGGACTGTCCATTTGGAATTTTCCCCGGACTTAGTGTTTTTGTTATTATTTGACAGCTGTAGTTAATTAATCCTACATTTTATTGCAGTAAAATATTTCTATTTCATAAACTTATGTCTTGGGTATTTCTTTATTTGGAATTTCTATAGAATATTTTGTAATCTTGAGGTTACATGGTGACTAAAGCTTGTACACAGATAAAATACACGGAGAAATTTGATTGGTTAACTTCCAGTGATGGTTATTATCTTATATGCAATGATGTTTCATGTGATTTTTTTCTTTATTACTGGTCAGGATAAACCTATAACTCATACCCAAGTATTTGTTTATTTAAAAAAAGGTAAACTATACACATTTTTTTGAAAAGTGCAAATTTAACAAAGACTCATAGTCTCATAATCAATGGTGGTATTACACCTTATAGTCTGTGTCAGTGCAGCCTTTGTTCTTATTTAAAAAAAACGATATTACCCACGAAATCGGGGGCATTTGGAGCGTAGTTAAAATATGTTCACTGTTGTAGGATGATTTTTCGTAAAATAAAAATTATGACAGGGAATTTCAAGATGGGTATCAAAAGTATCTCAAACAGGACTTGATACCAGAAGTATTTTTTTCACACCAGTTCAAATTATTGAACGTGAATTCCATAGTTTTTTTTTAATAATTTGCACATGGCATGGGTAGCTACATTCGTCAATTGTATCTGTTGCTAACGCTTTGAATAAATTTCAAAGATAACCCATGTGAATATTTTTAACAAATCCATGACTTGCAATAATTATTTCTTAAATTAAACATGATTATATACCGATTTCGGGGTCCCCGAAAATCGGATTTCTATGGTTCTCAGGGTTCACAGGAATGTTACATACCAGTTGAAGTAGGTCAGATACCCAATCATTGTGTGTAATCGAGTTAGGAATAACGAGGTTTGGAAAATCTACCAAAATTAAGTGTATGTTCTAACAATTTCGAATGAGAGTCATGTTTATGACTTAATAGTCCGTCCGATAACGGGAACAATTATAGTTGTCTTTCCAAAATAACCCAAAATAAATACTCATCAGCGAGAATGACAAATGCGACTATGCATGTTACCTTTATGACACAGTGGGAGAAAGAGAAGTGACACAATGCATGACAATTTTGGTAAATTAAATAAAAACATGGCGGGTGCCACATGTGGAACAGGATTTACTTGCCCTTCCGGAGCACCTGAGATCACCCTTATTCTTTGGTGGGGTTCGTGTTGCTACTTCTTTAGTTTTTTTATGTTGTGTCATGTATAATATTGTTTGTCTGTTGGTCATTTTCATTTTAAGCCATCTGGTGTCTTTTGTCCCTCTTTCAAGTCCACGGCAAGTTCAAACAAAAAAAATGGAGATAATGCAAAGCTATGACTTATATATTAATAAACTATCTGAGAACCGACTTTTGTTGAGGTCGTGTTGTTAGGTCTTTAGTTTTCTGTGTTGTGTTTTGTATACTCTTGTAAATATTTAGATTTTTTTTTCGTTTTTCGACTTTTGTTGAGGTCGTGTTGTTAGGTCTTTAGTTTTCTGTGTTGTGTTTTGTATACTCTTGTAAATATTTAGATTTTTTTTTTCGTTTTTCTTTTAAAACAAATAGTATTTTCCATTTTTTTGTTTTCAACACAAAGGAGCTTCTTGTGAAGAATTTAGCTATCCGCTATTAAGACAATGACATATCACTAAAAGTTTCACAGTTTGGGGTTATGTTGAATGCATTTATCCCATTCATCTTGAAACAATAGTGAAGTGGCGGACAGAACAATTTTAGAAATTTAAACCTAAATACCTCATGGTTATGTTCTTCTCATATATGTTATGATAGTATGATACTAAACCCCTCACGGGGAGGATTGTGCCTGGTATTCATATGATGAAGACATAATTTTTCAATCAGTTTAATTGAAGTCCTCCATGTCAGTTAACTGCTAGTAGTCTGATGTTATTTATGTATTATTGTCATTTTGTTTATTTTCTTTGGTTACATCTTCTGACATCAGACTCAGACTTCTCTTGAACTGAATTTTTATGTGCGTATGGTTATGCGTTTACTTTTCTGCATTGGCTAGAGGTATAGGGGGGCTGAGATCTCACAAACATGTTTAACCCCGCCGCATGTTTGCGCCTGTCACAAGTCAGGAGCCTCTGGCCTTTGTTAGTCTTGTATTATTTTAACTTTTAGTTTCTTGTGTATAATTTGAAGTTTAGTATGGTGTTTATTATCACTGAACCAGTATATATTTGTTTAAGGGCCAGCTGAAGGACGCCTCCGGGTGCGAGAATTTCTCGTTGCATTGAAGACCTGTTGGTGACCTTCTGCTGTTGTCTGCTCTATGGTCGGGTTGTTGTCTCTTTGGCACATTCCCCATTTCCATTCTCAATTTTATTTGGTATTTCTAAAATATGTGACGTATAAATCTTCTGACGTCATACACGTGAAGCTGTCAATGCGTTTTGAATTTGATAGATTCGTTTGTGCTTTTCTGCAAAATTGTTTGTTTTAAGATTGTAACACAGTGATGACTGATGTACCCATATTTTTACTTACTTACTATTTTATTTAGTATGTCTTTAGTTCACGCATCGTTGTGAATATATCAGAATTTGATGAGACTCTCGTACAAATGAGAGATTAAGCGCTATATAACCAGGTTCAATTTGTTATTCTCTACCAAGTCAGGATTATGACAGTTGTTGTCCATTCATTAGATGTGGTTTGTCATTTGAGTTTGCCATGTGATTAGAGCCTTTTCGATTGAATTTTTCTCGGAGTTCAGTATTTTTGTGATTTTACCTGTTTGACGATCCGATACGATGAGTTAGTGGTAAATATGATTGTATACATGATATAAAGATTGATATTTATTATACAATGCAGTATAACCTTTCAAAAAAACAAAGTTTGTCATATTTTTTTCCATAATCTTGTTAATTAAGACAGTGTTTAGATACATAACATTGCACACACGTGCACACTAACATCAAAATAGTTTTGAAAGTTTCTCTTTAATAAAAAAAACCCTGCTCTTTTAATGTAATATTATTAACTAATCATCTATAGCATCATGATCATCTACATATTTTGTTTATTCTGGCATCACATGTTTCTTTTGACATCAAAGGAGCACCTGAGATCAACCCCATGTGTGATGGGATTAGTGTTGGTCAGTCTTTAGTTTTTTATGTTGTGTATTATGTGTATTTTGTTCTTTTATTTGTCTGTTTGTCTTTTTTCTTTTTTAGCCATGGCGTTGTCGGGTTGTTTTCGATCTGTGAGTGTAACTGTCCCTCTAGTATCTTTCGTCCTCTTCTATATATATATTTTTTACTTATTATTGTTTGTTACATTGTAGTCTATGTAGTCTGTTTACCTTTTTTAGCCCGAACTTTTTTCTTCTTTTTTTGTCAACTAATAATGTCCCTCTGGTTCCTTTTGTCTCTTTTTGGCAATACACATGTAACTATTTTTATAACACAATATTTTTGACATATTAATTCCCCTAATGTTCTTAATTAGACAACCTTCAAAAACACAAAAGTGTACTATGATTTGCAATTAAAAACAAAATATAATCTGTCTGTTTTTCTAGGATAAAACATAAAACACATTTTATAATGTAATATTAAAAATATATACTCTATATCATAGTTCAAAATTACGCATCTACTCTGGGATTGAATAGAAACTTAACACGCGACGATTAACCTTTTCTCTTAACAGTTTTTTTTTTATTTATTCCGTGAACGTATACATATAGATTCTTACATTAATACAAGTGGATTATCGGATTTATCCAATCGAGATGGTTAAATTATCCATTTTAAAGTCCGCGTCTAAGCATATTTGAATCATCCAGTTAGCTTAAAAGGTTATGACCCTTGATAGCAATCAATGATCTTCAGCAACCACACGTTGATTATTTTTTTTTATACAATGGGTTAGGAAAGGGATAAATTTCAAAAAAGAAAATGTGTTCTTCCATTGATGTGTTAACAACCATGATATATCACCCAAGTTTCGAAAGTAAAATGCACAAGCTTTCACCTGAAAATATCATACAGTTACAGGGGTAATGAATTTGAAGAAAACATAACATACACAGAACTGTTATATGCTTTCTAAAGAGAATATTATCCATGAGAGCCAAAGAAAGAAGTATTCAAATGGCTTGCTGGACCATGCTTTGAAAGAATAATTATCTGTTAAACTTGGAAGTCAGCATGAACAAAAGAATACTGTGTTAAAACATACTTAATTACCGTTACATTACTCACAGGTTAGGGGAGGGTTGGGATCCCGTTAACATGTTTAACCCCGCACATTCTGTATGTACGTGCCTATCCGAAGCTAGGAGCCCGTTATTCGGTTGTTGTCGTTTATTGATGTTTTACATATTTGTTTTTCGTTTATTTTCTGTACTTAATTGAGGACGTTAGTTTTATTGTAGAAATTGTTTAACATTTGTCATTTCGAGGCATTTTGAAATCTGACTGTGCGGTATTGGCCTTGCTCATAGTTGAAAGCCGTACGGTGACTTAACATTGTTGATTTCTGTGTTCTTTGGTCATTTGATAAGTGTTTGCAATCCTTCCAAATCTTATTTTTTCAACTTGATTTATACAGCAGTATATTTGAGAATTTGACTGATTTTACTAATTGGCAAACTGACCATGTGAATTAATATGTATATTATTTAGGATTATCTATAAATTTCATTGGCAGACAATGGTCATATAGTCTATTGTGTTTTACCTTGTTTTGTGTGTGAAGTTGTTTTCCTTTTGTGACATACATTGTCACTTTTTTTTTCTAATTCAAACGTTATTCTAAACATAATCCGGCTTGACTACACATAAACGTTTTATTATATAAAGATATAATTATAAATACATCAAATGTATATGAATGTTTTTGAAACAAATAAAGTTGTGTGCTATATAATATAAATGATAATGTGTCAGAAAAAAGATTTAGTGATCAATACGAATCTTTCTTTCGGTAAAGTTAACAGAAAAATAAATGTCACTTAAATGGCAGATGGATCATATGATGACGGTAATTGTTGTTTGCATTAAAACGTACTCTGTATACAAATGACTATGATATCTTATAGTCCTTGGGTTGTCAGCTGTTCTATGCTTCTCCACAAAACGTATGCCAAGCTGACATGTTGTACCTATGATAACACATTAAAACAAAAACATACACACCACGTTACTGGAATTGTTTAATATTTCTTAAACCAATCAATAGCATATAGTAAATAGTAATCATAAATTGTATCACATAACGATTAACTGATGATTGTGTTTAATGTTCGGCTAGATTGTTCATGTGTAAAGTCAACAGTCTCAAAATTAACAAGTATCGCAAATTATTAAATGATTATATACACGTCTGCTTTGAATTGAAAAGTTATAACTCTTTGTTACCACAATTTATACAGAGATGTATTATGAATGTGATATTGCTAGAAACATCATGCCTTACTAGACCTCATAATATTTTCACACTGATGAAACTCATTTTCAAAAGATACAGAGACATCTAATTCAAACCTAAACAGAAGTAAAATGATATACGTACATGCAACTTTGTAATATGTTTGACTGAATGCTCAAGTTAAAAACAAAGGCATGAACGATCCGCTTCATAAATATAATACATTACTACAATCCAGTAAAAGAGGAACAGTCAAATTCATAAATCGAAAATTAAGTGACAACGTCATGGCTAAAAATGAAAAAGACAAACAGACAAACGATAGTACATACGACACAATATGGGTAACTAAAGAATAAGCAACACGAACCCCACTAAAAACTAGTGGTGATCTGAGGTGCTCCGAAAGGGTAAGCTGATCCTGCGCCACATGTGGCACCCGTTGTGTTGCTCATGTTATAACAAATTCGGTAAATAGTCTTCGGGTGCGGGAATTTCTCGCTCCATTGAAGACCTATTGGTGACTTTCTGCTTTTGTCTGTTTTATGGACGGGTGTCATTTTTATAAATTTCCTGTTTACAAAACTTTGAATTTTTCGAAAAACTAAGGATTTTCTTATCCCAGGCATAGATTACCTGAGCCGTATTTAGCACAACTTTTTGGAATTTTGTTTCCTCAATGCTCTTCAACTTTGTACTTGTTTGGCTTTATAAATATTTTGATATAAGCGTCACTGATGAGTCTTATGTAGACGAAATGCGCGTCTGGCGTACAAAATTATAATCCTGGTACCTTTAATAACTATTGTTGTCTCTTTGAAACATTCTCCATTTCCATTTTCAATTGTATTATTCAGTAGGTCACATTCATGAAAGGGAAGCTGATAGTATTTACGACGTCAGGAACATTCTTACATTAGCATGCATGCATTTTGTTAGCAAATTTTTAAAGGGTCGTTAATTAACTTAATTTAACTCGACGTTTAAATAGTTCATATTTAACAGTCTGAATTTATATCTGAATTTTACTTGAAAAGTTCTTATATATTATATAGAATCTGACTCACACTCAAGTTTAACATGTTAAATCAGAATCAAACGCAGATCTAGTCCGAACCATACTTTAATCAAGTATGTACCTTACTCAACCCTTATTTGAACCAAGGAATGCCATCTTATATAATCAATTCGTAGAACTATACATGTAATATGTTACTTTCAATATCCTTAGTTGTAGCAAATTGCCATTACATGCTTGACCTTTTGCTCACAGGAAATATTCTTTGTATACCTTTAAAACTTTGATATCGACAATTAGTTCAAATGAATGAGCGTTTCTCTTAAACATACAGTGGAAATTGCAATTCAAAATCAAAACATAGCAATTTGAACTACTGTACAGCTGTAGTAATATGCAAATTTATAATTGAAAAAATAGAATCAGTTTGAACTTTTTTTTGTGATTATTGGTTATGAATCAGACATAAAAAGATGGACATAATTGGTCAAAGAATAGGATGGCCACAAGTATAAATTGTATCAGTATGTTGAAGTACTATTTCATATTGTTTAGTAATCTGCAAATCAAAATCGATTACAAGTCGGTCGTTCGCATAGAGTACATATAGGTAGAATTATCTAAATTATCCGATGAAAACACATAATAATAGAATTACATAGAATGGTCATGTTCAAATAGTACCAATTTCAGACGGTAACTGGTTGGCAGTGAAATGAATAAGGACTCGCTTAAAAAAACCATTTTAAATGATCAAATACTTACCAATTACATTTACTGTTAGTGCAAACACTTAAAAAGATAAATAAAACACACGTAAAAATGGTTAGCATTATACTATACAATTATTGTTGTTTGTCTACATTACTTTAAAGAAGAGATATAGATTATATCAAAGGGCAATACAAATAGCTAATGCGAATAAAAAATAATCGAACAAATTTCTCGCTACTATTGTGAAGAATTGTGTCTCTTATGCTATACTTGATCGATCAAATATCTTTTCTTTTATTACAAAATTACAATTAAATATACATGATCGATCAAATTTTATTTTTTTTGATAACAAAAACCAATATACATTTACAAATTCTATACGGTTTGGAAAAACATAAAAGAGACACGGTTTTAAATTTAAACTGTATTCAATTGATGAACCTTCTGTTGCATACGTGCAGTCTTTCGTCTGACTTTTGTTATATCAAAATAAACCAATGATTTTTTAAACAGTCATCTACAATTATAGTAAATTAAAACAAAACATTTGACTGCATATTCATGCACGCAAGATAAAACAGTGTTTCATTTTCTTTGTAAAAAACAACAAATGTATACAAGTGGAACAACCAAATTTTTACTATGACATCTTTTTTTTTTTTACATAAGAGGAATAACTGTATGTTCCCTCATTACTTTTATTCACTATAGTCTGTTACATCAATTATCTGGCGAACACTATAATTTTCTCTGTAATGTTTTATACGACCGCAAAAAATCTATAAGCATGTCAAATTGCTTTTGGTTATGTTTTATTTGTACTTTAAGTTATGTGTTTGCGTTTATCTAAATATGTGTTTTACACACAACAAACTACTAATTTATATATAAGTACAAAAATACCGAGTAATTTGCGCTGTACTTTAAGATGATAAAAGAACTAACGTTAACTTCAACAAGACATATTGCAATATTTAACGACATGACTATTGTGTTTAGTCTCAAGGACAACTAATTGATATGAGATAGAAGTTTCATTTTTCATACATTAACATCTCAAAGAACACATGATTGTGATAGAATTAAGGTAAATCTGTGTTACTTACATCATCAAACCATGACTGCAAAAAAAAAAAGAAATAAGAAAAGTGTAAGCTTATCAAACATTTAGAAACAATGAGTTTATTGAGTCTGGTATAATTATTAACTTTTACTGATCCTTATCTCATACTGTAATATATAAATGTTTGCTATTATTTAATACACACAATATAATGAGTATTTGACTTAATTCAGTGGTGCATTCAAATAATGCTTTCACAATTATAGTACGAATGGTCGTTTTGTAAAAATCTTAATCTGTCGTAGTAAAAATCTTAATCTGTCGTAATATACGCACCAATAAAAAGTTATTGGTTAATATTTCAGTATGCTATGAACACCAAACAAATAAAATAAAGCAAACAGAATGGAACGTCTATATTCAATGAATTATTTACATTGTTTAAATAATCAATATAAATACATGAACTCTCTTGTTAAGCTGAAGATAATCTAAAGTATACTAAGATAAAAGAAGATTTAAATCCAATATGTTATATGCCATTCGCAAAACAACACCGTGATACCATTTTCGATCTATCGACTCAGAGATATACATAATACTGGCTGGTACAAAACACTTCCCAAGTTAATCCACATGTACTGGAATCTTTTTACAAATCCTTTGCCCATTTTATTGTTTTAAAAATTGCATTTAAAAAAGAAAAATAACTTGTATACTCATTCGGATGCATAATAAAAAGAGGTAAGGCACTAGAGCTCGAAGAAATCAACACAATCAAAATAAATCAAGATTCCACGAAAGTCTATGACTGATTTTGACGCATTTAAGTCATTTCAACACATGACGTCACACAAATGAACATGCCAGTTTTCTGTTACATTAACCATACAAGTTCGTATAATACTCTATTTGAATTGATTTTTGAGGTAGATTTTTGTTTTCTTTTCTGTTGTATTGTATTATTCCCATATATACTAACCGACTTTAGAAACTCAACACTAGATTAATTTTTTGTTATTTTTGAATGAATGTGTCACCGTGAAAAGCAATAATTGCCTGTTACAAACGCCAAAATGATTTTCAGAAAGGTTAACAAGTTATATCTGACAAGTTTTTTTGGTTCTGTTTTACACTTTCTGATTTTGCATTTGTTCAACCCATTAATTGGTTATGGCAATTATGCAGTTGGACTTTGAGGGCTTTAAAAATATTTGCTCAGTCGATTCTTTGGCAATTCAGTTGGTGGAAAACGTTTATGGCATGAATCTGTACACCATGGCACTTGGCAATTTGATTAGCAGTTGACGTTGCGGCCGCAAACAAGTCTAGCAAATAACGTTGCTTAATCAAATTATGTTGATGTTTCATTGTCACTACACGTTAATCCGTTCATTGATGGCCAGCAACAAATCTTGTCCTCTTGTATCGTTGTTGGAAGGACAGTAAGAGGAGTTTCTGAAGTCATACAGTATGGTTGCACCACGTTTATGTGTTCTGTTTGCAGTTTTCTTAAGGGTTAATTCAGTTTTTTATTTCTCAATCTTGGCAATATGGAGATGTAACATTTTTAAACTGATTTAAGTGAGGAAAGGATTGAAAGAACTGTTTCACAAAGCATAAAAAAAACTGAAACAATCTTTCATGGGTCTGAAATTTCGCTTTAAAAAATGTGTGCGACTTCAAAAATTCGGTATGATACACCACAGGTTAGTCATATTTTGATTGTTTTGTAAAGATAAAGAAGTATGATTACCATGAAAAGTAGTTGTAAGAGAATCAAACATGATTTGGTTTTAAAAAAATCAACAAAATGAGTGTTGCGTTTTTAAAGTAGTTCAGTATATAAACGTGTAAATTAAAAATGGAAAATGTTGAATTGGAGGATAAAAAGAATTAAACATATTTTCTACCAGCTATTCACGAAATAACCCATGCGAGCTATTTATTTATTAGAATGCTTGAGTTTTATCTAACGGGGAGTAAAAAAGAACAGCAAAACAAACAGCATATTCTCTCTCGCTTTAGTTTTTTAATGACCGTATTTGTCCTATTAAAATCGAAATAATTCATGGAAGCCAAATATTGTTGGAAATTTCGAATGGCCTGGGCCTTGATATTCGTCAATTTTATCCCTAGCTAATGCTCAGGATAAAATTCGAATATCACGACCCAGGCCATATGAAAATTACAAACAATTTATGGCTTACATGAATCATTTCTTAAGTAAACTTCAACAACACATCTGCAATATATAATGTCATGACTATTGTTGATGTGAGATAGACGTTTCTTTTTTGATGCATTAAAAAAACGAATGAGTGTGATATGATATTATGGTAAAAATGTAGTACTTACACACTAGACAAACTTAGACTGCAATAAACAAAATACATAAGTAAAGTTTTTGCTGAACACACATTTATAAAACATTTTTACTGTGTCTGGTATAAATATAATCTTTTAATGATCCTTATCACATACTGTACAATGGAAACAATTGCTCTAATATAAGACACAAAATATAATTATAATTGGACTTGATTCAGTGGTGCATTCAAATGATGCGTTCACAATTAAAGTGCGACTGATCTTTTTGTAAAAAAATTAATCTGTCGTAATATATGCAGCAATAAAAATTAAATATTCCAAAATTAACAGCAGTTCAAAGGTAAAATAAATATGCTTATTTAGAATCATGCAAATATGCTATGATCACCAACAAAAGAAATTAAGGCAAACGGAATTGAACGGTCTATGTTTAATGAATTATTTACATTATTCAAGTAATGAATATAAATACATGAACTATCTTGTTTAGCTGAAGATGCCCGAAACTATCTACAATCAGTTACTGGAGTTTCATCAATATAAAAAATTACACATAGACTGAATAATAAGATCACAAACGAGCTATTTAGTTTTGTATGTGAATAAAACAATCTTTATAATGTTTAAGCACTGACAAGAGTTTTAACTTTAATACATACCCGTGCTTTCGTGTTTCAGGTTCATTCCTGTAAAACAAATGACATTCTTGTGTCTTATTAAGTGTTATTGAGAAGTAACTCTTCTTTACTTTAGAACAAGAGATGCATGTATGTACGTTGTATTCTTATATATATTACCGCAATAACGGTTCAATACAATTATAAATAAACATTTCGAGATCGCGTAACATTTGGGAAGCAATCTTCCGACTTTGTTTACAAAAGAATATTGGAAACACACTATTGTGGATACACTTTGTGCTATGGCATGTCCTTAAATAACTACACGTCCAACACACAAGCAAATGAATATGTTTTATTTTTGCATATTGATATGAATTTCTTGTCTTCTTAATTTTTGTCTTGGTTTTGTCTCTGATTTTAAATGTTCGAATGCTTCAAGTTTGATACCCTGATATATAATCTGTCTAGCATTCGTGTGAATTTGCGTTTTACTTTTTAATTTTCAGTATTTTCTACTTTAAAAGAAGTGAAAGAGAGAGTATTTGTTTACACAGGACAATTTTCCATCATCTCATATACTAATTAGGTCTTTCCACTTTTCTGTGGAAAGACCTATTGTTTTTCTTCTGATTATTTTTTTTTTTTTCTTCCGCCTAATTTTGTTCTTGCGATAAACATTTGTTTCGCAATATGTCGCTTAGATATTTGGTATATGATATCGAACAGTTTATGCGCTTTTGAAATTTACCCTTCGTAAACGAATACTTTTCTTTGTAGGAGTTATCTCCCCAAACACTGTTTTCCTTGTTAGCGCATCTCCTTCGCAACCGTAAAATATTATGACAAATTTATTTTACAAAATTGCTCGTTATATCCTTCGCATGATTTGTCCTATTTTGACCGAAGTGATATGAACGCTCCATATGAGAGTTATTTCCCCTTATGCATTTGATATAAGTGATATGCATTTCTATCTTGTAAACCATAAGTGCTAAAGACCAAGGATCTTTTGATTTGAGGTCCTTGGTCCAAAAAAATAAAAATTAGGTCAAGGTCAAAGGTCAAGGTCATATTCCAATTTTTGAATTTGGCTTATTTCCACTAATTTCCAGAAACTGTATAAGATATCGACAAATTATTTTTTCTAAATTGTTAGTTGCGACATGTCGTAACACGTAAATTTTGATTGCAAGGGTACGTTGAACGTAAAAGTGAGTTTTCTCCCCTCTTGTATTTAAAAATACGTGTATGGTGATATAACTGATTAACCAAATATAATTAAGTCCTATGGTCTTTTGATTTGAGGTCCTTGGTTTATGACCTTGAAATTGATCTCAAGGTCATAGATTAATTTGACGTTCTAGTTTTTGACCTTTGCTCTCAGCTCATATTTATACATGATATATCCATGAGACTTTTGGCGAAAGGTATCAAACCATTTAACCTTGAAAAAAACAACCGGAAGTGACCTTGTGTAAACCGGAAGTAGCTATTTTTGTACTTTATTAATAAAAAAAGTATATAGAACCAGATCTTTTTGGAATCAGTGTCAATTAAATATTCAAATATTATCGGAAGTAACATTTTTCAAACCGAAAGTAACAAATTATCTCCCTTATTTAAAAAATATTGTATAGAAACCATATATTTCTGGAATCAGCGTACAATAACCTATCAGTTGACGATTGAAATGACATTTTAAACTTAATTTTACAACTTTCATATTAAAATACATTGTTTTCAGTGGAAAGACCTTCAATTGTTCTCTGAACAATTAGTTTTTAATTTTAATTATTTTGCTTAACAAAATTAAATTTTAAAAATTCTAAAAGATTTAGTATTTTGATATTTTTCTTTATCACAATTCAAAAAAATTTAAAATTTGATTACCCCCTCCTGAATTTTAAATTGATAAGTGTTTAGCTGACCACACACTTTACTTCACACCCACAAACAATTTAGAAAATTAAGATTTGTATGATTGAAGCATACCCATGAATAAACATTTTCCATCACAAAATAATTTAATCAATACCATTTTCATATATTTGTTTTCTGTAATAGTCCATTTAGTACAACATACTTACGTTAAAACCTCCTCATTCCTGTAAAAAGAATACAATAATCTTTACAAAATAATAATACAGTATAAAATATTCAAAACGTTTTATGTTAGTGCAAATTCGAAACACAAGTATTTGTTAGAAATTCATATCAGGTTGAATTTAAAAGACTAAACAGTTTTAATAGAAATCCCCAAAGCTACAATCAAGTAAGTTTATAGAGGGAAACGTGTATGCAGTTATGAAATACAAATGCATTGCCGCTGTACAGATAACTGAACAATATTCTAAATATTGTAAATACATTGCTTTGATATTAATGAAATAAAGCATATTGAACGCATTATCGGACACAGATTGCATGTTCGTTTTATGTTTTGGTTCGGGTTGCTATGGTGTCTGTTATATAAAAAGTAGTAAATTATTTTCAATCTTTTACCGCCAATTGGAAAGTAACATCATTTAAATATTTGAACATAACACTGTGAGTCACGTTAGTTTAAAAACTGCTTTCTGTCATTTGACTCACAGGCAATACAAAACTGTATACAAGCGTTTAATTTATTTCACTTTGGTGTGGCTTCGTTCAAATTGAATACAACTGACTTAACACAAGTCACTTATTCTGAACATATCGTAATCAATTGTGATATTATTAATCATGGAAAACATTTTCCGTATACTTTGATATATCATAACAGATGATAATGTCAGTAATGACAAGTTCTTTTATATTACTACTAAAATAACCCAACGTACTTGACATAAAGTTTCAATAAATTAGAGAAAAACACCCCAGACCACCAAGACAATTATAAAAACAACATTTTCAATGTTGACATTTTTATTACTTACCCACAATAATAACATCTGTATTTGTTTATCTTTTGTGATTCTTTAGGCCTGAAATAATATTAACCAGGGTGTAATTCTTATCTCTGAAAAAGCATGCAAATACATTAACACACTGCCATAAGGAAAAGACGAATATGACACAACCGTAACTTGTGCAAAAAAGTGTACAAGCTTACAACGAAAACATTGGTAAAACGTCATGTTCCAAGCACATTTTCGCCAAAAAAGAAACCCTTCCATAGCAGACTATACGGCATTACTTTGTGTATCTTGTTGAAAGCCTGGCTGCTGCCTGTAATTGTTTAAATCTTTTTATTCGATCTTAAGTGACTATTTGTCACATTGGCAATCATAACACATCCCATTGGTTTTTTTTTAAAACATCTAGAAAAGTACTGTTCATTTACGAATATCTAGCCAATTATTGGTTATCAGCATATTGCAGTTCGTTATTTCATAAGCTCTGAAAGTGACTTTAAATAACCATATGCTGGACTGCAAATGTTGGTCTTCTATCTTGTATTTGTGTTGTGCTTTGAACATTGTCTTCATCTTTAGTTTTCAATGCTAATGTTACTGTGTATTTAATCATTAGAGTTATACAGTTGAATAGAGTGTATGTACCTATATTTACGTTCAAATGGCTAAACAAAAGATGCATTGTATTACCTGGTATTTTGCTGGTTTTCAGTTTTTCCCAATAATGCTTTACCTTCTCTAAAACACAAAACATCACTACATAATAAGCCCATTGAAATCGTTTAATATAATATGCAAGAAATAAATATTATCAGATTATTACATGACATTTTTATATCACATGTATTATCAGCCCTAGGTTCAATATCAGCCCAAGAGCCGCATGGCTAGAGGGCTGATATTGACAGAGGGCTGGTGATACATGCGATATGAAAAATAACATGTTATGATCTTTTAATCATATGCTTCAACATTGGAGAAAAATAAGAGATTTATATATTGATCATTTTACGTGGTTCCCAAATAGAAGTTCAAATAGTGAAAAGTTCACGCACGTCGGACCCCAAATTTAGTACATTCGACATGCAATATTTCTACCATATGCCTCAGCAGAGAGAAATAAAAACCATTTTAATATGAACGAATCGACAAAAAAAATTAACAATATACATTATGAAGACCGTTAGGAAAAGTCAGCCTTTTCAAAGTAGCTTTCAAAATTGTGTTTGAAACTTATAAAACATGTATTTATTTAATAATTTGTTTGTTTCTTATTTTTATCTTTTTTTTAATTATTTTACACAATATATTTTTCAATATCTTTATAAATGTTTTGTGTACTATTTTGTAATGTTTTTCACTGAAAACGTTGCATTGAGGCGTATTTTCCGGAATTTGCCGAGTATCACCGGAATGCCATGCGATAACGTTAATGAAAGGCATGTGATAACAATCGAAGCATGTGATCAACTTTTCATATCAGCGCGCTAAGCACCAATTCGAAAAATATGGAATCTACGTAAATTTGATGCTTTTATTATACAGTAAAAATCATATGTTATTTAGTCTAAGTATATGATAAATAGAGAATAATACATGGCAAAATCTGTATCATATGTCGTGTCATCCCGAGACATCAATATCAGCAAAATGGCCTTTAGGCCCGAGAGATGATATTGGTTGAAGGTGATATGACATGTGATACGGATTTGCAATGTTTTAGACGCTTTATCATATATTTCTACAGGAGAGTATTATATTATATGAACTGTTTTCTGATCCATAGCACTGGGTTACATTCAGTTCTACTTTTTCATTGTTTTAAAAGCCTTACAAGAATTACTTACCTTACAATTTGATTGCTGTTGTTTTAAAACATTTTATTTATTGTATTTGTTTTGTGTCTTTTGTATTTTTTATAGTTACATTTAGTAAAAAAGTAGGAGCGTGATGAAAGGTGTGATAAAGGGAGCTCATCAAAGTTGCGCGGTATGAATTAAACAGCAGGCTATTTATCAAATATTAAAAACTACTCGATTTACTACTAAATATAAGTTGATTAGAATTTCATTATATCATATACAAAAAAGTTTAGGTATATTTTAGGTTTCAGAAAGTAAAAATATGTAGGATGCCAAACATGAGGAAAAACATCTCTTTTAAAGGTAGGGAAATAATTATGTGGTTTATACAAGCACAAAATGAAAACAAAATGATTATATACACCAGGAATAATTAAAAGAAAAAAAAAACCACTTGTTTTAGATTTATTTTCGAAGTGCCTTTCATGTAACTAATCACCACAAGGACAGCTACAACTTAGAGAGTTAAAAGATGGAAATATTTTATAACTGAAGTATGCGAGGTGCTAAATACATGATATAAACACAACCATTACAAATATAACAAGAATGGTCAAAGCAGTTTCGAACACAGTTTCTTAATATAAAGAATGAACAGTTATGACAGTAGTTTATTTATCACACGTGCGTTTTAAGTGCAGGATTGGCTACAAAACAGTTAAATCATTCAGTAACTGAGAGTCCAAAATTATGGACTATAACTAGGTGCTAGACAAATGTCAATAGCTGTTTTTCAATAGTGGTATTAGTTGTTCTATGTATATATTCATGGTGTATATTTAATAGGGACACTCATACCTAAATATGCCGAAGAACGGTGTAAGTATAAGATACCGCATACCGATAATCCAAATCAATCAATTTTCAACTGGATCGATGATGCTGAAACCTTGATTTATTTAAAGTCTTAAATCTAAAATTGAAATACCAGATGCTTGAATGTGTCGTTCTATCAAAGTGTCTGATTTCTATTTTCTTATAATTGAGGTTCATTCATTGTTGACTACTGTTCATACAAAGCGAGCCAAAAATGACTCTTCGTCGTATCAAAATGAGCGTACGAAATTAGTCTGTTTTAAACAATTTCTAACAACATTGTCTTTTCTAGATCTGTAGTATCAATCATGAAAATGTGCTGTTCTTATCTTACAACCATTATTTAACCTGCTTTGTCTGTTTACCTCTTGAAGAAGTATGTTCACCAGATGTTCGTTAGTGTAATAACATTTTTTATTTTGTGTAGTGTTGTTTGTCATTTGGTGTTTTTTGTTTTTGTTTTTGTTTTGTCATTGTGTTGTCGGTTTTTTAAGAACGCCTTTGAATGTCTATTTTGCATCTTTTGCTCCGATTGCATTGCTACAAGACACACATTCAACAGATAGAAATACCATTCATTTAAGAACATATTCCGTATACCGATGCAATTGTCAACACCATAATTAGTTTTTTTTCTATGAATTGATAACTTACTTAAACTGTAACTCTCCGAATAGGCTGTCTATTTCTGTACCTAAAGGCTTTTTGTTTCTGTATGACACAGATGTTCTTTCAGGAACTTGCTGTAGTTTTATGTTGTCCACATCAACTTTAAGTTTCTTAAGCTTTTTTAACAAAAGCACATCTGCTATCGATTCCATTTCTTTTATGTTCTTTTGCCATTGTTGACAGTTTTCGAAATCTTTACGATGAACTTTGATTAGTGCAGACATATTATGTAATGCTTTTTGTTCCTCCTTCTGTACAAGCTTAACAAAACCTTCGACTTTTTTATCCATTAGTTTCTTCCAGTAATTGCCCTCTTCAGTAATGGTCTTGATGACTGCTTTGACTTCCTCACGGTAAGCTTTTGTGTACTTTTCAATTGTGTTTACGTTTTGTCTCGATGTTGTTTCCTTTAATTCAATATCCTTGACAAGTTCAGATCTAAGTTTTTTATTTGATTTAGTAAGGTCTGTCATCAAATGGCGACTGTGTTTCTCGACGGAGCAAATTCTACAGACAGGAGTATCACAATCCTGACAGTAGAATAAGAAACTTTCCTTGTGGTCCGTACAAAGAAGTTTTTCTTCCTGGTTGATATCTCGTCCGCTTACAAAAGTGTGGTTTTTACAAGACGTTGCGCGTAAATGAGATAATTTACAGTTTCCGCAAAATAACTGATCACACTGCTGACAGAAATGTTCACCTGGTCCGCCAGTACAGATTTCACAGATCGATGCAGCGGCTTGTGCCATTTTGTTTGTTTCCTTTTATCACTATTAACAACCTTAGGATTGCTTGTTTAACTTTCCAACGTACTCTGGCAGCATTTACACAACTATAAATTAAATCTGTAGAAAGAACTGAAAAGAAAATTCAATAAACTGTGCTTGTTCAAATGAATCATATACTGCAAATATATAAATTAATACAAGTTGAAAAAAAAATCAATAATGTGGAACCAAAAATGCATTGTATTAGGTACAGATGATAACATTGCAATCTACGTTATAGTTTAATAGTAACATGTAAAATATATATGTTATTTGCTTGTTGTTATTCAATAATATTGATTCTATATCTTATTGATAACTCACTAGACTACATATTGATTGCTCGTTTAACTTTAGAACGTACTCTGGTAGCATTTACACAATTCTAGATGAAATCTGAAGGAAGAACTATATAACAATGACAATTCAATTTACTTTGCTGTTCAACATGAATTACCGATTTTTAATCTTATACTGCAAATATGGTTATTTTTGTTAATACAAAAAAAAGATCCCAATAATATGGAACCAAATATGCATTGTTTAATATCGATGATAAGGATACCGTTTAACATTGCAATCTGAGTTATAGTTCAACAGTTTCGTGTAAAACATGTATGTTATAACATTTGCTTGTTTTTAAATGTTTTCATTCCATAATTATTTCTAGATCTTATTTATAAACTCACTGAACTACATTAATAAAATATCCCACCAGGCCTCAGATAAATGGTTCTATATATTTACCTGTACTGAATAGATTAAAGATACGTTTTACCTGACTACTTACACATATGTATTTAGTGTATGAATGTTATATAGCACGCATATATTGATCAATTTAAACCTTTAAATTGTTTGCTACATGTATTAATCGCGGTACGTCTCACATAACTCAAAACCATATAGATGAACTAAAACTAAAAAAAATATTCAAGACTAATAAAGTCCTGTACAATATATGACAACAGAGAAAGGAAACACTATACCTATTTTTTATGATTATCCGAAAATAAAGCCCGTATTGTATTTATCTTATAGAAATATATCTGGGTTGACACAGTTGCAGTATAACTTTTGATTAGTTTAAACAATCAATGAAATAATATTACCGATTCAGAAACAAGCAATTTGCTTTTACAAATCTGTCTCCTTTTACAAAAATAATACACTTATTGAACAATACATAAATATAATACTGGCATGCTCTGTAATAAAAATATGAAAAAGGTAAAAAAAGAAGAAGAAAAAAAAATTAATGAGAAAAATAAAATAACAAATAATAACAAATAAACGTGAATTATTGTAATGTATACAGTGTGAAATGATTGGGTTACTATTGAGTGATGAAGCATTAACATCAAGGGTTAAAACGTTTACTTTTGATAATATATTTTTGCACCAAACTAAATAAAATACTATTTTGCTCATCTGGGAGTACCGTTGATCCAAAAAGCAAAGTTTTTGTGTTTACTTGGACAGGAAGAACTGAAATAGAATCTAACAGTTCATGTCTTAAATTAGTGTATATAGAACAAGAAAACAGAAAGTGAGAAATTGTTTCTACATCACAACAACGACAATTTGGAGAGTCTACTAAGTTACGAACGAAAAGGTGAGAATTCAATAAACTTGAATCCATTCTTAAGCGAGCATGAAGAATTTGACCAAAACGATGTCCTATATAATAATACGTTGGGACCTTACTATTTTGGGTACTAATTTGTTTTTTAAATAATGATAGAGATTCACATTTTCTTATGTTTAAGTTAAGAGTGTTCCATAGTTTTGTTGTTGCAGGGATGAAATATTCAGAATATAAACGGGTCCGTGTGTTGACTTGTGTAATATTATTTCTTTGTCTTGTATTATGATCATGCCCACTTCCTACTGAATCAGGCAATAAGTCTCTTAAATACTCTGGAGTTTTATTAATTAAAATTTTGTGATAATGAATTAGTCTATGATTGCGTCGTCTTTCAGATCGACGCAATCGTAGACTAATTCCCATCGAGTTTAAACATATAAATTGTTTATACTGGTAAGTTTAATACCCCCCCCACCCACCCCCCCCACCCCCCCCCCCCCCCCCCCCCCCCGTGAAGATACGCGCTGCGTCAAGCTGATTATTTTCAAGTTTAGCAATCAAACTCTGATTTTGGGAGTCTCAAACGACATCGACATATTCAAGAATTGGGCGAACATATGATATGTAAACTTTTTCAAGTGAAAATCTATCAAGAACATTTTTCATTTTTTTCATTATATTATTCTTTTGTAAGATTTAGAAACTATATATATTCAATATGGTCGTTCCAGGATCCGTTGTTAGAAAAAAAGACACCTAGATGTTTGTGTTTACTAATTGTTTGTAGCTCTTGGGTATTCATATTTAATGGAGGATGAAAGGGTCTATTAATTTTTTTGGAAATTATCATACTTTTAGTTTTTTGGGCATTAAAATTCACAAGCCAATTTTTTTTACCAATTATAAATCCTATCTAGATCGTCATTTAAAATTGTAGCTGTTTCTGTTTGATTGTCAACCATAATGTATAATGAAGTGTCATCTGCGAATAGCTTAATTTGAGCTTGAATGTCTTCTACAATATCATTTATAAATATCCCAAAAAGGTGAGGGCCTAGAATGGACCCTTGTGGAACGCCTGCATTTGCAGGTACCCATTCGGAACATGAACCATTAATAACCACCCGCTGGACTCTATTTGTAAGATAATTTTCAAACCACCATAGTAAAGAACCCGATATACCCGCTTGTTGAAGTTTAAATAGCAGTCCCTTATGCCAAACTCGATCAAACGCTTTACTTATATCACAGAATACTACCCTTATTTCTTTACCGCTATCTAAAGCCTTCCCAAAATCATTTGAAATGTTAATTAATTGATTAACCGTTGAATCCCCCCCTGTAAAGCCTGATGATTTTTCGTTAAAATATAATTGCGCATAAGGTAATTGTAAATATGTTTATATACACATCGTTCCATACACTTTGAAATTACACTCAACAAGGAAATAGGTCTATAGTTTTTAACGTCATTCGGTTTACTATTTTTATAAACTGGGGTAACATTTGCTCTTTACCATTGATCTGGAAAAGTAGACGTACTTAACGATAAGTTAAATATCTTACATATTGATACTTCAAAACAGAAGATGCTTCTTCTAACAATTTGGGACTTATTAGGTCTGGACCAGAAGCTTTTGTGGGATTAACAATTTTTAATATATCTTCACCTTCAGTAACAGTATGTTCTATATAACCAATGCCATCACTAATAGTGTTACGTTCTTCAGGTAACATAGCACTTGAATCATTAATATTTGACTGGGAAGAAAAAAATCGATTAAATTCATTTGCCTTTTCGATTTCATCAAATATTAAGTTGTTATTAACCATTAATGTACACTTACGTCTTTTGTTTTTAATCCGGATATTTGTTTAACCGTTTTCCACCAATTAGTAGTGGACGGGTTACTGTTCATGATTTTTTTTTAATTAAATTGTTGTTATAATCATCCTTTGATTTTCTTATTAAACTGGTAACATTATTTCGTATTTTGTTAAATTTTGACCAATCCGATGGGTTATTATATTTTTTAGCCTTTCTGTGGATTCTATTTTTTTTCCTTATCTTTTTTTTTTTTTAACATCATTTGTTAGTCATGAAGGTTCATTTTTACGAACAGTTATTATTTTATTTGGAATACATTTTGCAGCAGCTTCTATGATAGTTTTTGTTATTTCGGTTGTAAATTGTTTAACGTTATTTAAGTTTATTACGGAATCCCAATTTTGTTCAG
This sequence comes from Mytilus galloprovincialis, assembly GCA_037788925.1. Classification (NCBI taxonomy): domain Eukaryota; kingdom Metazoa; phylum Mollusca; class Bivalvia; order Mytilida; family Mytilidae; genus Mytilus; species Mytilus galloprovincialis. Next base: position 82,919,712 of record CM075336.1, on the reverse strand, counting down.
ATAAAATGTTACGATATCTGTCATAATCTCCTCGATCATATAGCCAAATTTTCCGCTTTAAAGGTTTTTGACGACATTTTGGAAAGTTCAAATGACTAATTATAGGGCAGTGAAAGCGTATTTGGTCTAATAAAGGTGGCCCGACTCCTCGGTAAGTTATTATGTGAGCATCGTTTGTTATAAAAAGGTCTAACAATGATGACGACGATTCAGTAAAATGAGTACGTTCATCTATCAATTGAGTAAGATTAAATTGGCTTAACAAAGGTGTAATTTTTGAATTAACAGGGGCTAGTTGGTTATCGTTAAAATCGCCTGTGGCCATTATGTAATTAATAGTATTATCATTAGACGCCATATCAAGAGAATATTCAATTTTTTCCCAGATATCTGGTCCACTATTGGGAGGTATATAAAAGGTTCCGAGCAAAGCCTTTTTAACTTTAAATTTAATTTCTAACCATATTGCATCCAAGCTTTCGCTTTCGAGGTCAATTCGACGTTGAGCATGTATATCTTTTTTACGTAAACAATTATCCCCCCTCCAACCTTGGGTGGACCTCTGTCACGACGGAAGGGGTGCTGGTAATTTAGGATTTCAATTGATTCGTCTGTATGATTATTGTTTAACCAGGTTTCACTGAACGCTAAAATGTCGAAATCAGAATATTCAGCTTGAATCAGATCTATTTTCGGGGCTAGGCTTTATACATTTAAGTGAAGAATTGAGACTGATTTTGAAAAAAAGTTCACCGAAATCCGACCTGTCAGTTGAGTTAATTGAACTTTGAGAAGAATCGATATCGTCACTTGGACCTGGATTTACCTCTATTCCTGCTAGGATAAGCAAAATTTGAATACCAAATAGTAAAAATAAGATAATAAATAGTCTAAGAATAACATATCCACTTGTTGTTTTTTTGTACATTTGAGTCTATATGTTTCATCTCTGAAGGTTTAAGGCACACACCTAGTTGATGCGACAACGTGAAGATTAAAATTGATAACACCAGTGCCTGCGAGAAATAAGTTGATACAGATAAAATCAATATAATTTAGTCTTTGTTTGATGTTTTTGCCTGGTAAGTATTGGCCAACTCTCATACGATATAACTCCTAGCATTTAATCTGTTTTGTGAAAAAAGTGTAAGTAAAAAATATGAAAAAAATGTGAGAACAAAAATTGAATAACAGTATGTTGTATGCATGAAGCATAAGAAAAAGTATGCACATGTACATGGATGTAACAAGTAGTTTGGAGGATTGATTATACACATGACATTGTATAAATGATTGGTGAATGATACAAGTTTATCTATACTTAGTAATTCAGTACAACTGTTAATACCAGCCGTGTCAAATCATCTAGATTTAGTTTTGATTGCCAAATTGATTATTATTATTTGAATCAATTTAATTCAAAATGCGAAACAGTAAAATTGCATCAGGGTATTCTTTTTCAATTAAATTGAAGATTTCGACATAGGAATGATAGAACTCTCCACCAGAGACAAACTGACATATACATTTATAACTAAAGGTTGCTGTAGGTCTTCAACATCATACTGATGCGGCAACTAAACGAAGTCCCGAAGTGGCAATTGATAAACAATCAAACAGAGAAATCTAATCACCTGAGGTGTGTACAAGATGGGTTTATAAAGAAAGAATTTTTAATTACCAAAACTGAGGCATATTGGGCATGTTGTAGACATCGTTACCTATTGAATCTGTATGAATTTGAGTTTGGTTATTTTAACGACACTATCTTAATTAGTCCAACGATACTATTGGCAGTACAGACATGGTTCACAGGGCATTTAATAAAAAGTCATTATTGAAAAAAATGAACTCTTTTTATATCTATCCCATCGAAATAGAGATTAAGGATACAACAGATACAGTTCAGTCTGTCTCATATCTATAAATAGACAATGAGGGTCGGTTGAAAACAAAGCTTTCCGACAAATGAGATGACTTCAGCATCCCAATTATGAACTTTCCATTTCTACGTAGCAACATTCCAGCAGCTCCTGCATACGGAGTATATATCTCCTAATTGATACAATATACCAAAGCTTGTATTTCTGATTATGATTTCCTTGATAGCGGGTTGCTGCTTACAAGAAAGCTATTAAATGAAGAGTTCAAAATGGTGAGGTGGAAATCATCCCTTCGTAAATTTAACGGACGCCATCACGAGTTGGCTGAACGTTATGGAATAACCGTTTCACAGATGACATTACATATTTTTCTTACGACGTAACTTCAATCCCCTTCCCTTTTCATGAATGTGACCGACCAAATTAGACTATTTATCGTGTATGTAATAACATGAGCAACACAATAGGTGACACATGTGGAGAAGGATCTGTTAACCCTTTCAGAACACCTGAGATTATCCACAATGTTTGGTAGGGTTCGTGTTTCTCAGTCTTTTTTGTTTCTTGTGTTTTATTATTAGTCTGTTTATCCTTTTCAATTTTTGGCCATCATATTGTCAGTTTATTTTTGATTTATGAGTTTGACTGTTCCACGGGTATCTTTTGCACCTCGTGTATGAATTTAGTAAAAGATGCAGCATGTTAAATCTCTCAACATTGCATATGTGCCTGTCCAAAGTTTAAGAGCTATCAGTTCAGTGGTTGTATTTGGTTTATGTCTGTCACATTTGTTTTCCGTTACATGTTTTCATATAAAAAAGGCCGTTAAACTTCTCAATTAAATTGTTTTATAATTTTCAAGTTGGGATCTTTTATGGCTGACTTTATGATATGTATTGTCTTAGTGTAACTTGATTTTTAATTAAGAATTGAATGCTCTTTTTGTAAATTTATTGGGGTGTTAAAGCGTTGACCGAAGTACATTTTGTATGAAGCGCGAAAGCGCTTCATACTAAAAATGTGCGCACTGTCAACGCTTTTACAACCCTATAAAGTTACAAAAAAAGCATTCAATACTTATAATTACATTATTACCTTTAGAATCATGAAAACACGCCTTTTATCAAGTTTTTATTTCATTTGCCTGTGCACTTTATTGTGGGACCTCGTGTCATCATGAATAAAAAGTTGCATTGTGTAATGCAATTGATTAAGGAATGTCACTCGACGCTCCTAGGCTCGATACAACATTTACTTTCATGTGGATATCGAATTGCCGTGTGCATTATCTCATAAAGTTTGTGTCCTTAATGTTATATTGTATCCCTGTATACCTACACGTGTCTAGTATTGAAAGGATTTTGCTAGACACAAAATGTGAGCATTGCATCTATAAAGGAAGTGGCAAATGTGGGACTATTTTAACGGAATACCTACGTTATTAAATAAGATACACTTTCATGTTGTTGTCAACCTTTAGCTATACATTTTTATTATCTGTTTATCAATTTCTGTATTATGCGTTGATTTCAATGACAATGAAAGATGCAATAGTGCATTACGATTCAAAATATCAAAAAGATTCACATGGGTTTCGTCAGATTAAAGCATCATCTTTAAAATCAACATCACATACAATATACTAGATTTGCCAAACAATGATCCCTTATAATCAACAAAAAAAGGAAGACCTTATAACCACTACCTTTCCAAAACTCTTAATATATAAGGCGGTAGTGAAATTGAAATTTGCCTTTTTTACAATTTTACCCCATTGGCTATATAAAACATCTTCTTATAAAAGGTAGAGAGTGCCAGCTGTTTGATTCACCTCCCGATATGAAAGCTGATTTTAATACGCTTTTTTGAAGGAGGGAACAAGGCGTTTGCGCAATACTAATTGCTGTGGTCGAAGAAGTGAGAACGTAAAAGAACAGGTTCCAGCTTATATCAAGGATGAAGTAAAGAATCAGATCTACTCTCGCAAGGTTAGGACTGATTTGTTTAGTAACAAATATTCTAACACCGGGTATTTCTTAATCATAATGGAATCCGATAGACAAGATATACGTTGCAGATGTCACTACATTTAGGTAGTCTTACGAACATTGAGTAGACATCGAAAATACAGCTCATTAATATCCGAGAGGATGTCAATAATGACAATTACATGTAACTGTAAGTTCAAGGAGGGTCATAATAAAGGCATATGAAAATTTAGAAAGTGAAATGTAAGTTAAAATTGCATTCCATTGTTATCTATTCATTTAATGTTTGAGCTTTTGATTTTGCCATTTGATAAGGGCTTTCCTTTCCCCCATTAGTGAAATAGGCAAACATCAACGGTAAATTAATCAATTCAAACTTGATGAAATTAGACGCACAAAGGAAACAATTGAATATAGTTTAGTAAATCAATTTTAGGGGCCTTTTGGGCCTTTTTATAGCTGACTGTGCGATATGGGCTTTGCTCATTATTGAAGGCCGTATGGTGCCCTATAATTGTTAATTTCTGTGTTATTTTGTCTCTTGTAGGGGGCAAGTTGTCTCATTGGCAATTATATCACATTTTATTTTATAATAAGCGACAAATTTTAGGAAGTGTTGGTATCCGAATATGAATCCACGATAAATGAAAAGTTGAATTTACGGCCAGTATTTAAATGAATGTGAAAAATCAAAGAAGGGCGAAAGATACCAGAGGGACAGTCAAACTCATAGATCGAAAATAAACTGACAACGCCATGGCTCAAAATGAAAAAGACAAACAAACAATCAATATGACTGTTAAATTTATTTTCTACATTAATTCAAATAGAAATCAAAATACATGTTTGTTTGAAATGTTAAACGGTTAATGTATATATTTTTGGATTATATTCATTTATGAGGTAGGTAAATAGACTAGACATCTTCTTGTTGGCATTTTGTTGCAGGTTGATAATCTACTTCGCCTTGATAAGTGTGCCAATTGTCAATCCTGTTGATAAATAAAAACAGATTTTGAATTGAATTGAATTCAAATTTTACAAACTGTACAGAAAAAATAGAAATATATATATATGTTGGCATATCAAACTGGTCAATTTATATTAGGTAGTATGACAATTTAAGCTACATGTACTGATAGTGCAATTGATTTTAAATGCTGGTAATTAAAAAGAAAATATATGCTTTGAATCACTTTATTGCATCGGAGTATGATATATAACATGTAGAAATGATACGTCTGTTTTTGAATATTTTCTGTTTACAAAAATTGTTTTACAATTCCCATCTCTAATGTTTCTCTACTGTATGACAAACGATTCGTCAGAATATATGACTTAAAAATTCTTTAACCTTCGCATTTAGTTTGATTCTCAAATTCATTGTTTTCGAGTTTCACTAATGTGTATTATGCTAAAGGAACACGTCTTGGTCACAAAAACAAAGTTTTCATTTCATTGAAACTTGTCAGCAAAAGTTAGCATCGCAACAAAAACATGAAGATACAATAGTCAAATCCATCGAATAACATAAATAGATCTTTCAAAAAGTAATGACCAAGAAATGTTTCATTTTTCTTTGTTTCAATTATTGTTTAGTTACGATACAACTTGTAGATGGACTTACCCTTTACATTTACTGCAATCGCACTTCCTGGAATAGAGATAAAAACATGACAGCCTCTTTAGATTGTACGATCGTATTAAGTATTAATGTGCATAATGCAACTTTAGTCTATGGTATGTTCTCAATAGGCAGACAAATAGTATTTATCACATGTTAGTCTTATTCCTATCTTTCTTTTATTCAATATATATACTGCTAAAAAGTCAAACATAGTTTTATCTTGGCTTAAAGAACGTGTTCTGTAAAGTTTTTTATAAGTGCCTTTACTTCAATAGGCAGTCAAATAGTAAACAATCACAGTTTTATCACATGTCAGTCTTATACCTTTCTTTCTTTTATTTAATATATATACTGCTAAACAGTCAAATATAGTTTCATTTTGGTTTAAAGAACGTGTTCTACAAAGTTTCTTATGAGTGCCTGGTTTTCCTGAATATTATCAAATGACTTACCAATCATATACTTTTATGATAAAGGATATGCAATAATTGGAATTAATAACTAGTATTTTTGGAATGGAAAATATGGTTTGGAATTTTCAGATCGCATACGTGCTGTTGAAATTCCTCGTAATTCCTTTGACAGTTTTAGCATGTTTATCCAATCTCTACATCTCATTAACCCTAAATCTTATCATTATGTCATATTAAATTGAATCGCTATTGCAAACGTCTTTAAGCAAATTCATCTGCTCAATTTCATTGAAGCCCCCTTTGTTAAAATGGGTAAACATGTTAGAATTAATTCTTCTACACGACATATATGCATGTATCGGGAAATCCTTCAGATGCAATATTGGTTACAATCAGTTGTTATAGGCATTGAACTGACATTCAGGAATTGTATTATACTAATATGTTGGGTGTTTATTAGCTTATTTTTTGGTTTTTCATTTTTCGTGTTATTGGATGATTCAGTAAGATCAATGCTACAGATGACGGAATGGTTTTGCACTCACAGGCAAACTATCAAAAATCTATGTGTTCTTGTCCCATGCATACAAATAGCAAGTAGTTCAGTGGTCATCATTCGTTCCATCCTAACACTTTTAATTTCATCATTCATTGTTTGGGACAATATTCACATAAATGTTTTTCTCGTTTGAACTATTGTTTTCATCTCGAAGTACTTTCAAGCGATATCTATGGGCAGTTATTTGCTCATTTTTGAATTTTTTGTTTTTGTTTTTCTCCCTGCCTTCAATAATTAAGTGTTAATAAATTAGTGGTGATATCAAACTCTAAAGATACAAACAGTGCTTTAAACGGAATTTATTGAAGCAGCAATAACTAAAGGGTGTTCAAATCTCAGGATGAATGTCGCCTGTTATGATTGCGTCATCTGCTATATGAATCATTTATTAGTCATATAAATTGGGAATTGTTGTTGTGTTATATGTCATATAAATTGGGAATTGTTGTTGTGTTATCAGTCATATAAATTGGGAATTGTTGTTGTGTTATCAGTCATATAAATTGGGAATTGTTGTTGTGTTATCAGTCATATAAATTGGGAATTGTTGTTGTGACATTCACATAGTGAAAGAATGCATTATCGGCATTTGGTATATATAAAACTCTTCTACTTACATGAGCAAACCTTTTCTGTGAAACAAAAAGAAAACATTACAACAACAAAAACAGGTAATTAGTTATTATCAAAGTACTTGCCAGAGTAAACACATTATATAATATATCAACATTGCTTTCATGTATTTCAATACAAAAACAGGCATAATTCATTTTGTTTAAATCAATTGTATGTATTTGAGTTACCACAAACAATTCATTTCAAATCACATTGGCTTTATTTCATAAAGGAACAAAATGCAACTGAAAGCCGTTGTAGGGACTCAATCTAAATATAAAACGAGAGAAATATTTGAAATTATTTATGTTGGAGGCCAGGAACAAACACATGTTAAATCCATACATTTCGGTAAAACACCTTTGTGGGTGTCTATTTTTTAAATTGCTCTTGTCTTCACTGAGTGCGGTTAATATTTAGTTAATTTGGTCGCAAAGTCAATAGTTGAGTCTTTCCATAACCCGTCTGTTTCAAGGAAAGGTTAAGCATTGATTCTTAAATTTACATTTACAAATGAGCATGCATACTAAACTCAAAACGCAAAAATAAAAAAAGAAAACACCAAAAGAATAAACACAATGTTGTTTGGCACTGAACAACTATATCAACCCCATGCCACCCCTTATGCCAATACTATCATATATATGTATTTCGTGTTAATCTGTTATGATCCATCTCGAAGTTTTGACAATCTGATGAGTATTGTAATGGAAATATTAAAGCACATTTGATGAAATAGTACCAGAAAAGTATCAAAATTGAGTTATTTATGTCAATAATATGGATGTTTTTAATTCTAGATTTACACTTCATTGATTTGTTTTTCAAAAATGGATTTCCGCTAATTTGTATGTTTAAAATATTAAAAATCAGCATGCATTACTCATGTTACTTACCTTTCGCCAAACCTGAAAAAAGACAACACATACTCGAATGTAACAATAAAGTTAAATAACTTTCAGCATATGATAAACAAAAAATAACAGTCTGTCAAACATAAACATTGATAAATGGCCCTCTAAAAATTGAACAATGTCTTAGTCAGCACTTCGGTGTTGACATGAATATCAATTATATGGTCATTTCTATAAATTTCCTGTTACAAAACATTAACTTTTTCGATACACTAAGGATTTTCCTATCACAGGAATAGATTACCTTAGCCGTACTTGGCACAACATTTTGGAATTTTGGATCCTCAATGCTCTTCATTGTTGTACTTTTTTTATCTAAGCGTCACTGGTGAGTCTAGTGAAGACGAAAAGTTCGTCTGACGTATTAAATTATAATCCTGGAACCTTTGATAACTACTTATACATATAACATTAATCATCATTATGAGGTATGCACATACATACACAGTTTAGTAGCACTTAAATGCAATGATATGAAGTGCATTAAATGAATGTAATTTTCTTTATATTTATATTCAATTTCTGTTGATATATTAATGCATGTCTTCTAGTGATAAACAAGTTAATGGATTAGGTGCCTTCTTACAAACATTAAAGAATATATAAAAAAAAATCACAAAAGTACTGATCTCCCAGGAAAATACAAAACGGAAAATTCATAATCAAATGGCAAAATCAAATGACAAAACACAACAAATGAACAACTGGACAACTGTCATATTCTAACTTGGTACAAGCATTCTCAAATGTAAAAAATGGTGAATTGGACCTTGTTTTATAGCGCCTAAACTCTAACTTGTATGACAGTCGCATCAAATTCCGTTATTTTCACAACGATGCGTGAACAAAACAGACATAATCGGTAAAATACTCATGGTAACATCAGTATAACATATTTGTAAGTTATTTTCTTACTCAATGTCGTGTAATGCTTTATGAAAAAAGTAATGAAGATTAAATATATTCTTTAAAGAAAGCATTAACTTAGGGACAATCAAAAATCAAATATGGAAAAATTATAACGTAATTGACAAATTTGAGAAAATCGACGAATGGCATGATTTTTTTTCACTCTTTTTTGGCATGATTGGTTTTAAACGTTTTTTTTTTTTGCAAGGACAATTACAGATCCGAGATTTCAGTTTAGTTTACTGGATTTAATGAATCCAAATGTTAATCGTATCAACTGATTACTGTGAAATGCATTTTTTTCTGCTTTCATTTGTAAACTTTTATCAAAAATAATAACTATATGTTATATTATAAATACTAATAATCAACTTACGTATTCGCACTTCTAAAAAAATATAAGAAAATAAACATTGTTACATATTTAATAATATTTGATACATGTACAAGTACATTAACCAAAAAAATATATATACATATCATATTTCTGCACAAAAGACGAGTTACTTGTGAAACCGTTATATTTATAAAGGACAACCTATACAAACATCTATTCAAACAAACAAAAATAGAAATCATTGCCAATTCTTTAAAACAAATGTAGAGTACATCTCGTACCACCCATCCCTGTTTGAAAGGATTTGGAATAAGAAGCTTATTTGTTTCAAGTACAAGTAACCTTACAGATTTAAGTTTTTACATGCTTTACAAAAAATATTTTTTAGACTTTTCTGACATCAAATCGAAAGCATTTCAGAATACTATGAATATAAAGCATAGTATTCAATCATTCCAACATTTGAGATTATATATAAGAGGGTCAAAAGATACCAGAGGGACAGTTAAACTCATAAATCGAAAATAAACTGACAACGCCATGGCTAAAAAAGAAAAAGACACACAGACAAATAATAGTACACAAGACACAACATAGAAAACTAAAGACTAAGCAACACGAACATATAATTAACCCATCCCACTTCTGAATCTTACTGTTTGCGAGTATTTCATTTCAAAAATCTGAATCAAAAGAACGGTTTAGGAATTCTTTAACAATTATATCATCTCTTACCTTAAAACTGATATACTTTTGGCTAGTATAGAAGTGTTTAACAAAACCTTATTTGTAAACGTTGAATGTATTAATTTACTTGTTATTTTGATTACCTATGGAGATTAGTTTAAACATATTTATTTATAGTGGATTGTGAAACAAGTTTTGCAACTTATATTAATCCCTTTCCACTTTGCGTGTGCGAGTGCTGCCTTGTAGCGGCATTAGCCTGCTCTTTTTCGAAATCTACAAAGGTGTCTTTAACATGCAAGAAATATGGTTCTCTCTTAAAACGGGTCAGCCATTTATCGTCCCCTTCCGACGGACTATCATCGTTTCCTCAAGACCATACTCGCAAATGGTGTCAAGGAAGAGCCGAAATTCATATGGAGATTGTGATTTGTGTAATAAATATATTGTGTTTTGAATGAGGAATATTTAGTACATTTGTAGAATAGAATATTCTATTGTCAATTTTAATAAAGTATTTTTGTATCTCTGATGGTTTTGTTTGCGTCACGGTTCCAAGAAAGTCCATTTAGATGTTACGGTTTTCTTGAGGGTTTTCGACAGGACACAATTACCTCCACAGCAATATTCACCAAGGATCTATGAGTTACAATAACTTCGAAGACTAAACATGAGTACTTCTTAACAATTTGAATTTGAAATATGCATACATTGCAGGGTTTCCGCTAATAATAATTGTGGCGATTAAAATTCGTCATTGGCGAAAGAATTTGGCGAAAGAAATATATAAAACGATTTATTTTCAGCCACCTTGTTTATTTACTTTTTTCAGGTTTCTCTGACTTTACCGATCAGACAATACTCGGAATTCACCTTGAACTCGTTAAGATTTTGACAGAAAATCAATAATCAGCTGATTGCATTCATAGATCATTCGTAGCTATCGACATCAAAGGACTAATTAATAAAGGTGTTGATTGTTATGATATAACAAAATGATATGATTAAATGGCTTATGTCACATGTCAAAAAAGGGAACTATTAACCACTTTGCGACGCACGTGTTTGAAGCAAAATTTTTACCCTGCCTCTCCTTCTTTTAATGATAGTCCAGAAAAGAAAATTGTTGTTATGACGAAAAATGTTCAAAAGCAAGAAAGGTCTCTGATTTAAAACTTTATCATTTAACTTTCATATAGATCATTGATTTGAGTGGGTACTCCAAAGTCGTTTCAGTGACACACGTTTTTCAAGCATATAGTTTTACTTATTTACGATGGTCTAGAAAAGAAAACTGTCGTTATGAAGACATCTATTCAAAAAGTTTGGAATGAGAGTAACCCTTCAATGTTATGACTACACCTTACACGAGGGATCAATTCTTGCTTCGTTTTGTTGTAAAAACGACTTCTTATTTAGGGGGGGGGGGGGGGGGGCTGGAAAAAAGGAACATTTTAAAAGAAAAATATATTGTGTTACTTGGCGAAAAAAATAATAAAGTGGCGAAAAATATATTGTTTTGGCGAAAGAGGTGGCGAAAAAAATAATTGACCCAGGGGAAACCCTGCATACATAATCAATTTACTTTGCATACAAGGCTTGGGATTAACTATATTAACTGTATACTGTAAAAATAAGGCAGATTTTTTCTGCCTATCTGAATGAAGTTTTAATAAAACTTTTTTATTTGAAGTTTTTTATTTAAAACCGTTAAGAATAAGTAGATTTGGTGAAATTCTACATGTTCTTTTCATATATCAAACTATAGGTTGCAATTTTATAAATTTAGAAAACGCATTTCCTAAAGCATGTAAAGGAACAACTGGTATGGCTAAAACATGTTCTGCTTTGAAAATTTAGCCGCAATGAATGTGTGATAACATTGGGAACATTCCAAATTTATATATCTCTATCAGATATCCAACATAGTGATTAGATATATGCAAAACAAAGATATTTTGTGTAGTAAGGTGGAAGAAACCAGACAAAATTACAGAATATGATAAAAAGTATAGTACGTTTGAGGCAAGTAGATACGTTAATGGGTGCGTAAATGTTGAAGTTTGAATTTGAAATCCAAAAGAGACAACAGTAAAAAAAAATAATTTTATGGGAAATGACAATTATACTGAACTCCGCCAACTAAAATATGTTTATATATGTGCCAATTTTTAAAAACAGTTGTTGGGAATAATATGTCCTCTTTTGTCACTACATAAGTATTTTGTATAGACAGAGCAAATGAACATATCAAATATTCGCAGTTAAAAAAAAAAACGCATCTTGCCTACAGGTAGATCTATTGTCAATTAAAATATCCCTTGCTACGTTTGCGAGTAGGAATTTAGCAACCAATGTGTTCTTCCTTATTGTTCAATATAAGTTCATGAAAGACTATAACAACAAAATAATGAAGTATCTAAAATCACATTACTTTATCTAAATTTCAATACTTACGAAACAGGTTCCTCACTGCAACACAAAATGTGATATTGTTTGTTATGTAGATAACTGAAGATTTATGATAAATAATGATGAAATTTCATTGCATAGTGTGTACTGTCACAGAAGGTCGAAAGATACCAGAAGGACAGTCAAACTCTTAGATCGAAAATAAACTTACAACGCCAGGGCCAGGGCCAAATAAAGACAAGGACAAACAGACCAACAACAGTACATAAGATACAACATTAAAAATTGAAGACTAAGCAACTCAAACCCCACCAAAATCTGGGGATGATCCAGGTGCTCCGGAAGGGTTTGCAGATCCAACTCCAAATGTGGCACATGTCGTGTTGCTCATGTTATTACACACCCGGTAAATAGTTTATTCGGTAGGTGATATTCTTATAGTATTATATGATTAACCTTTTTTTTTCTGAAAGGAAATGTGTTAACATGATGTTTCTTTTTTTTTCTTAAAATATATATTCAGATTTTCACATTGATATAAGTGATATATAAGATTTATTCAACCAAGATAGTTAATTTATCAGTTTGAAAGTCCAAGCCTCGGCGGATTTTTAAAGTTCATAGCAGAATTTTAAAATTCAACGATCGAAATTGAATAATCCACGAGTAACTTTTAAAAAACTGTTTTTCTAATGATTACATGTATAACATAAAATTTCATCTTGTGTTAACAAAATTCCCATTGAGTGCTTTCCACTTTCCCCAAAGTTGATTTCCCGAACACCTGTTAGTTTTGATTTTGACCCTTAAACTCATCCCTACATCGTTTGAATCCACAGGGAACCAAACGCTGACTTTTTTATACAATGAGCTCGGAAAGGGATTATTTGCAATATAAATGTATAATATAAATATATATATAGCTGTATATAACATAGTTTTGTTTTACATCAAAACATGTACGTCTTGCAGTAAAAATATTATAAGCTTTTAATGGTCATCAAATTTGAACAAATGTAACACAAATTCAAACAAATGTAACATTATCCATAGTTAATTTGAAATCCCTTTTGATCATGAGATTAAAAGAAAGTGTACACTTGCTGAAAGATTAGTACATAACAAATATCACCCTAAAAAACAACTCTGATTCTCCGAGTTTGATTAAATTTTATCCGTTTCTATGTTGTCAGTACTTTTTAAAAGGTCTATATCTTATATGTATTTTGGACTCAATCATTTGATGTGTTTTCCTCAGTTTTAGTTTGTAAACCAGATTTGTTTTTTTCTCAATCGATTATGAATTTCGAACAGCGGTATACTATTGTTGCCTCTATTCACCATCAAAGGGGCATTGCTTATTGAAATGCGCATCTAGTTCAGCAAGTATATGTATTTTTAAGCCATGTCTATACCGTTCTTAAATGTATTGCAATTTTCGATTTAGACTGTAATGTTGATTATCGCTAATTTGTGCATTTTTCCTTTGATCTTTTTTAGTGGTATTTTTCATATCATGCTTCTCGCTTGAGAAGACAAGCTATCGCTAGAAACTAAGGAGGCACGTGGCGTTGCTAATGAAATTTACAACGTCGGCATAGGTAAAATAGCGATTAACAGATTATCATTGGTCATCTCAACAATAATTTATAAATATCTTAGTTGATTTCTATTTCATAATAATACTCACGTCGAAATCTGTTCTGTCCTGTAATGAAATACCAATGAAAATACAACTACGACTTTCTGAACTGTATCTGTGCTAAAAACTTACTTTTAGCAAGAGTGCTAGAAGCAAATATTACAGAAATAAGAAGAAGTTATCGTACCTAACCGATTTGAAGAGCAATTTGACATACAAATGATAACTAATTCCATCGTAGGTCAACTTTGCTCGAGTGAAGAGGAAATTTGAAATGTTATCAAAGATAATTAAAATACGGCTTTTACAGTATTGGACCAGTCCGAAAAGCAATATCAAATAATTATTGATATTAACAGGGCTACGTTATCAGTATTGAAGATGATGCTTTGTATGTATATAGGTGGATTTGTCATGAGTGGATCGTGTTTTCTTATCAATGCGCTTGAACTGAAATGCATTAGGCTTTCAAAATTATTTGACGACATTGCTTGATAAATCTTATGTAGACGAAAGAGACGCCTTGAATACATAATTATAAAAGAAGTAGATTTGATGATGCGTATAACATGCATAATGCAGATATCAAATCATTCTTCAGTCGAAACAAATAAATTGCATTTCATAATTGAACACTTTCTGACAAAACTCCTAGTTCAAATATTTCTTTTAACTCTCCATCTTTCACAGTATGTATCAAATACATGTATCGATGTAGAATGTCTATTTATAGACATAAGAAGATGTGATATGAGTGCCAATGAGATAACTCTCCATCCATGTCATAATTTGTAAGAGAAAAACCATTAAAGGTAAACGTACAGTCCTTAACATATATTATCACTTATTTAAAAGAGGGACGAAAGATACCAGAGGGACAGTCAAACTCATAAATCGAAAATAAACTGACAATGCCATGGCTAAAAATTAAAAGGACAAACAGACAAACAGTAGTACACATGAAACAATATATAAAACTAAAAAATAAACAACACGAAGCCCATCAAAAAGTAGGGGGGATCTCAGGTGCTCCTGAAGGGAAAGCAAATCCTGCTCCAATTGCGGCACCCGTCGTGTTGCTTATGAGATAACAAATCCGGTGAATATAGACACGTTTTTTCAATTATCACCCGTAGTAATAGTCTTCGCCGCTGGGCGCGCTATAATCACGTCCGCCATTACAGTAATGATAAAAACGTAAACAAAGCATTCAATCGTAACGAGAAATATATAAACAAGTTAGTTCGTCCTCATCATGTCTACTGAAGTTAAACATTGTGTTAAAAGTTCAATGCCAGATATTTTCAAAGAAATAAAGGACTGGAATGACGATATGAGGAGTTGGCCAAATTTAATGTACGGTGACATTTATAACTACTTGATAAGATCAAAGGCAGTTGATGGGGAAACAATGAAAAACTTTAAGAGCTTACAGAGTTATAATTATTTTCAAAGTGGAAATGTAGACAAAATATTGCATTTCAATGCAACAGATAACAAAATATTTATGAAGGCGAGTGTACGATCATCCCAGACTGTGAGTAGACTTAATGATGCCTATGTTATGTGCACAGGGGAAGGTACAGTGGAACAAGCCTGGTGTACGTGCATGGCTGGTTTAGGACTTTCATGCAGTCATGTCGGAGCATTATTGTGGAAGATCGAGTATACTGTGAGAAATAGCATGACTGGAGTAAGTTGTACAGACGAAACTGCCAAGTGGAATAGAGGAACTACCAGGAACATTGAACCAAAGCCCCTTGTCAGTATTCAGCTGAAAAAACCAAAACTTGGTGAAAATACGATGGGTAATGAAAATGTCCCTGGACTACGAGATACACCATTTTATGTTTCTAAAGAGGAATTTAAAGAAGCCGTCAATGCCTCACCAATGCTACCTTTATTCGAAATAAAAGGAACAATCATGAACAAAAGCTTTAAAAGTAATCCGTCAGTTCGTACTCAAGAAAGTATTGAACAAGTTCATGGTGAACATAATGATTTGTCATCATGTGCTAAATGTGTGCAGTTTCTTTCTAAATATGTGTTCCTGACGGATTCTCAAGTAGTTAGAATACAGACTGAAACAACACTTCAGTCAAAAAGCTTATTATGGAAAGACTGTAGAAAGTTAAGAATAACTGCCAGCAGTGCTCACAAAGTGCCGGTTAAGGAAACAACAGACAGCACGAACGTTATACGTGAACATTTACACCCAAAATTTGTTGGAAATAAATTCACTAAACATGGCCAGCAGGGAGAAATAGATGCAAAAGTGTATCTGAACTCTAATGGACATCAAGTCCAAGAGAAAGGCATTTGTGTGTCACAACAAGAAAACTGGTTGTCCGCAAGTCCAGATGGAATTTTTGATGGACAAACTCTTTTAGAAATAAAGTGTCCAGTGCCTTCTTCTAGTTGGTCAACATTAGATCAACTATTTGAATCTGGAAAATATGATGTCGGAAAAGATGAAAATGGAGATCTTGTTGTAAAGGAAAAAGGGAGCAGAGGAATTTACCTACAAGTTCAGCTCACTTTGTATTGTACGGGATTAAAACAGTGCAAGTTGCTTGTATGGCTGGGCGTAGATGAACATAAATATATTGACATTCTGTATAACGAGACATACGTTAATAACCAAGTCACCAGATTAAAAACTTTTTATGTAAAAAAACTTCTACCATGTTTAGTTAATGAGATCCAGGATGACCGTCTGATGATGAGCAAAGCTTTTGTAAAGTTTATGCATATTTGATAATATATATAAATACATGTACATTTGCTTAATTTGAGCAGTCAGATTTTGAAGGGAATGTATAATTTATAAATAAACACCGATGTATGTGCTTATTTTGTATTGAAAATTATTTTATTTGTTTTAAACTAAAAAAAAAATCCATTTAAATAATTGCTTCATTTGTTGGTTTATCTGAACATATATACATGTACCTGTATATATATATTATTTGTGAGATGTGGTATGATTGTCAGTGTGCGTATTCTTCTTGATTGTTGTGATTTTTCAAAGTTACTCTTGATGCATGTACTTTTATTTTCATTATACTTTTGTATGGTCAGTCTTTCTGCATCTTTTAGGATAATTACACAATTATGTGTCTACATGTAGTTTGGTTCAGATAATGACAGCAGGGAGCCTTTAGTTGTACTTGTTTGTTTACATTGTTCAATCAAAATATGTCAATTAATTGCCCTACTGTGTTACAATGTAAGTAATATTTACACAGTAAATACCATGGTGTGTCTTAATTATCTAACACGGATAATCCCCATAGTTGTGTGGTCTGGCTAATCACAAAGAAACCTGTGTTATTTTTAAGGACATTTCAACTGCTTGTCGGTTGTAAGTTACTAACAATTTCATCCCATTACATCAGTTAAAGAGTAAAATATCTTAAAAGGTTAATCATGAAACCATTTATTGATCTAAAAAGGTGTCCAAGTTTAATGTTTTCATTTAAATACCTCCAATGATGTTTTACTCTTTGATTGATGTATTGCGATGAAAGTTTTATTATAAATTATGAATAAGAGGAGATGAGTTGGACAATGTTATACATCAATGCGACAGACACCCAATTACAAAATAAATTTGACCCAAAACTAACACAAACATGACAAAGGTAAATTCAAAAAGGTAGAGTTCATAAAATAACCAAAAGACGTCTAGAGGGAAATATGTCATCCTGAATATGCATAAACTATTTGCCACTGGACGCTAAACAAACAACATAATACAATCATAAAGCAATGAACATATATATCAATTACATTATCCAAATGCCTTAAATATACATGTACATGTACAGTGTATATTCCAACTGTTAAAAAATAACAAACTAATTTCACTCATTACTTTCATTAGTATCTCTGATCAGATCTGACCGTAAATTAACCAAAGCAGAACATACAAGCAAAATGTCATCAAACAGTGTTAAGGATGATACAGGCACAGTCCCACTTAGAATTTTGAAGACCTTCAATCGTCGAATTACCCTTTCAACATGTATCCGTACTCTGGCAATCTTTCTTGTGGTTGTCACATCTTCCGCACTTAACTGGGGTTTGTTTTTTGTGAATGCTGGAATGTTCAGCTTAACACGCAATGTAAACAATAAGTCATCTATTGTAAAGCCTCGATCTGCCATTATCTCATCGCCTGGAAGCAAGTAATTCATGAATCCACTTTTTTCTACAATAAATTTATCACTAGCACGACCACCAAAAGCTTTGGATATGAACATAATTTGTCCATCTACATATTTAGCTGTATTATGGGACTTGTAATTGCTGTACGTTTCACCCCTACTCCTTAAATTAGTTGGTCTCTGAATAAATGTTTCAGCACAGTCAATGATACAGGTAGTTCTGGGATAATTTTCCCTAAATGATTCGGGACAACAGTCTCTTATTACTTCTCTAGGGAGCCAAACAATCAAGGACTTTAACTTATCTGCCAACACAGGAATCCATGAATTAAATATTTTGCAAGCTAAACCACTTGATATACCAAATCTTCTGCATAGATCGTCAAAAATTAAATTTAACTTAAGTCTCATGAGCACAAGGAGTAATTGATCTGCTACCTCTAATTGAAAACTGAATGTATTGAAAGGAGTAAAACATTTCACCAGCGTGAAAAAGACTTCTTTTGTGACCCCTGTATACAATAAAGCGTCATTGTCCGTTTTTAAGTTTTGAGCAGCAGACATAGTTGCTCCGTCAGATTTACTTTGAACTCCCTTTTCTTCCGTTACAACTATATTTGTTTGAGAGGATTTAGTCTGAAAATCGGTCCATTCTTTCCCGTACGTGTGATCTTTCTGCGGTAAGAAGTCCGATTCAAGATATTGTGTACTACCAGTAGATGAAGCTTCTATAACATTAAAACTACAAATAGCCTCCGGTAATTTCTCGTACGGCGTACTTGCGCCTGGTTCACTTTCTAAGGTAGTGTCCAATTCTGTTATTTCCATATCGGAATCGGAATCACCAGTTTCCAGTTTTCTTTTTTTCACTGACAATTGATGTTTTAAAATTTTTCTTCTACCCGGAGTTGTCTTATTTTCATACCCCATCTTTAACTTAGGAGAAGGATTTCTATCCGTAGGTTTTCCGTCAATAAAATGTTCAGAGCATACATATACATTTTTTGGAAGATCTTTCCGATTTAAAGCTTTAATCTACTCAAGTCGTATCAATTCTTTGGATGGCATTACATGAAGTCTGTAAGGAATTAAACACGGACAATGGTCGTGCATTTCACCATGTAATTCACACATTGATTTCTTCCATAAAGTTATTTTTTCCGATTATTGGAACAACCATGAACTGAACATGAGTTCCCACCACCCGTTTTGTATTTATTTTCACTCTCCATAACAAAACGAATAAGAAAATAGTGGAAAACAAAATGTAAACAAAAGATCGATATTGTTGTGATTAAAGCACGTGCGTTATCTATCATTAGTGCTATGGCTGCAGCAACACGTGATAGATCAATGGCAGCGCACATGATAATTAGGTCAGATCTTGAAAAATGTGTCTATTTAACTGGTACAATTAAACATACAAATAAGAAAAAAACATTAATATCAAGATTCAATCGAGCAATTAAAAGAAAACGCAACGCAATGGGGGGGAACTATAAACAGTGTATGCTTGTAGATTGCAAGTGTATTAATTGACAGTGTACTGCAATTTTAGCCAAATGATGCTTCGAATTAAAATTGACAAGAACGTACAGTAATAAACACTTGCAAATGTAGCCAAAAGTAATATTTTGTTTAGGTTGGTTTTATCATATCAAAGAGACCATTATAAATGCAACATGATATCGGTTTACTAACCTACATCGGGTGTTCCTGTACTTGTACTTTTTTTGTGTGTCCTCTGACCTGCAAAAGATTGAATAAGAATGTTATGTTTTAAAAAAAACCATCAAAGAACAGGTTGACGTCTTTACAATTACTTTGTTGGATGTGCATTGTCAAATTATGTAGTCTAAGAGAAATTATCTTTAAGTAGGGGAAAATAGCAAAGGGACAATAAAACTCACAGATCGAAAACAAATTGACAACGACATTGCAAAATAAAATCCTGAGGTGATCTAAGGTGCTCCGAAAACGTACATTTAAGTTCTTACTGTCTGTAAGGGATTGCAATTATTCTAATTTTGGTTTTATGTCATTGTTTGACTGTGACTCGTCTTTTGAGCTAAGAAAGATGCGAATGTTTTTTACAATTTGTTCTGTACTTTCAACGACATCAGAGCTTTACATAATTTTCAATCATTGGGAACGCTCAACTATCATCAGCATAACATTGTTTCTAGAAATATTAACGGAGTAGTCATGAACACTGTTTAGAAATCAAAGCAGGGCTAAACAAATGTGTACGGAGCTAAAACTACCAATCAGGTATTGATTAAACGCGTTTGTTTACGACGTATTTGTGTTCGTTAATAAGCACACTTTTTAGAAGTAAAGCGTATACATGTTTTAGTATATCTATGCATATTATCTTGAATAATGTGATATAAACATTGTATTACCTCGTTTCATTTTGTTTACCAACAATCGCTCTTTGTGCAGATGATGTATCCCTAAAAAAATAATTAACGCATTAAAGATATCCTGTTTTGTTTACAGCTAAAAGAAACTGTAAGAGATCACTGTAAATATTAAAATAGTAAATAGTTCTTTGCAAATATCAATAACAATACAAAATGGATCACACAGGTTTGAACATATACGCTGTATCTTGATAAGTATTTATTTTAAAGTGTTAAATATATTTATATAAAGCTATCGTAGGTAACGTCGACGTCAAGTGGTCTCTGCTGGTTTATTCACTACAAAAGTCTTGAAGTCTAAAAAGACTAATTTTTGTCAAAATGTGCATGAACAATTACTCGAGATTCCGCAAAAGCCTTATTTTTCTTGGCAAATTCTGATTTATATTAAATGTGTATGAAATTTACTCGACAAAATCTCGACATTCTTAGTATGATTTTATAATTTCATGACAAATTCTTGACATATTCTCGACATTTTTATTGTTTTTAGTATGACAATTCTGAGTTTTACAAATTAAGACCAATATAAAAGATATCACTTTATCTTTAAAACAATCTAATATATTGTTGAATCAATTGCATATTTCATTTTTTCAATCATGGTATTCAATATTAATATAGTAAACAAACAATTATTGAACCAAAATGTGTCTTTCTATAATTAGCAAAGTATTATTGTAACCTAATTCTTAAAGTTTAGTTTATCGATGAGAAATATGAGCGCATAACAGCAAAAGAAAGTGTTTATATGCCTATACACAATTCAGGGAAAATATATACTGTTGAGATAGTGACAAAAAATGTCAATAATGTGTCGAGATATATTCAGACATTATCAAGAATGTCAAGAATATGTCAAGACTGATCGAGACAAATTTCAGACAGTCGAGAATTGGTCGCGACTAAGCCAAACTGTAATCAGATGATACAGAAAGTGTCGAGACAATTTTTATACTGTCAAGAATTTGTCAAAAAAAACATCAAGAACTTCATTAGACAGATTCATACTATTAACAGTTTTGTTTTAAAATAATTCAGACATAGAATGAATATCGAATAAAGATGTATGCCAATTCAGACAAAAATTGGTCTTTTTAGACTTTTGGAGTGGTTGTTATATCAAAAATCCAATTGAGTTTTAAGACCCCAACAAGTAATGAAGACGATGGTTAAAATAGTTTCTTAAATTATCAACGGATAGTTCATGCAACATAAGTTAGAAATCAAAAGAGGGCTGAACAAGTGTCTATGAAACTAAAATACCAATCTAGAGGTATCGACCTAGTGGGGTTTTTTTTACGATATCTTTGATGCGTTTATAATACACTTTTTAGCAGTAAAGTGTTTATTAGAAGTGAAGTGTACCATTTAGCATACCATGGTATCAGAGATGGGTCCGATTACTCTCAATGTAATTGATTAAATTACAATTACTTTGTCATTTGTACGATTAAATTAAATTACTGATTACATCATTTCTGAAAGTGTCTGATTAAATTAATGATTAAATTAGCAAAGTAATCATGATTACATCTGATTACAATGAATTAAAAAAAAACACATTTTGAATGATATGAATGAATTAACATTTGATACAACTAAATCACTTTTTAGAAAGGATTTTGTTTTATATATTAGAAAATGATAACTTCAAACTTCATCTATTTAATAAACCACAAAGGTTCACAACATACATACATGAACATTGTGTCACTGGTTATGACCCATTACACTTTATCAGCATTGATCTCTGAATTATTTTCACTTCAATTGAATATGGCATTACATGTATAAAGAGGTTGCTGTTTGTCTTCTGACCTCTTTGAGACTTTATATGTATTTCAAGGTGCAGTTTATGGAAGTTAAAATATGGATGAAATAAAGTTACCAGTTAAAACCTATGTAAAATTTTAATAGAATTGTTTAATCAAATTGTAAACAAAATACAAGTCTTATAAATCATTGCATTTTACATGTCCAATTTAAGAAAATACAAAAATTTGCTTTAATATCTTGAACAAGATATTTGTCCAACTTTTAATTTAGTTTGTGCTAATTAGATAAATTTTCACATGTCTGATTAATCTTTTATCATATACATTGTCCTACAGCTATACTCAATTGGAAATTGCAATAAAAACAAACCTTAATTGGTTTCCTACCTGTCAATTCAAAGTTCAAAAATCACAATATTAACAAAAGATCATAATTCATGATTAAAGAAAAGTATAATATTACTTGAATATAACAGTTATTATCAAATATATATATGTACATCTTTAAATTGTGAATATATGTACAATATCTTTTATTAAGGCTTGTAAAATATATTTTACTAATTCAATTGTATTATATATCTCTTCTTAGGCTATAAATGATGACTTTTCAATACTGTTACAGTTTATTTTTTACTGAAGTATACAAATCAATTAACATGCTTTATAAAGTAAATCAAACTATCTTAACATGTAAATATTTATTAAATAAGAATAACAAAATTGTTCATTTATTGACCATAAACACAGTTTAAGATTTTTTTTCATTGTAATCGGAATGTAATCAAAAAGTAATCAGGATTACAGGGTATTTTGAAAAGTAATTGATTAAATTAAATTACATGTAATCAGATTTTTGGCTGATTAATGATTACAATGATTACTTAAAAAATTGTAATCAATTACAGCTGATTAACGATTACAATTACAATTACCCTAAGTCTGCATGGTATATTATCTTAAATAATGTGACAAACTAATTGTATTACCTCGTTTCTTTTTTATTTTTAACCACTCTTCGTGCTGATGATGCTTCCCTGAAATATTTTTTTTGTAAAAACAATACCAATTACAGATATCATGTATTGTAAAAACTAAAAACCTGTCAGACCTCATTGTCAATATGAAAAAAGGTAAACATAAGTGATAATAATTCGTTACAAATATCGACCAACTACACTGTATCTTGATAGGTACTAAATTTCAAGTGTTAATTGTATTCCTATAAAAATATTACGCTTATATAATCTATCAGCCAGAAAAAACGAATATTTAGTCAGACTTTTTCTCTTCATTTTTCAGACATTGTTTTAGTTAAATGATGGTTTTCTAAACTATAATTTTCTAATTGCCTCTTTTATATATAGATAGTTAATTTTCCCGTTGGTACACTATTTTTACATCGGGGTTTTTACAGCAAACTTAAAGGTGGGCCTTAGTTTACCATTGAAAGCTGTACCGTGACCTATAATAGGTAATATTATATGAGTATTGTAATATAATAAATCTTATTTTTGTTTTTGAAACAAACCAATATTTGACTATTCAATTGAGTTAACATTGTGATATACTCAAAACTTTATCAAATTTCATGTCAACAAAAAATCATCATTTGTGTCGCACAACTTTAATTAATTAATAAGGCTTATGAAGGGCTTAAATTCATCGAATAGACAACATCTTTTAAACAAAATATACATAAGATATTAATATAAATGCATAACAATTTCATTTTTGATTGTCACATTATAAATCACGGAATCCCAACAATATTACTTTTTAAAATAAAACTTTTTAATAATTAGACAGTTACCTTTGTTTTTTCTTTTAATATTTTTGATAGCATTGTTTTTTAAACTCATTAAAAAAAAACTGAGATAAGCCATCATGCATAAACAAAGAAAAATCCCGGATTTTAATCAAAATTCACTTCACTACTCATACTTTTTTATAAAAATGAGACTTACCGAAATTGCAACTCTCCGAATAGATTATCTATATCAGTGCCCGACAACTTTTTGTTTTTATAAGACACATCAGGCTCATCGGGAACTTCTTGTAATTCTATAGAGTCGACATCGATGTTTAATTGTTTCATCTTTTGCAGCAATTGTATATGGACATCTGTTGTAGCTACTTCATCTTTGATGTTCTTTTCCAATGACTGAAACTTCTGTAAATCTGCCCTACAACCTTTATTATATGTCACCATTTTCTCTATTTCTTTCTGTTCCACATCACGTATTAATTTTTTGAAATCATCTACCTTCTTGTCAACCAGTTTCTTCAAGTCTTCTGCGTCTTCTGTAATGCTGTTGATCACTTTTTTAATGATCTCACGGTAGCTTTTTCTGTTATTGTCCATCTGACTTATGCATGATTTCGCTTTTGCTACCTTTTCTTCAATATTCATTAACGATTCCGTTTGTAGTTGTTCCAGTTGATTCGCGCGGGTCTGTCGTTGAGTGGCGATTAACTTTCGTCACAGATATCCTATCGTTAAGAAATATTTTGTCTTCCAAGTTGGTGTTTGATACCGTACGAAATGTATGTTTTTTACTTATCGATGTACGTGTATGAGATCTTTTACAATTTTCACAGAATAGCTGATCACATTCCTGGCAATTATATTTTCCACGTCCTTGTTCACAAATTTTGCATACTGTTGATGCAACTTGTGCCATATTTCAATGGACACTTTCCGTGTGAGAAAATTAACTTCGATGAATATACAATGCAGTTCGCGGAATACTGATTTAAAATAAACGCTCTTAATCACGTTCTGCAAGAACTAATGTCAATACAATCTTTAAATGAAGACAGTTGTCTTTATGTATTTGCACTGTGATAAGATAAATACGACTTAACGCAGTTTAAAATTTCTGAGCGAATATTTTTATTGCGATAAACAATGTTTAAATTTCTTTCTACCGTGTGAACGTGTTTACGAAACATTTGTTTTAATAAGATATTGTTACGGTTAGTTAACATTTTTATATGTTAAAGGCTAACCACACATGGTAATTCTTCTCATGCTATTTAAGATCAATTACAAAGTGATGTCTTCATTACAATGAATTAAAATTGAGAAAGGAAATGGGGAATGTGTCAATGCTTTATAACTTAAAAATAAATTAAGAATTTTACAGACTATTTTTACATGCATTACACAGAATGGATTTGGATATTCCATGAGAACTATTTTAAGACTTTGATTTATTGTGCACTATTTAACCTTACATAACTTCAACAGTGTATTACTTGAATAAAATAAGTTAAATACTTTGCAGTCTCTTTATACGTAAGAACTAAACCAAAAACATTTACAGTAGTATATTTTATTGATAAATACAGTGATACTTGCAGTGACGGATCTAAGTGGGATTCAGGGTCTGAAACCCCCTTTTATTTGATAATCAAAGCTTTTGAAAGGTCACATATGGTTGAAACATAGATGTACATTTGTGGTTGGAACAACAATTTTAACCTTGTAACCGTTGGGAACTACAAAATGACTGACTACACCCATGATTTGGATTCTCGTCAAACTAATAAATTTTACTAAATGGGAAAAAATATATGATGTTTAAAAACTTTGGTCCGAATCCGTGGGACGAATTTATTCGTTAGAATTTATCTGCGTAAACAGTTATGTCAAGATCGCTACTGAATGTGCTAATATTTGATCTTGAAAAATGGAGAAAGTAGCAAAGTTTTGCCTCGAAAATCACTCATGGCCAGTACATTAATGCTTTGGTAACATTTATTATTTATAAAAGCTGTTCGTTATAATTTGTAGAATGATTCCCCACAACAATGTGGCCCGTCGGCATCTAAGACGTCTTTATGTTTATTCTTTGCAATCAACACCGTCACGGAACGGTAAAATACAAACGAAAACTGTCGAAATGTGCAATTTCTTTCCGTTATCAAATGATCATTGTATGAGCGTGTCCGATCCCCCGCCCCATATTGTCAAATCATTTTTTTTCTCTATCGCTTGATGAATTTCTAACACCGGTATACTACTGTTGCATTTTTTTCATGATTCAGTTTTTCATGATTCAGCATCATTTAACCAAATAAAACGATTATCTTTAATGAAGTCCATTATTCAATATCCAGCAAAGAATAGATGGGAGTCATTACATTGCAAGTACTCCAAAGTTGATTGAACAAATACGAAATATTTTATCTGTAATATGTAAATATTGTTTTTGTAGATATGGTAAAGAAACAGCTCCAACTTGAAAATATAAACTTTTGAACATTTTATAAATTTAGTCAAATGATTAATAGTTTATTCATCAATAAAAAAATGTATACAATATCATGTATCCAAAACAATTCATATAGTCGCTACTGCGAATAGCAATGAATTATTAGACTTTAAGAATGCATTGTTCTTGTTTAATTTCTACATCATTTCTTTTTTTGGCTTAAGAGGGTTTTTTTTATAGTTGAAACAATTTCATACCCGTACAAAACAAGCAGCAGATCAAACTTAGTATTTTTAGCCGACTCAAACAAATTAGCACACATTTTCTTCTTTCCATTTGCAGATATGAATGCCGAAACATAGTAGTTTATTCAAACATGCCCTTGACAAATAGCAAAAAAAAGTTTTTTACGTGGTTTGAGATATTGTAGTTTACTTAATAGTGGTGTTACAAAGGATCTGAGTGGCTTAACTCATTGCATAATACAGTCTCTTAGCAATAAGGCAGATACATTGTTTACGGTTAATTACCTTTTTGTTAAATATTTGTTTGTTTTTGTTCTAATTGAAATTGTGTCACAGTGATGACTGCTGTACCCCTATTTTGACAATTTGTACTATTATGTCTGTTTTGTTAACATATCATTGTAAAACTAATGGAGTTTGAAGCGACTTTCATACAAGTGAGAGGTTTAGTGCTATAAAACAAGGTTCAATCCACTTGTTCTACATTTGAAAATGCCTGTACCAAGTCAGGAATATGACAGTTGTTGTCCATTCGTTTTTGGTGTGTTTTGTCATTATATTTTGCCATGAGATTAGGGACTTTCTGATTTGATTTTCCGCTGAGTTCAGTTTTTTTTGTGATTTTACTCTTTATGTTTTATAAAAAAAAGTAAAATCACAAAAATACTGAACTTAGAGGAAAATCAATTCGGAAAGTCCATAATCACATGGCAAAATCAAATAACAAAACGCATCAAAAACGAATGGACAAGAACTGTCATATTCCTGACTTGGTACAGGCATTTTCAAATGTAGAAAATGGTGGATTAAACCTGGTTTTATAGCGCTAACCCTCTCATTTTAATGACAGTCTCATCAAATTCCGTTATATTTAAATTGATGCGTTAACTAAACAGACACAATAAATAAAATAGTCAAAAAATGGGTACATCAGTCATTATCGTATAACAATTTTAGAAGGAACAATTTAACAGAACACAATAAAAAACATCTTCTATCTACAAACACATTCATTGATTTGTGTGTCTGACGTCAGAAAATTTTATACGTCACATAAATTTGTCGTTCAATGTGCATACAAACAATTTTGAAATTTTACATAGGCAATGTTAGCATACAGGGTTAAAAAATCAAAAGTACGTAAGAATACATTTTAGAAATAGACCGAGATTTAAACTAGTCCTAAAGTTATATATAGAATTTATAAGAATCCACATATAGTTAATTCCACTACGCGATTGATGATTTTGACGTTTGTGGTTCAAAGTATTTTGTAATTCATAATAGAAATATATCATAATGACATATAATAGAACAATATCATACTGACGGGATCTTTTAAAGTTCAGAGTCATGTTATAGAACCAAAGAAATACAAAAAGTCGAATACAAAACACACCAACAAAAATGAAAGACAATACAAACAAATTGACGAGATGTATCGAGCCCCGTCAAACGGATATCACATAAAACCATTCAACAGTAAAAGTATAATTAATAATAGAACAAAGACAAATGAAAGAACTATAAAACATGTTGTTAAGATGATAAACAACATCAGTATGCATAATCTATACATCAAGACCATCGTGTATCATTTGTGAGGTTGATACGGAATATTTATCAACAAGGTCTTGGTACCTTCCAATTTACTTTTTAAGAAAAAAGACGAGACGTTCTTTGACATACCCCTGATTCATCAACTTTCTACTCAGACACTGATGACGTTTTACAAAGTCTGAGTAGGAGCTGCAAGCTTTTGAATATCGAATAAGTTGGGAAATATATATCCCATATGCAGGTGAAGTTGGTATATTGCTAATAAGGTGGTGGAAATTTATAATTTCAAAATTAAAATCGTCTCGTTTGTCATATATTCTGGTACTGAGATGACTGTGTAGTCAAATTCGAGATATGAGTCTAAAAATGAGGCGCAGGAAGCCGTATCTGTTGTTTCTTTAATCTCTAGTTCTTAGGGATATATTAATGGAACCCAATCAGAAAAGTTCGGATTGTTTATGGAAAGAACATCATCAATATATCTGAAAGTGAAATTAAATAATCTGGCTTCTTTGATCCTCTTGTTTTTGACAAGTGTCTGGAGGAACTCCAATTCATATAAAAATAAGAAGAGGTCGGCAAGAAGAGGCGCACAGTTTGTTCCCATAGGAATACTGACAATTCCAAACTCAACGAATATGTTGTCGATTAGGAACTCCAGCATACTGACCACTTGTTCTTCTGTGTAGCATGTTTTACCTTTTTGTTTGTCACTATTAACGAAAAATGCCTTATGACATCCCAAAGTAATACATTTATAGCGTATGCTACCATTTTTATGTTGAAAGGCATTGTGGATTATTTCTTTTAGGCGATTTTTCAATTTCACATGGGGAATGGTGGTATACAGGGTTGAAAAATCAAAAGTTTTGATACAACTAATTTCAGAAAAAGACCGAGATTTAAATTTTATGAGTTATATTAACATAAATTAATTGAGTTATATTAACATACAATTTATTTTAACATAAATTTTATGAGTTATATTAACATACAATTTATTTTATACGCGTACAGGATGTAATGGTAGAAGACTTTTTTTGCATTGTAAATCGCTATCAATACTTATGCTTTCCTTAAACAGTGTTTTTCTTTTGTGGCCAAGACGAGTTATGTTCGCTTTCATCGCTTCTCTCGTCTGCCTTCAATTTCTTAAAATGTTAACAAACGTATCATGAAAGTGTTAAATTTGATTTTACATTATGGAAATATTTATAAAAAATCACTTTTTCAATCTTCTTAATAAAAAGGTTTTGTGAGAAAAATAAATGCCGTTTGGATTTAATTTTGTTTCGAAGTAAACATATTAGGTTCCTAATAGCCAAACTCAAGTTTGTTTAGTCTTTAGAACGCAACTTGGTTGCGCTTTTATTGAATTGAAGTCATAATGTCGATAAAGATCAAACTAGGCAATTATAGATTGATTTCACGAGGTGTCAGCATAATTGTTACCAAAAAGAAATTCGTTTTCTACCCAATTGATAAACAAAAAATACACTGTTTTTGCTATATTAGTCCGTATCATAGTTTTGCTAATACTGTCATTTTATTTCTAAATAGTGAGCATATTTTACTTAAACTACAGTGTTATTAGATTATAGAGAACTTGCACAGAGTAAGAATGATTATCAAAATTGTTTATTTAATATTTCACTTGTCTAGGATAAAAAAAAAGTAATATAAATCATAATAAAAATATATGCAGTTGATGAAAATATGATTTGTTTTGACTAATGTCGTTTAAAAAGAAAAGTAAATGCTTGGAGAAGACTCTTACTGGTGTAGAAACAACATCTATCTTGGTAGATTATATGTAAAATATTTAACGCATAAGAAGTAAAATTATTCACATGATGATGTCCCTCATTGATGTTTGTCTCAAAAACATAATCACTCTGCATTTGAATAGCCATTTAATCTTGTGTTGCTGTATGGTTCTATGTGGTTTCTTTATAACGGTGCCAACGGTTCTTCCTAAACCTTTAATAACATATGATGACAAGTTTAAACATAAGACTACAGAACACGGAATAATTGTCCAATAGACACCACTTACCACTTAAATGATGGTAAAAATTGTTGTTTTCAATATTCAATGCTGATGAATTAAAAAATACAGATATGCAATAATTGTTCCATAGTTAGATTCATTTTTTCATGAGTATTGTCGAAAACGCTTTCGGTTTCACAGGACCGTTGTTGTTTTGTTAATCTCACAGAGTCGTTAAATGTAAAAATTGTCACTTCTATAATTTGTTAGAAGTCTTAAGTATGACCAGACAATCTGGGGTGGTATAATAAATTCCAACTTTACAACTATTGTATTTCATGACAATGTAGCACTGCTTCATAATCAATTTCTTCCGGGACCTTATTGTATTAAACTAAACTAATTTTCA
Source organism: Mytilus galloprovincialis (assembly GCA_037788925.1). NCBI lineage: Eukaryota > Metazoa > Mollusca > Bivalvia > Mytilida > Mytilidae > Mytilus > Mytilus galloprovincialis. Next base: position 82,888,929 of record CM075336.1, on the reverse strand, counting down.
AAACACACGATCAAATGTATTATCAGACATAACAAATATTTTTTTCAATATACAAACAGAAACCCTGGGAAACACTTAGATATATTATATTCATGATAATGTAAAACTTCATTAACACCAAAAACAAATATAACGACAGGTAAAATAACAAAAAATGCCGAAATCCGGGGAAGACTCAAATCGGAAAGTCCCTAATCAAAGGGCAAAGTCAAAAGTAAAAACACATCAAACGAATTGATGATCACTGACATATTCTTGACTTGGTACATGCATTTTTTTGTGTAGATAATGGTGGAATGTACCTGGTTTTGTAGCTAGCTAAACCTCGCACTTGAATGAAAGTCGCATAATATTCCATACTCTAAGGCATTACACAACATACCAGTAAAAGGCTGAAATGGGCAGTTTTTGTATTCGACTTTACTCATTTTTATTAACTAGTACTGCATTAGTCATTATTTAACTAGATACTACTCGACTGCAATGTAGTATGATCCGTATTAAACAGTGTAAATGCGTACTTCCCTTCGAGAAATCCTTAACTTTCGTATAGAATCGAGTTTGCACTCAACTGCATAAGCTACAGTTTGAACAATATCTGGAACAAGTCTTAACCGAACTTGACTTGCCAGTGGTGTGAACCGTAATATTTAATGTTTTTACAATACAAGCGATGATAGCGATTATGATAAATTTGTATATCAATTCATCATGTTAATGTTATAAGATATTTGGTTTCAAATGAATTGCTCTTAAAAACTATTAAGTTTCCGGACAATGGATCGACCAATCAAAGTATCAGATTTTTATTAAACAAAATGTTATATTTTTTTTTTTATTTGAGTTCTTGCTTTTAAAGATATAAAGTAATGCATACAACTTTTGTTCGAATGCTTTAACACACCTTTAAAACCTTGAAAATTACCTATAAGATAAATTGATGCTTAAAAGGCTTAGTCTTAGATGCATGATTTTTTTATTAGTTGTTAGTGGCTTTGATCTAGCTGTCAGATAACTACTAGTACTCTTAGATCTGTTCATTGTCTTTTTGTGTCGGGATGTATAAGTACCCGGCCACGTCCACTTTTATTTCTGTCCATCTGATGAGTTAAGCCTTTTACAACTGATTTTTATAGTTCGTTCTTATGTTGTACTGCTATACCACTGTCCCAGGTTAGGGGAGGGTTGGGATCCCGCTAACATGTTTAATACCCCGTCACATTATTTATGTATGTGTCTGTCCCAAGTCAGGATAGTTATCAAAGGTACCAGGATTATAATTTAGTACGCCAGACGCGCGTTTCGTCTACATATAAGACTCATCAGTGACGCTCATATCAAAATATTTATAAAGCCAAACAAGTACAAAGTTGAAGAGCATTGAGAATCCAAAATTCCAAAATGTTGTGCCAAATACGGCTAAGGTAATCTATGCCTGGGATAAGAAAATCCTTAGTTTTTCAAAAAATTCAAACTTTTGTAAACGGTAAATTTATAAAAATGACCACATTATTGATATTCATGTCAACACCGAAGTGTTGACTACTGGGCTGGTGATACCCTCGGGGACGAAACGTCCACCAGCAGTGGCATCGACCCAGTGGTGTAAATAGTTATCAAAGGTACCAGGATTATAATTTAGTACGCCAGACGCGCGTTTCGTCTACATATAAGACTCATCAGTGACGCTCATATCAAAATATTTATAAAGCCAAACAAGTACAAAGTTGAAGAGCATTGAGAATCCAAAATTCCGAAATGGTGTGCCAAATACGGCTAAGGTAATCTATGCCTGGGATAAGAAAATTCTTAGTTTTTCAAAAAATTCAAACTTTTGTAAACGGTAAATTTATAAAAATGACCACATTATTGATATTCATGTCAACACCGAAGTGTTGACTACTGGGCTGGTGATACCCTCGGGGACGAAACGTCCACCAGCAGTGGCTTCGACCCAGTGGTGTTAATAGTTATCAAAGGTACCAGGATTATAATTTAGTACGCCAGACGCGCGTTTCGTCTACATATAAGACTCATCAGTGACGCTCATATCAAAATATTTATAAAGCCAAACAAGTACAAAGTTGAAGAGCATTGAGAATCCAAAATTCCGAAATGTTGTGCCAAATACGGCTAAGGTAATCTATGCCTGGGATAAGAAAATCCTTAGTTTTTCAAAAAATTCAAACTTTTGTAAACGGTAAATTTATAAAAATGACCACATTATTGATATTCATGTCAACACCGAAGTGTTGACTACTGGGCTGGTGATACCCTCGGGGACGAAACGTCCACCAGCAGTGGCATCGACCCAGTGGTGTAAATAGTTATCAAAGGTACCAGGATTATAATTTAGTACGCCAGACGCGCGTTTCGTCTACATATAAGACTCATCAGTGACGCTCATATCAAAATATTTATAAAGCCAAACAAGTACAAAGTTGAAGAGCATTGAGAATCCAAAATTCCGAAATGGTGTGCCAAATACGGCTAAGGTAATCTATGCCTGGGATAAGAAAATTCTTAGTTTTTCAAAAAATTCAAACTTTTGTAAACGGTAAATTTATAAAAATGACCACATTATTGATATTCATGTCAACACCGAAGTGTTGACTACTGGGCTGGTGATACCCTCGGGGACGAAACGTCCACCAGCAGTGGCTTCGACCCAGTGGTGTTAATAGTTATCAAAGGTACCAGGATTATAATTTAGTACGCCAGACGCGCGTTTCGTCTACATATAAGACTCATCAGTGACGCTCATATCAAAATATTTATAAAGCCAAACAAGTACAAAGTTGAAGAGCATTGAGAATCCAAAATTCCAAAATGTTGTGCCAAATACGGCTAAGGTAATCTATGCCTGGGATAAGAAAATTCTTAGTTTTTCAAAAAATTCAAACTTTTGTAAACGGTAAATTTATAAAAATGACCACATTATTGATATTCATGTCAACACCGAAGTGTTGACTACTGGGCTGGTGATACCCTCGGGGACGAAACGTCCACCAGCAGTGGCATCGACCCAGATGTGTAAATAGTTATCAAAGGTACCAGGATTATTATTTAGTACGCCAGACGCGCGTTTCGTCTACATATAAGACTCATCAGTGAAGCTCATATCAAAATATTTATAAAGCCAAACAAGTACAAAGTTGAAGAGCATTGAGGATCCAAAATTCCGAAATGTTGTGCCAAATACGGCTAAGGTAATCTATGCCTGGGATAAGAAAATCCTTAGTTTTTTCAAAAAATTCAAACTTTTGTAAACGGTAAATTTATAAAAATGACCACATTATTGATATTCATGTCAACACCGAAGTGTTGACTACTGGGCTGGTGATACCCTCGGGGACGAAACGTCCACCAGCAGTGGCATCGACCCAGATGTGTAAATAGTTATCAAAGGTACCAGGATTATAATTTAGTACGCCAGACGCGCGTTTCGTCTACATATAAGACTCATCAGTGACGCTCATATCAAAATATTTATAAAGCCAAACAAGTACAAAGTTGAAGAGCATTGAGAATCCAAAATTCCAAAATGGTGTGCCAAATACGGCTAAGGTAATCTATGCCTGGGATAAGAAAATTCTTAGTTTTTCAAAAAATTCAAACTTTTGTAAACGGTAAATTTATAAAAATGACCACATTATTGATATTCATGTCAACACCGAAGTGTTGACTACTGGGCTGGTGATACCCTCGGGGACGAAACGTCCACCAGCAGTGACTTCGACCCAGTGGTGTAAATAGTTATCAAAGGTACCAGGATTATAATTTAGTACGCCAGACGCGCGTTTCGTCTACATATAAGACTCATCAGTGACGCTCATATCAAAATATTTATAAAGCCAAACAAGTACAAAGTTGAAGAGCATTGAGAATCCAAAATTCCAAAATGTTGTGCCAAATACGGCTAAGGTAATCTATGCCTGGGATAAGAAAATCCTTAGTTTTTCAAAAAATTCAAACTTTAGTAAACAGTAAATTTATAAAAATGACCACATTATTGATATTCATGTCAACACAGAAGTGTTGACTACTGTGCTGGTGATACCCTCGGGGACGAAACGTCCACCAGCAGTGGCATCGACCCAGTGGTGTAAATAGTTATCAAAGGTACCAGGATTATAATTTAGTACGTCAGACGCGCGTTTCGTCTACATATAAGACTCATCAGTGACGCTCATATCAAAATATTTATAAAGCCAAACAAGTACAAAGTTGAAGAGCATTGAGAATCCAAAATTCCAAAATGTTGTGCCAAATACGGCTAAGGTAATCTATGCCTGGGATAAGAAAATCCTTAGTTTTTCAAAAAATTCAAACTTTTGTAAACGGTAAATTTATAAAAATGACCACATTATTGATATTCAAGTCAACACCGAAGTGTTGACTACTGGGCTGGTGATACCCTCGGGGACGAAACGTCCACCAGCAGTGGCATCGACCCAGATGTGTAAATAGTTATCAAAGGTACCAGGATTATTATTTAGTACGCCAGACGCGCGTTTCGTCTACATATAAGACTCATCAGTGAAGCTCATATCAAAATATTTATAAAGCCAAACAAGTACAAAGTTGAAGAGCATTGAGGATCCAAAATTCCAAAATGTTGTGCCAAATACGGCTAAGGTAATCTATGCCTGGGATAAGAAAATCCTTAGTTTTTTCAAAAAATTCAAACTTTTGTAAACGGTAAATTTATAAAAATGACCACATTATTGATATTCATGTCAACACCGAAGTGTTGACTACTGGGCTGGTGATACCCTCGGGGACGAAACGTCCACCAGCAGTGGCATCGACCCAGATGTGTAAATAGTTATCAAAGGTACCAGGATTATAATTTAGTACGCCAGACGCGCGTTTCGTCTACATATAAGACTCATCAGTGACGCTCATATCAAAATATTTATAAAGCCAAACAAGTACAAAGTTGAAGAGCATTGAGAATCCAAAATTCCAAAATGGTGTGCCAAATACGGCTAAGGTAATCTATGCCTGGGATAAGAAAATTCTTAGTTTTTCAAAAAATTCAAACTTTTGTAAACGGTAAATTTATAAAAATGACCACATTATTGATATTCATGTCAACACCGAAGTGTTGACTACTGGGCTGGTGATACCCTCGGGGACGAAACGTCCACCAGCAGTGGCTTCGACCCAGTGGTGTAAATAGTTATCAAAGGTACCAGGATTATAATTTAGTACGCCAGACGCGCGTTTCGTCTACATATAAGACTCATCAGTGACGCTCATATCAAAATATTTATAAAGCCAAACAAGTACAAAGTTGAAGAGCATTGAGAATCCAAAATTCCAAAATGTTGTGCCAAATACGGCTAAGGTAATCTATGCCTGGGATAAGAAAATCCTTAGTTTTTCAAAAAATTCAAACTTTAGTAAACAGTAAATTTATAAAAATGACCACATTATTGATATTCATGTCAACACAGAAGTGTTGACTACTGGGCTGGTGATACCCTCGGGGACGAAACGTCCACCAGCAGTGGCATCGACCCAGTGGTGTAAATAGTTATCAAAGGTACCAGGATTATAATTTAGTACGTCAGACGCGCGTTTCGTCTACATATAAGACTCATCAGTGACGCTCATATCAAAATATTTATAAAGCCAAACAAGTACAAAGTTGAAGAGCATTGAGAATCCAAAATTCCAAAATGTTGTGCCAAATACGGCTAAGGTAATCTATGCCTGGGATAAGAAAATCCTTAGTTTTTCAAAAAATTCAAACTTTTGTAAACGGTAAATTTATAAAAATGACCACATTATTGATATTCATGTCAACACCGAAGTGTTGACTACTGGGCTGGTGATACCCTCGGGGACGAAACGTCCACCAGCAGTGGCATCGACCCAGTGGTGTAAATAGTTATCAAAGGTACCAGGATTATAATTTAGTACGCCAGACGCGCGTTTCGTCTACATATAAGACTCATCAGTTACGCTCATATCAAAATATTTATAAAGCCAAACAAGTACAAAGTTGAAGAGCATTGAAAATCCAAAATTCCAAAATGTTGTGCCAAATACGGCTAAGCTAATCTATGCCTGGGATAAGAAAATCCTTAGTTTTTCAAAAAATTCAAACTTTTGTAAACGGTAAATTTATAAAAATGACCACATTATTGATATTCATGGGCTGGAGCCTGTTATTCAGTGGTTGTCGTTTGTTTATATGTTACATATTTGTTTTTCGTTCATTTTTTATATAAATAAGGCCGTTAGTTTTCTCGTTTGAATTGGTTTAAATTGTCTTATCAGGGCCTTTTAAAGCTTACTATGCGGTATGGGCTTTGCTTATTGTTGAAGACCGTACGGTGACCTATAGTTGTTAATGTCTGTGTCATTTTGGTCTCTTGTTGACATTTGTCTCATTGGCAATCATACCACATCTTCTTTTTTATATTACAGTATAAAAATAAAGAGGTATGATATTATTGTTTCGTTTTTATAACTTGTTGGATAGTTTCTATTATAAAACGTATGAACATATTCTTTTTCCTGAAACACATCCTTTTTTTAATTGTTGGCTTCCAGACGTTAATTCGCCAACATGTTTTTTGTCTGTAGTAACCTTGGCATGACCTTTCTCGTAAAAATTCGGTGATCGGAATTACGCATGTACGAAGAGGAAACTATCACCATTTACGTTTGCTTATGTAAAAGACTATTGATGGATAGCACATTGTTAATACCAATCGGAATACTAGTCTATATACAACATTCCATCTAACGCTATTAAATTACTCTACTATATTCTTTCTACATTTCGTACATTTATTCAACCCATTAAATTCATCGATTTTGTCTCGGTTAAACTATTTTATTATAAGTTTGTGAGCTATTGTACTATCTTTTTATTTAAATCTATACATATCCATAATTTATCGCCCAGTGGGTTTTAATTTAAGAATATTTATTATGTATTACAAATACCAAATTTAATTATTGTGCTCTTTTATACACATAGCTATACAATGTATAATATAATAGTATAATGTTCTATTCTATATTTTGTTTACTGAGATTTAAATACTCATTCAACCAAAATATGTTTTGTAATTCATTCAGTAAAAAGTCTTGCATCGTATACTATTTGGATATTTGAAAAAAATAAAATAAAATGCCCATGTAAAAGAAGAAGATGTGGTAAGATTGTTAATGACAAAACTATCAACTAAGTTTAGATAAAGTGGATGTATGAAATAAAAGACAACCATACATTCTTGAACAATGAGAAAAACTAAAATGCACCGTCATGAATAATATAAAACAATTCAATTGAGAAGTCTAATTTATAACAAAGGAAATTACCAAAAGCAAATATGACAGACATCTACCAATGTATGTTTAAAATAAAATTTATGAAGATTAAACAGTGTTTGTACTCGTTTGGTTATTTTATGACTTTAAGCTCTTTTTGCCAAGGGATATTTCTTCCTGACCCAACTCAATTCTTCAATATTTCCAGAACAATAACATACTTTCATATATCTGTGACCGTTTAAATGACAAAAAACAATGACATAATCAGCAGTTAAATAGGAAAGTGAGGTATACATCAATGTTAAAAGACAAAACGATGTATTTCATTACTGCACCTTCAAAACTTGAATCACTCAAGCATTAACCGTAATTTTACTACCTTTCTTCAAGGATCGATGATATAGATTTTTGTCATAACTACCTGTAAACAACAACGAACATGGGTACGGCTGCTTCTAAAACTTGTGATATATGTGTGAATGGTTCAGGCATTAACTACTGTGAGCAATGCGAAGTCTTCTTTTGTTATAAATGTGAGGAATCACATTTAAGGAAGCCGGAAAACAGTGACCATCAATGTATAAGGGGACCGAACATTAACGCAGAAGTGAGACAAAACTGTGGTGAAAACAAGATAGAAAATTATGTGAAAACAAAGATAGATTCCCTTCAGTACATACTAAAAGAAATTGATACTGCAGAGCACAATTACCAGTCAGAGGTTAAGCAAATAATCCAAGCAATCAAAAATGAAGGAAGACGATTCAAAGAGCTAATTGATGAACAAGTTAAAAGCTTAATTGAAGATCTGAAGAGGGAGGAAGTGAATAAACTTCATCATTTTCAATTGATGATTAATGAGTACCAAACTGCTTTGTCTAGGGCACGCAACATGCAAAAAATGTATAAAGATACACAAACTATAACAGAAACCGCAAATTTGCATCAAAAACTTAAACAATTGATGTCAATTATAAATGCAACAGAAGATCATCATCTTCCAGAAATTCCATCAGTACAATATACTGCAAAGAATGTCACACAGAGTGAAATAGAGGATATGTTTGGAAAACTAACTTTAGAGTAAGTTTTTTTTACTATTAGCATCTGATGTAGTTCTTTTATTAGGTCTTTCCACTTTTCTGTTAAGACCTATTGTTTTTCTTATGATTATTTTTGTTTTCTTCCGCCTAATTTTGTTCTTGCGATAAATATTTGTTTCGCAATATGTCGCTTAGATATTTGGTATATTATATCGAACAGTTTATGCGCTTATGAAATTTACCCTGCGTAACCGAATACTTTTCTTTGTAGGAGTTATCTCCCCAAACACTGTTTTCCTTGTGTCCACGACTCCTTCGCAACCTTAAAAAATTATGACAAATTTATTTTATAAAATTGCTCGTTATATCCTTCGCATGATTTGTCCAATTTCGACCGAAGCAATATGAACACTCCATATGAGAGTTTTTTCCCGTTTTGTATTTGAAATTTTGAGATGTATTTCAAACTGGAACACCATAAGTGATAGAGACGTAGGATCTTTTGATTTGAGGTCTTTGGTCCAAAAAAATGAAAATTAGGTCAAGGTCAAAGGTCAAGGTCATATTCTAATTTTTGAATTAGGCTTATTTCCACTCATTTCCAGAAACCGTATAAGATATCGACAAATTATTGCATATTCAATGTGCGCAAACTGCAGAATTGTTTTGTTTCTTTCTTTCGCAAGAAAAATATAAACAACAAACAAACAATTGAAATATGAAATTTGGCTGATTATTTGTCATGGTATTATTCAACAATATTCAAGAATATAAACCAACAAACAACCAACATCAACAAACTGGCCAACAAGTTAAAACTTGATGACAATTGGTCACTGAAGGGAAACCAACAGTAAATGCATAATAATTTCTAGCTGCTGGGCAGATCCATAACAGCTTAATGAACGATATTTGAATAAATCACTGCCAGTTGAATCATGTTGATGATGACATCCAACGCACTTTCCATATTGAACGGAATGCCATGACGATAGACATTTTTTTTTATTATTCCTGCAAATTCCTTGAATATTCAGGTTTCATTGGATCTTCCGATGAATATTGAAACGTCTGACACTTTTGATGATACATGACAATCTAATAGGAACATTCAACACATTTGGACCTGTTCACCATGTAATCTGAAAAAACTAACTAAAAACAGCAGCAATTTTGTTTATTAAAGGGAGGGAGGGTGGGTTGTGCAATCTTGTTGATAAATACTCGTGGAATGAAAATTTTGCGGGAGCACGTGTTTTTATATGATCAAAGTCCACGAGGCGCTTCAAAGCATAGTCTTTCGTATGTTTAAATATATGGTTGTAATTATTTAAATGGCAAAACGTAAATAATGGACTAACGTACATTTAAAACACAATAAACAACTTAATGTAATGTTAATGCAATAAATCAATTTAATTATTAGATCATTAAATTTTATTATTTTGACTAAATTGTAAGTTGCAACACGTCGTAACTTAATAATTTTACTTGAAAGGATGCGTAGACAATGAATGGGAGTTTTTTTTCCCTATCATATCTAAAATTATGTGTAAAGTGATATAACTTATTAACCATACGTATTAGAGACCTAGGGTCTTTTGATTTGAGATCCTCAGTTTGTTACCTTGAAATTGAGGTCAAGGTCATAGGTTAATTTGACGTTCTAGATTTTGACCTTTGTTTTGAATTCATATCTATACATCATAAAGCCATATGAACTGACATTTTAGACTGATTTTTAATATTTTAATATCAAAATAGATATTAACTGGTAGAAAGACCTTCAATTGTTCACTGAACAATTGGTTTTTAATAATATCCATCAATTGTTTAGATTCTCAAATTTGATAACAACAATACGACAACAATATGTATACCAATCGGGATGATATATTTATAACACATTAAATATCAACACAAAAATGACAACACAGTTTTTTGGATTGACATCTATGTCATTACTCTAGTAGTGGTCTGTTTTGTCGTCCTTTGGAATTTCAACCAAAGATGAAGAACTGGATCTTTTCTATAGAACTTTGTTCACAAGGACGCTTTCATAACAAGAGTTGTAATTCGTGAATTAAAATCATTCCTTCGTTGATCTCATTGTCTTATCTTGACGAAAATAAATTGTTACCATCTAAAAATTGAATTATCATAAGTTGTTATTCTTTGAAACATTTGCTAATCTATCATTGCTTTAATTTCAGGACGTGGAAACTACATGAGTAAGTTCATTTACCTGTTCTCGAGACTGTTTAAGTGCATAAAAACAAAAATTTACCTGGGGTTTCGTGATCAAATTATATTCAATCAAAAGTCAAAAGATAGTTTTAAATTTATAACTTCATATCTGAATTTACTGCAATATTTAGGTTTATAAATCGACTGCAAAGAGTAAATAAAACTAATTTCTATTTTTTTGTTAGAGCCGTATTGATAACATATGACCATTTCAGTACAACATTGTTTTTTTTAAGAGATATGTTGTGATAAATTGTCGGACTGATGAGCCGTGAAGACGTGTCTGTTGTAATTCTTTCAGAAGTATTAAAACACTGACGGACTGATGAATGGGTAAAAAGTTGTTCCGAAATTAATAATGTCCATCAATTGTGTTGATTCTCAAATTTCGCAGCGAATTAAGGCAATTTCGATAAAATTTTGTCAGGGGCAGATAACCACGAAAGGACCTCATTATGCATTCATATATTCATTAAGCGCGCAATCTGCGTAAGCTGCGTCTATCGATGAAACGGTATAAAATGGAATTACAAACATGTCTGTTAACTAGCAACGGGTATTCATATGATGTAATGTGATGATCGAAACTCGAATAGTGTATGTTTGTGCTTTAATTATCATGGCAAACGGTTGCAATAACTGTTTTTCTTGACGAGATTGTCGGTTTGTGGACCCTGCCTCCTTTTGCGGATTAACCATTGAGTAGACGATCGCCGTGGAACAGATGTTTACAGTTTGCAGAATAGAAGAACCTTGGAGAGAAAAGTATTATCACTTCTACCTGAACATCTAACTAGAAAAGTAAGTGTAAGCCACCAAATTTGTATTATTTATGAAACAAACGTTGCCTGTTTTGTTAATCATTTGCTTTTAATCAGCAATATATAACAGATACATTGTATCACAAATACTTGAAAGAAACACATGTTTATTTGGAACTCTGCCTAAGAATCAATTTCATGAAACTTAGGTGATTTGGTTGAATTAATACAAAAGTTACCTTTCCATTCTATAAGAAATATTTATTATCTGGTTTTTGAATATAGGGAATTTATTCATAATAAAGGGTGGAAGTTATCACTTTTTTTGCGAACAGTGACTCAAACACACTAAAACAAATATTCATGAATAGTTGCTATAATGTACCATAAGTTCCCTTGTCCGTCCAATGAATTTTCGTCGCATCTTTCAGGAACATTACAAGGATGCCTGAAATTTGGTTTCGCCAGTTCGCCTTATACTTTTAAGGGTATGGAAGTGGGGTTTCAGTAGTGACAGTAGCTCAATCATTCACTTGTTTGTTTTAGATACACACACACAGTGGGTGGTTGGGGAGAAAGATGACTATTTTGAGAAGTGCTGTGAGCATTTCTAGTTATTTCTAGTTAATCATAAAAATTGATTTAAAACATATCAATGAGCTAAAACGACAACACGTGTTCAATGTGTCCATGGCACAGCTCTTTATTTTGCATAAGATGAAGCAATTATAAAAATCCGAGGAAAAATAGACATAATATATAAGATGCAAATCATAATATCAAATAAGGGTTGTGTGGCTGACGTTATTTCTTTATTTTAGAAAAAAACTAGAACACACCCGCGAAATTGTTGGCATTTAAACTGGTTGTTGAAAGTATTAAACTGTTTTAGGATGATTTTCTGTAAAAGATTTTATGGAGTAATTCAGGATAGGTGACAAAAGTAATAGGTACTTGGTGACAAGACAATTTTGTAAGCCCTCCACTTTTTTCCGTTAATTTTTGTTTTTAGTTTTTCTTTATACTATAAACACACATGTACTATAAATAAAGTGTATTTTCTATTTACTATCAATTCCAAGTTTACTATCCAGGTGATATAGTCATAATAGAAACTGTATGTCCTATTTTGATCTGAGCGTCACTGATGAGTATCATGTAGACGAAACGCGCGTATGGCTTATTAAATTATAATCCTGGTACCTTTGATAACTATATCAGTGACAGTCGCGGAAGGAAAGCTTTGAAATGATCATTAATAGCAAACACATTTAATTGATAGTATATGGTATGATCATAGTATACCGAAAAACACGAAAATAATGTCCAAAAATACAATTTTATTAGTCCTCCCCGTATGGCATTCCACAATGAGCAAAGCCTTTTCAGCAAAGTTCGTTTTAAAAGGCCCCAAAAACACAATGTAAAATTTTTCAAAGGAGATACTGAAGCGGCCTAATTTATGTAAAAAAAAATGAAAACTAATTATGTAACACAGCAACAAACGACAACCACTGAATTACAGCCTCCTGACTTAGGACAGGCACTTAAAGACACAATGGGGCGGGATTTAACATCTAAGCGGGATCCCAACCCTCGCCTAACCTGGGACAGTGGTATAACAGTATAACATAAGAACGTTAGTCCATTCTTCAAAAATTATAATATTAAATGTCCCAATAATCATGATAGTTTCTGAATATAATGAAATATCTGTACCAGCAATAATATGTATCTTAAAACACAGACATGACAGATATTAATTCAATATACTGAAAGATAGTTATTCTTTTTTACATTGTAGCTGCGGATTACTGATATCGATATTGAAGTATTTCTGTCATACATGTCATAGTATACATTTAGTAAAAGAGATACAAAACAATGTAGTTAAACATATTACTTTCATTTTAATAATTTTGTCATAATACATCTTATAGGCATATCTAGGTTTTTCATTTAATTCTAAAGTTTTATTATAGTAGTGCATCTTATTACATGTATAATATGAGCTGCATCGGATAGAAACCGACCTTATGCAAGTGTACGTATGTTTATATACGTATAAGACTTTGTATAATTTTGGAACATTTAAAAAACGATTCAAAGATAAATTTTGGTCTGATATATAGGGTTTTCATATCAACAAAGTTATCTTATATCAACAGTTACATATAGCGATTTTTTCAATCCGACAAAAGGTTAAAAGATGTATTGATATTCATTTGCTAATTTGCATAAGGTCGATTTCTATGTTATTTAAATGTGTGTGGAAAATTTAATTCTTGATCAAATGTTAAATGAAGACATGATGAAATAATGTCAGCGGAATTTTGTTTGTTAGCATTTTACAGTAACTTTTTGAAGAAGCATTTTTGCACTTACTTTTTGCATGTTGAACATTTCATTTAATATATATTAAATTTACATTGTCATATTTCAAGGATGATAACCTGCAGTGAGACAGCAGTAGAAAGTTACTTATAACTCATCATGGCCATTACGGAAGATCTGATTAACATTTATTTAGAAAGCCACCAGATATGTCCATGAAAAGCAATGAAAGTAGAAAAAAACTGCAATTCTACATAATGTGCTGAACAGAAGCATTGACTGTTTCAAGACCAAATGATTTGGAATTAAGTGTTTTGATGCTGAAAGACAGAAGAATATTAGCTGGACATTTGTGCTTTTTTTCAACATCATCATGTATCATTGAAGTTGATGTTTACTATCTGAGAGAGCTTTTAGCTCATTTAAAATGAATTCTAAATATAGGAAGATTATGATTTGTGAATTTTCTTACAATTGAAGTTTCAAAAAAAGATTTCATTAAAAAAAATGTATTTCGCGGATGTAATTTGTCGTCTCTTCAATGATATATTTGAAAAGTCTGATATATAACCAAGTTATTTGATTTAAACATCAATCCTTCCTACAGATATACAGGCGATATATAATATATATATGATATATAATACATGTTATTATCTTTCATGCTAAAATGTCGCCGCGGTTGACAATGTTTTATCGGGGTAGAAATCTGCTCTATCGCCCTCTCAGCTATGTGTTATTTATATATAGGCATTTACTGATGCACCACAAATGTTGTTACATGTAATATCAAACTAAGAATATAACATATAAGTACCAATGAAACAACTCTCCATCAGAGAACATTTGGTCATATATTGTCCACCAACAACAAAATCATATTTTATCATGATATATATATTTCAATTTCATAACACAGAAAACAGGTATACAAAAAGTTCTATAGCTTATAAAGTGTTTTTTAATATTGGTACTGAGCAAGACCTCTGTAACAACCACAGAATATTTGAACAAAATAATTATGGGTATTTTCTTTGCTTCATTTATATCATGTAGTAAATATGCACTTGTACTACATGACTACCTAGTTTGTCCTTACTTGGAAATAAAAAAAAAAATTGCAATGTTTTTACTTTTTGTTTCAAATAAAATTGGTTATACAATCGATACATTTTGCCAAAATTATAACAAAGGACACGATACGATTAGACCTGTTTTGCCCCCCCCCCCCCCCTATTTTCTCACCTCACCCATTTTCTGAAATTAATTATTTTTCCAAACAAACTTCAAACCTTAGTGAATATTTTAACGTGATAAGTAGCTTTCCAAAACAAAATTTGAACAATGAGAAAATAGGTGGGGTGGGGGGGGGGGGGCAAAAACGGACCTTATCGTACCATGTCCGTTATTTTAACATGTTAAGTAATACCATTATTTGTATACAGCATTTTCTGAAACTGCATTAATTAATCTCACATTTTTATACGCTCGTTTACGGAATGAATAATGATTAACAGTTGTTCGTCCGTCTGTCTGTCCGTCCGTCGGTTTATGAATTTGTACTGGTATTGTTTAATAGCTAATAATCTTGGGATTAAATTTACTAAAACATTTCTGAGTCTTTTTGAAGTATATATGTAAACCTCAGATCTGTGTACGACCTCAAATCGGTGTCCGTTTCTCAAATCTATGCCCCATCGTGACGTCAATTGCTAATCTATGTTCGTAAAATAGATTTGGCCTCAAATCTGTGTCCGATTTTCAATCATGACGTCATTTGCAAATCTGTGTCCGTTAAAAAGATAAGGTCTCAAATCTGTGTAAGGTTTTTTCCAATTTGTTTCGCCATGCGCAACTTTATGCCTGTCTAATAAGTTCGGCCTTATAGGTTTTTTTTTTTATTTTATTAAGTAATTTCCCATAATTCAATATTAAGTTGGTGTGTGTTCTCCATGTATGTGCAAGAGCTGAAGTTTAATATGCGGCTAAATTATTTAGGTGGTATTTATAATATTGTTTCAAGTACGGTCTTATATGCTTTTTGTTTTATAAGTCATTTTTCCATGTGTGTGATTAAAATCTTTACATGCGTGGGTTATTATTGTATGCCGTCTTTAAGAATGAAACTACACATATTTATTTTACTAAAAGACAGCAAAGAGTGAACATGTGTTTGCAACTTCGACGTACTTCGTTTTGTCTTATGAATTTGTTCATATCGCTGTTTCATTGACATTTATACCACTTTATATATGTTTTCCTTGAATACTAGTATAAAAAAATCATTCTACATTGATAAAAAAATAAAACGTTCTTTATATTTGAAATATTTGTGAATCACAATAGAACATATATCAATTGTTCGTTCTTAGCTGATATCTATTTAGTTCAAATGTAAAACTTGTAATAATGTCTTTAATAACGAAAATATTTCGCCGAAAAGAATCATTCTTTATGTTTTGGCACATTCCTTTTCTCCAGAAACCAGATGTAAACACTGCAGTCCCTTTGTTCATGGCTGGATTTGTTTTAGATTATAAATATTCCCCAATAGTAGTAGTAAGTAAAGATATCCCGATAATTGTCAGAAAACATTTCAACAGGATAAATCTCTAGTTGACGTTTTTAAAAATATTCCATCAGTCCACTTTTCATAACAGATTTTCCTCCAGTTTAAAAAACAAAACATGTGTATTAATAGATAAAATGTTAACCTTGCTTTTGTCATATAAACCACTTCTTCAATGTTTGTTCGGTGTGAATTAATGCTCCATGTTAAAGGCCGTACTTACACCTGTTAACTTTTCATTGTTTACTTGATGACGTTTTGTTATGTTTTACGTCAATGAAAGGACATAGATTTGGGTCAAAAATGGACATAGATTTGAGTAAATAAAGGACATAAATGTGAGACAATACAGGACATAGAGTTGGAACGTCTATGACGCAATATTAAAAAGGACATAGATTTGAGGAAAGGACATAGATTTGAGGCCGGACAAGGATTTTAGGCTTACATATATAAACTTGCTAACTTGTGAATGAATATTTTCAGTGTTAGATTTTTTTTATATTCCGTATACATGTTATAAATGTATCTAGTATGTTAAACAAAATATGTTAGGTAGACATGCACAGAAAGGAGACTGCATCCTCAACACAGACAGAAATTGCTATCTTCTTATTTTGAAATTGCATACATATTTTTGTTGTACAGATATAATTTGATACAAGAATGAGATGATATCATATGGTATAATTGCCAATAAAGTTTTGACTAACAATTAAATCGTTTTAGCTTTTGTGATTGTGTCAGGGAAGGATTAACCACTGATTATACTCTGTCAATGATATTTATTAGGCAGTAGTTCTATGAGCATTTACATATCATTTTAATTTCCATGCTGAATAGTTTGTCCTGTCCCCTAGTATGCCTATACGTGTGTGTCGTGATTCATTTACCTGAAACATTTGGATTGTGTACATGTATATGTAAAAGTTGTGATTAAGTTAATAGTCATTCCTGTACATTCATACATAATAAATATATATTACTGATATATATAATTCCTTTTATTCTGACAGAAAAGAAATACCATTCATTTACCTCCTATCTCAAGTTTCCTGATTTTAGCATGTTTAAGCATGTTAAGATTAACCTTCAAATATTATGGCACTTGATAATAAAATTGATTGGTTGTGCTGAATGTCACTTACGAACTTTTGGGTATTTCTTGGCTGTCCATTTGTATTGGCAGATTGGTGGACACCTTCGTAGGCAGGAATTTAATATGAAATGAGCCGCAGAAAAAAAAGGTCACTATTACCAATTTCATGGTACAGATGTATACTATAACTTAACGGGAGGAATTGTGCCTGATGTTCATATGATGAAGACATAATCTTTCAATCAGTTTAAATGAGGTCTGGAGCTGGCATGTTAGTTAACTGCTTGTAGTCTGTTGTTATTAATGTATCATTGTCATTTTGTTTATTTTCTTTTGATACATCTTCTAACATCAGACTCGGCCTTCTCTTGAGCTGAATTGTAATGTGCGTATTGTTATGCTTTTACTTTTCTACATTGAATAGAGATATAGGTGGAGGGTTGAGATCATCTCATAACATGTTTAACTCCGCCCAATGTTTGCGCCTGTCCGAAGTCAGGAGCTTCTGGCCTTTGCTATTTTTAATTTTAGTTTCTTGTGTATAATTTGGAATTTAGTATGGGGTTCATTATCACTCAACTAGTATATATATTTGTTCATGGGCCAGCTGAAGGATGCTTCCGGGTGCGAGAATTTCTCGCTGCATTGAAGACCTGTTGGTGTCCCTCTGTTGTTGTCTGTTCTATGGTCGGGTTGTTGTCTCAAAGAAAACAAGAAATTAAGATGATATATATGACAAGGTTGCTAATTAAATCATAGGAAAATGTATCTGAAACTAATCGGATGTGGATTTTTTCACAGATGAGCTTTCAATTAGTTGTATATGCATCCGATATTTGTCAAACTGATTATCACTTTAGGATATAGTGTAAGCATAAATATTGGGAACTCAATGCCATAGCTTCAAATCTTTTTCAAATTTTATAACTAACTCATTCAAAGGAAACCGAATTGAATCCCCAATGTCACTGCTGGTGTGTGCTTTTGAAAATCCCAAACTAAATTAAATAAGTAAAAGGAGGGCAGAACAGTGTTAATATTTAACTAATTAGAATGTTAGAATAAGTGAAATATTGCTTCAAATGGGGTGACATGGAATATTGTAACAACATGCAGGAAATCACCAGGATATAATTAAAAGAAGCAAGCCATACAAAATAATGGCCTGGCAACGGGTAAAATTTATTTTCATTCGGACGCAATTACAAATCACCATGCCTTCACCAGAAAGAATTAACAAAAAAAAAAAAAAAACCCTCCCAAATATGAGTTACAAATTAATACCAGTCACACTTGAGAAACAGAAGAAATTCAACTAGTGAAATCTAAATATTTATATGCAGGTGGGAGTTCATATTTATAATTTTAACATCAACGTCACAGAGCAAACAAACAAATCTTGTTTTTTGGTATAAATTAAGTTCTTTGTGAAAATGCAACTTTTTTCATTAAAATATTAATGTTTTCCAGAACACAAGTAGCACTATAAAAACCTAGTACGCTATTATTTTCTTACAATGAATTTGAACTCGGAAAATAAGTACTGCACTAGGACCCCAGATGCGGATTCCGGATTTGGATAAAAAGTAGGGGGGGGGGCGTGTCCCAACACTAAACAAGTATTGAGTGTGACAAAAAAGTGTAAGTATGTATTAACCAAAAATTGTTTGATAAACCAATCTGAATCCACCTATGAGCCCATCTGTATTCGCCTCTGCCATTTGCGGTAAATATACACAAGAGGTGGGATGCAAATTCTTAACAGAAGATGAAAGTACTGTCCAGCCTGTCACAATTAAAATTGTATGGTGTGAAAAAAAAATCATTTTTGAATTGGAACCTTCAATACATTCAGCAAACAATAAGAAAATATGTGTTTATTTGCTCCAACATGTCCTTAATTAAGGTAACGCTAGCGCTTCACTGTGAGTACAAACAAAATACACCTAGCTTTTCCGACAGCCGATTTTACTACTACGGGGTCTTTCAAACGTTTTTCTCTCGCATTTCAAGGCGTTTATGCTACTTCATGTTAAATTAACTGGAAAGGGGAGGTGCAAGAGCTATACCAACACACTTAATTCTGGTATTGGTAGAAATGGGCACATTTTGCAAAAAATGATGTGCCTATTTATATAGCGTTCTGTAAAAGAAATTTCCCAACCTGAAGTGCCAAAAACTCAATAAATCGGAAAAAAATCTCCTGGTTCTGTTGTTTTTTATTTACAAATCCTCTTTTAAAAACTAGCAACATCATTTTTCTAGTGAAGTAAGTTATCCTAACTACAGGGAGTTCAAAACCAGGGAGATCCGATCTCACCTTGCACCTGCCCTTTTGACTTTTTTTTAGAAAATGTCCTTACTTTCAGTTTGAAGTCACGTGACACTAGTGTATTTATATTTTTTTATAAATAAAAGTTTGAAATATTTTTCAGAATAGACCCTTTTCCCTCTGGTTACGCTTTTGACGTGCATTTTGGCCTTTAGACAGAGGAAACTAACTTTGAGTTCAATATGATTTTTCCTGTGTATAAAAAATGGAAATTTCTTGAAACGCCCTTAACGTCCCTACGTTGATAATAACAATACCAAAACAACATGTATACCAATCGGCATGATATATTTATAACACAAAAATGGCAACTCAGTTAACTCTAGTAGCGGTCAGTTTTGTCGTTCTTTGGAATTTCAACCAAAGATGAAGAACTGGATCTTTTCTATAGAACTTCGTTCACATGGACGCTTTTATAACAAGAGTTGTAATTAGTCAATTAAAATAATTCCTTCGTTAATCTCATTGTCTTATCTTGACGAAAAACAAATGTTCCTATTTCAAACTTGTATTATTATAAGTGGTTATACTTTAAAACATTTGCTGATCTACCCTTGGTTTAATTTCAGGATGAATGAACCACCCGAGAACCTGTAAGTTCATTTACTTGTAATCGAGACTGTTTTAGTGCATTTAAACTACAATACAATTAACCTGGTGATTCGTGATCAAATTATAATCAAACAAAACTCAAAAGATTGCTTTACATTAGTTTAAAATTAATTGTTTCGTTTTTGAATATACTTCAATGTGCAAAAATCGACTGCAAAAACTGAATAAAACTAAATTATATTTTTCGTTAGAGCCGTGTTGATGAAATTAGACCATTTCAGTACAACAAGAATAGTGATAAAACGGTGATGATTTTTCGAAAATGCTCATGAAATTTAAATGAAATGATAATTTAATGCAGATTCGGTGTAGTATTTAAAAAAAATTTAAGTATTTTCGTACTTATCTTAAAATATTTGTATCGTGATTGATTTAGCATTACTTATTACAAATTACATTGCTGGAACCTTTATAGAAAAAAGATATATTTGAAATTTGTTTAAAAAAAAAAGACATGCCTTTATGCTATGCAAATAACATTTAAGCATATTTCCTGTATTTTTTTGTGAAAAATAACCTATTATGAAGCAAATTAGATAAAAAAAAATTGAAGGGTCAATAATTTCAAGTAAAGTAAAGATGTGATTGTATTTTTATTAAACAAAATTACAAGTTTATGCATATGTATCTTTTAATTATTAACATTTTATCAAAATTATTTATCTACATGTAAAGGCGTTCTCAATTACTTTTTGAAACTGGCATTGCATTACTTTTAATATAAAAATGTAGTGTTTGCATTTTCAATATCACAGGAAACGATTTTTAACTTTTGATTTTTTTTATTAGATATAAACTTATTTGTTTTATGCGAAATACATAAGAATTATTGTCAAAATCCGCATAGGGTCCATAGAAAAACCCTCCGAAAGTTCGGTGACAGAAGTGTAAAAAGTCGTCTAGATCGCGAGTTTAATCTCCCCAAATAACACACGGCTAAAAATGATCTTAACTTAAAGACAAATATGTCTTCTTTAGTTTTTGCCCTGTCGTCAGAATTTTGTACGGTCACATTTTTCTAAAAAGTCGTTTTTATGACTGGTAGTATATTGGAGAGTTTCAACCCCCCTTTTTCAAAATGAAAAAAATGTGTATGTTTGCTTTCATTTAATTGAAATAGTTTTTCCTGAAGCTATTCTTATATGTCAAAATATTCTATTCGGTATTTTATTTCCTTCTAATCAATAAAATTTGCGAAGTTTAGACTATTTAAAATTGAGGTAATTTTAATTGCAAATTCAGACTCAAACTTTAGTTTCTTCTTCATAGTATTAATACAAAATATCCCATAATATTTTAAGCATACAGTATTTAATAAAACTAATAAGTGATAAAAATTTCGGAACCAAAATATGAAAAAAACCTTAAGAAATCAATGGAAAAAGAATGGAGTAAAAATCTTCAATTTCAACACGGAACTCAATCACTTGCCTTCCGTCACATTTTGTGTATTAGTCAATAATTTGCTCTCAAATGCTATATGAAATAACTACCTTTTTCGCTATTATATACACATATTTTCAATTAAAGTGCAATGATATATGCCACATAATTTGTTTGTATATGTTTATATTCTATGTTTTTTCGTTATAAAACATCAAATATACTTTGTCAGAAAAGTCTTATTGTAAAATCAAAATAATTGACGGATAGTTTCAGTGAATATTCCGTGATATACCAAGTCCTTTGCAACTTGCTCCATTAAGTCCAAAGAAAAGACAAAAGTCTTTAAATTTTATGCAGTGCATAATATGCCAAAAAAAAAAAAAACTCGATTGAAATTTTGAGTCAATTTACCAGTTTAGGGAAGTCGATTTGTGTATCTGCATTGCATAAAAGATTGTATGAGGTGAACATAAAGATGTTTTATGCCATATCTATTAATTTGAAGAACTCCGTGCAGGCAGTTTATCATCGTTCATACTACAAAACTTAAACAAGTAAACATATGTGTTCCCCCTTTTAGAAGCTTCTACTCTATTATTTAATGACCACATACAATTATCTGACTGTTAATTGTCCCTCAGTTTCGAGTATTTGTACACGTTCTAGAATGCAGTCGTTCAACCGGAGCGCATGTATATTTTGTTGCAACAAAACATTTTAGAAAGATAAAAAAATTATTCAAGTTTGAATCAGATGAGCGTATTAAAAATGTTTCATCCGTGTCAGATAAAGTTAAAGTTGAAATAGTTTCCCGTCCATCTTTTAAACTTCAAGCACTCTGTCGCTTTGGTTGTATTACAAATTATTTGCTAAAAACGAAATAAAAAAAAAATCCAAACCCGTGGAAGCAGATATCTCAGAACACGAAACTACTTTTACTAATTTTATTTTGGCTATTGACAACGATTTATTGGTCATTCCTCATGACACCGTTACTTGATAAATATAGATCATTTCTTACCGCTGATTCTAATTTAAAATATTCTACATGTAAAATGCAGTCTAAACTCATTCATTTCTATAGAAATTCAGTTGTCAAACAACTTTAACAAGTTCAAGGCAAATATAACGTAATATTTAGTAGCAAAATAACTATTTATGATGCCATAAAGCTTCTAGTCAATTGAAAACTGACCTCAAAATCTCAATGTCAACTGTAATAGATACAAATAACGGACAGATATTAATTTCATTTCGCTGCAAGTTTACTTAGAAAAGACATCGAAACTCTAAAGAGACTACCCAACTTCGGATGAATTGTCTCTTCCTTCTTAATTCAGTCAATGCCTTCGTAGTTATTGCAATTCATTCTATGGTTACTCAATGAAACTGCATACAGCCAAGATTTTTCTCAGGAAATGGCACCAGAGAAATTGTGGAAATGCAATTGTTGAGGCAATCGTTTTTGTTTTACTCCTTTTAATTTAGGATTGGCTTTACAAATGTACCATGAGTTTGGTTCAGAACACCTTGTTGAAACATTGAGTGCCAAAGCATTTTATGCTTCTTAAAGTAAAGTGCGACGATATCTAATGTGTTGCCAACCATGAAATTGAGCGAATTCAAGATAGTGTGTACGTCTCGTATGTTTCCCCAACATCTTTGTAGACAAGCATATGGATGTCATCACACCTTCCTAACCCCCCTTTTAGATCTCTGTTAAATCTCGGACGAATTGATAGCCTAGGGATGGTTTTGAAGCTGGTATTTTTTAGGAACAAATGTCTTTGGACTTCCTACAATATCTTGTCTGTACTTGTAAAGAAAAACCCAAAATAACGTGTTCGCTTTCAGCAGAACCTTTCATTTGCAGACCTGTTGCCATGAGTGAAATGTGTAGAAATATTAAAACACGTCTTGTGACGGTTGATGAAAATGAAGATGATGGAGATAACGGTTGATTTGGTATAAAGCTTGTTGCACTGGTACACATGGTTCAAGCCCCGAGGTTAGGGGAGTGTTGACGTGCCATTAAAAAAGTTAAACCCCGCCACCTTCTGTATGTGTCTGTTTCAAGTCACGAGACGGTACTGCAGTGTTTGCCGTCTGTTTCTCTATACTATATTTGTTTCTTTCTTATTCATTTTGTACATTAATCATGTTAATTAGGCCGTTAGATTTTTGTTTGTTTTACATTATTCATTTCGGGAATTAAAGACTATGCAGTATGAAATTTACACATTGTTGAAGCCCGTACGGGACCTATAATTGTTTTATGTCTCATTTGGTCTCATTTGGAGAGTTGTCTCATTTGCAATCATATGACATCTTCTTTTTTTTTATATGGAATACTTTTGAAGTTTGTAGTACGTTGCAAGGGAAAACAGGGGGGATATAGTTACAAGACCTATAATGTAATAGATATTAACCAGAGTTAAATACACAAGTACAAAAGATAATACTGTGCTAGCAGTAATAATTGTGAAAAAAACCCAAAAGCAACGAGTAGTCTATAAAAAAACCTGAAGTATTCGCAAATTCAATATGAGGTCATATTTGACTGTAGTGTTCAATGGCTTTGGTTTGATACCTCACACACTATGACAGTTTAAAAAATAATTTTAAAGTATTGACCTACATGACACTTGATTTTTACCTGAAATTGATAATTTTCATAAGGTTAAGGTGCTTTAAACATTTTATAGGTTGAAAACTTGATTTTTGAAGTTTTATTCATAAAACGTCGTTTTAGGAATTTTTTTGATAAAAAAATCTCAATGATTAAGGTTTATGTATAATAACAAACATTACTAAAGACAAAACAGTATTATTTGTATTTAGGTAGAGTTTAGAAATAGAAAAAAATGTCAAAATTGAAACCCTCCCAAATTTTCACAGATTTTTACATATGACCTTTGACCTCAATTTAAAAAAAATGTGACCATATCAAGTCCTGACGACAGGCATATTATTATAGTACACGATTTCCTCTTTCCAATGATATATTATGTAGGTGTGTGTTCGGTGGGGAGATTAAATTAAAAAAAATCTGCCTTCAGTCACCGCACTATGTTGTCGTTTATATCTGTCTGTTCTGTTTTATTCTTCTGCCTCAAAGATAACCAAAAAAAGCAAAGTTTTAAAGAGATCAATGAACAACCCATTCTTCTTATTCAGCTAAAATAATCCCCGATATGAAGAATGTGACACAAATCAATTGGGATAACTAATTATCAACACAACTATTTAAGAAATACAAATATGACATACATAAACCTACAATAACAACAAATAAACTACAGGCTCCTGACTTCTTTCAGACACATCTAGAATGTGGCAAAATTTAACACATTTAAATGCGCCAACCCTCTCATTACCGGGGACAGTGGTGTAAAAAAAAGATAGAAATAAAACATATCATATCTAAGAAAAACACAGACAGGACGTGCAAGGGTGTTCATTTGTTAAACATGTATTTGAATTCATTTTATCTTATTCAGTATCATCATTAAATTACAAATTACAACAATAGCAATATTTCACATATACAGCCATGTTCAGTTCTCCTTAAAGATATTTTGGATTTTGATGACTCACAACAACACTGTTGCATTTCGAAATGCGAGACCAAAGGCTGCATAACTTGTGAAATTTTAATAACAGATGCTAAAATTCACTAGTAACTTAATCAAGAAGTCATATTTTACCAGAAGTTACGATGATCTGAATTGTAAATCGATAAATGTCGTCTACGGAATAAAGTGCAACCTTAGCGGATTGGTATACATCGGTGAAACTAAAGGAAGGCTAAACAAACGTATGTGTGGTCATAGATCAGACATAAACCTCAATGCAAACGAAATTGTTTACCAGCATTTTAATCAGCCTGATCATTTTTGCATTATCGACAAAATACCAACGCTCTAACATTCCTAATCTTGCAATGCCTCTCCGTAGACAAAAAGAGGACTACTGGATAGAACAACTTGGAACTGCGACACCATATGGTTGCAATGACAAAATTGATGGTATAGGTATTCTATCTAGTCCTTCGTGTACCTCGGTGAATGTGATGAATATTTTCAACTTTACTCCTCGAAGTAGACGCAGTCATGGTCATCGTCATAGTACATCACTTACTCTACATGATGTCTCTATTAATGTCTTGCTGCCATGTCTGAAAAAGCAGTTAGGTATTCATCACATTCGCAAGAAACTTTATTCATTCCCCCTTTCTAAACTTTTCTGATCAATTTATGTTTGGAAACCACTGTTACAAACCCTTATTCAAACCAATACAAACTTACAGCTATAATTTCGGATATTGCAAGCGACATACTTTTTAGCCAGATCTTTCTTAATCTTTCCTCTGCCAGCAAAGGTCTCGATGGCGTCAACTTAGGCAATATCCTTCATCGTAAATTAGTTCAATCGAAAATACAACCTTATGTCAAAGATCAGTCCGTACCAATCATTTCTTATACCTATACTAAACCTATTGCAACTAAAATTTTCAATTACAAACAGGTTTTGCAGGATCTCAATGTT
This sequence comes from Mytilus galloprovincialis, assembly GCA_037788925.1. Lineage (NCBI taxonomy): Eukaryota > Metazoa > Mollusca > Bivalvia > Mytilida > Mytilidae > Mytilus > Mytilus galloprovincialis. Next base: position 82,862,702 of record CM075336.1, on the reverse strand, counting down.
GACGACTTCAAGTCTAAATCTCCTGATTGCACTTGTGCTAGTTCCAAATTCACATATAATCAGGCTGGCCACATTATTAATGTATTTTCCCGCGTTTCGGAGTATAGCGGGAAAATGTTGTCTAAAAGGAACCTTTTATAAGAACGGTATATTTTTTTTGGCGGGTTTTGTTATGTGTAGTTGTACACGTGGTTACGTGGACCAATCATTTTTCTTAAGTATTCTTATGTTAATGAAGTGAAAGCGGGTTTTTTAATTTTCTTGTGTTTGAAAATCATTTTAGCCGCAGACGTTCAACACTAAACATGTCGGAGCCGGCAGAAATAAACATGCTCATCGACCGGAAAATTAAAGACGCTATGAGCCAGAACCAAAACGAGATACTGCAGAGCATCGACAGACTAATGTCTAGTCGTTTAGACACGTTTCAGAGGTCCGTTCACGAAACGCAGAGGCAGCTCTCAGAAACTTAAATGTCAAAAATCCAGCAGATGAACACCGAAAATTACGTTTTCAAGCGAAAGGGAAACGAAGAGCAGTTCAAGGTTAACACAAAAATCGCCAACAAGATGAAAGAGGCCAGAAGTATTCTAACAGAATCGCAGGACAACAACGAAAGTACAGAGGGCGCGACGAGGAACATTTGTGAAGGTTTGGACATTCTTAATCATCGACAAAAAATGATTAAGCTCGCGGATCAGTCCGAGAATGGATGGAAAACAGTTACCGAGTATGAAACGCGCAACCTAGCAGATGATTCAGAAGACGAAAAACGCATGATACGAGAAGAACACATAGCGTCGAGGAAAATGAAGAACGACAAAAAGTTTAAGACACGTACAACTCCTTACAGTGCCCCACAGTCTACTCGATTCAGCTCAGTTAATCAACAGAGTACAGTTACAATGTAACATTCCTGTGGTGCATCGACCCGAAAAATGCTATGAGTGTGGTTTGTCAGGACATTGGAGGTCAGACCATTATAAACAGCGTTGGCAAACTCAGAAAGAAAAAGTCTGATAAGATAAGTACTTGATTATTTAGTAATGATTTACCTGTTAATTTTGGTAGAGAAATGTTATAGTTTCATGTAATTCACCTGTAGGTAATTAAATGAAGAAGTTCAATTGATTATTGGCGTAATATTATTTGCGCTAACGAGACAGTTATTGATATCATAGAACATGGATATAAAATACCTTTTCAAACAGAGTCAAGTGAGTAATTTTGAAAACGTCTTTAGAGAATTCAGATTTCGTAATTTTTAAGTTGATAGAATTAGGATGCATAAAAGAATTTTCATGTAAACCTAAAGTGGTCAATCCGTTGACGGTAGCTAACAATAAAAACAAATTAAGATTAGTTTTAGATTGTAGACACATTAACCCACATCTTCATAAATTCAGATTTAAATATGAAGATGCTAGCGTAGCCAGTCAAATGTTTAAGAAAGGAGATTACTGCTTTACTTACGATTGGAGATCGGCATACCATCATGTAGAGATATTTTGAATCACACAAAACATATTTAGGTTTTGCTTAGGTCACAAATCGTGAAACAAAATATTCCGTCTTTAATGTTTTACCATTTGGTATATCGACTGCTGGTTATATATTCACCAAAGTTGTAAGGTGTATTGTTAAACATTTACGAAATTCAGGTTTGAAAATTATCATGTATTTAGACGATGGTTTAGTCGGGGCTGACGAGATAAGTCAGGCCCAGGAAACTAGCATAGTTGTTCAGAAAGTACTGAAAGCTTCTCGGTTTTTGATAGCAGAAGGTAGATGCAATTGGACACCTAGCCAAAATGTGGTATGGTTGGGTTTGGTATGGCAATTTGACAAAGGCATGGTTTCAGTCATGGAAAGGCGACTTTTCAAATTGTTAGATACTTTAAATAGAATTATACACAAAATAGGTAAAGAAGAAATACACGTTTCGGCGAGGTTTCTGGCTTCTATAATTGGTCAGATCATATCTATGCAAGGGGCAGTTGGTCCTGTAGTTAGACTACGTACAAGAAGTATGAACGAATGCATTTTGTATAAAGCAAGCTGGAATGCTAATGTTCTGTTGAACAGTAGATCTCTTGATGAGATAATTTTCAGGAAGGAAAATATAGAGAAAATGAATGGTTGAGAATTGCATATTGTTGAGCAATACTCGAGTGTAGTATACACAGATGCTTTGGGCATTGGATACGGTGGCTATTTGGTAATAGCCATAGACGAAGAGATTATGGGTAGTTGGAAAGATGGAGAAAAATTAAAAAGTTCTACTTGGAGAGAGCTTGAGGCAGTTTATAGAGTACTGCAGTCTATATCTATGTCATTAAAAGGTCAAACAGTTAAGTGGCATACAAATAATCAGAACGTAGTTAACATATTAAAAAAGGGCAGTAAGAAATCTGATTTACAAAATATTACAATTAAAATAGCAAACGTATGTGAATCAAATAGCATTAAGATCGTACCAGAGTGGGTACCTAGACAAGAGAACGTTAAAGCCTATAAAATTAGCAAAACTGTTGATTGCGATGATTGGGAGATAGACGATATTACATTTGAATATCTTAATCAGAATTGGGGTCCACATACCGTAGATAGGTTTGCCACTGATTACAATGCAAAATGTAGCATATTCAATACTGAACACTGGTGTCCAGGTACACTGGGTATTGATACTTTCAATAGACAGTGGGGTAAAGAAAATAACTGGATTGTGCCATCAACTTCAGACATATCCCGATGTATAAACAAAATAATACAAGATAAAGCAGATAGCACTTTATTTGTTCCTTTATGGGTTTCAGCACCGTATTGGCCACTTTTACACAGAGTCTACGGTAATGTTGTAGAATTCGAATCGTTCATTTAAGATCGTAAAATATTACCATCAACAGTTATCAAAAAAGGTCGAGGTAGAAATGGTATGTTCGAAAAATCCACAGATTTCAGGATGTTGTCGATGAAAATAAGGTTTCAATCTATTTCATTCTTTCCTACAGGTATCGTTCTGAAAAGCAGGGTGTTGGAGCAAATACAAGACGGAGGGATTCTTTCGGCTGATTTTGACGAATTGGGACGTAAGCTGTCATCGTATTTACTGCAGTCCAGGAGTGACAATCCTAACAATAAATATGTTTATGCTTATAAACGTTGGGAGAGATTTATATTGAAACAAGGGGGACTATCTTTGCCAGCAAAGCCTATACATGTAGCCTTATATTTAACCAAACTGATAGACACAGATTCATCTTATAGTGTAGTTCAGTCAGCGTTTTACGGTATAAAATGGGCACATACAGTTCAAGGTTTTTCAGATCCCACAGAAAATGCTTTTGTGACCAATTTACTGGAGTCATCTAAACGTCAACCACATAAACCGAAAGTTCAAAAGGAACATATTGATTCTGAATCTATTATTGAACTTTGTACAAAATATAAAGACAGTGATGGTATAGCCATTTTAAGGGATTTATGTATGATTGTTCTTAGTTTCTCTGGATTTCTTAGATACAATGAGCTTAGGTCTCTTCGATGTAAAGACGTTCATTTCAAAACTAATTATTTAGAGATTGATATTGACAAAAGCAAAACTGATCAGTATAGATTAGGGGAAAAATTAGTTATTTCAAATGGTGAGTCTGTAGCTTGTCCTTATAATTTATTGTCCAAGTATTTCAGTATTTGCAAAATTGAGTCCAGTTCTGAGCAGTATTTATTTAAACCTATGTTTAGATCAGGCAAACGGTGTTCGCTAATTTACAAGAACAAAAAACTGAGTTATACCAGAGCTAGTGAGTGTATAGTAGCTAGACTCAAAAAAGTTTGTTGTGATATAAACATAGGTTTTCATTCTTTAAGGGCGGGTGGAGCCACTGTCGCAGTTAACGCTGATGTTAACGAACGCTGCTGGAAACGGCACGGTCGATAGAAATCTGATACTGCCAAAGATGGGTACGTGGCAGACTCACTTGCACATCGTTTAGAAGTTACTAGGAAGCTAGGTCTTTAGCATTTTCATTTTATTGTATATCATTTACACTTTTCCGCCTTTTCTTTGTGTTTCTAGTCTGCGCGGCTAAATGCATTGCTTTGTGTTTGTTATTATTGTAGTGTAGTTAAGACATGTATTTTCCCGCGTTTCGGAGTTAAGCGGGAAAATGTTGTCTAAACGGAACGTTTTATAAGAACGGTATATTTTTTTGGCGTTTTTTTATGTGTAGTTGTACACGTGGTTACGTGGGCCAATCATTATGATTGTGTCAATAAGTATTCTTATGTTAATGAGGTGAAAGCGGGTTTTTTTTATTTTCTTGTGTTTGAAAATCATTCTAGCCACAGACGTTCAACACTAAACTTCAATGTTTCATAATATTTGATATTGTATATTATTTTGCTGATTTTTCTTGTGATGGAGTTTGGTATCAATGTCCCGAGGCGTGCCTTGCACTTGCTCCGAACACAAGTTTCCATATCAATTTTCTTTAGTAAAGTTTTGATGGTTTTTCCTGGGCGGCGAGGTTACGTTAAAGACGGATATACATACATACATGCATACATACATACATACAAAGAGATATGGGCTCTTATTGATTCAGAGTAAACTTGTTTCAGATGTTTATTATTTCTGTGTACCTCATTTGGAATGTATTTGTATTTCATATATGTCATGATTTATAATATAAAATATACATTAAACGCCGGCTCTGTTAGTCTGCACGGGTGAATGCATTGCTTTGTGTTTGTTATTATTGAAGTGTAGTTAAGACCCGATGAACTTAACATTGTTATTAACACTTCCCTACGAAATGTGTTATTTAAAGGTCCGAAATATCGTGAGCCTAAATCAATTAATTGGAAGTACAACTTTAAAATTTTGATGGTTTCAGTCGAGGATTATGCCTGGCAATGGGCTAAACGCGAGAAGCAAGACGTAGACACTCTTTCAGAATTGATTAAGGTAGTGAGGTCGTTGATACAAATCAGAATTAAGAAACTGAATGGGTCTATGCTACGTCAATCTTTAAAGACCCAAATGTTGCAAAACACTTATCCTATCATGATTTTCTTGATAGAGGGTTACTGCTCACAAGGAAGCTATTAAACCAAGAGTTCCAAATGGTGAAGTTGAAATCATCCCTTCGTAAATTGTACGGACGCCATCACGAGTTGGTTGACCGTTATGGAATAACCGTTTCACAAATGATATCGGATATGTTCCTTACGTCGTAACTACAATCCCCTTCCCTTTCATGAATGTGACCTACCGAATTAGACTATTTACCGGATTTGTAATCACATAAGCAACACGACGGGTGCCACATGTGGAGCAGGATCTGCTTACCCTTCCGGAGCACCTGAGATCACCCCTAGTTTTTGGTGGGGTTCGTGTTGTTTATTCTTAAGTTTTCTATGTTGTGTCATGTGTACTATTATTTTTCTGTTTGTCTTTTTCATTTTTAGCCATGGCGTTGTCAGTTTGTTTTAGATTTATGAGTTTGACTGTCACTTTGGTATCTTTCGTCCCTCTTTTATCCTACCTCCATGACAAATATGTTGTTGTCCCCGCAGATAAAGTCCCAAACAACATCGTTTTTGTGTGTAAAACTCATTACATTAACTGCTTGATAAACGAATTAGGTATTGATAATTCACTTGGAAACTCAACATATACCCTCACGACACTTACCAAAGAGAAAATTTTGGATAATCATAGATCTGTTCTATGTTCCTTTGGACAATTCAACCAAAAATGAAGAACTGGATCTTCCATCACTGTATTGGATACCTAAACTACATAAGTGTCCTTACAAACAACGTTATATTGCTGGGTCTTTCAAGTGCTCCACGAAACTTCTTTCTAAATTATTAAAATCCATTTTATCAGCAATTCAAGACGGGCTTCAACATTATTATGAAACTGCCTATTCTAGAGGTGGCGTGAATCAGATGTGGATACTTAAAATTTCCAAAGATCTTTTAGAGTAAATACAATCTAACTCTCTTTCATCTTGTAATAGTATTAAAACATTTGACTTTTCTACACTTTACACAAGTATTCCACATTCCAAACTAAAAGACAAATTGAAAGAGTTGGTATTGCTTTGTTTCATAAAAAAGAATGACCAACGTAGATACAAATATCTTGTCTTATGGTGGAATAAATCCTACTTCGTAATGGATCACTCTGATTCAAACAAAATAATCTCTAAAATTGACATTATCAAGATGCTTGATTTCTTGATTGACAACATATGTGTTACGTTCGGAGGACGTATTTTTCAACATACTGTCGGCATTCCAATTGGAACAAACTGTGCCCCTCTTCTTGCCGACTTGTTTCTTTATTATTATGAAGCTGACTTCATTCAGGAACTTTTAAGGAAAAACAATAAGAAGTTAGCAATATCCTTTAACTCTGCTATCCGCTATATAGATGATGTTCTTTCATTAAATAATTGAAAATTTGATGACTATGTTGAACGCATCTATCCCATCGAACTAGAGATAAAGGATACTACAGATACAGATGACTGTCCCTTTGGTATCTTTCGTCCCTCTTTTATGACTTTTGTATCTTCATGTAGTGTTTTCTGTGTAACCAGACTCATTTTGACTACATCAGAGGCGGTCAACATATAAAATAGTTCAGAAAAAATATTATATTGTCAAATTATCGGCATCGAATGTCAATAGTTTCAGCATATACTGATGCATTTGATATGTTACTTTTGTATGTTTGTTTTGTATTTATATTGTATAAATGCAACTGTTTCTTTATCAACAGGTATTACAATGATTACAGTATGGTTACAAGCACAGATCTTGCAAAACTGATGGGTCTTAACAGCTTTATGATTCCTAGTACAACACATAATAAATGGTCTGATGATTTATTCGACAAATTTAAAAAAGATGATCCAGACAAAACATTTGAACATAAACAGTCAAACTTTTGAAAAAAGCTACGTATCTTGTTTGTTTAATTTGTTTAGGAAAATTTAAGTGTTATTTCTAGATATAAGGGGATTTGATTGCATAGTGGTCTAAATACAAATTGGGTGCAGACCGAGCATTTCAGGTAAACGGACAGAAAAAAGTTAACGCGGGTTTTACTTGCGTCCAATTTATGTTAACACCGCGTTAACTATGCGTTAGCTCCAAAATTTTAGTAAACATAAAGGCTAGCGGCATTTGCTTTCACGTTTACCACTGCGTTAACGCGAATAAGGTGTGTCTTCTATTATTTAAAAAAAAACCAGCGTTTACTATTTGTAGTAAATACATGTTAATGCAGATTGTAATCGTTTTCTGACATATCACATGATATTCTCCGTAAAATGTCTAACTGCACATTGTCAACAAATATATAGACAAATAAGTACAATGTATGATACATGTGATGTGAAACTTTTTAATTTTTTTGAAAATAATATGCCTTTTAGAAACGTAAAACCTTTTTTTATTTGTTTGTCAATGAAAATGGATTTTAAATTATTAAGTAATCCGAAAGCATAATTTGTCTTGAAGCCTGATCATGATCAATTTGCCTAACGGAATGGTAGCAACAATTGACCACTTACTCTTGATCATATCCTGGAACGTTATGCGTTAGTTTAACAGGTAAAATGCTATCTTAAATATTATTTTAACATGTTTGCACCATATGTATTTATTTTTGGCTTATGCTTTTTTTTTTACAAAATTGCGTAAAGTGATAGCCATTCATCTATTATTTGCGATTTACACATTTGCAATTAAAGACAAAACCTTTTTTTTATATGCTTGAACAGACGTTTATACCTCGGAATGGATTGTTAGACATAAACGTGGAGGAAATAAAGTTGTGGCATTACCAATAGGAGCCAATATTTTCCATATAAAATATTATACAACACCATTAAAATTTGTTCTTATGATCCTGACCAATGAATATCTACACTTATTCAGAACTCTTACGGTCTACGATAACTTACTTAATATGTCGATTACAATAAAGATTGACAATATTTCTATATTTCATTATTGTTTAACACAACAGGGAAGAAACCAATATCTTAAAAACCAAATTGTTTCATCAACAAAAGTTCGGTACCCTAATGATGAATAGTTTCACACAAGTTGAGAGTTTTTTTTTAAGTCTGCGGTTATTAATATTTATGTCACTAACAATCACAAATGCCAATAATTCGCGTTTTATATACATAATATTTTACTGGTTTCATAATTTACTTTTTTATACTTTAGGATGAATTGTTAGATAATAAATTGGGCACCTTCAAGTTTAATTTGGCATAATGTGTTGTTGCATCAACAAAAAGTGCCAATATTTTTCATTTGATTAGAATAAAATGCAAGGTCTTTATTTTTTTCTTTTTGTCCTTAATGATGAATAGTTTAACACAAGTCAAGAGCGCTCTAAGTCTGCAGTTCCTAATATCTATGTCACTAACAATCCAAAGTGCAAATATTTTTTTTTTAATCAATATTATTGTGATGGTTTGATCATTGAATATCTTTTATACCTCAGGATAGATTGTTCGACATAAAAGTGGGAATTGTTTTTTATGTTTGCATAATGTGTTGTCGTCTCATCAAAACAAGGTGCAAACATATTCCATTCTGTTATAATATAATACAAAAGCATTAAACTTCTGTTCTTTTTGTCCCTAAGGATGAACAGTTTTACACAAATCCAGAGCTCTTTCAGTCTTTACGGTGCGAGGGACTTCATATGTATAAGGAGATACGCTGCAATGGGTCACCTGTTTTAGGTTAAAAAATATGTGAATAGGTAGGGAAGTCTATCCTAAATATATGATCGAGCTGGTCAATAAGTTTCTCATTACTTGTTATATGAAAAGCCCTGTATTTTTGGCTTAGTTTTTCAACAGCCGAAAGTACCACCGTTGAGCTCGCCGTAGGTAAATATAATAAATCTTACCGTCAACTTTAAGCATCGCTCCGAGCCACACTTCAAGAATAGGCGATATTTTAACATGTTTAAACGGCTACTAGAAATTGCACACTTTGGAGTTAACAAATGAAAGACGAGAAACGCGTTTTTCGTCCTGTTATATTTGGTTTGCACCCAACTGTATTCTAAATATTGTATCGGTATTCTAAGGTCGAGTGTTTAAAATACTTATTTCCTATCAATATACTGTTTGATCGCTGTAAACGATTGGAGTTCAATCAAGTTAATAATATGCAAGCTTGCCTTGAAAATGCTCACCAAGTGTTTTTGTAATCACTAGATTGGATAGTTTGCCAAGAAAATTGCATAGCGTCATCGGTAGTAAAATTGTTATCACATAGTCGCTTACGCATCAAACAAACCAAGCTTTACAAAGTTATTAACTACTGCTCTTGTTTTATATTATCGTTATTGCGTATTCTAATCTTAGTCTTTATGCGCGGGCGGGAAACGAAAAATCCTATTAAATTTCTGTTTGTATGTCGCGGTACAAAAATGTGTAGTTTAACATTGTGTTTTTTCAATGTGATAACAAAAGTAACAACTGTTCGATAATAACGGATTAGTTTTTTTTAGAAAACCCCATCTTTAATCACTACAGTTAAGATAATTTGCTAGTATAAAAAAGGTTGTGTATCATAAACCGAGCATGTTCGATATAAATATAAAAAAAAAAATGAAAACATTGACAGCATTGCCGTTATTCTGAAGCAGGGCACGTTGCTGCATTGTTTGATTGCTTTTTTCTACAAACATATGTAAGGGTGTACACCTCAGAGGTTCCAAAACACTATAGAATTAACCATTTTTGCTTAGCATGATTTAAGTTTTTGGTTTATTTGACAGTAAAAATGTATTTGGTTAACCAAAATCAAATTGTGGAACACTTCGGCTTTGCTACTGCTATTTTTGCTACATATCGTTATTCAGAACACAAAACATATTATTTTCACTGCATGGTTGTTACTGTGTAAAAATCTAATAAATTTGAAAAGCATCATTTCTTGTACCAATTTTCTCAATATTTTGGCTAAAAAAACTTGCTTGATAAGTACTAATATTTGAAAATATTAAAAAGCACAAAGTACCTATTGTGAATACAATTTTTTGTTCACAGGTTAGGTTTAATTATTTTAGTTTTTAAATTCGTTCATATTTTCAACCTGTATAAAATGATTTCCAAAAAAATATTCAGAACGATATTTCGACAAGAAGAACTTTAATATGACCTTACCCGAATGAGTATGGCAATCAATATCTTTTCCTACAAAATGAAGGAATTTTGAAGAAAAAACAAGTTGTATATCAAACGTAAAAGTCAGTTTTGTGTTAAATGCAGAAGTCATACTATCCATATATGTTGAATGAATATTTTTTTTCAGCAGAAAATCCCCCCTTTCACTGCAAATACAATGCTCATTTTGAACAATTTACATGTGCAAACGAAATCATACTGTTTGCATGTTTTACTGAGTAGAGCAAGCTTTCAGTTTTTGACATATATAACTATATGTATATATAACATGTATAAATATATACTAGGTAAAAACTTAGTTCATAATATTAATATAATCATTTCATTTAATATATGTAACTCTTTTAATTATTCATAATAAAATAGATGTATTTATTATCCAGTTTAGTGTACACTTAACCAACACAAGGCCGTCGCTTACTAATGAATGCATGTGGTCAAAATCTAATGTAAACCGCATGTGAACAATGATTTTATTCAATGTGAAGTGAAAACATATACAAATGTATATATGAATAGGCAAATGTGGTGTAAGACAATCTCGGAGTACGTCTACCTAAGCGTACCCTATAAAAAATATGGAAAACTGTAGTAAATCTTAGTATATAGAGATTGGTCGCGCCAAAAATTTAAAAGCAAAAATAGCCCGAAAACAATAAAACAAAGTCAAAATCAAATTCCCCAGGTGAAGTTTTGTTTAAAAAACTGTTGTTTAAAACAGTTGTTTTAAATCAGAATTTCAAAATCTAGCAGAAATACGTCTTAGTAAGTGTAAAAAATGTCCACGCTTCCGTTACTTAGGTAGGTTTATCACGTGATAAAAATTCCATTATCTGTGACCTCTACGTCATGAATATTCATGAAATAAGTGACGTCATAGTCAACCGTAACGTAAAATCAGCTGTGTTTACGAACAGTACAAAGTACAAACGGAAATTCCGATGAAGTTGAAAGATTTGTTTAGTATTTGTATAAGTGTTAAGAAGATATTTCAGTGGTGTATATTTATTAGGACTACTTCTAGAGTTATCTGGAGAGGAATGTAAAAGGTTTAGCCATGGACATTTAGGATTAAGAAAAGACAGTCCTGTTTCAAATGACATTGTTATTGGAAGTGCAGCAACACAAAATGCAGTTCAAAAGTTTCTATCAGAAACGGATCCCGGTTTCAATGACATAATCTAAGTTTGGAAAAAATATTATTTATTACATTTTTCGGATTTATTAATTATAGCAAGAATTTGTAAAGCATGAACTTTCCATTGTAACCAAACAATCGTAGATTGGTACAATTATTGCCGTGAAGTATGTATAGAAATTTTGGAAATAGACAGTGAAAAAATAGGAGCTGATAGCGTAATTGTTGAAATAGATGAAAGTAGATTTGGAAAAAGAAAATACCACAAAGGGCGTCGAGTTGAAGGTCAGTGAAGGTTTGGTGGTATTGAAAGAGACAGGGAAAACAGTTGTTTTGCCACAGTGTCAACAAGTTCAAAAGAAACTTTACTCAAATTAATTAAAGACAATATAAAACCAGGAACAACAATAAAAAATGACTGTTTGAAGACATACGATTGTCTAGGATCTGAAGGATTTGAGCACCTAAAGGCCAACCATTCTGTGAATTTTGAAGACCCAGAAACCGGAGTACATACAAATACAATTGAAAGTACCTGGCGTGTACTGAAAAAATCACTACTAAAATACGGCATAGTAAAATCATTATACGATACTTATTTCAGTCAACATTTTATACGAAAGAAATATATTATCGGCTCTGAAGACCCTTTCTAATCATGTGTAAACCTCATTTAAAGGTATATAATCCAGAAAAATAAAAAACAAACATTGATTACGACAGAAATTATCAGCATCAGTAAACCTCGTCCTGTAACTAAAAAACCCAGAGTACAACAAAAAATAACAAACTCATTTAATACTAGTCTGGATGAATTTCAAGCTCAAGTTGGTAAGTGCTTTAGATTTTTTTTTAATTGTTTAGTTACACTTGTTAAAATCAATCTTTAATTATAATTTGCATCGTTTCTTTTGAAGCGGTGAACAAAAATGGCCGCTGTTTAAGTTCTAGCATAGGAACGTAAATTATGGTTATCGGTCATGCGCATAAATGATCCGTTTTTCATCACAGATGCTTTAACGTGTGGAGCAGGATCTGCTTACCGTTCGAAGAACATGTGATCACCATCAGTTTTTGAAGGGATTTGTATTGCTTAGTCTTTAGTTATCTATGATGTGTCTTGTGTACTATTGCTGGTCTATTGGTCTTTTCTTCTTTAGCTTTTATGTTTTCGACTTTTTGTACATCTATGCGTTTAAGTTTCCCTATGGTGTTTTTCGCCCTTCTTTTATAAACAGCTAGTTAATTGCGATATAACATATTATTATAGTAAAATATTTGTTCTAAAGGTGAAAGTGTATCAACAGAAGTTGCAATGATGACAACTCTTGTTTCATGGGAACCAATTGTAGCAGTTTTGCATTTTCTTAAAAGTAGTGAAAATAACGTTTTTTTTTTAGCCATTCGGCTTTCTTTTTAAGAACAGGGTCTTATGAATAACTCTTTGTTTTCATTTGTTCATTATGCATTTGTTCATAACAGATTACAAATAATTGTCTTGAGGCTTTTAGAATTTCTAGTGAACATTTCACATACAAAAAAGAAGATGTGGTATGATTGCCAATGAGACAACTCTCCACAAGAGACCAAAATGACACAGACATTAACAACTATAGATAAAGGCAACAGTAGTATACCGCTGTTCAAAACTCATAAATCCATGGACAAAAAACAAAATCGGGGTAACAAACTTAAACCGAGGGAAACGCATTAAATATAAGAGGAGAACAACGACATAACACCGAAACGTAACACACACAGAAACGGACCAAGCATCAGACAAAACACGACGAGAATAACAAATATGACATGAAAATATAGGTCACCGAAGATTTTTTTTTCACGTGTATATTTGTCTATAGGGACAGTGGTCAGTAATGGCTTATTTTCCTTAGCGTTATAATATATTAGAAATTCTAAAATATCGAAAAAACGAACAAAATGTGTTTATTATATCTGTGTTTTCCATCGAAACTGGTAGTTTGATTTGAGAATAAAGATAAATAAGTATTTTTTATTATCTTAAATTTTTTAGGTATAATGAAAGTTAAAAAGACATAATCAAATAAAGTGAAAATATAACTGTAATGACTGTAAAAATAAATTATTAGCAAACAAAACTCCCCAACATTTTCTGAAAAAAAAAATCAATTTTCAATTGTTTTAGTTTTCGAAGCAATTGTACATCTGCTATTGTTTGCATTTATGTGATGTTCTGTTGCAATTTTTGACAGTTTTAAACTGTACGATATACTGTTGTCATTGTCCTTAATGCTTTCTGTTCTTATCCTGCACTCGCTTAACAAACTATCTATTTTTTTTATCATTCATTGTCTTCCATTAATGGTTTTGAAGACTGCTTCGACTTCCCCACGGTAAGCGTTTGTATCTTTTCATTATATTTTGTTAACGTTTTGTCATAAGGTTTCTATCTTCGATTCGATATAATGATTGTGATATCCTTTGTGAGTAGAATTGGTACCGTAGAGACACACAGCCACAATTTAATGACATACTTTACTAAATGTACCGAAAAACTTAAATTTGAAGTGTACAAAATGACATTAAAACGTCTGATATAGCATTCCTTATATCTACTATTCCAAAGATAAACAAAAAATGAAAATTTTGAATTTAGTATTTAGAACCATATTAAAAATACACTTATGAACATTTTGCAAGTCCCAATATAGTGCGGTGACTGAGGGCAGATTTGTTTTTTAATTTAATTTTCCCACCGAACACACACCTAAACAATATATTATTGGAAAGAGAAAACCTTGTACAACAACAATATGCCTGTCGTCAGGACTTGATACGGTCACAATTTTTTTTAATTGTGGTCAAAGGTCATATGTAAAAATCTGTTTTAATTTAGGAGGGTGTCAATTTTGACATTTTTTTTCTATTTCTAAACTCTACCCAAATACAAACGATACTGTTTTGGCTTTAGTAATGTTTGTTATTATACATAAACCTTAATTATTTAGATTTATTTATCAAAAGTATTCCTAAAATGAGACTACTCTCCAAATGAGACCAACTGAGACATAAATTAACAATTAAAGGTCCCGTACGGGCTTCAACAGTGAGTAAAGTTCATACTGAAAATCTTAAATTCCCGAAATGAACAATGTTAAATAAACGAAAAATCTAACGGCCTGATTACTGTACAAAATAAATAAGAAACAAAATAATATAGTATTTAGTAACAAACGACAACCACTGCATTACAGTCTCGTGACTTGAGACATACACATATAGAGTGTGGCGGGGTCTAACTTTTTTAAAGGCGAGCTTACCCTCCCCTAACCTGGGACAGTGTGTACCAGTGCAACAATCTATATATAAAATGAAGCGTTATCTCCATCATCTTCATTTTCATCAACCATCACAAGATATCTTTTAATATTTTTACACATTTCACTCAATTCATCCAAGATTTAACGGAGATCTAAATGGGGGTTTAGGAAGGTGTGACGATATCTATATGCTTGTCTACAAAGATGCTGATGAAACATTATACGAGACGTACACACTATCTTGAAATCGGTCAATTTCATTGTTGGCAACACTTATCACGGTACTTGTCTATCCCAAATTTATGTATGTGGTTTTGATGTTATATTTGTTATTCTCGTGGGATTTTATCTGATGCTTGGTCCGTTTCTGTGTGTGTTACATTGTAGTGTTGTGTCGTTGTTCTCCTCTTATATTTCATGGGTTTCACTAATGTTTAGTTTGTTACCCCGATTTTGTTTTTTGTCCATGGATTTATGAGTTTGAACAGCGGTATACTACTGTTGCCTTTATTTATTAGATAGCGTCGCACTTTACTTTATTTTACTTTAAGAAGCACAAAATCCATTGGCATTCAATGTTTCAACAAGGTGTTTTGAACCAAACTCACTGTTTGAATCATGTTGAATCGCTGTCAATAGCCAAAATAAAATTAGCAAAAGCAGTATCGTGATTTCTGCTTCCACAGGTTTGGAGATTTTGTTGTTGTTTTTTTCGTTTTTAAACAAATATTTTGTAATGCAATCAGAATGACAGAGTGCTTGAAGATTAAAAGATGGACGAGAAAGTATTTCAACCTTAACGTTATGTGACACGGATAAAACTTCTTAATACGCTCATCTGATTTAAACTTTCGTAGTTTTTGATCTCTCTCAAATGTTTTGTTGCAACAATATACAAGCGCTCTAGTTGAACGACTGCATTCTAGAACGCGTACAAACACCCGAAACTGAGGGACAACAATCCGATAATTGTATGTCGTCATTAAATACCAGATTAGACGCTTCCTCGATCTAAAAGGGGGAACAAGCATGTTTACTTGCGTAATTTTTGTAGCATGAACGATGATAAACTGCCTGCACGGAGTTCTTTAACTTCACAGCTACGGCGTGATACATTTTGATGTTCACCTCATCCAACCTTTTATTCAATGCAGATACAAAAGTCGACTTCCCTATACTGGTAAATTGATTCAAAATTTTAGTTGAGTTTTTTGGCATATGAAGCACTGCATAAAATATAACGACTTTTGTCTTTTCTTTAGACTCAAAGGGACTTGATATGTCACGGAATATTTACTGAAACTATCCGTCAATTACTTTGATTTTTACAATAAGACTTTTCTGAAATAGTATATTTGATGTTTTATAACAAAAAACATAGAATATAAACATATACAAACAAAGTATGTGCCATATATTAGTGTACTACAATTGAAAATATTTGTATATAATAGCGAAAAAAGTAGTAATTTCATATATCAAATTATTGACTAATACACAAAATGTGACGGAAGGCAAGTGATTAAGTTCCGTGTTGAAATTGACGGTTTTTACTTCATTCTTTTTCCATTGATTTTGTAAGGTTTTTTTTCATATTTAGGTTCCGAAATTTGTATCAGTTATTAGTTTTATGAAATACTATATGCTTAAAATATTATGGGATAAATGTTATTACTACTATAAAGAAGAAACTAAAGTTTGTGTCTGAATTTGCAATTAAAATAACCTCAAGTTTAAACAGTCCAAACTTAGCAAATTTTATAGATTAGAAGAAAAGAAAATACTGAATGGAATATTTTGACACATGAAAATAGCTTCAGAAAAAACTATCTCAATTAAATGTAATAAAACATACACATTTTTCATTTTGAAAAAGGGGGGGTTGACACTCTCCAATATACTACTAGTCATTAAAACAGCTTTTTAGAAAAATGTGACCATACGAAACTCTGACGACAGGGCAAAAAATAAAGAAGACATATTTGTCTTTAAGTTAAGACAATTTTTAGCCGTGTGTTATTTGGGGAGATTAAACTCGCGATCTAGACGACTTTTTACACTTCTGTCACCACACTAATATAGCTTCTTTTTCATATCAATTTGATAATATTATATTGTTCTGGTTTGTAGGTCGACTGCTGATTCGAAATTGCGAATTTCATATTATCAGACTCCTTAAAATAAACAATCGAACATGGCCAATGACACCTGATTTAATATATATTTACCTGTAATGACTAGATTAAAGACAAGTTTTACATGTCTGGTTACACGCGATTGTTTTATGTGTCAATGTCATTTTACTTCACACAAAAATTTATATTGATCCATTTAGATACCTTGTTATTTTTCTTTAAAGGCTCCTTGGATTTCTTCATCTTTCATTCTTTTCAGTTCCTACACTGGTGATCATGATCAAAAGTAGGAGAATTCATATTGTATTGACTTTTCAAACCATTTCAAAGATGTTTTGCTGTAGACGGAAACAATAGCGAGTAAAAAAACAAACGAGAAGCCAATACAGAATAGCAGATACGAATTAGAGAAAGAGGTTAAAGTTCTAGTGATAGGTACGTTTAAACTTTAAATTCAAATCAAGATAGCACTTTTAGTAGCTGGTAATAAATAGCAATAAATAAGGATCATACAAATTAATCCTAACACACGACTATTCAAAACCTTACCCATCGATTATTCATAACTTATCTAAAATTTATCAAACGTTCATAGTCGGTAAGGTGAAGGGCCATCGATATAGGTAAACATTCGTAGTTTGATAAGGAATAGAACAATTGATCAGCCAGGACTCAACTACTAGTGTTGACAAAAGTGAAAAAAATATAATCATAATGTAATGTTATTAGTTTTTTTTAAAAATGTAAATCCAAGATTGTAAATACAGTATTTTAGAAACAAAAATAAATAAGGCCAACTTTGCTTTAACATTTAGTTCAAACCACTTTGCCTATGATATATGGACTAGTAATAAAGCTGATATATTCTAGGCCGTTTTGTCATATAGTAACAACACACCTTGATAGTTTGTTGAAATGATTTATCTAAACATTAACATTTCGGGGTCTTTTATAGTTGACTATGCGGAATGCATGTTGCTCATTGTTAGAGTCAATATGGTGACCTTTAGGTATTAATCTCTGGGTCATTTGGTTCTTAAAATTACAAGATATAAACAATTGGGTATTCAAACGTAATGGTTTCTTATTTTTGAGAAGTGAATGTATGCTGGACTCACAGACAAATGGCTTTAATACATGTTATAGATAAATATTTATGCTATTTACTTTTTAGTGGTCGTATTACTATCATGTTTTAATGAGATAAACAACAATAAACTGCAAGAAAGAAGGAAAGTTAGTTTTATAGTGCCCGATCATTATTCTATATCAAAAAGGGATGAGTTGGCCATTATTGTATAAAACTTGAATCAGTTTGATTTAAGAATAAAAACACTTAAAATGTTCAAATCGAAACAATAAAAATGATAAAGGAACTCTAGTAAACTAATATTTGTCGGATGAATTTATTCGTCATACATATAGGTCTAAACACGACATAGAGTGGAACCAATAAACCGAATTGAACACTTGACCTACTGTGAACAATCCATGAAACATGTATCTTCAAAAAACTGTTTTCAAAACAAGAGTTATCTGGGAAATAACTGTTTCAATATGTGAATTAAAACTGCCATAAAGGAGTAATTGGGCAATATATTTATACTAAAGGAACACACCCGAGTGGTAAAAGCACACTTGTACGGATGTTGAAAATTGTCCATGCCAACGGTTACTCTGACGATGAGATGAGAAGCTACATATATACAATCAGATAGTAAATGCAATTCAGGAATTAGTCTTTGGAATGGATTTTCAAGACCCCTGCAAATGAGGTAAAATCTCAAAAAATTAGTTACAAATACAAATAAATAGTTGTATGATTTCTTTCTCTTTATATCGTTGTTCTTTTTTTTTCTATTTAAACCAATCTTATTGTTATTGAATTGTATTGAGGGAAAAAACATGATCAATCTTAAAAATCTTAATTTTTAAAATTGACTTGATTACTTAAACCTTTAAACAGTTGACAGTTCGTTGAAAGGAAGAACTTGTTAATTGCAATTATAACTCTGTTAAATAATGTGTGTTATATAATTTTAATTGGCCATGTTAAATGTATTTTGTTGATGTTGGAAAATGCCAGAAAGATAATACAGAAGAATTATACGTGCAACCAAACAAGTGACCGGGACGATATGGATATACTAAAGAGTTTATGGGCAGATATAGGCATGCTCACATACGAGAAAGTTAAAGAATACCGGCTTACAGATGCACAACGATAATCAGAAATACTGTGCTATGTCCAGTTATTTAAGCATTCGATTGTTTCAAAAAATATTTGATTTATGTTGGCCTTAAAACTGTCGGATTTAGACATCACATACAATTCATTAAATATATAAAAATTAAATAAAAATATTTGCTTGTTTTGATATTTTTTTAAGTGTTTTATTGTCATTTTATCAAATCGTTTGAAAGAATAAAATTGAGAATGGAAATGGGGAATGTGTCAAAGAGACAACAACCCGCCCAAATAAAAAACAACAGCAGAGATTTTTAAATCCGGAATATGTCAGTTGTTATATAATAGTTTGTTTCTATGAATGTTGCATTATTGTTTGTTTTTGTTGCACTTATATATTTTGTTATAACGTTCTTTACCTTTTGTAGTTTGTGTATTTCCCTCGTTTTGAGTTTGTAACCCGGATTTGTTTGCTCTCGATTGATTTAAGATTATTAAACAGTGGTATTTTACTGTTGCCTTTATTTCATATGATTTCAGCTTTATTGGTCATATATTGAAAACAAGAATACAATTTTAAAAAACAAGAATAGATACAAAAAGGTAAATTGAATCAAATAAATGGAAATAAATGAAAATAACATGAGGTCGACAACTTCTGACATAACTGCTAGAGACAAAACTGTGCATTGCTTTCATTCCTTTTAAAATCAAATCAGATGCAATGACAATTTGATGTTATTTTTAATACAAAGAGGTGACAAATAACAAACATATTAACTAAAATGATTACATTATATACATATCTCGGGAAAACCAACATAGATTTATCATATTTTTTTATCTTTTTAATTTTTACAGATTTATTGATGTAAGCGGCAAAAGGACAGAGAGACGTAAACATGGTACATGGAGTCATTATCTTGAAAATATTTCAGTCCTAATTTTTATCGTAGCTATCAGTGATTATGACAAATGCGAAGATAATGAAGTAGGTATTTTATTTTAACAAATTTTTCGAAAAAACAGGAAAATATATGCTTGTAAATTGCAGACATACAGTGCTGTTTTATTCCTTTACAACCTTGTTTTAACTACAAGATGAATGATGTTATTGGTTGTCAGTCGTTGTTTTCTTTGTTGCGTATTGGTATTTTGATAAAAAAAAATCACCGTATACGTTATTAATGTTAATCGCTGCTCTCAGTGATTATCATCTTTGACAATATTCCAGCACTGATCTTTATTACTGCTCTCAGTGGTTAAATTCAAATGGAAATTGATAACACAGTAAGTGTAGCAATTTGTTAACCCTGAAAAGCATTATCATATTAAGATACCATACATTTAATAATAACCCCATTCACCAATAATTACTCCCACCCATTCACCATTGATTACCCATATTCACCAATAAATACGCTCACCTACTCACCAATAACTATCCCACCCCATTCACCAATACTTACCTCCACCCATTCACCAATCATTACCCTCATTCACCAATAATCACCCCCATCACCAAAAATTACCCCCAACAGTTCACCAATAAGTACCCAATTCACCAATATTTACCCCTATTCACCTATAATTATCCCATCCATTCCCCAATAATTACCCCAATTCATTCACTAATAATTACCCACACCCAGTCACCAATAATTACACACGCCAATTCACCAATAATTACCCCAACTCATTAACCAATAATTACCCCCATTCACCAGTAATTACCCCAACCCATTCACCAACTTTCACTAGAATTACTGCAGGTGTCGTCTTGTTGTAAAATTATAGGATATTTTCCCGGAAAAATGCGTGTTAAGTGTTTGTTATTGTAATGAAAATACAAATTGTGGTTGGTCTCATCTTTTCCTTTGTTAGTCAAGTTTATAGCCTGAATACAAATGTTTTATAATTTGTTATCCGCATTTACAGGTATCAGGATTACCTATGTTTTTTTTAATTCAAACGAAGCTTTATTATTTTTTAATTGCTATTTTCTCAATTTATCTTATAAATATGATCATTTAAGAATTGTTTTGAATTAGTTACCTCCTATAATTTCACTTGCAAATATTGATGTTCAATCAGTTCGTTCAATGCGTAACAAGTTTGTTATACACAATAAATGCGTTTTTAAAGGAAAAGGCAATGTTTAATGAAAAACGTGAAACTTTTATAACTTTACATTACAAAATGTTACTTATATTTTTTTTAAACTCATACGGGACTGCTACATTCAACTACAAGACACCCTTTACTTGTAACTTAGTCATAATTATATATCTGTCTTCCTTGTTAAAATACATAGATAAAGGTACAGCAAATTATTCAATCAATGTTCTTTATACTAAGTTGTTGCTCGTTCAAACCTGACCACAACACTGTTATTTGGTGAGTTTGAGACATCATTTTGACTAGGCTATTCGCTTTATAGTATCTGATCCACAAATGATCACAAACACAGTATTGTGTAAGGCATACTATCGAGTTCAATAGTCGTAAATAATTACTTTCAAATGTCAAATAGGAAACAATTCATTATAGAACATGATATCTGCCATTTAGGATCAATTGTTGCCAGTTTGGTAAGGATTATGTTCATCAATTTTGATAAATTATGTATTGGTTTAAATATGATGACGTTTGTACTTAAAGTAATGGAATGTTGTTGCTATCCTTGGTTCTTCTCAAAGGGTTATTTCATGATTTAGAACCTACGAAGTGAAAAGTCAAACCCGTTGTATTGCCCACATTTTGCTAAATATATTAGGTCAATGCAATGGTATTGCAGGCCATTACTCGAATTACAAACATCATAATTAACCCAATAAAATACTATTGTATTGACCACATATGCATGTACCGAGCAAAATGTTACCATGAATATAAAATATGATTCTGTGCATATTTCAGAACTGTATGGATTTAGCTAAAATCTTGTTTAAGACATATCTTAAAAATAAATGGTCACGGGCTGTGGAATAGTGCTGCTTTTAAATAAAAAAGTCGTTTTAAAAGAACAAATCCTTGTGTCCAATCTTGTAGATTACTTCCCTGAATTCAAAGGTGAGTGCCCAATGATTGCATATAACTGTAAAGAGTTCTCGTCAAAGTTTATCGACAGGTAAACATATTTAATGATGTAACTAAGACTGAATGTTTAAATGACCATAATGTTGTAGTAGATGAAGATATATGTATGCTATAAGAGTTTGTGCATCGAAACAAACCAACTGTTAGTGCATAGACAGGTTCCAACTATTTTTGCAAAGCAAGAAAGCAACTACCATAGCCGTGAACATGGTATATATAGTGTCCGGCTAGGATCATGGTTTTTCGAGTGATTTGATCTGGCTTTTTCGAGTAAGACCACTGTTTTCGAGTGAATATGAACAAAATTGTAAACAAACAGACTTCCTTTCTAATAAGTCGTGATATAGGCGATTGAGATTAATATACGAAGTTAAATTATGTATTGTAGTATTTGATATAGAAAGATATTACAATTCTTACATTATTTATCTTTAAAAAAAGTTAAAATAAGCCTTGAAATGCGTTAATTCTAAAATAGAGAATAAAGTAATTTTTGTTCACATAACACTGATAATGTTGAAGGAATTGCATACATGTAATCTATATATCCTTTGAAATACATACACTTTACAAAAGTTTTGTTTTGGCATTAAAAACGTCATTTGAGACTAAATTCATTTTTTTATGTTCAGGTTTTTTCGAGAGCAGTCCGGGCTTTTTCGAGTGTGTCCGATTTATACAAATTTCCCATAGCTTAAAATGCTACGTGTCAGTGTATTTACTTTTAATTACAATACACAAGGGTTCAAATTAAGACCTTTGCCAGGCTTGAACCAATGCATCCGTCAGTTTGATAATGGTGTTCTAACACTAACATGTTATAAACATTCGTCCATTTGTATATATATTGTTGTTTGTCATACCTTATAACTTACATGTAGAGTACAAACTCTCGATGTAAACAGTAGTATGTAACCATAGATAATTTGGATTGAGACGAACATATAGATAGTTTGTATTCCTAATGAGCTATATGCATTTCATTGTTAATTCAAATGTATGTGTCAATTAGAATATAAATGGGGCGGATGTAGTGTGTCTGTGTTTGGTTTTTGTTGTTTTTTCCATTTTTTCTTCATGGATCGTTTGTCTTGCATGCCTCCTTTAGTAGAATGTATTTTATTATATAGCATTTTTCCGATTCTTATTGGCTGTCCAGTACTTAAGTTTCTTACTCCGTTTTTTAAAAAACAGCTGCGCAATGTTCGCATTATACACATGCCACGTTTTCTTATGCATGGTTTTGTCTTATTATCTATTTCTTGCATGAATAGACATTTCTCGTATTACACTACAAGGAGTGTGATAGGAAAAGTGATACGAAAATCTGTGTTAATTTGATCTGCTTATACACCATCATAAGACGACATTACAGCATTTCCACTGGCTATTCGTGAGGTCATTTCGTGTTTAAAGTACTAGACCAACAATTCGCGGATGAGTGTTGACCATTAAGACAACTAGGTTTAATAACTTGTGAAAATGGGATATCGCTTGACATCAACTTTCGTTATTTAAATCAAATAGAAATAATAAACTCACCAAAGTCTCGTTTATTATCGTATTGAAATATACATTTAGCTCAACTGTTCCAAAAAGTGAGGTTTTCTCATCACTCAAGACAAAACTGGACCAAGTTCATTGACAGATAGAGATATCTGTACACTGCAAGAGTTTTCAGTAAAGTAAGATCTACAAACAAGTTAACATCACCAATACAGAGAATTGTGTAATAAATTTAATTCTTGTCTCTAATTTATAAGAGTGTCTTAGCTTTGTTTTAAATGCAATGCAGCAAATAGACCAAGGTGAGTGACACGCTCTTTTATAATAATATATACTCTAGATTGTTTTGTAAAGTTAGAAAGGACTAGGATACCTCAAAAGATATAAACAATGTTCCCAAGTTTCATGTTAATCGGTTACAGCGTTTTGAGTTTTGAGTTTTTATCCAACATATTGACAATGGAAGGATGGACAACGGGGTACCATAATACGTCCCGTATAAAAACTCCATGGTTCACCACGAAAACTGTAATTTACTTTGACAACAAAAGGACCATGAAATGAAGTTGAAAATATTATGATTCCTCTTACCTATGTTCTACAGACCTTTTCAAAAATCCGATAATTTCTTATTTAGTACTGGAAAGTTGTGGTTGAACGTTTTCCGAACAGAAATATTGCATTAAATTAAAAAAAGGTTAATTTTGATCAATGAAGTAATATGTTTTTGTTATTTATTGAGAATACATGATATTTAAATTCACTTTATTACAGGTATAAACAAGAAAAGTCATTGTTTAAAGTCTAGAATTCCTTTTTCTTATTCATTTTTTTTGTAAAAAAACCCGGACCATATGGCTAAAAACCCCGACGATTTCACAGTTGCTCTCAGAAAAAGCCTGGACAAACACTGAGTTTTTGGTTAAATACACGGAAATTTTGCTTCTATCTGGATAAAAACATTTATAGTATTCAATATAAGATGGACAGTAATGTAAAATACTGTTATAATTACGAAATAGCAATTTATTTAACTTGAATTGAATGTTTTATCACTCGTAAAAGCCCAAACTGCATTCGAAAAAAATGAACCAAATCACTCGAGAAACCACGATCCTAGCCGGACACTATACATACATTTTTATACCACGGTGGACCAGTTTGTTTGTTCATTCGCAGTCATTAAACTTTTTGTTTTTGTAGGATCAATATTTCGTTCAATTATTCGCATTCATTTGGATTTAGATTTTTATAGGACCAAGGAAGGATGCACAGGCAGCAAGACAGTTCATTTTGCAGATTTATTTAAAATTAAATACTGACTGGGATCGGATCATCTATGAACATTTCACCTGTTTGTCTGGTAATAGTTCATTTGCTAATTACCGATTTGATCCTGTTATTACACACTTTCTTAACAGATTACTCCCCTTTGCCAATCGTAGACTGGTTCCATACCGGACAAAATTTGCTTCTGTTAATGCAAAACATGATGAATTGAAAGTGATGTTCCATTATTGATTTTTCACGAAAAACAATTTCTAATGTCAAAGGTATTTAGCTAAACAACAAATTAATGTAAAACCTTATACATTATACACATCACGTTCAGGTAAATGTGCTCTTCCTGCTAGCTCTGCATTGTAAATAAAAATGAATTAACCTCTTTAGAGAGACAACTAAAAAAAGAATTGGCAAATACATGTAGCCTATTGAGTGACTTTAGCTAATTAATTTGACGATTCATTGCACTATTTCAAGTAATGAATTAAGTCACTACCTGAATTTTAGTATTTATTAGGTCTTTTTCGACCAAACTATAGTTAGCTTAAATTAATGTCCGATGCAGGGTCTTTTGAAAAACGAAGTTGATATTTTCCCTTTTCCATATAGTGTTCGAACACAGACGTTTTCCTTTTTTTTTGTCAATTATTTTCCCATGAATATTTTATGAATTGATTTATATTATGATACTGTAACCATGGTGATATTTTTTTTTTCCATTTCAGACACAGAGAATGTGAGATACATCCTTGCAATTGTTAAAGATTTGATATTACAGCGAAATTTGAAGACATACCGCGGAGAGTCATAAGTTATGTCGTTGCGGTTGACTTATAGTGTGAAATACTGAGAGATAAATATTTCAAGAACATTTACGGCAAATAAAAGTCAATAGTGTAAACGTTCTTGCGCACTTGCAAAGTCAATGTCAGTAAAAAAAAACTTGTTAGACGATGTTTTTATCTAATCTAAGACATCTAGTCCAAAAAGTGAATTGAGAAAGCACACTCAAACAGAGGAACCGAACGGAAAGGATACATTTTTCCTCAAATGTCATAAAGCCGCCATGGGGAAACGGACACATTCTATATAATTACTTTTAGGACACCTTAACTTATATCTTACAAAATTAATACCCCTATTCATTATGGTGACCGTAAAACTGTTTAAGTGTCGATTTTTTGTTGTTTTTCATCAGACTTTGTCAATGCAACTTGTGTGTATGGGGCACATTCCACTTACCAAAACTCGTACAGTATGTGCACTAATTTACGTTTTTTGATTGAGTTAAGTCTGCCAATTGATATTTTATCGTGTGTTTTTTTATGTTGTGATGTTATGCTATTGTTTCAGAAAAAGAGAGAAAGTTTGGTACTATTAAAAAGTAAAATGTTTGCACCTGTCCTAAGTCAGGAATCTGAAGTGCAGTAGTTGTTGTTTTTTTATGTGATTTATACGTGTTTCTCGTTTCTCGTTTTTTTTTTTTTTTTATATAGATTAGACCGTTGGTTTTCCTGTTTGAATGGTTTTACACAGTATAGTAATTTTGGGTCCCTTTTAGCTTGTTGTTCAGTGTGAGCCAAGGCTCCGTGTTGAAGGCCGTTCATTGACCTATAATGGTTTACTTTTTTAAATTGTTATTTGGATGGAGAGTTGTCTCATTGGCACTCAAATCACATCTTCCTATATCTATATACAAATTCTTACAATCGGAAAAATGAAATCATCATGTCTGTCATAGATTCGACTTTAAAGTCGTCATTCCGTCTAAATTTCAAGAAAACAATATCAAATGTGGTGCTGATCTTATAACTTCGATGTCATTCTTACTATCAATTTCACTGTCCTACATGAATATGTGATGTAAGCACTATTGGACCTATTGGTTATTGGGTTACATGACATTATTGGTATGTCTTAAATTGAAATCAAGGACCTTTGCACTGTGTTTTTTTAATTTATGTTTGCGGGAAAGTATTTCATGAACTTTGCTCTGCATGATAACTAACAAAAATTGGGACGACAGTCGGCTGATGAATCAATACTTACCACTAAACACATTTGTTCAACTTGTCGATTAAAAAGTTTAATATTGGAAGATATGATATTTTGTGTATGTGTATGTGTTGTAGGGAGCAGTCTGTTGTTTCAAAAGTAAGATGTTTAATGACACAAAACATTAGTTTTATACATGTATGTGTGCTTTTTATTTGTACTTTTGTTGTTTATAAAGTCGTCATAAAAATAAATAATGAATGAAGATAGAGTGAGACTTGAACGAACAAACGAATCATCTTTGGAATAAAGTCTTTATAAAATTCACCAATACCATGACACATTTCCTTTACGTGACGCTTGATTAAAGTTGTGACGTTGGTGCATTTGTTAAAGCTTGAATGAGGCGTTAAAGAACAAACAGAACACATTTTGAATGAATATAAAAAAAGATGAGGAATGACAAAGAAATATAAAGCTTGTATAAAATGCGCCAATGGCATAACACATTCCAAATACGTGACGCTTAATTAAAGACAGGTTGTCACTTTGGTTCATTTGTAATGGCTTGACTGAGACGTGCACAAACAAATTAATCATCTTCTGAATAATGTTTGTTTAAAGTCAACTAATGCCATTAAACATTTGAACTACGTCAACGCTTAATTATAGACAGGTTGTTACTTTGGTTCATTTGTTAGCTTGAGTTAGACATGATATAAAGCTGTGTATCAGTTTAAATAAAAATCAGTAAATTTCTCGTTACAAAAGTTTCTTGAAAAACTAAGGATTTTCTTATCCCAGGAAAAGATTAATTTAGCTGTATTTGGCACAAATTTTTTGGAATTGAGGTCCTCAATTTTGTTCATCTTTGTAATTGTTTTGCTTTATTACTATTTTGATCGGAGCGTTACTGATGAATCTTATGTTGACGAAACGCGCGTCTGGCGTATTAAATTGTAATCCTGGTACCTTTGATAACAATTCAAATTATTAAGAACGAAGTTAATATGTAGGACGACGCGAACGAATGTACATCACACTTTCTGTATAAAGCTGACATAGATTTTGATTGACAAAAATACAATGTAGTGTCGACAGTTCAAAAAATCTATCATTGTTGTGGAGTTCACTGCTACATAGTGGTTCTATAATGGGTGAGTTGCGTTTACATATTCGAAGGCTATGCTCGTGTGCATCGAAAAGCCAAGATGGCGATCGAGAGAGTTTCATACTTGCGAATTTAACAGTTCAAAATGAATATGCACGAACGAATGCATATATAAAACTATCTCGTAGATTCCATACACATATTCAATAATTTTATCTGTATAAAAGCCCAAAAAGCTAAGAAAGTTTTTAAAATCCCATAATCAAAATAATGTTAACAAAACCTATCGATTTGTATAAGCAAGAATGTGATATAAAATACATAGTGTAGAAACTGACCAATGGTTATCCAGCCAAAATATTGTAATGTAGGGGTTCCCCAAAGATTTAAGAAAAATTATATAGATTCAGAAATCTCACAAATTAATTAAATAAAAAGCTTGTGTATTTGAAAGGGGATGGAGGGTTGGAAAGTTTATAAAATCACACAATTAATTTTTTTTTTACAAATATAGATCTGTGGATCAGTAAGAATAGTGTCGAAACTCACAAATGATCAGACAAGTATTGGTTGATATTTCTGAAAATCAATTTGGCGACGGTCACAGGCAGTCATTGCCTTTGACGATGACACATTCAATGATAAGAGGAAACCACGGTTTTCGTGCATTCCACATTATTTGAACATTAAAACTGACGTTATCAATTCAACTTTTGAAATGCGCTTTTTTTAGACAATGAAAAAATGAATGTAAGTGATGTTTATTAAAACAAAACCTGCATATTTAAAATAGGAAACTAAAAAGAATTATCTAGTGTTTCGTTTCTTACGTCATTCAGTATACACACTTTGCATTCCTTATACTTGTTTTTTTTTGTATAGGTTTTTTGTAAGTACTGCTGTTTCTATGATTTTAATTTCAACCTTTATAACTAATCTAAACAAAATCATACTTAAACATAAGCATATATATATACACGAATATTCAATCATAAAGTTAGAATTGTAAATGTATCATTGACATGAGAATATTTGAGAACAGTTGTCTCTTATACCTGTTATATAATATATCTTTATGTGTAAATAACAAAATTATTGAACAAAGATATAAAGCTGAAACTTAATGTCTTTCATAAGAATAAATAGATAAAAAATGAATGTAAATATTTTGTCTCTAAAATGTTAAACGGTTCAAATGATGACCTTCATTGTTGTTTTTTAATAGACATCTTTTAGTCCTTGGGTCGAGATTTTGCTCTATGAATCACATATCATATTATGCCAACTTGGCTTCCTTGAGCTATTTTGAAAATATAGCAAACATATGTTAACATATTGAAACATTAACATTTAGAACATGTATTTACAAATATCAACAGTAAAGAATATCTAATGCTTGTATTTTAGCTGATTTTTTACCGGACAAAAGAATATATAACAGCCGAAGGCCACCAATGGGCCTTCAAACGCTGAAACTAATGTAAAAACATACAGAAATAATTAGCTCAAAGCTTAACAAAAGTTGATGTAAATTATATACGGACATGTCATTTAAAACCATATTTTGATGAATGACAAAATTCCTTGAAAGATATGCGTTATATATATGATGAAGCCTTAGTTAATACATCGGTGTTGACATGAGTATCAATTATATGGTCATTTTTATAAATTTCCTGTTAACAAAATTTTTAAATTTTTCGAAAAACTATTTTGCATTACTTTCTGGAATTTCGGGTCATGACTGCTCTTCAACTTTGTACCTGTTTGCCTTCTTTACTATTTTGATCTGAGCGTCACGAAACGCGGGTCTTGCGTATAATATTACAATCCTGGTACCTTTGATACAGTAACTATTTATAACATACTATTATGCATACAATACAAAAAAAAATAGTAATAGTCTAACATCGGCATTGTACGTACTCGAACGCACTGATCTTTTTCACACATTCTAACTTGAGCGTCAATTAACGCAATTTGACTCGACTGACGACTTATTCATATTGAACAGGTTTTTTTTATCTCACCTTTACGTGACAAGTTCTTAAATATTTATCTCTCCACTCAAATGTCAATGTTAACAATTAGAGGTCAAATTACGGCCTTCGAAAAGGAGCGGTGGCGAATACAGAACGGCATGTTCAGTTTGATTCAGACTCGAATTAAGTAAGAACCATACTATGGAAATTTGAAAATACATAACCGAAACAAAGACAAATGGACTATTACATAGTTGAATGTATGTACACATTCAAAATAAATGATATATGATCATCTTGTGAACTACTTTTGGTTATTATTGATTATGATTCAGACACTAAAAGAGAGCATAGTTGGTCAAATCATGGGTTGACCACAAGTCTAAATTGTTTGAAACTGTATGATCTTCATGAGCATGGTAAAGTGTTAATTTATAATGTTAAGTATGCTCTAGATAAGGATCGATTACAAGTCGGTCATTTGCATAGGGAACATATTGTCAGAATTATTTTAACTATCAAACGAAAATACGAAAATAACAAAATTATATAGAATGTTTGAGTACAAATAGTACCATTTTCAGACTGTCACTGGGTGCCACTGAAATGAATAAGGTCTCGATTTAAAAAACAACAACAGCAAAATCATTTTAACGCCACACTACTTTATTTTTCATTTTGACATGTTCACCACAAATATAACTACTTATACATCTGACATGTGTGTGTGTGTGTGTGTGTGTGTGTGTGTGTGTGTGTGTGTGTCTCAATGTCATTTGCATTGTTTGTTTTTATTGGTGAGTCGAATGGAAGTATAGTTTAGTTTAGAATGATCGGATTTCGTTTTTCGTTTTAAAGTGAAATAAGCAAATACTTATCCGCGACATGTACTTTTTTTGCACACCCTTAAAAAAGATAAATAAAATTAACCATAAAAAAGATTACGAGTATACTATACTATATAAAAAACACTAAATTACAAACAGTCATCAGAAACACTTTTCTGATTTCAACATGCATCAGGTGCGCAGAAACCCATTAAATTGAATAAAGGGGTGTATTTATATAAAGAACGGTTAGGAGCTTCAAATGTATCTTATCAAACATGGAAAAAGTATTTAAAAAAGAATAACAAAATTCGTGTAAGGTCAACTTTGCCAGATAAAGTTGGAACCTATGTCTCTGATTTTGTGTATTTATCTACTGGGAATTCGGGAAAGTTATGTTGTTAGTCAAAACATAAATTTCAAGTGTCCGCAGCACTTCTCTAATTTGATTGATTTGTAGGATACATGCCATAAATAGGAAACTGCATATGCATTCTGATCATTTGTAGTTTAAGATACGTTATTGCGTTTATCTCAGTACATTTTTCACACACATCAAACTACTAATTTATATATCGTTATTACCTGATAATTTACGCTGTACGCTAGGATAATAGAAAAACTAAAGTAATCTTCAACACGACATATTTCAATATCTTATGACATTATTAGTGTCTTTAGTCTCAAGGACGACTAATTGATGTGAGATATAAGTTTCTTGTTTCATCCATTAACACCTCAAAGAACCAATGACTGTGATATGAATAAGGTAAATATGTGTTACTTACATCATCAAACCTGGATTGTAAAGATAATGAAATAACAAAAGTGTAAGCTTATCAAATATTTTAAAACAATACTGTGTCTAGTATAACTATTAACCTTTGATGATCATTATCACATACTGTAAACAAGAAATGTTTATAAGACACAAAATATAATGATAATTGGACATACGTCAGTGGTGTATTTAGATAATGCTTTCACAATTTAAAGTGCTAATTATCTTTTTGTCAGAATCTTAATCTGTCGCGATATACACAACAATAAAAACATCATGGTAAATATTTCAGAATAAGCAGTACATGTATTTCAAAGTTAAAATAAATAAGCTTATGAAGAATCATACAAATGTGCAGATATGAGCGCAAACAAATGTTTTATTAATTAAAAAAATTGTTTAAATATTGTCGTTGGAGTAACGGTGTATCGTACGTAGCAATTATCGTGTAAACACCTTCTGAAATAAACAATAAACACGAAAACAATAAAAAAAAAACTCTACTTAAAGTGTCTAGGGCGTCGTGATTAAAATTGTTAGATTTTTTTAATAATTTGTCAAAATGAGATTTATCTCATTCTTTTGTCAACAATTCAATGAAAAGACAAGACTTATTTCACCTGGAAAATCAAACTGTATTTGATAAAAAGAAAACTACATGATATAATTTTAAGATATATTGTGAGAAGATAGCTCTTATATCATGCTTTCAGATAAGAAAAAAATAAAAAAATCGGATCAACGAATTTGTTTTCTTGCTTCATATTAAAATAGGTAAATTCACAACTCTTTCTTTTATGAAAAATACTTTATCTACCCTTATTTGGCAAAGTGGAAACAATCACAAATAAGGTGTTTTGGAGAAATTACAGCCGTAATTCTGATAAAGCACACAATTTTCTATATTTACATCAAAAGTCTTACACATTCTTTTATAAAAATTTGCACATTTCATGAAAGATCCACACCAACGTTATCTGCTACTTTAAAATCACAGATGGAGGAAGACACCCAAACCAACTTAATCGAAATATACTCTAAAGTATGTACTATTAGCTATTGGTTCACTGAACTATAATCAATATACCATTATTTTCATACAAATTAATTTTAAGTAGACTGCAGTATGCGGCCAATGATAATTAAACACTTCAGCTATTTAGTTCTGTATGTTAAAAAGATCTTTACAATGTTTAACCAATAAACCGAATTATAACTTTAATACATACTGGTATTCCCATGGATCAGGTTCCTTTCTACAAAATCAAATGACATGATTTTTCTGACTAAGTATTTTTTGAGAATTCACACAGTTTAAACAATATATATGCTGTGTACAAGTTGTTATGTTGTACAAATTATAATTTGTACAGATTTTGTGTACAAGTTATCAGTGATTTACGGACCACTTAACACAAAACGATGAGGCAAGCACACAGTCTTTTGTTTTACATATTGCTGTCATATTTCCACAACCACATGATTCAGTCTTACAATGAGCATTGACACAAAAACCTTATAAGAACACAAAACGATTTTTTAAGGATATGAATTTGGTATAAGGAGAAAAATAAAATTAGAATTTAAACCATTCCGGTATTCTCATTTCCAGTTTCAGGACAAAAACAATAGCACTAAATGTTTAGTTCACATATATACAATTGAATTTAAAACATTAAACTGATACATTTTAGAAGATTAACTTTTATCACAAGCTATATGTGTCAAAAAACTTATAACTTGAACAAAAATTATAATTTGTACAAACTTACATCTTGTACACAACATATAGAAAAGAAGCATGTTTGTACGATGCGTTTTTAACGGATATTACCGGAATAACGGTTCAAGGCATTTTTAAGATAAAATATCACACCAAGATGTTTCTACATTTTCTGAAGTCAATCCTCCGACTTAATTTAAAAAATAATTTTTTTGAAACTCACCACTAAATTAATGCTCTCACAAAGTGTTGTGTCACTAATATCACTACCATTCTGACATAGGGGCAAATGATTATTTTTTGTTTACATATTCTATATAAATGACTTGTCGTTTTGATTGTGGTTGTGGTCTTGTCTTTTTTTCTTAGACTTCTTATGTTTAATGTTCGACCTCTCTGATACCCTGATACCTTTTCTTTCTAACGATAGTGTGCTTTTTGCGTTCTATTTTTACCTTTTAAAGTATTCTCAATTTTCAATATTTTATACTTTAAAATAATTGAAAGAAAGAGAAAGGACCCGAAAAAACATAGCACAGTATTAGTCTAAGCAGGCAAATATTATTTCTATCATTAATGACAAACGCACGTAAATCGATTAAATTGAAAGAGAAAACTTTTTATGGAAATATCATCACATATACTTAGAATTGATTGTAAACGAAACGTTAAAAGTAAAATCACAAAAATTTTGAACTCCGAGGAAAAATTCAAAAAGGAAAGTCCCTAATCAAATAGCAAAATTAAAAGCTCAAACACATCAAACGAATGAACAACAACTGTCATATTTCTGACTTGGTATAGGCATTTTATTAGAAAATAGTGGATTGTCCTTTTAGAGTAATTGGATTCTTTTTACTAACATTTTGACTTCTTTCTCTGACCCAAATTATATGTGTATTTTAAAAAATCAAATCCTATTTTTAAAATACAACATTACTCCTCAAATTTTAGAAAAAAAATCTCTAATATTATATATATAATAGACATAACCTTCCTGGACAACTTTATCAAAATAAATGACATTAATATCAAAAGCACTCACACATTACCATTCGAAAGCCAGGAAATTTATAAAAAAAGTGTAAATTTTAGAAACTACATGACAACAGGGGGACCTTCAAAGAATAGCCAAATTCAGCTAAGGTTATCTTTGTTATAAGATAGTACTTACTATCTTATATAAGATGTAAACGTTAATACTAGCTTCCGTTGGTTGCAAATCAAAATCATAGTAATGCATTGTGTACAAAAAATCACCTACTATTTGTCTATCTGTTTCGTTTATTTTAAGTAAAAAGTAAAATCACAAAAATACTGAACTCCGAGGAAAATTCAAAATGGAAAGTTCCTAATCAAATGATAAAACACATCAAACGAATGGACAACAACTGTCATATCCCTGACTTTGTACAGGAATTTTGAAATGTAGAAAATGGTGGATTGAACCTGGTTTTATAGCGCTTAACCTCTCACTTGTATGACAGTCGGATCAAATTCTATTAAATTTACAACGATGCGTAAATAAAACAGACATAATAGGTAAACTTGTCAAAATAGGGGTGCAGCAGTCATCAACGTGTCACAATCTCAATAAGAACAAACACACACAAATATTTAACAAAGAAGAACAACAAAGCAAATATCAAAGGAGTAGGTCCGGTAAGGGCACATTTTGGCCTCAATTTTCAAGTTCATCTAACGAGACATTTAAGACAGTTTTTAAACACTTAAGGTAGCACAATACAAAGATTTCTTCACTCCCTATCAGACAACTTTAAACTGAAGTAATTCATTTCATCCTTCTTTATAGGTTGTAAATGAGGTACCAAAAGATTTCCAAAAAAAACATCAATAGAACAAATTTTATACCCAATTGAATTTAGTGGTCTCTTATGAATGGATGTTGCAAACTTCATTGAAGATTTATGAGAGATTGAAATACAATAAAAAAAATCTGAGACATGTTTTTGGGGGTCAAACTGTGTTGTTCAAGAATCTATAAAATATTTTGGGATGCTATGAATAACAAAGAAACTAAATTCATTCAAGTATGGACATCACAATATGGCAACTAATTACATAACAATTAATTATGAAATAATTATGTCATAATGAAATTATCACAATTTGAAAGATTAATCCTTCTTTTTTCTTTTGGTACCTCATTTATAAAATTTAAAGTAAGATGAGCGGAATTACATCAGTTGAAAGATGTCTGATTGAGGATAACAAATCTTTGTATTGTGCTACCTTTAGTGTCTATTTTAATTGATTCGATTGGTTGATGTGAAAGATTTTAACTAATTTAGTCATTAAAAAATGCTCCAATTCAATCTTAATATGAAAAATCTATCAAATATGCCAAAACACGTCACTTTTCAAATGGTTTTAGTCAAAAATGAAAGTGGCCGCATCCGTGATCATCCTCAACCTTTATATATATTATGTATTATCATCAAATACAACTTACATTTCGATATTATAAATGAACACGGATGCGGCCACTTTCATTTCAGACGGAAATCATCTAAAATTTAACTAAAATGCTAAAATTGTGAAGATTTCAGTAATTAAGCATGACTTAATGATGCTTGTACCCGATATATGTGTATTGAATTGTCAAAAACAGCCAATATTTATCTAGCAGAAACATTATACTTTCCAATTAATAGTTTAAAGATTATATTTTCACTACTATGTGAAACTGCTATATTTTGGGGCCAAAAAGGGGTCTTACTGAACCTACTTCTTTAACAACCACGTTCATTGCTTACTTATATTGGTATTTTAAACGCATAAAAGATTGAAATATTTGAAGTCATGTGACTGAATGACAAGGTTCACATCAACTCTGGTGTTGAATCGCGTGTTTGACGTCAGAATGTAAATTTGCTCGTGAATTTAAGTTTAAAGTTGAAATTTTGACTTCTCCTTTTATACACAGGAGAGTCGTCCGGTCAAGTTTTTGCCCGTTTTACGTAACTTATTTGTAATCTTTTTTATATCATATTATTTGTTATTAAATTGTCTTTAAGAATCATGCACACGATTTTGACCGGGCTTAAATTTTTTGTGAATTTTAGTTCAAAGTTTATATTCAAGGGATCCGTCCGGTCAATATTTTGCCGTTTTTACGTAATGTGTTTTTATTTTGTTTTATTTCATATTATTTGTCATTAAATTGCCATTAATAATCATTTTACAGATATTGACCGTGTTATTTGCTTTTTTCGTAAATTAAGTTTAAAGGTTCAAAAGTGGATGGCCAGAGTGTTGCTTCGCAAGGCTTCTGGTCAACTTTTCGGTTATGATGCATATCTAAAGAAATTTTTTTTTTATTTCATCATATACACTATTATCATGATTATGCAAGCTTTTAAATCCGTTTTGATTATTAATTTTTTTTAGCGGTTCCACAGATATTAGTTATAATACACCAACTTTTTCACTTCAGCGTTTAAGGCCTTCACTAATGCAAACGTCTCACAGGAAGAGATAGGTAGAGATATAAAAATAATGTTTCGTTCAAAGTATTTTCAAAATTATAATAGAACAAAACACATAATGGCGGGATGTCTACAAGTACTGAGTCACGTCATATGTACCAAAGAAACACAAAAAGTCACACGTACAAAGCACTCCAGCAAAAGTGAAAGATAATACAAACAACACCATGACGGGATGCATAAGTACCGAGCCACGGCAAATGGATATTACCAAAAACAGACCAAACAGTAAAAGTAATACTATCAGTAGAACAAAGACACATAAAACAACAATATAACACGTTAATAAGATGATAAAAAATGTCAGTACGCAGAATCTATACACCAAGACTATCATGCATTATTTGTGAAGTGATACGGAATATTTTTCAACAAGGTCTTGGTACCAGGGATGGGCACGATTACTGACAAATGTAATCGATTAATAATCGATTACATGAAGGATTTTTGTGCAATCGATTAATAATCGATTACTCAAATTTTAGTATGTAATCGATTACAATCAATTACTTTATCAAAAGTAATTACATTACTTTTCGATTACTGTCAATTACATACTTCAACATTTCAACAAAGAATAACATGAGTAAAACACAATTATATTGCTCAACATTTGTATAGTGGAAATTAAGATCTTTACCAAATGCATCATTCAAAGCAATGTTTCTAAACTATAAGTTAATAGCTGTTTTTTTAGATCAAATCTCTTGATGAAGATTAGAAATATTTAAAAAAATCTTGAAATTTTGACTTTCAAC
Organism: Mytilus galloprovincialis; assembly: GCA_037788925.1. Lineage (NCBI taxonomy): Eukaryota > Metazoa > Mollusca > Bivalvia > Mytilida > Mytilidae > Mytilus > Mytilus galloprovincialis. The sequence continues at coordinate 82,825,123 of CM075336.1, read as the reverse complement.
ATAAATGAAAGATGTCATCACATTAATATTGCAATAATCACTTATTCATAACTAATTGTTTTTCAAAAATTTAGCTTTCTTACTGACTTACGTTAGCTTTTTTGTTTTTACTCTTTAAATGTTTTTTTTTAGCATAGTTAATTATAATCAATGTAAAAATGTTGTCTTTATTAAGATTTGGTGTATTAAAACTAAATATGGAAACTGGTCGTTACATAAAACAACAAAGGGAGGATAGAATTTGTAAATGTTGTACTATGCAATGTATAGAGAACGAATATCATTTTATTATGGTTTGTCCAGCATATAGACAGCATAGACTTAAATACTTCTCAAAACATTATCATACATGGCCAAATATCAACAAACTTTATTCACTACTACAAGTTCAAACAAAAACTGTTATTTACAATTTGATGTGTTTTTTGAGTGAAAGTTGGAAACTCAGAACTTTCATATTAACGTAGTTATATATATGCATCTAATTGTCTTTTTCATTAACAAAATGTCCACATTGTTAATTCTGTTCTCTGCAGTTTTGTATACCTATGTATTAATATAAATTTCATGTTGCTTACACATGATAATGTTGTAATTTAAATGTGCTATAGCATAATTGTGCTTATTGCAATAAACGTATTTATCTTATCTTATCTTATAATGTTTAAGGAAATATAAAAAAAAGTAGAATAATTAATTAGTTCAGCTAATTTTTAAGATCAAAAATTATTTTTATAATGACATGCATGATTTAAACCTTTTGTTTGGATAACCACCCTAATTACAGATTATTTAACTGCCACTGGAGTAAAATTTATAACCTGGGGCTAGATATTGTAAATTTCCTTCTTAATTAGACATAAGATAATTGAAATAAAAACAAAGTATGTTTGTTATTGAGTAGAAGACTTTGATCATCTCATTAGTAAAGGCAAGAATTTTGTTAAGATTTGTTAACTTCTTCAATCAAATTATATACAAAATATATTGATAGTGTCAAAGGGATACATGTATCTATTTCTAAAAAGAATTGCTATGCATTGCCATTGGTTCATTGTTAAAAGGATTTTGTGTTCTTTTTTAATTTAATTTATATACATGTATATCATAACATTTAAGAAATCAACTGTTTATCTATTCTAAGCTTTAATTTCAACTCTGATTGAAAATGATGTTTTCAGGAAATTTAATACAAATAAGCTTACTACTTTTAAAAAATGTAGTACAGAACTTAACGAAAGACAGACACATTTCTTATTTAAGATCTATTTAATTATTTCAAATCTATTTTCTTATTTAAATATTAAAGCTCTTGAATTATTGACAAGCACATACATCTATTTGTTTGAAAAGCTAGATATACAGTAAATTTAGGTAGGGGATCTGGTTACTCATAATGCAGCTTGATACAATAGATAGAAATAAGATAGTTGCTTAACTCTCAAGTATTGTTGATGCATAATATTTTATCTGTACTACAAAGTGATAACATACATATTTTCCTCTGAAATAGATTATTTTTCATCAAACTATTTTACTAAAGTAATCGAAATGTAATCGAAAAGTAATCGATGATTACATCCAAATTGTTTGCTGTAATCGATTAAATTACGATTACATGTAATCGAAAATGTCTTCGATTACATGTAATCGTAATTTAATCGATTACAGCATACAATTTGGGTGTAATCATTATGATTACAGATTACGATTACCCCATCCCTGCTTGGTACCTTCTGATAAATTTAAAAAAAAAAGGACGATACGTTCTTTGACATACCCCTGGTTCATAAACTTTCTGCTCAGATACTATGATAATACTAGCTGACTTTGATTGCCGTTTAAAACATGTATTAAGTGCAAACACTTACAATTTTGTTTCAGCAAAACAGTTGAATTGCTGTCTCATTCATATAAATTTAATAAATGATAAAGAATGATTTTTAATTAAAGTAAACTTTACTTAGCAGATATACACAATTCAATTAATTATGTCATGAATGTATACACATAAATAAACATTTTCCGTCTCAAAATAAGTTAATCCAGACGAACTCTGTATATATATATTCTTAAATCGTTAATTTTAGTACAATAGACTTACGTTGAAACCTGCAAAGTCCTGTAACAAGAATCCAATAAACATATCAAATAACAATACAACAATTTGTTATTTTGTTGCAAATTCCAGATATAAGTATGTGTTAGCAATTCATATCGGGTTGAAATGAAAAGATTACACATTTTTTTTTACAAAAATACCAATGCCCAAACCAGTGGAGTGTTAGCGGGACAAATGTGTATTCAGTTACGAAACATAAATACATTATTAATTTCAACATAAACTTGATAATATTTTGAATATAATAAACACATTGCTAATTAGCAAAAGGAAGCATGTTTAACGCATTATCGAACACAGGAAGAATGTTCTTTATGTTTTGATGCATTTTGATGTGGTACCTGAATTGTATACACTAATACAATTGGAAAGTAACATCGTCTAAAATATTTGAACCTGAAACTTCATGTCACGTTAATATCATAATATATATAGACCCTGCTACAACGAAATTTGTTTTACATGAACACGTATAAAAATTGCGGTTTTTATCAAACGCAATCATAGGTGTAAACGTAGTTTTCAATTTAGACTCGTTTATATATATATATTTATGTCATATATATATAATTTAGGTCATTTGGCTAACAGCCATTATAACAAATTTTTAGACGATTTGTTATTGTGTTGTTTTAAAAATTAAAGTGTTTTGTTTGAGTTGAATACAATTCACATATTTATTCTGAACATATATAAATTGACTGTATTATCATCAATTTTGAAATGACAAGTTCTATTATTTTCATTTTGATTTTACTAAAATACTCGAAATTACTTAGAAATATGTCAGTAAATACACTTCAGACAATTATAAAAAACACCATTTTCAAAGTGGACAATTTTAACTTACCCACAATATTCACAGGTGTATTTGTACCTCTTTTGCAATTTTTGTGACCTGAAACATTATTATTTAGAATGTAATCCATATCTTTGAAAACAACATGTAGGTATTTGCGATTAGGAAGATATTTATATTTCACATCCGTTATTTGTACCAAAAAAAATGTAAAAGATTAACAGCGAATATATTTACATAGAGTCAAGTTCAAGCACATTTTTGTCACTAAAGAGAGTTCATCATTGTTCATGTTGAGGCCTACTATAACTACTTATTCATTATGGGTTTTTCCATTGTTGGAAGCCTTACTGTTGCCTATAATTGTTTACATCCACTATATTGGAACTTTGGTGTATAGTTGTCTCATTGGCAATCATATCAATGCATATCACATCTTCCTTTTCATACAGCATCTGGAACGTCGATGCTTCTTTACAAATCTCAAGCCATCCATTCGTTATCAAAATATTGTTATTCTTTTTTCAGGAGCTCTGTTGGTGACTTTTAATGAGGGAATGCTGGAATGCCAGATCCGGTCTTTATATCTTGTATCTGAGATGTGCTTTTTACGTTGTCTTTATCTATAACGACCAATGATCTTTTTCATCTTTTCTTAAATCATTAGTATTTAAGCTCGATAGTCGTATTGAGCGTATGTACTTACATGCACCTTGCTGAACAATACATGCATATTATTACCTGGTAATTTGTTGGTTGTCAGTGTTTGCGATGACCGCTGTAATGTCCCTTAAAAAAGAAAAATAGAAAATAAGGTGGACTAGTGTTTATAACATTTACAGCTACACATTATTCCTAATTATCGACATTCAGTTTTTTAATGTACAGAAGATCATTACTAATCATCCGAAATTCATTATGTCATACTCCGAATGATTGTACATGTTGTAGAAGAGGTTTATGAAGATATTCGTGATTTTGATGTCAATTAAGGACTAGATTTGTTTAGAAAAAAGTGACATAATGACGTTACTTATACAAATCATTGTGAAATCAATTGAAATACAATGTAATAAACACACATGTCTTTCATATAACATGTATAATTAGTTCGAGTTGCCTTTTGTTCTAAGTCATGACAAGGACAGCCACAAATTAAACAGTTGAAAGATAGAGATGTTTGATAATTTAAGTATGTGAGTTCTATAGGGTTGTTTTGTTCACAATTTGTTTCAGTATATAAAATGGTATGTGACTGATGTGCAATTGAAAGGATTCGCTAGTTATAAATCAAGGCAACAGTAGTATACCGCTGTTTGAGAGTCATAAATCGATTGAAAGAAAAAAAAGTTAATGCCTACTGTTCTACATAAGGAAATGTATGTTCTTATTCAGCAATATGACAGTTGTATTTGAGATACAACATGTTGCTGCCAGAGAAAGTTAGAATTGAATAAAGACGACATCACTTAACTGTTCTTCATAAACACATTTGATAAACATTAGCATCTATAGCTGCAATGCCAGATGCTTTAATTATGCTACTCTATCAAACTGTTAGTTTTCAAATTAGCTGTTTTGTAGGCTACCGCTCTAAACCATTTTCTATCATATAAGTAATGTACATTTTTAATAAACTACTGTGCAACCAATACCAAACAAAAAACATTTCTTTTATCAAAATATGTATACGAAACTAGTCGTTTTAAATATTTGCAATCAATCTTTTCTTTCCTGTCAATAGTATTAATCATGAAAATATACAACTGTTATCTAACATCCATTTTAACACGTCCTAGTTATTCTTTTTCTCAAAATTGATGACTTACGAAACTGCAACTCTCCGAATAGGCTGTCTATTTCTGTGTGTGAATGCTTTTTCATTCTGTATGACACAGAAGATCTTTCCTGAACTTGCTTTAGATCTATGTTGTCCACAGAGACTTTAAGTTTCTTCAGCTTTTGTAGCAATAGTACATCTGCTACTGTTTCCAAACCTGTTATGTTCTTTTGCCATTGCTGACAGTTTTCGAAAACTCCACGAAAAACTTTGGATAGTGCAGACATATTGTGTAATGCTTTCTGTTCCTCGTCCTGTACTAGCTCTACCAAACTATCTACTTTTTTATCAATTAATTTCTTCCAGTAATTGCCCTCTTCAGTAATGGTCTTGATGACTTCTTTGACTTCCTCACGGTAAGCTTTTGTGTAATTTTCAATTTTGTTTACGTTTTGTCTCGATGTTGTTATCTTTAATTCAACATCCTTGACAAGTTCAGATCTACGTTTTACAGTTGTTTTAGTAAGGTCTGTCATCAAATGGCGACTGTGTTTCTCGACGGAGCAAATTTTACAGACAGGAGTATTACAATCCTGACAGTAGAATAAGAAACATTCCTTGTGTTCCGTGCAAAGAAGGTTTTTTTTCTGGTTGATATCTCGTCCGCTTCCAAAAGTATGGTTTTTACAAGACTTTGTGCGTAAATGAGATGATTTACAGCTGCCGCAAAATAACTGATCACACTGCTGACAGTAATGTTCACCTGGTCCCCCAGTACATATTTCACAATTTAATGCCGGAGCTTGGGCCATTTTATATGTTTTAGTGACTACTTACAGTTACCTTTTAGCTCATTCTGTTATCTTCAAAGTATAGTCTGGAAAAGACTTTCCTGTCGTGGAATACAAAATATTTATCTAATATACGAGGAAACAGACAAGAAGTAATATATTAACGTATTTATATTTTCTGAGTGTCTCACACAGTTAATGTTTTCGACCGTTCCGATTGATAAAAGAAAACATCGAAATTTGATGATTGGACGCCATCTTTGTCAATGAAAACAAATTAGCGAGGCGCGATAAGTATTCAAATTTTAACGGTACGGGACCAAAAAAAAATCCGTAATTTGAAAAAAAGTCGACCACCTCCTAAAATCGAATGGTGGTCGGCACACTCGTCTCAAATGCTGAATGGAAAACACTGAGTTCTACTTTGTCTTAAAATAAATACTTTGTATATTTGCTGAATGTTCAAAAACATTCCTTAAAATAGAAGTTTGAATAAAAGTTGTATTAAAGTGTTGATACTTACAGTAGAACGTCAATGGTTAATAAGGTTTATAATGTTTAATCTGTATCTAATATAAACTATTATAATGATAAATTCCTTATGCCACTTACTGATTCTAAATGATTCTACGAACATCATCAGAGTATTTCATTATTAACAATCAAACGAAGAGCGGATAGTTAATTCAATGTCTTTACCTGTCTACCTCCAATTAAGAGAGTAAAGATACGTTTCTAATTTTAGTTTACGCATTGATGTATTTAAATATCATTGTACTTAAGATACATAATGTATATTCATTTATATTTGACTTAGATTACTGAATACACGTTGAAGTATAATTGGCTTTGTTTGATATAATAAACCTTTTGTTGCCTGATATAATGATTTCAATGACATAAACACGAAATATATCCACCAAATATGTATTTCCTTTATATATATTTCTTTTTACATTGTACATATATAGACGATAAAACTAGACTACCAATTATCTTCAGTTTTTGAAGGTTTTCTTATACACAATTACACTTCGATAAAGGTAAAATTAAGAATTGGACTTTTTAAATTTGTCAAAAAGACAACAAACCCACCAAAGCGCAATAAACAGCCGAAAGCCACAAATACTTCTGCTGTTCCCTAAACAAACACTCGTTCTAAGTCCGTAACAAATGGAATCATACTAAATTCGTTAACATTTAAATGAACTAAAATTAAAATAAAAAAAGTTCTGATGCAAAGACCCTATAAACTAATCAGTATTAACGCCAAAATATGCAGTCTTTAAGAATATGGCAACAGTATCGGAACTATATCCCTACTTGATTAGTCTATTTAAAGGTTTTGTTAGCTTCTGAGGTATACACTGACATTTTTGTGCTTGATAAAGAATATTTATACAAAATTCGATGTGAAATACCTGAACGTATAAGAAGTCTGCATAAATTTTACGGACGCCATCACGAGTTGGTTGACCGTTATGGAATAACCGTTTCACCAATGATATCGGATATCTTCATTACGTCGTAACTACAACCCCCTTCCCTTTCATGAATATGACCTACCTAATGAAACTATTTACCGGATTTGTTATCACATAAGCAACACGACGGGTGCCACATGTGGAGCAGGATCTGCTTACCCTTCTGGAGCACCGAGTTTTTGGTGGGGTTCGTGTTGTTTATTCTTTAGTTTTCTATGTTGTGTCATGTGTTATATGGTTTATCTGTTTGTATTTTTCAGTTTTAGCCATGGTGTTGTCAGTTTATTTTCGATTTATGAGTTTGACTGTACCTTTGGTATCTTTCGCTCTCTTTTTTGAGCTATATTTCCGAATGATGTCCTTATACCGATGATAAAATTTTGTAAATGTTTTGACTAGTTTGTGATATCGGTGTAATAATTTGTGAGAAAAACATCAATTTCTCTCGTTAAAATCTGAAATATTGATGTATACACGAGCGAATCGTACAAAGGAGTAGGTCCGGTAAGGACCGATTTTGGCCTCAAATTTCAGGTTCATCTGACGAAAGATTTTGACCTCTGTTTAAACACTTAAGTGTCTATTTCATTTGAATCAATTAGTTTATGTGAAAGATTTCAACTGATTTAGTCATTAAAATTGATCCGATTCGAGCTCAAATATGAAAAATCTACCAAATGTGTCGAAAAATGTAACTTTTCAGATGGTTTTTGTCAAAAACGAAAGTGGCCGCATCCGTGTTCATTCTAAACCTTTATATATGTTATGTATTACAGCCCTTGGATGGTGTAAACTTCCCAAAAAAACGTGTATGGTGTAATGGTGTATGGTGTATGGTGCAATGGTGTAAGGTGTATGGTGCTATGGTGTATGGTGTAAGGGGAATGGTGTAATGGTGTATGAGGAATGGTGTGATCGTGTAACGTGCAATCGGGAATGGTGTGAATGAATGGTGTACGACATTTCATTGGTGGAAATCGAAGTTCTTTTTATTTTAATTTTTCGGATTGTAAACATAAACAATAATAATAATCTTAATTAATATTTTTCGAGAGTAGCAAATTATTATACCCGGTAGACTAAATATATATTATAGATAAGAATACGAAAAAAAAATATTTTTAATGTGTTTATTAAAGTAATTATTTTATTTTTTCATATTCTTATCTATAGAGAACAATGGCTATAAGATTGGACACTTGTTATCACTTGCAGCTATCATAAATTAAAATAAATGATTTTTTTTAAGTAGAAGCAAGGACGTATATTTTAGTTATACGTCCTTGGTAGAAGCCGTATACAGAGGTTATCCGCGCATAGGAACATTATTTTTATATCATGGGTTATCAACATCATTTTTAACGTTGTTTCGTTCCCCATTTTTGACAGGCTCTTCATAAATATTCCTTCGTAATTCACGTTTGTTTGCCTTGGATTCACGATTCTGTTTTCCAGAAAATGTTCAAAAGGAAATTGTACACTGTACAGTGTTACATGTATTGCACATAAGGTGTTGTATAACTATGAACAATCTCGTCAATTGTGTTAGATTTGTCATTATAAATTATGAATGATACCGTGAACGTTCGAAAAAATACTTATGGCTTATGCGAACAGGAATGAAATATTTGCCGCTTGAAATTTATCTACCAACAAAATCAACCAACCGACATAATATACTACATGTAACAGTATACTTTTCCTAGAAGAGAACTTCTCATTATAAAGTCATGAAAGTATCTCTCATGTCAGTCACATTGTTGGGGGATGTTACCATCATGTACTACTGGGTTAGTTTTATGAACCTTATCGCTATTTGTCTGCCATTAATAGACATGTAAAATTTCCCGTAAAATTTTGACGTCATAAAACAAAATATATGACGCCACCATGGAAAAGTGATTGTTATATGCATGAAAAGTTCAAGCAGCCGGCTCAGCCAGGATTAGCGATATGGTGAATCTTACAAAATATCCTGAACCACTGGGTTTAAATGAGCACACCTCAGCAAGCATGACTTATTTATGCGCAGATCCACCAATCAAACAATAGCCAAAATGAATGAACGGCATACCCATCCATGTTCAGAAGTTTGAAATACAGATACAGATACTGACTTCAGTGACCGTTTTATATTACGTAAACAGAAAAGAATCAAAATATTGCTGATTTGCTATGCTGCTATATAGATTTACATAATAGACATGATTAAGTGCTTATATGGTTAGTTTTGGTTGACATGTTTAAATAATTTTATTATGAGTCAGCATGGTCAGCCTGAGGTTTCAAATTACTGAAATTTTCTTGCGAGACAATATTTTGAATAAAAACAAGACATGCCAACAATCAACAAAATTTATATAATGGCAATCCATTCTGACATCAAAATATAATATTGCTGATTTACTATGCTGCTATATCATTTTGTATATATTGATTTACATAATAAAGAGCGAATATGGTCAGTTTTAAAAAATAATTTTATTATTTGAGTCAGCTTGAGGTATCAAATTACTGAAATTTTGTTGACTCCTTAAAATAATTTTACTATATGAGTCAGCTTGAGGTATCAAATCACTGAAATTATGTTTACGTGTTAAACTAATTTTATTATATGAGTCAGCTTCAGCATTGTTGAGGTATCAAATCACTGAAATTTTGTTTACGCGTTAAAATAATTTTATCATATGAGTCAGCTTGAGGTATCAAATCACTGAAATTATGTTTACGTGTTAAACTAATTTTATTATATGAGTCAGCTTCAGCATTGTTGAGGTATCAAATCACTGAAATTTTGTTGACGCGTTAAAATAATTTTATCATATGAGTCAGCTTGAGGTATCAAATCACTGAAATTTTGTTTATGTGTTTAAATAATTTTTATTTATGAGTCAGCTTCAGCATTGTTGAGGTATCAAATCACTGAAATTTTGTTGACGCGTTAAAATAATTTTATCATATGAGTCAGCTTGAGGTATCAAATCACTGAAATTTTGTTGACGTGTTAAAATAATTGTATTATATGAGTCAGCTTGAGGTATCAAATCACTGAAATTATGTTGACACGTTAAAATAATTTTATCATATGAGTCAGCTTGAGGTATCAAATCACTGAAATTTTGTTGACGTGTAAAAATAATTTTATTATATGAGTCAGCTTCAGCATTGTCATGATTGTTGAGGTATCAAATCACGGAAATTTTGTTGACGCGTTAAAATAATTTTATTAAATAAGTCAACTTGAGGTATCAAATCACTGAAATTTTGTTGACGCATTAAAATAATTTTATTATATGAGTCAGCTTGAGCATTGTTGAGGTATCAAATCACTGAAATTTTGTTGACAAGTTAAAATAATTTTATTATATGAGTCAGCTTGAGGTATCAAATCACTGAAATTTTGTTGACGTGTTAAAATAATTTTATTATATGAGTCAGCTTGAGGTATCAAATCACTGAAATTATGTTGACACGTTAAAATAATTTTATCATATGAGTCAGCTTGAGGTATCAAATCACTGAAATTTTGTTGACGTGTAAAAATAATTTTATTATATGAGTCAGCTTCAGCATTGTCATGATTGTTGAGGTATCAAATCACGGAATTTTGTTGACGCGTTAAAATAATTTTATTAAATAAGTCAACTTGAGGTATCAAATCACTGAAATTTTGTTGACGCATTAAAATAATTTTATTATATGAGTCAGCTTGAGCATTGTTGAGGTATCAAATCACTGAAATTTTGTTGACGAGTTAAAATAATTTTATTATATGAGTCAGCATGAGGTATCAAATCACTGAAATTATGTTGACACGTTAAAATAATTTTATTATATGAGTCAGCTTGAGGTATCAAATCACTGAAATTTTGTTGCAAGACACTATTTTGAATAAAAAGAGGATATGCTGGCAATCTAAATGATTGGAATAAATTTGTGTTGACATTGTGTTGCAATGTTACTGTCGACTCATTTGTATAATGCAATGCATTCTGATATCAAAATATTGCTGATTTACTATGTACTGTGCAGCTATATATATAGATTTACATAATAAAATGTAAATATGGTCAGTTTTGGTTGATGCATTGATATAATTTCATTATGCAAGTCAGCTTGGGGTATCAAATCACTGAAATTTTGTTGCGAGAGACTTTTTTTGGATAAAAAGAGAACATGCTGGCAATCTACATTGACTGAGATAAAAATTGAAAATTATTTATTAAAAGAATCAAATTTTAAAACCAGACAATTAATTTCTAAATTAAGGGTTAGTGACCATAACCTAGAGGTTGAAATGGGAAGATATAAAAATGTACCCAGAGATCAAAGGTTATGTAAACTTTGTAATAAAATTGATGATGAATACCATTTTATTCTATATTGCAAACTAAACTCAACTTTAAGAGATTGCTTATTTTTAAAGATTAATAATATAAATCCTGATTTTACAAATTATCAACCACTTTTAAAGCTAAAACAACTTTTAAATCCTAAATCTGAGCTCTTGACAGAAATTGGTGACTTTATAAAGCAATCTTTAGAATTGCGAAAATGAGGTCCATGTCCATCAAAGGTTACATTAATTACCATTTATAACTATGTTTTTTTTTATGTTTATATTTGTAATTCTTCACTGTCTGTATTAAATGTTGTATTTGTGTTTGCTTGACCCATATGGACCCATATGGGTGTATTTTGCAAATAAAATTATTATTATTATTATTGAAATAAATCTGTTAAATTCATGCGTGCAAATGTAATCAAAAGCTGAGTGGAAACATAAAACATTTTAATTCCCAAATGTGTACAAACGTAGTGCGCCCATTAAAAGGAGATGTGGTACTATATATATATATATATATATATATGTGTGTAGTATATGATTGCTAATGAGACCACTCTCCACAAGAGACCAAAGTAAGTTAGCTATTAAAGGACCCGAGATGAGCAAATTATCCTGTCTGAAAAAAAGGATTCAATTATTTAGCCATGACACGAGATCCTAAGTATTTATAACGTACTTCTGGAATATTTGCTGCTACACAATAAGGGAGGCAACATATAACGTGCAATGGGGATTTCAAACTTATAAGACGAAAACATACCGACAATGCCAGACAAAATAAAACGAAAAACACCAGAGTTCTTTGAAATGTCAAAATTGCCTTATTTTGATCAGGGACTTTCTATACCAAGTCATTGTTTTGAGGAACTTTGTGTAACGCAAAGTAGTAGAAGTAGTACCAACATGGTACAATTAAATAGCTGGTGCATGGTATAATTTTATTGTCGATTTCATGTGTGTAGTAAACATATATACATGTAGATTAAGCATTATAATGGCCATGATAAAATAAAATATACTGGGAGTTTTGTACTGTGTCATTCAAGGTTCCCCCTTTCTTTTTCACTTGTGTTAAAGAGGTGTGATTTGTACTATAAAATTCCGGACTAATAAGAACAATATAAACATCGATCACATTTTAGGCGAAGAAAATATTTAAGAAAAACATAATATAGGAGCAAGAAATACAAACTCCCATGCTTTCAACGCATTTCAACACAGATTATGTGTAATGAGGATAAATGAATCGGGTATTTTCTACAGTTCATAACTAGAGAAAATATCAATACATATGTTTGTATATCATGTATATATAGTTGTCCATTTGTCTATCACAACTCCTTTCCCGGTTTATTTTCACATGTAGGCTAAACGCATTAAAGATAAAAGTTTGAAAAATTGTTTTATATAATTTCACTCATTCAAGAAACGTTTTACTGCATGCATGAACGAATTTAAATTAGATATATATGTTTAATCGTTTTGGTTTTGACAGAGTTTAAACACTAACATATTTATCTTAGTACCTGATGGTCTCATGAGCATGATGATAGGCCATCAAACATATACAATATACAAGGTTGTCGGGTAAAGAAGTTTGATATCAAACTTGGAAAAACAACCTGAGGCGAATTCCACACGGATATGTATTTTCTATTCAACAATATTCTAATTCTCTTTATTTTCATTTAAACTTGGCTAATACATTTTCTGGCATATACAATAAAAATAAACATACGATAAAATTGAGAATGAAAACGGGGAATGTGTAAAAGAGACAACAAAACAACCAAAGAGCAGACAACAGCCAAATGATTGATCCAATATAAACTATACCACAAGACCACAAGATACCCTTTGCATATATTTACATACTTAATATATTCTATGGAATTTATTTCTGCACAAAAACGAATTCAGAAAGTTAACTAACTTGTTGAATTCCTATTTTAGTGCAAAATTTGATCAATTGATTGTTGATTGCCTAACGTTCAGTGGCAAACATTTCATGCATATTTAGGACGAAATATTATTTTTAAAAAAATATGGGAGGGTTGGGATCCCGCTAACATGTTTAACCCTACCACATTATTTATGGATGTGGCTGTCCCAAGTCAGGAGCCTGTAATTCAGTGGGTGTCGTTTGTTTATGTGTTATATATTTGTTTTTTGTTCATTTTTTTTATACAAATAAGGCCGTGAGTTTTCTCGTTTGAATTGTTTTACATTGTCATATCGGGACATTTTGTAGCTGACTATGCGGTATGGGATTTGCTCATTGTTGAAGGCCGTACGGTGACATACAATTGTTAATGTCTGTCTCATTTTGGTCTCTTGTGGACAGTTTTCTCATTGGCAATCATACCACATCTTCTTTTTTATATATAGAGTTATACTTGTGTGACATATTTAAATGTTTCGTATCATTTGGTAAAATATCTAAAGTCAACTTTGCCTATGTAGATAGAATGAAACCGAAAGAAAAAAAAGTTTAGCTGAAGCGTGCTCCTTATTAGTATTTAGTGCAAAAAAAAAACGTTTGTGAACTGTTTAAGACAGAGTGGACTCCTTAGCAGCCGAGTGTTTAGACGCACCCGGCAGGAAAATCGATGTGCTTTATATCTTGTTCCTTTGCAAGACTTGTCACGGTCTGAGTCATTCATATTCTTTAGTATAGGGCATATTATTTCTCCGCTAACAGTCAACAAGTCTACTTTATACCTGACACGCAATAGTATTTTCAAATTTCTTTAATTTAATACCAAGATAAATAAAAACCACCTATAATAATTTGATACTCAATATGTTTCCTTGCATATAAACATATTCTCATTCGGTCAATAAAATATGAAATTGATATACAGAACATTCAGAAATGTGAATGTTATAAAAATGTTGTTATATCAGAGATAGTTATTTAACGCCATTATAAAAAATGAGCCGTTAATATACATGTTGATTTGTAATACCCGGAAATGTCAAGGTATAACACTACCTATATCATTGTATATAGCCAAACAGAATGGGTCATACATGTAAATGTGAAAGAAATTCGTAAAGCATGACCATTCATGATTTAAGTGGGGTTCTAATATGTGCTACAGTACAATATATTTACAAGCAGTATTTTTAATTGATTGAAGGAAGTTTAAAATTAAGTCCGAAGAACTTTACTATATTTGTTATGTCAGAGAAGAAGGCAATTGAAAATAAATAATGTCCATTGCCATGAAATATTGTCTCCTAAGTGGACAGCATTTTACAGCGACAGTTATGAAATATGGTCCATCTACAGAACAAACTGTTGTAGTAAATGTTTTTAAATTGTGTCCTCTAAGGAAAATAATACTGTACAGCATCTGTTACTTATTCAGTGCCAATGAGACAACTCTATGTCAAAGTAACAATTAATTAAAGTATGCAATTAAAAGTTAAAATGTGTCCAGTAATAACAAGGCAATGGATACCATTTAATACTTAAATCCCATTAAAAGATGCCCTGGTGGACACAATGTTCTCTGAAAAAATGTCCCCCCTGGACAATATTATGGTAGTGAATAATGTTTTTGTTCATGGACTCTTCTTCATACTTAAGGACATATTTTCATAGGAAATTGTGTCCAGGACACATTTAAATAAGTAGATATTGTCCATGGGCAGTATTTACTATGAAAATGTGTCCAGTGTCCAGACAAGAAATATAGAAAAAAAAACAAAAAAAAAAAACATAAAAAATCTGCCGACCGAGTCCCTGAGGTAATTTTTTAGATTTTTAAAACCGAACTTAGAGAGATATTTTTAATTTTCATAATATAATGCGGGCATGCACGTGTCATCGATTACACACCTACTCAGCCGTGAATTACACAATCAACAACATCGATTAGGATATCCTTATTGCTTATGACTATAATGATATGAGAACAACGTTTAAATAAAATAGAATAATACATGTTCAACAATGTTTCTGAATTGTTCCATGTTATTAAATACATTAAGGATAAAAAAAACCAACACCTTTGTCAAACATGGATTTTTTTTTAACTTTACGAGCTAACAATTTCAAGGTTGATTCATATTCACCATTTGGTACATGTATATGTCCGTGTTTAAAGCGATACGTACATGCAGGACAAATTATTTTGTTGAATGAAATCATATTCTAATGGGTGCCGTAGGAGAACCACTAGAGTTTTGAGCAAGAATTTCTTGGCATGAAACAGATCGAAATCTCGGAGTTATGATATTTCATGTATATTTTGACGAGTGGTGCCTGTCCGGTACACGAAAAGATCGGTTAGAAAGCAAGTTTTTAATTTTAGTTAGTTTGGAAAGCTTAATTCGAGGGTTGAAAATTGTAAGCGCCAAAAAAGGAGGTTTGAGTGGTCCACTGGCAATATTTTTATTTCAAAAACGGTACATTTGATAGGTTTATATGTTCTTTTATCTAATCTTTTTAATAACTAATGGATGCTGTAGGAGGTCCAACAGAGTTGTGATCAAGGATTACTTGGCATGACCAAAAATATGTTGGTCCGAGAAACGTTAACACTCAAACCTGACCAACCTTGAATTTCTGCGGACCAATGTCCTTACTGAGTGATACATACATTTTATTAACACCAAACGAAAACTTTGAATGTTGAACGTTTAAGGATTATTACTTTAAAAAAATGAGATTTTTTTTTCACAAATTTGAGGAAAAAAATTCAAGTTTCATTTTAAAATAATACATCATATCGTACTTTAACAAAAATGCGTTTTCAATCTCGACATTTTAAGGGAGGAAAAAAAAAAGTAATTGCAAAAATTTACCGGAATATTTTTAGGTTCGTTCGTTTTAGTTTTTAGTGAAGATGAGATATGAAAGCTATAATTTTTATGGATAATTCAATTAATTGAATAAAAAAAGGATATGTATGAATGTATTGTTGATTGGTGCAGAAAAATAATAATCATTTATATTACGCTGGCCATAAGCATGAATAGTTATTGCACGACAGGATCGTAAACTCGCAAAACCGAGTATACTCGATTTTTAGAGTTCGCCCTGATCGGTTAACTGTACACCAATATCGCTTTCATGATTATATATGAATATTTTATATAATCTTAGTTCTATTCGTTTTCTGCATTGTTTGTCGACTTTATCTGAAAACCAAGTTTTTTAAATTTACGCTACATTTTAAAACCGATCAGAACTTAATAATAAAAGCAGTGAAACCTATATCGTTAATTGTGATCAAAATTCGTTTTTTAAAACAAATAAATAATTTTGTAGTCGTTGAAATTTAATTGCATTATGGGTAATTTCGGATCGTGTAGATAGAATGGGGAATGGTGTATGGTGTAATGTGTAACGTGTATGGTGCAAAGGTGTAACGTGTATGGTGTAATGGTATAAGGTGTATGGTGTAATAGTGTATGGTGTATGGTGTAATGGTGTATGGTGTTAGTGGGAAGTTTACACCATCCAAGGACTGTATCATAAAACACAACTCACATTTTAATATTAAGGATGAACACGCATGCGGCCACTTTCGTTTTACCCGAAAACCGTCTAAAATTTAACTAAAATGATAGAATTGTGATGATTTCAGTAATTTAGCATTACTTAATGGTGCTAGTACCCGATATATGTGCATTGTATTTTCAAAAACAGCCCATGTTTATGAAGCAGAAGCATTCTACTGTCCAATAAATAACTAAAGGTTTACATTTTAACAATTTTGTAAAACTGCTATATTTTGGGGCCAAAAAGGGGTCTTACCGGACCTACTTAAGGGAACGTCACCATTTAAAAATAGATAATTGACGAAAGGAAATGAAAATTCATCTCTTTTGTCACAGATTTTAGTAATAGGCTTTCCGTGAATGATATAGATATCAAGATCGAGGAAAGGGCAGTGGTCATTGTTAGTATTATCTTTATTTAAAGTAAAGTAAGTTCAACAGAATAAATATCTTTAGTATACCTACTAAAGTTGTCATTTTTGAGAGCCAAAATATCATCCAAATATCTAAAAGTATTATTAAATTTGTTTATCAGATGTTGTTTCGATGGATCTTTGCTGATTTTTGTCATAAATTGTAACTCATAGCACATTTGTAGCAATACACAAATTGGTCCACAATAAGTGGTGCACAGTTAGTTTGTTTGTGTTTACAAATGATCGAAAATCTAGTTTTGTTCTGGAATTCCATGTGACTGTTATTCAATTGAAATGTTCAACCAGGTTCTATTAAGCATGGCTGTACCATGTCCGAAATATAACAGTTGTTATCATTTAGTTTAGTGATGAATGTGGACATTTGAATTGGCCATTTATGCAGGGACTGTCCATTTGGAATTGTCCTCGGACTCAGTGTTTTTATTATTATACTTTTAGTTCAATAGCGTGTTTAACCGACTGTCAAGTATGTGGGAAAAAAGAACGATATATTAAAATATACTACGTTTGAGTTAAATATCATAGATTGATTGAGTTTAAATTTTTGATTTTGATTCTAATAAATAACAAGAGAATCATTTGGTACTGTTTCGAAAGTAATGGAATGAAATACCACTGCTGTATCCAATTCGCCAAAAACAAACCTTGAGGTATAATACTACCAAATCACATCCGCTTGTATACGAAAATGGGTCGACAAAAAAATATTCCCTTGAATTTGACAACTGTAGGTAATTAATCCTACATTAGTAAAATATTTCTGTGTCATAAACATATGTCTTGGGTATTTCTATATTTGGAATTTCTGTAGAATACTTTGTAATCTTGAGGTTACATTGTGACTAAACCTTGTACACATATAAAATAAGGGGAGACATTTGATTGGTTAACTTCCAGTGATGGTTATTATCTTATATGCAATGATGTTTTATGTGATTTTTTTATATATTACTGGTCAGGATAAACATTAACTCATGCCAAGTATTTGTTTATTTGAAAAAAGATAAACTCTACAAACTGTTTTGAAAAGTGCAAATTTAACAAAGACTCATAGTTGTAAATCAATGGTGGTATTACACCTTATAGTCTATGTCAGTGCAGCCTTTGTTCTTGTTTAAAAATAAACCCGATATTACCCACGAAATCGGGGGCATTTGGAGCGTAGTTGAAATATTTTCACTGTTGTAGGATGATTTTTCGTAAATTAAAATTATGACAGGGAATTTTAAGATGGGTATCAAAGGTATCTCAAACAGGAATTGATACCAAAAGTATTTCTTTTACACCAGTTCAAATTATTGAACGTGAATCACAGTTTTTTTTTTTTTTTTTTTAATTTGCACATGGCATGGGTAGCTACATTCGTCAATTGTATCTGTTGCTAACGCTTTGAATAAATTTCAAAGAGAACCCAGTCCATGTGATTATATTTAACAAATCTATGACTTGTAAGAATTATTTCTTAAATAAAACATGATTATATACCGATTTCGGGGTCCCCGAAAATCGGATTTCTATGGTTCACAGGGTCCACAGGAATGTTAGATACCGGTTGATGTAGGTCAGATACCCAAACATTGTGTGTAATCGAGTTAGGAATAAAGGGGTTTTGGGAAATCTATCAAAATTAAGTGTCTGTTCAAACAGTTTCGAATCGGAGTCATGTTTATGACTTAATAGTCCGTCCGATAACGGGAACAATTACGGACACCTTTTTTTATCATTGTCTTTCCAATACAACCCAAAAGAAATAATCATAAGCGATAATGACAAATGTGACTCTGCATGTTACCTTTATGACACATAGGGAGAAAGAGAAGCGACACAATGCATGACAACATTTTAATTAATAGTAAGGAATCAAATAACTATATACCAACAACACTACAATGATTCAACAAGCTCTCATATTTTATATGGGGAAAAGGTTTCCTATAAAAAAGATCTTAACGTATAAATGAAATATTGGATGATCGTGAAGTCTGAATAGTGTCCATGTTGTCCTGTGACTGTTTTGCTGAGTGTGAGTTTGTATTGCTTTAAGACGTGGCACGGTACTTTTCCTTCCCAAATTAATATGTCGGGTTTTGATGTTGTGTTGGTTATCATATTTCTTCCTTTATATCGATAATGTTTCGTTTGTTGTCTATAATGTGTATATTTTGTCTTATCGTAAGCATTGTGAGATTGTTCATGTTTTGTTTTGTGATGATAGATGAATAAACAATATTCGTCTTCAGAAATATTTTGTTTTGGCAAATAAACAAGAACACGGCGGGTACCACATGTGCACCAGGATCTACTTACCCTTCCGGAGCACCTGAGATCACTCCTATTCTTTGGTGGGGTTCGTGTTGCTTATTCTTTAGTTTTATTATGTTATGTCATGTGTACTATTGTTTGTCTGTTTGTCATTTTCATTTTAAGCCATCTGGTGTCTTTCATCCCTCTTTTATGTCCACGTCAAGTTCAAACAGAAAAATGGAGATAGTGCAAAGCTATACGACCTATATATTAATAAACTATATGAGAACCGGCTTTGGTTGAGATCGTGTTGTTAGTTCTTTAGTTTTTTATGTGGTGCTTTGTATACTGTTGTAAATATTTAGATTTTTTTTTCGTTTTGCCATAGTTTTGTCAGTTTGTTTTCCACTTATTTCTTTGTGGTCATTCATCTTTTAGAACAAATAGTAATTTCCATTTACTAATAATCCTTTTATTAAGGATGGTCGCTCCTCTTTTTTTTATGCCAGATTTTCAGAATCCTCTGGTTTTATCCATGTAGTACCATTAACAAATTTTGCCGACCGACCCTTGTTTTTCTTTTTATAATTTGAATAAGTATAGTTTAAAAGGTCTTTTGTGAAAATCTTATAAAATTCTTGTTATTTTTTCATTATTTTTGAAAGGAAAAAGGCACCAATGTAAAGTGTATGAAAAATTTAGAGAGAATTATTATTCGCCAAATTTTCAGAGGTGTATACCTCGAAAACAAGCACACTGACCCTATCTTTTTTCATGCGTTTTTAGTTCCTTTATTACCAAACAATCAATTTATAACAGTCTTTATAAAAACTTGCTATTTTCAAACAGAGTAGCGAACATCCTTAAAAGAAAGTTATTGTAAACTTTTTTTTTCAACAAAGACTCGATATTTCAAAAGGGGTCGATCCTCTCATTTTCGACTAATTCGTTTATTAATATGAGACTAATTTCACAAGGGAACTTCTTTGAGAAGAATTCAGCTTTCCGCTATTAAGACAATGTCATATCACTAAAAGTTTCACAGTTTGGGGTTATGTTGAATAGTGAAGCGACGGACATGACAGAAATTTAAATTATCTAAATACCTCATGGAATTTTAATGTCTTGAATTGTCTATCGATTATCAAGCTTCAGAAAAATATTTGTCGTAAATATCAAATCTGGTACAAATGACGTTGTAAACAGCTTTAACTGACGCTACCCAACTTACAACGAATATCCCACTGCTGATTCGGAAGACAAATCTCATAACTTCTAAAAATAATTTGTGAACGAAATTGGCAAATACAGTTACTCTTAAACTTCATAAACTATATTTTGGGTTTTCGGTTTGATTCTATTATTGAATATGTTGCTTTCCTTTAATTGAGGTCTGAGTTTGGCTAAATAATGTTAATTTAGAATCGTGGGTTACTTCGAGTTTTATTTAAAACTGAATCCTCATTCGCCTAACTGGATGACAAAATCACGTGCAAACTACATTTTTTAGTCGGTTGTATTTGTTTTCCAAAATATATATTATCATCTATTATATCTTTTATCCTAGTCCATTAATGCATCCACCGTTACACCATTGTGTACTGATTTGAACTTATGTTCATATGTTTTTACATAAGTTTTATTCATCATGTGTTTTGCTGTTCTACATACATGTACATTAAAAGAAAGGAAGATACACACATGAAAACAAATTTCATTGTGAAATTATTGACAGTTATATTAATCCTTTCAAGAAGGTGCAGTAGCAGTAATTGCTTCATGCATGTTTATTCTTATTTAATCTAACAAAAACCGCAGCAAAAAAAAACAACAGCTCTACCATCAGTCCGCTAACCACTAGAAGGAAACAGAATAAAAGATATGCATCAAACATATCCGTTTTAATTCTGTAGTTAGTTAACACTTCGGTTTCATCATATATATCTATTATATAGTCATTTTCAAATTAACTGTTTGCAAAAGTATAAATTATTCCAAATAATAGGAATGTTTTATCCCAGACAGAAAAACCCTAGCCGTATTGGGAACAACTTTTTGGAACTTTTGGTCTTCAGAACTGTTCAACTTTGTACTTGTTTTGGCTCTCGATCTTTTTTCATATGAGCGTCACTGGTTAGTCTTGTGTGGACGAAACGCACGTCTGGCGCATTAAATTTTAAACCAGGTGCCTTTTGTTAGCTATTTTTTGTGTGTTTCTCTGTCCTATATATTCTCCTATTTGTTTGTATTGTAGTCCTGTAATGTTGTGTTGTCATTTTAATGTTGTATTTAACATTGCCATTAAAACGGGAGGTTTGACATGCCACGAAACCAGGTTCAACCCATTCTAAAAATTTATTGTACCAAGTCGGGAAAATGGCCATTGTTACATTTTAGTTTGTTTCTGTGTGTGTTACATTTCTATGGTGTGTTTCTGTTGTGTCGTTGTTTTCCTTTTATATTTGATGCGTTTCCTTTAGTTTTAGTTTGTAGCCCGGATTAGTTTTTTTAAATCGATTTATGAGTTTCGAACAGCGGTATACTACTGTTGCCTTTATTTACACAGTGATAATGGAGTAGTATTTGCTATCTTTTTCTTCTGTACTACCCGGTTTGTTTACCTTATATTTGGTACGATTTGTGTTGAGCAACCTTTAATTTCTTTGGCCTTCTTTAAGTAACATGAGCAATGCATGTAGCTGCTATGTAAAAAGTAAAATCACAAAAATACTGAACTCAGAGGAAAATCAATTCGGAAAGTCCATAATCACATGGCAAAATCAAATAACAAAACGCATCAAAAACGAATGGACAAGAACTGTCATATTCCTGACTTGGTACAGGCATTTTCAAATGTAGAAAATGGTGGATTGAACCTGGTTTTATAGCTAGCTAAACCTCTCACTTGTATGACAGTCGCATCAAATTCCATTATATAGTCACCGATGCGTGAACAAAACAAACAGACATAATAGGTAAAAATGTCAAAAATAGGGGTACAGCAGTCAACATTGTGTTATCATCTTAATCACTATAAAAACAACAAATGTAACGAAGAAGCACAAAAAGGCATACATCAAATTAACATCCTCATTTTGATTATATTATACGATTATATTTGTCTATGTAAAATGCACCCATCAAGGAAGGAGGGTATGGGTACTGGTGTAAAATTGCGCGTTTGAAATTCGCACAGGTAGACATGAAATAATTTTGTCGTTCAAAGTATGACGGGATGCATAAATACAGTCACGCAAAATAGATATAACAAACACTGACTTAGCAGTTAAAGTAATAATAATAAATAAAATAATAGTGTGGTTCAAAGTATGACGTGATACATAAGTACAGAGTCACGTAAAATGTATATCACAAAAAAAGTTGGTTAACAGTAAAAGTAATATTAATGAATAAAATAATTTTGTCATTCAAAGTATGACAAGATACATAGGTACAGAGTCACATCATAAAATAATTTTGTCATTCAAAGTATGACAAGATACAAAGGTACAGAGTCACATCATAAAATAATTTTGTCGTTCAAAGTATGATGGGATACATAAGCACAGAGTTACGTCAAAAGGAAGTAAAGTACAAGCATTTTTGACAAAAATCTAGGACTCTTGGTTACAAACTATTGTCCTGCTATTACTTCAAACATGACAAGGTGTCGCCATCCTATTTTTGTTTGCAAAAATATGGTCTTTGTGTTTTAATTTTGTGAATTGCAAGACCTTTGGAATATGATATGAATTTTGTTTTAGAATCGTGTCAAATCCTTTTGTAAGACAGTTATTGAATATCCATTTTCCAGAAGTGTGGAATATTGAATATAATTCTTAAAGATAAGGCAAGCAAAATAAAGGTATATTGAATATGTTTTTTTTTTTAATTCCTTACACTCAAAGTGACCGTATCCGTTGTACTTTTCCAAAGTTGAATAATGTATATGAATGCAATAAACAAAGTCACACAACTTTGTATTTGTAAGAAATAGTACATTGCGTAACGTTAATGTCGACAGTACTTTGTGTTTTTCACGAATTCTACTCGTTCATTAGATATAAGAAGTATGTAAACTAACTATACCTTTAAAAGTTGTAGATTTACGAAGACAAAACATATATAAGAAAGGATGTGTGTTTTGGTATTTCTAAAATATGTGACGTATACATTTTCTGACGTCAGACACGTGAAGCTGTCAATGCGTTTTTAATTTGATAGATGCGTTTTTGCTTTTTTGTAAAATTGTTTGTTTTAATATTGTAACACAGTGATGACTGATGTACCCATATTTTGACTTACTTACTATTTTATGTAGTATGTCTGTTTAGTTCACGCATCGTTGTGAATATATCAGAATTTGATGAGACTGTCGTACAAGTGAGAGGTTCAGCGCTATAAAACCAGGTTTAATTGATCTACCAAGTCAGGATTATGACAGTTGTTGTCCATTCGTTTGATGTGTTTTGACATTTGAGTTTGCCTTGTGATAAGGGCCTTTCCGATTGAATTTTTCTCGGAGTTCAGTATTTTTGTGATTTTACCTTTTTGACGATCAATGCATGTATATACGATGAGTTAGTGGTTAGTATGATTGTATACATGGTATAAAGAATCATATTTATTATACAATGCAGTATAACTTTTCAATAAAACAAAGTTTGTCATATTTTTTTCCCTTATTCTTGTTAATTAAGACTGTTTAGATACATAACATTGCACACACATGCACACTAACACCAAATAGTTTTGAAAGTTTCTCTTTTATAAAAAAAAAACCTGCTTTTTTAATGTAATATCATTTACCAATCATTTATAGCATCATGATCATCTACATATTTTGTTTATTCTGGCAACAAAGGTTTCTTTTGACACCAAAGGAGCACCTGAGATCAACCCCATGTGTGATGGGATTAGTGTTGGTCAGTCTTCAGTTTTATATGTTGTGTATTATGTGTATTTTGTTCTCTTATTTGTCTGTTTGTCGTTTTTCTTTTTTAGCCATGGCGTTGTCGGGTTGTTTTCGATCTGTGAGTGTAACTGTCCCTCAAGTATCTTTCGTCCTCTTCTATATATATGTTTTTCTTACTTATTATTGTCTTTTACATTGTAGTCTATGTAGTCGGTTTACCTTTTTTAGCCCCAACTTTTTTCTTCTTTTTTTGTCGACTAATAATGTCCCTCTGGTTCCTTTTGCCACTTTTTTTGGCAGTATACATGTAATTATTTTAATAACACAATGTTTTTGTGATATTAATTTCCCTAATGATCTTAATTAGACAGTCTTCATAAACGCAAAAGTGTACAATGACTTGCAATTAAAAAAAAATATAATTTGTCTGTCTTTCTAGACTAAAACATAAAACACATTTTATAATGTGATATTAAAAACATATAATCTATATCATAGTTCAAAATTACGCATCTACTCTGAGATTGAATAGAAACTTAACAAGCGACGATTAACCTTTTTTCTTAACAGTTTTTTTTTTTAATTTATTCTGTGAACGTATACATATAGATTCTTACATTAATACCAGTGGATTATCGGATTTATCCAATCGAGATAGTTAAATTATCCATTTTGAAGTCCGAGTCTCGGCATATTTGAATCATCCAGTTAGTTTAAAAGGTTATGACCCTTAATAGCAATCAATGATCTCCGGCAACCACTCGTTGATTAAATTTTTTTATACAATGGGTTAGGAAAGGGATAAATTTCAATAGAATAAGAGAAAATGTATTCTTCCATTGATGTGTTAACAACCATAATATATCACCAAAGTTTCGAAAGTAAAATGCACAAGCTTTCACTAAAAAATATCATACAATTACAGGGGTAATGAATTTGTAGAAAACATAACATATACAGAACTGTAATATGCTTTCTAAAGAGAATATTATCCATGAGAGTCAAAGAGAGAAGTGTTAAAACATACTTGATTACCGTTACATAACTTCCCATGTTAGGGGAGGGTTGGGATCCCGTAAACATGTTTAACCCCGCCACATTCTGTATGTACCTGCCAATCCGAAGCAAGGAGCCCGTTATTCAGTTGTTGTCGTTTATTGATGTTTTACATATTTGTTTTTCGTTCATTTTCGGTACTTTTTAGGACGTTAGTTTTATTTTAGAAATTATTAAACATTTGTCATTTCGATGCATTTGAAAGCTGACTGTGCGGTATTGGCCTTGCTCATAGTTGAAAGCCGTACGGTGACCTAACGTTGTTGATTTCTGTGTTCTTTGGTCATTTGTTAAGTGTTTTTAATCATTCCAAATCTTCTTTTTTACAACTTGATTTATACAGCAGTATATTTGAGGATTTGACTGATTTGACTGATTTGACTAATTGGCAAACTGACCATGTGGCATAATATGTATATTACTTAGGATTATCTATACATTAGAGTTAAGGTGGCAGACAATGGTCAAATAGTCTTTTGCGTTTTTACCTTGTTTTGTGTGTGAAATTCTTTTTCCTATTGTGACATATATTGTTTCCTTTTTTTGTTAATTCAAATAATATTATAAACATAATCAGGCATGACTACACATAAACGTTTTATTATATACAGATATAATTATAAATACATCCAATGTATATGCATGTTTTTGAAAAAAATAAAGTTGTGTGCTATATAATATAGATGATAATGTGTCTGAAAAAAGATTTAGTGGTCAATAAGAATCTACCTTTCTTTCGGTAAAGTTAACAGAAAAACAAATGTTTAATACTGTCACTTAAATGGCAGATGGATCATATGATGACGGTAATTGTTGTTTGCATTAAAACGTACTCTGTATACAAATGACTATGATATCTTATAGTCCTTAGGTTGGCAGCTGGTTCTATGCTTCTCCAATAAACGTATGCCAACTTGACCAATTGTAGCTAGAATAACATATGATAACACATTAAAACAAAAACATACATACATACCACGTTATTGCAATTGTTTAATATTTCTTATCACATTACGATTAACTGATGATTATGTTTAATGTTTGGCTAGATTGTTTATGTGTAAAGTCCACAGCCTCAAAATTAACAATTACCGCAAATTATTAAGATATTGTATACACGTCTGCTTTGAATTGAAACGTGATAACTTTTTGTTAACACAGTTTATACGGAGATGTATTATTAATGTGATATTGCTAGATACATCATGCCTTACTAGGCCTCATAATATTTTTTTATACTTTCACACTGATGAAACTCATTTTCAAAAGATACAGAGACATCTAATTCAAACCTAAACAGAAGTAAAATGATATACGTACATGAACCTTTGTAATATGTTTGACTGAATGTGCAAGTTAAAAACAAAGGCCTGAACGATCTGCTTTATAAATATAATATATTACTACAACCCAGTAAAAGAGGGACGAAAGAAACCAGAGGAACAGTCAAATTCATAAATCGAGAATAAACTGAAAACGTCATGGCTAAAAATGAAAAAGGCAAACAGACAAACGATAGTACATACGACACAACATAGGCAATTAAAGAATAATCAACACGAACCCACTAAAAACTAGTGGTTGGGGATCTGAGGTGCTCCGAAAGGGTAAGCAGATCCTGCGCCACATGTGGCACCCGTTGTGTTGCTCATGTTATAACAAATCCGGTAAATAGTCTTCGGGTGCGGAAATTTCTCGCTCCATTGAAGACCTGTGGGTGACTTTCTGCTGTTGTCTGTTTTATGGACGGGTGTCATTTTTTATAAATTTCCTGTTTACAAAACTTTGAATTTTTCGAAAAACTAAGGATTTTCTTGTCCCAGGACTAGATTACCTTAGCCGTATTTGGCACAACTTTTTGGAATTTTGGATCCTCAATGCTCTTCAACTTTGTACTTGTTTGGCTTTATAAATATTTTGATATTAGCGTCACTGATGAGTCTGATGTAGACGAAATGCGCGTCTAGCGTACAAAATTATAATCCTGGTACCTTTGATAACTATTGTTGTCTCTTTGACAAATTCCCCATTTCCATTTTCAATTGTAATAATCGGTAAGTCACATTCATGAAAGGGAAGCTGATTGTATTTACGACGTCAGGAACAGTCTTACATTAGCAATAATGCATTTTGTTAGCAAATTTTTAAAGGGTCGTTAATTAACTTAATTTTACTCGACGTACAAATAGTTCATATTTAACAGTTTGAATTTATATCTGATTTTTACTTGACAAGTTCTTATATATTTTATAGATTGTGACTCACACTCAAGTTTAACATGTCAAGTCAGAATCAAACGCGGATTGAGTTTGAACCATACTTTGATCAAGTATGTGCCTTAATCAACCCTTATTTGAACCAAGGAATGCCATCTTATATAATAAATTCGTTGAACTAAACATGTAATGTGATACTTTCAATATCCTAAGTTGTAGCAAATGTCATTTGTTTATATATATATAAACCATTACATTCTTGACCTTTTGCTCACAGGAAAAATTCTGTATATACCTTTGAAACCTTGATATCGACAATTAGTTCAAATAATTGAGTGTTTATCTTAAACATACAGTAGAAATTGCAATACAAAATCAAAACATAGCTATTTGAACTACTGTATAACTGTAGTAACATGGAAATTCATAATTGATAAAATAGAATCAGTTTGTACTTTTTTTTTGTGATAATTGGTCAAAGCATAGGATGACCACAAGTCTAAATTGTATCAGTATGTTGAAGTACTATTTCATAATGTTTAGTATTCTGCAGATCAAAATCGATCACAATTCGGTCGTTCGCATAGAGTACTTATAGACAGAATAATTTAAACTATCCGAAGAAAATACGAAAAAAATAGAATTAAATAGAATGGTCATGTTCAAATAGCATCAATTTCAGACTGTCACTGGTTGGCAGTGAAATGAATAAGGACTCGTTTAAAAAAAATAAATTTAAATGAGCAAATACTTACAAATGACAGTTACTGTTAGTGCACACACTTAAAAAGATAAATAAAACACCCGTAAAAATGGTTAGAATTATACTATACAAATATTGTTCTTTATCTGCATTACTTTAAACAAGAGATATAGATCTGATGTATATCAAAGGGCAATAAAAATAGCTAATGCGAATAAAAATAATCAAACAAATTTCTCGCAACTATTGTGAAGAAGTGTGTCTCTTATGCTATACATGATCGATCAAATATTTTTTTTCATTACAAAAACGAATATACATTTACAAATTCTATACGGTTTGGCACAACATAAAAGAGACATGGTTTTAAATTTAAACTGTATTCAATTGATGAACATTCTGTTGCATGCATGTAGCCTTTCGTCTGACTTTTGTAATATCAAAATAAACCAATAGTTTTTTAAACAGTCATCTGCAATTATAGTAAAAAAAAAACATTTGACTGCATATTCATGCACGCCAGATAAAACAGTGTTTCATTTTCTTTGTAAATAACAACAAATGTATACAAGTTGAACAACCAAATTTTTACTTTGACATCTTTTTTTTATATATTAAGAGGAACAACTGTATGTTCCCTAATTACTTTTATTCACTATAGTCTGTTACATCAATTATCTGGCGAACAATATCATTTTCTCTGTAATATTTTATACGACCGCAAAAAAATCTATCAGCATGTCAAATTGCTTTTGGTTATGTTTTATTTGTACTTTAAGCTATGTGTTTGCGTTTATCTAAATATGTGTTTACACACAACAAACTACTAATTTATATATAAGTATTACCGGATAATTTGCGCTGTACTTTAAGATAATCAAAGAAATAAAGTAAACTTCAACAAGACATATTGCAATATATAACGACATGACTATTGTGTTAAGTCTCCAAGACAACTAATTGATATGAGATAGAAGTTTCATTTTTCATACATTAACATCTCAAAGAACACATGATTGTGATAGGATTAAGGTAAATCTGTGTTACTTACATCTTCAAACCTTGACTGCAAAAAAAAATGAAATAAAAAAAGGTAAGCTTATCAAACATTTAGAAACAATGTGTTTACTGAGTCTGGTATAATTATTAACTTTTAATGATCCTTATCTCATACTGTAATATATAAATGTTTGCTCTTATCTAATACACACAATATAATGATTATTGGACTTAATTAAGTGGTGAATTAAAAAAAAAGCTTTCACAATTATAGTAAGAATGATCGTTTTGTAAAAATCATAATCTGTCGTAATATACGCACCAAAAAAAGTTAGAGGTTTATATTTCAATATGCTATGAACACCAAACAAATAAACTAAAGCAAAAAGAATTGAACGTCTACATTTAATGAATAATTTACATTGTTTAAATTATCAATATAAATACATGACCTCTCTTGTTAAGCTGAAGATGATCTAAAGTATACTAAGATAAAAGAAAATTTAAATTATAATATATATATATATGCAATTCGCTTTGTAAACAACATGGTGATACGATTTTCGATGTATCGACTCAGAGATATGCATAATACTGGCTTGTATAAAACACTTCCCACGTTAATCCACATGTACGGGAACCTTTTTACAAATCCTTTGCCCATTTTTATTGTTTTAAAAATTGCTTTTAAAAAAAGAAAAATAACTTGTATTCTCATTCGGGTGCATAATAAAAAGAAGTAATGCACTAGAGCTCAAAGAAATTAAAAAATCAAAATAAATCAAGATTCTGCGAAAGTCTATTACTGATTTTGGCGCATTTAAGTCATCTCAAAACATGACGTCATACAAATGAACACGCTAGAGTTGAAAGTTTTATGTTACATGAACAATCCAAATTCGTATAATACTCTATTTAAATTAATTTTTGAGGTAGGTTTTTGTTTACTTTTCTATTGTATTGTATTATTCCCATATATACTGACCGACTTTAGAAACGCAACACTAGATTAATGTTTTGATATTTTTGAATGAATATGTCACCGTGAAAAGCAATAATTGCCACTTTCAAACACCAAAATGATTTTTAAAAAGGTCAACAAGTTCTGTCTGACAAGTTTTAAGTTCTGTTTTACACTTTCTGATTTTGCATTTGTTCAATACATTAATTGGTTATGATTTTTCCTCAGTCGATTCTTTGGCAATTCAGTTGATGGGAAACATTTATGGCATGAATCTGTACACAATGGCACTCGGTTATTCGATTAGCAGTTGACGTTGCGGTCGCAAACATGTCTGGCAAATGACGTTGCGTAATCAAATTCTGTTGACGTTTCATTGTCACTACACGTTAATCTGTTCATTGATGGTCAGCAACAAATCTTGTCTGATTGCATCGTTGTTGGAAGGACAGTAAAACGAGTTTCTGAAGTCATACAGTATGGTTGCAGCACGTTTATGTTTTCATGTTTGCAGTATGCTTAAGGGCTAATTCAGTTTTTTATTTCTCAGTCTTGGCAATATGGAGATGCAACATTTTTAAACTTATTTAAGTGAGGCAAAGAATTGAAAGAACTGTTTCACAAAGCAAAAAAAAACTAAAACAATCTTTCATGAGTCCAAAATTTCGCTTGAAGAAATTCGTGCGACTTCAAAAATTCCGTATGATCAATAACCACAGGTTAGTCAGATTTTGATTTTTTGTAAAGAGAAAGAAGTATGATGAGCATGAAAAGTAGTTGTAAGAGAATCAAACATAATTTGTTAAAACAAATCAACAAAATGAGTGTTGCGTTTTTAAAGTCGTTCAGTATATAAACGTGTTGTTTTCATTATTATACTGATTTCAGGAAGAACATGGCGGCTCCGTTGTTGAAATGTCAACTTTGGATTTGACGGTAGCTTACGAGAAAAAACATGTAAATTGAAAATGGCTAATGTTGAATTGGAGAATAAAAAGAATTAAACAGATTTTTTTCTAGCAGCTATTCACGAAATAACCCATGCAAGCGATTTATTTATTAGAATGCTTGAGTTTTATCTAACGGGGAGTAAAAAAGAACAGCAACACATGCAGCATATTCTCTCTCGCTTTAGTTTTTTAATGGCCGTATTTGTCCTATTAGAATCGAACTACCTCATGGAAGCCAGAGATTGTTGGAAATTTACACATGGCCTGGGCTTTGATATTCGTTAATTTTATCCCTCGCTAATGTTCAGGATAAAATTCGAATATCACGACCCAGGCCATATGAAAATTTAAAACAATGGCTTCCATAAAACATTTCTTAAGTAAACTTCAACAACACATTTGCAATATATAATGGCATGACTATTGTTGATGTGAGATAGACGTTTCTTTTTTGATGCATTAAAAAACGAATGAGTGTGATAAGATATTAAGGTAAATATGTGTTACGTACATAAAACCTTGACTGCAATCAAAAATTACATAAGAAAAGTTTTAGTTGAACAAACATTTATAAAACAATTTTACTGTGTCTGGAATAAATATATTCTTTTAATGATCCTTATCACATACTGTACAATATAAGACACAAAATATAATTATAATTGGACTTAATTCAGTGGTGCATTCAAATGATGCAATCACAGTTATAGTGTGACTGATCTTTTTGTAAAAATCTTAATCTGTCTTAATAAACGCAACAGTAAAATTTAAATATTTCAAAATTACCAGTGGTTGAACGTTAAAAAAATATGCTTATTTAGAATCATGCAAATATGCTATGAACACGAAAACAAAAGAAAAGAAAGCTAAAAGAATTGAACGGTCTATGTTTAATGAATTGTTTATATAGTTTAAGTAATCAATATGAATACATGAACTCTCATGTTAATCTGAAGATGCTCTAAAGTATGTATCATTAGTTACTGGATTACTGAAGTTTCATCAATATACCATTGTTCTCATATAAAAAACGTTATTTCACATAAACTTAAGAATCTCGCTAAAAATAATTTAAAGCACGAGCTATTTAGTTTTGTATGTGAATAAAACAATCTTCATTATGTTTAAGCACTGAATAGAATTAAAACTTTAATACATACCCTTCAATTGGTTCATTCCTGTAAAAAAAAATACATGCTTGTGCCATATTACGTGTTTTTGAGAAGTCACAAATTCTTACTTTAGTACACGAGACTCATGTGTGTACGTTGTGTTCTTACAGATATTACCGTTATAACAGTTCAATAGAATAAGGGAAAAACATTTCACTTCAAGATTTCTATACATTCTGAAGGCAATATGCCGACTTTATTTACAAAAGAATATTAGAAACAGACTATTGAAGATACACAGTGTGATATGGCATGTCCTAAAATCACTACAATTCCAACAAGTTAGCAAATGGTTATGTTTTTTTACATATCATATGAATGTCTTGTCTTTTTAACTTGGGTTTTGGTGTTGTCTTTTTGTTTAATATAATTATATACTACTGATTTTTATTTTTGGATTGCTTCGAGCTCAATACCCTGATATTTAATCTTTCTAGCGATCGTGTATTTGCGTTTTATTTTTTCATTAGCAAGAATTCTTTATTTTCAATATTTTCAATATTTTACTTCAAATGCAGTGAAAGATAAATATTAAAGCATACCCATGAATAAACATTTTCCATCTCAAAATAAGTTAATTCATAATATATATTTGTTTTCTGTAATCGTCCATTTAAGGTAGCACAATACAAAGATGTGTTGACTCCCAATCGGACAACTTTAAACTGATGTAATTCATTTAATCCTTCTTTATATATTATAAATGAGGTACCAAAAGAAAGAAGAAAGAGTCATCTTTCAAATTGGGATAATTTCATTATGACATAATTATTACATAATTAATTATTATGTAATAAGTTGCTATATTGTGATGTCCACACTTGAATGAATTTAGCGTCTTTGTTCTTCAAAGCATCCCAAAATATTTTATAGATTCTTGCACTACACAGTTTGACCTCCCAAACTGTGTCTCAGATTTTTCCTATAGTATTTCATTCTTTCATAAATCTACAATGAAATTTGCAACAATAATTCATAAGAGACCACTAAATTCAATTGGGTATAAAATTTGTTCTATTGATGTTTTTGGAAATCTGAGACACAGTTTTGGAGGTCAAGCTGTGTTGTACCAGAATCTATTAAATATTTTGGGATGCTTCACAATTTTTAAGATTAATCCTTCTTCTTTCTTTTAGTACCTCATTTATAAAATTTAAAGAAAGATGAGTGGAATTACATCAGTTTAAAGATGTCTGGTTGGGGATGAAAAATCTTTGTATTGTGCTACCTTAAAAACAATATACTTACGTTACAACCTGCTCATTTCTGTAAAAAGAATACAATAAGCATTACAAAATAAAAAAATACAGTATAAAACATTCAAAGAGTTGGTTATTTTTGTTCTAAATCTAGACACATGTATTTGTAAGAAATTTATAGCAGATTGAATTAAAAAGACTAAACAATTTTAACAGAAATCCCAATGCTAAACTAAGTAAAGTTTAGAGGAAAACATGCATTCAGTGATAATATACAAATACATTACCGCTGTCCAGATAAACAAAACAATATTCTGAATACAGTAAATATATTGCTTTAATATTAATGAAATAAGACATGTTAAACGCATCATCGGAGACATATTACATGTTCGTTATGTTTTGGTTCGTGTTGATATGGTGTCTGTTATATAAAAAGTAGTAAATGATTACTAATCTTTCACAGGCAATTCAAATATTTAAATATTTTAACATACAACTGTCAGTCACGTTAGTTTAAATATTTATTTCTGTCATTTGGTTCACAGTCAATATAATACAATTGAATACAACTCGTTAACACAAGTCACTTATTCTGAATATATCTAAATCAACTTTAATAGTATCAATCATGGGAAACATTTTCCCTATACTACGATATATCATAACAGATGATAATGTCAGTAATGACAAGTTCTATTATAATACTTATAAATTTACCAACGTGCTCGACATAAAGTTTCAATAAGTTAGAGAAAAACACCACAAACAAATAAAAAAAAACACATTTTCAATGTGGACATTTTTATCACTTACCCACAACATTTACTTGCGTATTTGTATATCTTTTGCAACTTTTGTGGCCTGAAAAATGATTATTCAGAGTGTTATTATTATCTCTGAAAAAATATGCAAATATATTAACACACTGCCACAAGGAAAAGACGAATATGACACAACCGTAACTTGTGCAAAAAAGTGTGCAAGTTTACAACGAAAACATTGGTATAACGTCATGTTCCAAGCACATTTTCGCCAATAAAGAAACCCTTTCATAGCGGACTATACGCCATTACTTTTTATAGCTTGTTGAAAGATGACTGCTGCCTGTAATTGTTTAAATCTTTTTATTCGAACTAAAGTTAACATTTGTCACATTGGCAATCATAACACATCCCATTGTTTTTTAAAGAACATCAAGAAAAGCACTGTTTATTTACGAATCTGTAGCCAATTATTGGTTATCAGCATATTGTAGTTCTTTTTTTCATAAGCTCTGAAAGTGACTTTAAATAACCAAATGCTTGGAATTTTAGTCTTCTATCTTCTATCTTGTATTTGTGTTGTGCATTGAACATTGTATTCATTTTTAGTTTTTAATGGTTATGTTACTGTGTCTTTAATCATTATAGTTATACAGTTGAATAGAATTTATGTACATATATTTACCTTCAAATTGCTAAACAAAAGATGCATTATATTACCTGGTATTTTGCTGGTTTTCAGTTTTTTCCAATAATGCTTTACCTTCTCTGAAACACAAAACATCACTACATGATAAGCTCATTGAAATTGGTTAATACAATATGCAAGAAATAAATATTATCAGATTATTACATGGCATTTTTCATATCGCATGTATTATCAGCCCTTGGTTTTTATATCAGCCCATGAGCCGCATATGCTTCAGCAGAAAAAAAAACACCATTTTAATATGGACGAATCGACAAAAAAATTAAACAATATACATTATGAAGACTGTTAGGAAAAGTCAACCTTTTCAAAGTAACTTTCTTTCATTATCAGTGGACTAGTATATATTTGTTTAGGGGCCAGCTGAAGGACGCCTCCGGGTGCGGGAATTTCTCGCTACATTGAAGACCTGTTGGTGACCCTCTGCTGTTGTTTTTTATTTGGTCGGGTTGTTGTCTCTTTGACACATTCCCCATTTCCATTCTCAATTTTATTCTAAATTATGTTTGAAACTTATAAAACATGTATTTATTTAATAATATTTTTTGTTTCTTATTTTTATTCTTTTATTATTATTTTACACAATACACTTTTCAGTATCTTAATAATTGTTTTGTGCACTATTTTGTAATGTTTATCACTGAAAACGTTGCATTGAGGTGTATTTTCCGGAATTTGCCGAGTATGACCGGAATGCCATGCGATAACGTTACGGAAAGGCATGTGATAACAATCGAGCATGTGATAAACTTTTCATATCAGCCCGCTAAGCACCAATTCGAAAAATATGGAATCTACGTAAATTTGATGCTATTATCATACAGTAAAAATCATATGTTATTTAGTCTAAGTATATGATAAATAGAGAATAATACATGTCAAAATCCGTATGATATGTCGTATCATCCCGATACACCAATATCAGCCCAATGTGATACGGATTTTGCAATGTTTTAGACGCTTTATCATATATTTGTACAGGAAAGTATTATATTATATGAAGTGTTTTCTGATCCATAGCACTGGGTTACCTTCAGTTCTACTTTTGTCTTGTTTTCATAGCCTTAAAAGAATTACTTACCTTACAATTTGCGTGCTGTTGTTTTAAAAATATTTTATTTATTGGATTTGTGTTGTGTGTTTTTTATTTTTTATAGTTGCATTAAGTGTGTCAAAAAAAAAAAAGTAAGAGTGTGATAAAGGGTATGATAAAGGGTGCGCATCAAAGTTGCGTGGTATGGATTAAACTGCAGGCCTTTTTTTAAATATAAACAAATACTATATTTACTACTAAATATATGATAAAAGGTAAGTTGATTAGTAATAATTAGAATTTTATTATGTCATATACAAAAAAGTTAAGGTATATTTTAGGTTTCAGAAATTAAAAATATGTAGGATGCCAAACATGAGGAAAAAACTTCTCTTTTAAAGGTAGGGAAATAATTATGTGGTTTATACAAGCACAAAATGAAAACAAAATGATTATATACACCAGGAATCATTAATAGAAAAAAAAACCACTTGTTTTAGATTAATTTCCGAAGTTCCTTTCATGTAACTTATCATCACAAGGACAGCTACAACTTAGAGAGTTAAAAGATGGAGATGTTTTATAACTAAAATTGAGAATGGAAATGGGGAATGTGCCACAGAGACAACAACCCGACCACAGAAAAAAACAACAGCAGAAGGTCACCAACAGGTCTTCAATGTAGCGAGAAATTCCCGCACCCGGAGGCGTCCTTTAGCTGACCCCTAAACAAATATATACTAGTACAGTGATAATGAACGCCATACAAATTTCCAAATTGTACACAAGAAACTAAAATTAAAATAATACAAGACTAACAAAGACCAGAGGCTCCTGACTTGGGACAGGCGCAAAAATGCGGTGGGGTTAAACATGTTTGTTAGATCTCAACCCTCCCCCTATACCTCTAGCCAATGTAGAAAAGTAAACGCATAACAATACGCACATTAAAATTCAGTTCAAGAGAAGTCCAAGTCTGACGTCAGAAGAAGTATGCGAGGTGCTAAATACATGATATAAACACAACCATCACAAATATAACAAGAATGGTCAAAGCTGTTTCGAATAAAGTTTCTTAATATAAAAAATGAACAGTTACGACAGTAGCTTATTTATCACACGTGCCGTTTTAAGTGCAGGATTGCCTACATGTACAAAAAAGTTAAATCAGTAGAGTCCAAAATAATTGACAATAACTAATTGCTAGACAAATGTCAATAGCTGTTTTAATAGTGGATAGTTGTTATATGTATAAATTCATTTTGTACATTTAATAGGGACACTAATACCTAAATATGCCGAAGAACGGTGTAAGTATAAGATACCGCATACCGATAATCCAAATCAATCAATTTTCAAATGTGATTGATGATGCTGAAACCTTGATTTCTTTAAAGTCGTAAATCTAAAGTTGAAATACCAGATGCTTAAATGTGTCGTTCTATCAAAGTGTCTGATTTCTATTTTCTTATAATTGAGGTCCATTCAATGTGGACTACTGTTCATACAAAGCGAGCCAAAAATGACTCTTCGTCGTATCAAAATGAGCGTACGAAATTAGTCTGTTTTAAACAATTTCTAACAACATTGTCTTTTCTAGATCCGTAGTACCAATCATCAAAATGTGATGTTCTTATCTTACAACCATTCGTTAACCTGCTTTGTCTGTTTACCTCTTGAAGAAGTATGTTCACCAGATGTTCATTAGTGTAATAACAAATTTTTATTTTGTGTAGTGTTGTTTGTCATTTGGTGTTGTTGGTTTTTGTTTTTGTTTTGTCATGGTGTTGTCTGTTTTTTTTAAAGAACGCCTTTGAATGTCTATTTGGCATCTTTAGCTCCGATTGCAATGCTACAAGACACACATTCAACAGATATAGATATCATTTATTTAAGAAAATATTCCGTATACCGATGCAATTGTTAACACCATAATTATTTTTTTTGTTTATGAATTGATAACTTACTTAAACTGTAACTCTCCGAATAGGCTGTCTATTTCTGTACCTAAAGGCTTTCTGTTTCTGTATGACACAGATGACCTTTCAGGAACTTGCTGTAATTCTATGTTGTCCACATCAACTTTAAGTTTCTTAAGCTTTTTTAACAAAAGTACATCTGCTATCGATTCCATTTCTTTGATGTTTATTTGCCATTGTTGACAGTTTTCGACATCTTTACGATGAACTTTGATTATTGCAGACATATTATGTAATGCTTTCTGTTCCTCATCCTGCACAAGCTTAACAAAACCTTCGACTTTTTTATCAATTAGCTTCTTCCAGGAGTTGCCCTCTTCAGTAATGGTCTTGATGACTGCGTTGACTTCCTCACGGTAAGCTTTTGTGTACTTTTCAATTCTGTTTACGTTTTGCCTCGATATAGTTTCCTTTAATTCAATATCCTTTGTAAGTTCAGATCTAAGTTTTTTAGTTGATTTAGTAAGGTCTGTCATCAGATGGCGACTGTGTTTCTCGACGGTGCAAATTCTACAGACAGGAGTATCACAATCCTGACAGTAGAATAAAAAACTTTCCTTGTGGTCCATACAAAGAAGTTTTTCTTCCTGGTTGATATCGCGTCCGCTTACAAAAGTGTGGTTTTTACAAGATTTTGTGCGTAAATGAGATAATTTACAGCTTCCGCAAAATAACTGATCACATTGCTGGCAGTAGTGTTCACCTGGTCCACCAGTACAGATTTCACAAGTCGATGCAGCGGATTGTGCCATTTTGTTTGTTTCCTTTTATCACCACCACCAACCTTAGGTTTGCTCGTTTAACTTTAAAACGTACTCTGGCAGCATTTACACAACTATAAATAAAATCCGTAGGAAGAACTGAAAAGAAAATTCAATTAACTTTGATTGTTCAAATGAATCATATAATGCAAATATGTAAATTAATACAAGTTAAAAAAAACAATAATGAGGAACCAAAAATTCATTGTATAAGGTTTAGATGATAACATTGCAATCTACGTTATCATTGTTGTAGTTTAATAGTATCATGTAAAATATATATGTAATAACATTTGCTTGTTTTTAAATGTTTTCATTCCATAATTTATTCTAGATCTGATTTATAAACTCATTGAACAACATTGATAAAATATTCCAACAGGCCTCAGATAAATGGTTCTATATATTTACCTGTACTGAATAGATTAGAGATACGTTTTACCTGACTACTTACACATGTGTATTTAGTGTATAAATGTTAAAAGTTAGCACGCATATATTGATCAATTTAAACATTTAAATTTTTTGCTACATGTATTAATCGCGGTACGTCTAACATAACTCAAAACCATATAAAGGAACTAAAACTAAAAAAAATATTCAAGACTAATAAAGCCCTATACAATATATGACAAAAGAGAAAGGAAACTCTATACCTATGTTTATGATTATCCGAAAATACAGACCGTATTGTATATATCTTACAGACGTTTATCTGGGTTGACATAGTTGCATAAAGTATAACTTTTGATTATGTGAATTAATTTAATTCAAAATGCGACACAGTACAATTACATCAGGGTATTCTTTTCAATTAAATTGAAGATTTCTACATAGGAATGATAGAACTCTATACCAGAGACAAACTGACCTATACGTTTATAACTAAAGGTTACTGTAGGTCCTCAACCTCATTTTGCTGCGGCAGCTAAACGAAGTCCCGAAGTGGCAATTGATAAACAATTAAACAAAGAAATCTCATCACCTGAGGTATGTACAAGATGGGTATATAAAAAAAAGAACTTTTTATTACCAAAACTGAGGGATATTTGGGATATCGTTAACTATTGAATCTGTGTGAATTTGAATTTGGCTATTTTAACGATACTATCATAATTAGTTCAATGATACTATTGGCAATACAGACATGGTTCACAGGGCATTTTATGACAAAAGAGATGATTTCAGCTTTCCAATTGTGAACTTTCCATTTCTAAGTAGCAACATTCCAGCAGCACCTGCATACGGGGTATATATCTCCCAATTGATACGATATTCCCGTGCTTCCATTTCCTATCATGATTTACTTGATAGAGGGTTACTGCTTACAAGGAAGCTATTAAACCAAGAGTTCCAAATGGTGAAGTTGAAATCATCCCTTCGTAAATTTTACGGACGCCATCACGAGTTGGTTGACCGTTATGGAATAACCGTTTCACAAATGATATCGGATATGTTCCTTACGTCGTAACTACAATCCCCTTCCCTTTCATGAATGTGACCTACCGAATTAGACTATTTACCGGATTTGTAATCACATAAGCAACACGACGGGTGCCACATGTGGAGCAGGATCTGCCTACCCTTCCGGAGCACCTGAGATCACCCCTAGTTTTTGGTGGGGTTCGTGTTGTTTATTCTTTAGTTTTCTATGTTGTGTCATGTGTACTATTGTTTTTCTGTTTGTCTTTTTCATTTTTAGCCATGGCGTTCTCAGTTTGTTTTAGATTTATGAGTTTAACTGTCCCTTTGGTATCTTTCGTCCATCTTTAATGATAAGTCATTAATAAAAAAATGAACTCTTTGTATATCTATCCAATCGAAATAGAGATTAAGGATACAACAGATACAGTTAAATCTGTCTCATATCTATAAATAGACAATGAGGGTCGGTTGAAAACAAAGCTTTCCGACAAAGGAGATGATTTCAGCATCACAATTATGAACTTTCCATTTCTATGTAGCAACATTCCTGCATACGCATTATATATCTCCTAATTGATACAATATTCCATAGCTTGTATTTCTGATTATGATTTCCTTGATAGCGGGTTGCTGCTCACAAGGAAGCTATTGAATCAAGAGTTCAAAATGGTGAAGTAGATATCATCCCTTCGTAAATTTTACTGACGCCATCACGAGTTGGCTGAAAGTTATGGAATAACCGTTTCACAGATGACATTACATATTTTTC
Organism: Mytilus galloprovincialis; assembly: GCA_037788925.1. Taxonomy (NCBI): domain Eukaryota; kingdom Metazoa; phylum Mollusca; class Bivalvia; order Mytilida; family Mytilidae; genus Mytilus; species Mytilus galloprovincialis. Next base: position 82,783,993 of record CM075336.1, on the reverse strand, counting down.
TTACGACGTAACTTCAATCCCCTTCCTTTTTTATGAATGTGACCGACCAAATTAGACTATTTATCGTGTGTGTAATAACATAAGCAACACAATAGGTACCACATGTGAAGAATGATCTGCTTACCCTTCCAGAACACCTGAGATTATCCACAATGTTTGGTGGGGTTCGTGTTTCTCAGTCATTTTTGTTTCTTGTGTTTTATTATTTGTCTGTTTGTCCTTTTCAATTTTTAGTTTAAACATATTTATTTATTTATTTATTTTATTTATAGTGGATTGGGAAACAAGTTTTGCAACTTATATAAATCCCTTTCCACTTTGCAGGTGCGAGTGCTGCCTTGTAGCGGCATTAGCCTACTCTTTTTCGAAATCTACAAGGGTGTCTTTAACGTGCAAGAGATATGGCTCTCTCTTAACAAGGGTCAGCCATTTATCGTCCCCTTCCGACGGACTATCATCGTTTCCTCAAGACCATACTCGCAGATGGTGTCAAGGGAGAGCCGAAAATTGAGTTCCTGAAATTTTCATCCCAAACGGGAATCGAACCAGGAACCTTTGTGTTAGTAGTCCGATGCACTAACAACTACACCACGGCTCTCTTACGGCTTTCCATTTTTGGCCATCGCATTGTCAGTTTATTTTTGATTTATGAGTTTGACTGTTCCTCGGGTATCTTTTGCCCTTCGTGTATGCTTTTAGTAAAAGATGCAACATTTTAAATCTCTCAACATTCCATATTTGCCTGTCCAAAGTTTAAGAGCTATTAGTTCAGTGGTTGTATTTGGTTTATGTCTGTCACATTTGTTTTCCGTTACATGTTTTCATATGAAAAAGGCTGTTAAACTTCTCAATTAAATTGTTTCATAATTTTCAATTTGGGATCTTTTATGGCCGACTTTATGAATGTATTTTCTTAATGTAACTTGATTTTTAAAACGTTATATCAACGGGTCAGTATTACTAACTCAAATATTACATTATACATGTTTTATTCTCGAAAACTCTTACACTTTTGTTTAAGTTATCTTTTGTATATCTTGTTAAATGATAAAAAATATATGTATGCTATACTCTAAAAATGTGTGTCGAAAAATCCAAGAGGGACGTTCAAACTCATAAATCGGAAATAAAATGACAACGTCAAAGATAACATAGAAAGAAGACAAATAGACAAACAATAGTACATAAAACACAACATCAAAAAGTAAAGACTAAGCCACACGAACCCCACCATTAAACTGGGGTGCTCAGTGTTTCTCTGTGAGATTCATAAAAAAACCTGTTCCTGTTGAGTCGTCTTATAAAGGAAAGACTACAAGTTTTCAAACACTTCTTATGCATGACGTATGCAGATAAAACCCGAGAATCACGATAGCTGTTTCACTGATTGCACACAGCTTTGAATATAAAACGACTTGATTAAAGTAGTCAATCATAGTGTTCGTATCGATTGATTGTACACAACAATGTGTTGAGAAATTTATGTTTGTATATCAATTTAATAGCAAATACATTTTTCTAAATAAATCAAAATTAGTAGTTCTACTTCAATTATGTTGAAGCTCAATACGACATTAACATCCATGTGGATATCGAATTGCCGTGTGCATTATCTCATAAAGTTTGTGTCCTTCATGGTATATTGTATCCCTGTATACCTACACGTCTAGTATTGAAAGGATTTTGCTAGACACAAAATGTGAGCTTTGCATCTACTAAGGGAGAGGCAAATGTGGGACATTGTTAATGGAATACCTACGCTACTAAATAAACTACACATTCAAGTTGTCAACCTTAAACTATAAATTTTTCTATTTGTTTTTTAATGTCTTGTATTATGCATAGATTTCAACCACAATGAAAGATGCAATAGTGTATAACGATTCAAAATATCAAAAAGGTTCACCTGGGTTTCGTCAGATTAAAGTTATCTTTAAAATCAACATCACATACAATATACCAGATTTGCCAAACAATGATCCCTCATAATCAACAAAATAAAAGGAAGACCATATAACCATTACCTTTCCAAAACTCTTAATAGATAAGGCGGTAGTGAAATTGAAATTTGCCCTCTTTACAATTTTGCACCAATGGCGATTTAAAACATCTTCTTATAAAAGGTAGAGAGTGCCAGCTGTTTGATTCACCTCCCGATATGAAAGCTGATTTCAATACGCTTTTTTGAAGGAGGGAACAAGGCGTTTGCGCAATACAAATTGCTGCGGTCGAAGAAGTGAGAACTGAAAAGAACAGGTTCCAGTTTATCTCATGGATGAAGTTAAGAATCAGATCTACTCTTGCAAGGTAAGTCACAAATATTCTAACACCGGGTATGTCTTAATCATAATGGTATCCGATAGACAAGATATACGTTACAGATGTCACTACATTTAGGTAGTCTTACAAACATAGAGTAGACATCTAAAATACAGCGCATTAATATCCGAGAGGATGTCAATAATGACAATTACATATAACAAGTTCAAGGAGGGTCATAATAAAGACATATGAAAATTACGAAAGTGAAATGTAAGTTATAAATTGCATTCCATTGTTATCTTTTCATTTGTTGTTCGAGCTTTTGATTTTGCTATTTGATAAGGGACTTTCCTTTTCCCCATTCGTGAAATAGGCAAACATCAACGGTGAATTAATTCAAACTTGATGAAATTAGACGCACAAAGTAAAAAATTGAATATAGTTTAATAAAGCACTTTTAGAGGCCTTTCGGACCTTTTTATAGCTGACTGTGCGATATGGCACTACACGAAATCCCGGATTTATAGAGGTATGCAAATGTTATGTAAATGTATTCAGAGACCGACATTTACATATATTTACAAACCACTGCATTTAGTTTATCTTGTCTTTACATGTTGTAAATATTAATATTTCTTGTGCTATACCCTCCTATGGGCGGTTATGAGAGACCGCGGTTTATAAAATAAATTAACACCTAATCAAACCATTTTGCAGTTAAGAATTTATATATATTTATGACCGTCTTTTTGCAAACTTATGTATTTGTATACCTCTGCAAATGGAAATCTTTGTCATGTATTTTTCTATGATGTAAATTTATCCGCAAATGTGTGTCTTTGTCTAGGTAGCAAAGCATCATCATTCAAATGATTTTATATGGGTTATAAAGTGTAAGGTGCATCTACATTTTCCTGGTATGTAAACCAATTCAAAACGAGAACTTTATAGAGGGGTGTAAAGCATCATTTCCTTTAATCTACAGAGACCTGTCAAATGTATTGTAAAGGAATAATTTTGTTAGTCTTTATTGTCGGCTGAAATGTATGTCAAATCAGAACATATCAAAAGCCTTTGAACATATTCCGAAATGTATGGTAAATACATAGATTTGCAGAAAATTTGTTTAACTGAGAAATGTGGTCGAATGATAATATCAATGACATGTGTAAATATATTGGACATATGTTACTTTAAATACATATGCAAATAAATGATAAAGAAAGATATTTCAGACAGCTAGAAATGTATGTGTAAATATATTGGGCATATGTAACTTTGAATACATATTGCAAAGAAATGATAAAGAAAGATATTTCAGACAGCTAGAAATGTATGTGTAAATATATTGGGCATATGTAACTTTGAATACATATGCAAAGAAATGATAAAGAAAGATATTTCAGACAGCTAGGTATGTATGGTAAATAGATATATTTGCTTTTAATTTGCTACTATATTTGAAAGGTGCAGATTATATTTACAAATATTTCCATAGCATTAGTGGTCAAGCTATGATATGACAAATATAGCTGCTTTGGGATTGGTTTTTGGCATATTGGTAATATCATTTATTATAAATGTATTTTAATAATTTCTCGAGCTCTGTTTGGTGTACTGTGTAAATTACTTCATCCACCAAAATCTTGTTTCTCGGTAAGTTATGATGGTTCATTCGCATAAAACGATCGTTTCCTTCGAGTATCGCTTTGAAATTTCTGGAATTGCACGAGTCATAATTCACTCTGTTTATAAAACATAATTTTTTTTTAAAGAGACATATACTACAATATGTATTATATATGTTACTGCAGAGACATATATACTATATATATATAAGTACGTCTGAAATTGCGAAAGCAAATTTACAGATCTAACATTGTTGGGTTGATGTTTAAGACGAGTTGTACTATATATATATATATATATATATTATGTCTCTGGTTACTGATAGTTATAATACATATATACAAATTAAGCCTAAACAATATTAGATATGCGGCCTCATTTTAAATTTAAATCGGTACCATTCGGAAGGTTATCGATCGATTTATCAAGTTTTTATAAAAAGTCCAAGTTTCTGAAATAGAAATATTCCTTCATCGGTAGAATAGTTGTCACATAATATTTGACACAAAACACATCTTGAGAGAATGTTTTTTTAAGAATCGGCTAGTTTGCACACATACTTAAACGTTAAATCTATTGACGAATATTTCAGTTTTGTAATATTTGTTTTCCTTATCCGTTAAGTCCAGTCACGAGATGTTGAACTCCGTGTGCTTTATGAAGCTCTCTCTGCAAAAACTTTCTTGTGTGTGAGAATGAAAGTTAAACACTACAAACAAAGAACCAGTGAGTCACGTGTCATAATTGACACACAATTTACCAATGAAATCAAACAAAATTGATAGATAATATCATTCCATCGACGAGATGTCGCCCTTCCTTGGTTTATCAGCAGTTAAATGTGACAATTATCACCTTTCACAGAAAGATCTGGTCCGAAAAGATCAATAGAAGACCACCGCTAGTATCAATATCCATCAATTATAAGGCACAAACAATTATCATTTCTTTATGATTAATAACATCATACATTGTCTTAAAACAATGCTCCCGTTGTCATTTGATTGTGCTGTTTTTAAATACGCAAAACTAAAATAAGTTATCGAACTATCAGTCATTCGATATCTCATTTATCGCCTATTCCATCCTAAAATTTTACAGCTTCCATATGTACTTTGACAGGAATCGTATTTTTTCTGCCATGATCAAATAAGTTTTAATTTTTTTATTTTTTTATTTTTTCTGCAATGATTACATTTAACATACTTTGCACACTTTTTAATTGAAATAACATTGAAACAAGAATCGATGTCACAAAGTCATTTTGTTTTAACATAATTCAAGAAGATTTGTAAACGACAAATACATATTACAATTACTCTTCAATCTTTTGAATCTCTCTCTGGCAAATTTCAAACAAAAGAAAAGTATATAAAACATCTTTTAGGCTAAAAAACCTACAGGTTTACACAACATAAACTATACGCACAACACAAAAAACAAATGACAGTCACAATACAAGTACATGTAACTTACTCAAACAGAAGGTACAAAAACCTATCTTACAAAAAAACCATGGAAAACATATCTTTAAAAGATATAAGGCAATTGTACCCTGTACAACAAGACGAAGTCTAGACTTATAGTTTTAGTGGAAATGTATATGATTCGTGTTTGAACAAAGCAATATCTTACACTTCTTTCTTGGACATATTTTACGCAAAGTCTTAAAATAACTACATGTATCATTTGTCCTTTAACAGTGGAGTCGGAAACATATATCATTGTTCTTGCTTTCCATACAGGCGGGAAAAAAGGAAAGAGGGGCAAAATACATAAACTATCGTTATAGTTAAATCGCATTGATAAATGTTTAAAACTCTAAATAAGTTGATATATTAAAGAATATTTTCCAATAAAAAGATAAAACAAAAAAAGTGACAAGCCTCTGTGTCTATTAATATATCAAGGCACATTTCTGATTTTACCATCTTTAACTTGTATCATGCATGCTTTGGTACCTGGCGGATAAAAGTATTCGTCCCATTGGCTATCATACAACATCTTTTTTTACATACAAATCCTCCGTTCACGATGTTGTAATACCTATGCAGGTTGAACTTCAATTTAGAGGTTTATCTATTGAAGTTTTAGTTCTTTGGGTACCAAACGTGACCTTTAGAATTTAATTACTATAATTTTTAATTAGTTAATTATGCAAGTTGCAAATCTGGCAGAATCTATCATAAATTAAAAGTCATTGTAAGGACTGCTACCAAAATATAGTGTGTTCAAATGTAAAAAGAAATGTTAAAGTGAACTGCTTTTACGGAAGCGTATTTGAGCCACACATTTTTTTTTCTTCCTATGTTTGCGTTATAACGCAAACCTTTTTGATATACCGCAAAGGTTCGCAAACCTTTGCGTTATAACGCAAACCTTTGCGATATAACGCAAACCTTTGCGTTAAAACGCAAACATTTTGCGTTATAACGCAAACCTTTGCGTTAAAACGTAAACCTTTGCGTTATTACGCAAACATTTGCGTTATTACGCAAACATTTGTTTTATCTTATTTCTTATTCAAGATTCAAAGGAAACAGTAGTTATTATTGGAGGAGGCTGTATATAATAAAATTTATCACATTTGTAGTAATTGCAAAGTAAACTGCTGGAATAATTAGATCATATCAATGACTAATAATGAGCAGAATAATATAAGAAGATGTGGTATGAGTGCCAATGAGAAAACTCTCCATCTAAGTCACTATTCGTAAAAGTAAACCATCATAGGCCGAATTACGGTCTTCAACACGGAGCATTGGCTCACACTAAACAACAAACTATAAAGGTCCCCAAAAACGATATCCAAGTTACTACTAATATATATATTACAAAGAAAATTGAGTAAATTGAGGTTATACCTAAGAAAAAAATCAACCCTACTATAGCTATAACCAAATATAAATATACTTCCAAAGTGAGAACTGTGTAAAGTAGGTTACATTCAAACAAGCTACCCTTTGAAGATGTTTTATTAATAAAATTACGTTAACTTCTCTCTATTCAAATTGCTACCCAAGCATCTTAAAAATACTTCATTATATTGAAATGAAAATTCAATGACTTTCTATCAAAGAATCTTGATCATATTCTGAGATTTAAAAAAAATGTTTCCTTATTAATAATTCATTTTAAAGCAGAAAGATCATTTTGTCTTTTTGACTTGGAGGTTTCACAATTGTATGACATTATTTTTGATCTTTCAATTTTAATATGACTGTATACTAAACTATATCTATTTTCTTGTTAAATTATATACTTTTCTGATGCACAAATCAGTCTTAGTTTATGTATAATTGCACTTCAATTATTCCATTATTCCTATGCATATTTATTATAATGATTTGGCCTTGTATGTATGTTTCTTTTTGTATCTACTAGTAAATCACATCCGAAATGAATGACAGACGGACATATATACAAAACTTAATGAATAATTGAAATAAAGATATTTGCGTTATAACGCAATCATAGGAAGAAAACTTAAAAAAAAATGTGTGGCGCTAATACGCTTCCGTAGCTTTTGGCAAGAGACACACACTCATTTCACGATTGTATCTATACTTATAATCAATGCACATAAGTTATGGACTAGTACTGCACCCGTGTTAACTAGCATTGGGGGTCGCATGTCATTATCCAGATACATTTATACTAGCAATAGTGTTTTTTTATTGTATTTTTGTGTGTGTGTGTTTTTTGTTTTTTTGTTTTTTCTTTGAGGGGGGGGGGGCTGTAAAACTATTTAAGTTTGGTGAACCTATGGTCTAGTTTGTTAGGACAACAGTTGTGCGCTCGAAAAAAAAATGCAGTTGCTATTTTCATCAACTAAGATAAATATTGGGATGCCCCTGACCACTATTACAATTTTTCAGTAAAAAAAGAATGTTGACACACATCATATGCTATGAGAATTCAAAGACGATTCAAGTAGATCAAATAAAAATTTACCGAACGTTCCGAGAAGGATAAAGAGTATTCTAAGGGTTGCAAGCGCAACATGAGTTTAAGGGCTATCAATCCTTCTAAGATTGCTACTAGATACACTCTTAGCAGATAAGAATAATCTTCGCACTAAGATTGTTCCAAAACTAATTTATGACAGACTGAATGCTTCGTTTTTATCAACCAAGTTTCATTAACCATTTACACAAAAAAAAATAAGTTTGAATGTTAACAACACAAAGACAAAAGTACAGCAATAAAAAATGCTACCCAAGACGGCAGAGTAGAGAGAAGACATGCAACAACGCCAGCAGATGAATACCATGAACGAAAAAGTAAAAAATAACATAAGCCTAGAACTTAATTGTTGTTAAATGAAAGTCATAAAATGAACTATCCAAATATAAATCTTGTTTATTGTAAATAATGATAATCAAACTTAATATGAACGTAACTTTTATTGTAAATCGTGTCTTTTTTGTCATGTAATTTAAATTAATGAGAGAGAATAACATATTCTAAATCTATTTGTTCCTATGAATTACGGCGCTTCTTTCTTTTAAGAGTCATAGGATATAAGAGGGTCTAGAAAAGGAGGGAGGTGGGTGTTCTTTAATTCTTAATATTATTTACGCCATGCATGTTTTCTTTATTTTACACAAATTTTGCACGTTATTCTCTATTCTTTATATTCTAGAAGCCCACTATTCTTTATTCTTAAATTGTTAGCCTATCTTTTTCTTTTCTATTTATTTTTTTCATTTTCAATGCAGTTTCGTGTTCCCCTGCAAGTGGTCAATTTTTCTTTGTATTCCACAGCTGTGTACTAATATCAAGATAACACGATACTGAATGGCATATCTCCCGATTTCTAATTTTTTTTACACACACTTTTACTTTAAATCCAGTTACATCGGAATGAAACAGATATTTTGTCTAGTGTTGTAGACTACATGCATATAAAGCAATCTATGGAATTGCGAAAATAAGCTCCACATTGGTCAATTATATACTTATAATATAGAATAGAATAGGATAGAATAGAATAGAATATTTTTATTAACCAAATAAGGGCCCCAGGAGGGCATATAGCATACAGACAATATTATTATAAACAATAACATATGCAATACACAGACAATACAAGATATATAACAAGTGTTAACAAATAATAAAATAAAAGTAGCAATGTATTATTATTCAATGAATACTTTGTTGACATCAGTGACTCAAGTGCACCCGGTAAGTTCATTTTCACTTTGAAAAGACCAACAAGAGGCATTAGTAGTTTGTGGGGAGAAAATATAAAAAATAAAATAAAAAAAAACAAACAATTTAAGCACTCGCACATTTGACCATGAGGTATACTGCAAATAACAAGTATTATTGTATAGCAATATAATATTTCCCACAGAACGTAACCAAAAGTTAGCGTGCAATACATTCTATTATTCCATATTGGTATTATTTTAGTAGGTTTCTCTATATGAATTGGATTTTGAATAAAAAAAAGCATATTCACCTGAGAAAGTGTTATTCACCGCGCTAAACGTCACGCGCTTTTACATGCATGCAACGTTATGGTAAAATGTTTCATGTAAAAAAAATTGGTATATGTTTGAATGTCATTAAATACATTTTCTTCTCTCGGAATATGGAATAAAACAATTACTGTCTTTTGTTTCGGTAAATATGGGGTTTTATTGACTTTTGAAAAACTGATATTCACTTCGGCCGTCGGCCTCAGTGAATATCATTTTTCAAAAGTCAATAAAACCGCATATTTACCTCATCAAAAGACAGTAATTGTATAATATTGCACTAGTTCAATAAATTTTCAAAATTCATGACGTCATCAACGTTTAAATCTTAGTTTAAGCAAATTTTTACTGTCAAATATTATATTGCTATACAATAAAAGGGTTATTGCATGAATATTGGGGAATATTGTCCCTCGTAGAACATATATTGCACTCTCAAGCTCGTGCAATATAAAATTCTACTCGGGACAATATTCCCCAATATTCATGCAATAACCCTATATTATTTAATAAAGGATATTTAGTATGACTTATCTGCAGAAAGCACCAAGAGTCGGTGCTTAAAGGGAAGTCCCTATTTGTACTTAATGCAGATGAGTCAAACTCCTAAATTATTTAAAAAATATTTTAAAAACATATATTTAGGATTATAGATTCTGGGTCCAGCCATCAAGGATCATCAAGGAACGGTGCCAGAGAATTTGAAATTCTTCTTATGATCTGTGCAGGCTTAACAGGGTATCCAAATTCATATTAAAGAGTTATATTGAAATTAGTCATTGTAGATTATGTTGTCCTTCAATTCTTAGTATCTTCTATATATTTATAAAATGCAAATAGTACATTGGGATCCTCATTATTCATTATCCAAATTAATTTGTTATTAATATTTAAATTTTGAAAGTTTGGACATGATTTTAATATATTTTGCATTAATTCCTCTCTTTTTAATAAATGCGTGTCACATTTAAATAAAAAACGAACTTCACCCTCAACCTCACCTGAGGTGCACCTGAGACAAATTCGGTTTTGTAGAAGAGTACCCTGGTATCTACCAGATTCAATTTGCAACTTGTGAGCAGATATTCTTAATCTAAAAATAGTACATTTCCTTTGCTCAAAATGTCGCATTATTGACAAATAATTTTCAAAACCGACGTTGCACTTGAATGTTACATAAGTTCGTAGTTTACCATCTTTATGTATATCTAGCTGGGTTTTTTTTTCACAATGCAATATAGTATCCCTTAACAATCTGACCACAGTGTAGTTTAAAGGTTGAATATTTTTCCGGAAGATGCTTTTCTATGCCTGACATTTTTTCCCTTAAAATATAAATTGATCCATACCAAGAGGTTTTTTTTTATATTTTTCAATAGATGGCTTTGTTCTTTTATACGGAGAAAGACTAAAAACTAACGTAATATCCAGGATTGTATACTGAATCCATGCATCTAAGATGCATGCTTTTTGTATTAGTTGTTATTAGCTTTCAACTAATTGTCAGTAGCTGCGAATAGTCTAGGATCTGTACTTAAAGTCTTTTGGTTGTTCGGATGTATAAGTACCCTTCCATGTCCACTCTGTTTTTCTGGGATGTATTCAATTTGTATTCATCTGATGAGATAAGTGAACACAACAGGGATCCAGTTTATGCCCAAGGTTAAGGGAGGATTGGCTCCTTTAAACGAGTTTTAACCTCACCACATTGTGTATGTTCCTGTCCCGAGTCAAGTAGCCTGTAATTCAGTTTGTTGTTATGTAACATATTTGTTTTTCGTTCATTATTTCGGACATAAATTAGTTCGTAAGTTTTCTCGTTTGAATTGTTTTACATAAATATTATGTCATTTCGGGGCCTTTTATAACTGACTTTATGCGATACGGCCTTTGCTCATTGATGAAGGCAGTTCAGTGACCTATTGATGTAAATTTCATTGTCATTTGGTCTCTTGTGGAGAGTTGGCGATCAAACCACATCCCCTTATTCATATATATATATATATAAACATATGTCATCGTCCTTGTTTTGTTTTTTTTATATACATTGCTTCAAAGTTGACCGATACGCTTAGAAGTTGGCAGAAAACGTGTGACGTTATACAAATATAGCATTTGTATGAGGTCGATACAAGGGTATATTGACCTGAAAGAAGTATATTGACTGAGGACGAAGTCCGAGGTCGATATACTTCTTTGGGTCAATATATACTGTATTGACCTCATACAAAGGCTATATTTGTTATATTATTAATTTCCGACCATGTTTGTATCAAAATCGTCATTTAGGTTTGTTGGATCTTTGTAGATATTACATTGTCTCCTTGACAATAACAACATATTAGTTGTTATTTCATTTACTTTTTTTTTAAATCTGTATTTGAAGATTTTTTTTCGTCAAATAATCGATTACAGATATAGTTTGTTTCAAAAGGTTAAACAATATCCTGAAATTCATTACATGACGTCACAAAGTATATCGGTTTTTAGATATTCTAAAAATAACCGTGCAATATGTTTTTTGCCGGTCAATATGCTTTTTGCTATCTGCCGTTTTCTCTCTACCTTGGAAAATATAGTTTAACATGCGAATCAAATTTGATAAAATATACGAATTAATAATATTACGGAATAACGTAATTTGGTAAACATTGATATTGAGGTACAATTTGAATTGATTGATAGATGGTTGCTCAAAGTCCGGTGGCAAATATTTCATGCATTTACAGGACGATACAGTGCAATTTGAATTGTTGTGTCTGACCATGGAAGTAATATTACTTCCATGGTCTGACAAACACATTTTGTGCAGCAGTCAAGAAAGGTTAAACATTCTGTTAGTTGTGATAATTAAAAAGAAAATCAACATCCTGATACAATACAAAATACAGGATACTCTGTTTGATGTAAACGTGTGGGTTGTGTGCGTAGTTAGTCGGATCCAGCCATTTAAAAAAAGGGGGTCCCAACCCAGAGTAAAAGGGGGGGTCCAACTATATGCTCCCATTCAAATGCATTGATCGGCAAAAAAAAGGTGGGTTCCAACCACCGAAACCCCCCCCCCAACCCAACCCTCTCCTTGGATCCGCCACTGATCAGTGCCGACACACTTCTGATGACATTGAGTAAAAACAAAAAGAGACTCAAAGACAAACACCAGTTTTAAAACAAGTATACGACATATACATGAGGATGACAGTAAACCGGATGTATTTTACATTTATTTATGACTTGCTATTTTTTTACCGGATTTCCAGTCCCGTTATTGATTTGTTGTTGTACTGCTGACGAGCGGGCGGGCTGATCCAATCGTTTCCGTTCGGTAATCTACGAACCTTTCATCCAAAGGTTTTCAAATTTTAATATGTTGTTACTTATGAGAAAATGGAGGTAGATTTCGATATTGGCGATTAACATTTACATCATTCAGCAACAACATTGTATAAGTTTGAAATAATTAAATGTCAATCTTGATAAGAAAATGTTTTAAAAATTTGGAGCCTTCGATTGGAACAAATACATGTACTGCATGGGAATATTTCTTGAGATCATTATATCTTTAAATAGGATAAAGTCAATATTGGAAAACAAAAAGGACAAAGATTTTCTATATCTATTCTGAATTTGAATAAATATTTTCATATATAACTGTATAATCAGATTAATATAATAGAAGGAAGTTTATGGAAATTGATGTATTTTTTTCCATTAATGTTGGTCATGTTTATTCTTGTTGAAACACGAAATACAGAGATTATATTCAATTTAAAGGTTAAATTATTTGCTTTGCATCGAATTTATAAAATCTGCTATATATGAGAAGCGGAGAAACGAGAATGCTTGTTTTTATATACAAAAGATAATTGTTTTAAAATACTTTTTTTGTATATAATTTCAACATATTTCTATATAATAAGCTTGTAAACGTGTACATTTTACTTTTAAATATGAAATGGTGTTTATCCTCAACAGAATTCAGATACAAATTATGCTACTGTTCTAATTTCTTCTTTAATTTTTTAGCACGTAAACTTTTAAATTATTTGTTTTATTATATTATTTAAGTATTAACACATTTTCATGAATACAAACGGCATGTTTAATTATAAAAATAATCCCTATGTCTTTAGCTGCCATATTCTTGGCTTGCGTATAATTGGCATGATTTGTACATGTTTATATTATTAATCTCTTCAGAACGTCTGGATTTTATTATACCCAATTAGCGTTATTAGATCAATTTTGGTAATTAACACATACGGTTTTCCTTTTAAGGAACCCTGTAGTGCTAAAAGATGAACCATTTCACAGTCGGGAAAATCCATTCATTTACATACAAGTGACATATTTACCACCTATTGAGGGATACTTGATGAATGCTCTTTCTTTATTGTATTATTAGGCATTTTCAATTGTTATCATAATCATTCTGATAAAATACATGTACATGTATGTGCATACTCGTGTATTTTCAAATTATACGATCATCCAAAACATTGAAAACACACGCCTTGGCTTAAGTTATATTGAAGAAAAAAAAAATTCAATTATTCTCTTGAAAAAATGAGAAAAGATCACAAATAAGCAGAAACTAAACTAACTTTTTCCACACCAATATTGGTACTTTACCTTGGGTTGAGAAAACGTACCGCTTTTATCGATTTGATCATTATTTATTCTGGTTTAGAGTTTATTCTAATAATTATAATGTCATTGAATTACGTCGTCTTTTTTTCATTTTGAAGTACAAAAAGTAATAAAGTAATGCTGCTTACAATTTAGTGCAGTGTTATTATATTAGTGCAGTTCTCCCTACACCTAAGATTCGTGTAGCATTTGCAGCTGGACGTTTACACAAATCAATCCATCAACCCATTCATTATGTATCTTTAAGCTATAAAAAAAAGTATCAATTTACTATTACAATTCGTCGTATAAGTTAAAGTTTCCGTTCTGATACAAACAAGCATATCGAATTGTAAACCCTGCTGTCAGGAAAGATAAATACATTTTACAGCATTTGTGTTTTTTTTTTATACCAGCAAGATCTTAAAAAATCCTCACTCAAGTTTTAAATAGTTTCCTTGGTTCTGGATAAAAGCTTTGAAGATTTTTTTAACCATTCAAATAGAAAAAAATATCATCGGTCCGACATTTAAAAAGCAACCTGCCATTTTTAATATCATAACTTCAAAAAGTTCTGGTTTGGATTCGGGAAGAACAATATCTACTTAATCAATTCAAATATTTTCACGGTCTCTGAAACCATCAATACGTAAAATTTCTTATAATATATAAGACACTTTCTAATTTTTTGGGAGTTGATAAAATACATTTCTTTACATATATGAATGATATCAACAAACGTTTGCAAATATTACACAAACATTTGACAGCATTTACATTGGTTGTAAATGTTTTATAAACCGTGGTCTCTCAAAACTTTGCATACGTCTGTAAAGATGTGTTGCAAATATCAATATTTATCAAAATAACTACAATACTGGAAAGTATTAGTAAATAAAATACATTTCTTTACATACGTGAACGATATCGACAAACGTTTGCAAATATTACACAAACATTTGACAGCATTTACATTGGTTGTAAATGTTTTATAAACCGCGGTCTCTCAAAACTTTGCACACGTGTGTAAAGATATGTTGCAAATATCAATATTTATCAAAATAACTATAATACTGGAAAGTATTAGTAAATAAAATACATTTCTTTACATACGTGAACGATATCGACAAACGTTTGCAAATATTACACAAACATTTGACAGCATTTACATTGGTTGTAAATGTTTTATAAACCGCGGTCTCTCAAAACTTTGCATACGTCTGTAAAGATATGTTGCAAATATCAATATTTATCAAAATAACTATAATACTGGAAAGTATTAGTAAATAAAATACATTTCTTTACATACATGAACGATATCGACAAACGTTTGCAAATATTACACAAACATTTGACAGCATTTACATTGGTTGTAAATGTTTTATAAACCGCGGTCTCTCAAAACTTTGCGTACGTCTGTAAAGATATGTTGCAAATATCAATATTTATCAAAATAACTATAATACTGTAAAGTATTAGTAAATAAAATACATTTCTTTACATACATGAACGATATCGACAAACGTTTGCAAATATAACACAAACATTTGTCAGCATTTACATTGGTCGTAAATGTTTTATAAACCGCGGTCTCTCAAAACTGCCCACACCTCTGTAAATCAGTTGTGCAAATTTTAAACTTTGCATATATCTCCTATCTTGGAAAGTGCATGCAAATCTATAGCATTTCTTTACATATCTTTTGAGAATTACTAAAGCTATGGAAATAAAATAATTATCTTTAGCATATCTTTGACGACCTCCTAAATAATGTCAAAGGAATAATTCATTTACATATACATTAGCAGGTCCGCAAATATATCTTGCAGAAAAGTAGTAACATTTGTCAAACATTTACATGACTGTCCAAATTGTTGTAAATCTGCCTTTTCGTGTAGTGTGGGCTTTGGTCATTGTTGACGGCAGTATGGGGCCCTATAGTTGTTAATTTCTGTGTTATTTGGTCTCTTGTAGGGGGCAAATTGTCTCATTGGCAATTATATCACATTTTATTTTATAATAAGCGACAAATTTGGAAGTGTTGGTATCCGAATATGAATCCACGGTAAATAAAAAGGCTGAATTCACGGCCAGTATTTAAATGAATGTAAGAAATCAAAGAGGGACGAAAGATACCAGAGGGACAGTCAAACTCATAGATCGAAAATAAACTGACAACGCCATGGCTAAAAATGAAAAAGACAAACAAACAATCAATATGACTGTTAAATTTATTCTCTTCATTAATTTAAATAGAAATCAAAATACATGTATGTTTGAAATGTTAAACGGTTAATGTATATATGTTTGGATCATATTCATTTATGAGGTAGGTAAATAGACTAGACATCTTCGTGTTGGCATTCAATTGCAGGTTGATAATCTACTTCGCCTAAATAAGTGTGCCAATTATCAATCCTGTTGATAAATAAAAACAGATTTTGAATTGAATTGAATTCAAATTTTACAAACTGTACAGAAAAAATAGAAAAATATATATGTTGGCATATCAAACTGGTCAATTTATATTAGGTAGAATGACAATGTAAAATACATGTATTGATAGTGCAATTGATTTTAAATGCTGGTAACTTGAAAAGAAAATATATGCTTTGAATCACTTTACTGCATCGGAGTTGAAATGATATATACATGTAACATGTAGAAATGATACGTCTGTTTTTGAATATTTTCTGTTTACAAAAATTGTTTTACAATTCCGATCTCTAATGTTTCTCTACTGTATTTCAAACGATTCTTCAGAATATATGACTTAAAAAGCCTTTAACCTTCCCATTTGGTTTGATTCTCAAATTCATTGTTTTCGAGCTTCACTAATGTGTATTATGCTAAAGGAACACGTCTTGGTCACAAAAACAAAGTTTTCATTTCATTGAAACTTTTCAGCAAAAAGATGAAGATACAATAGTCAAATCCATCGAATAACATAAATAGATCTTTCAAAAAGTAATGACCAAGAAATGTTTCATTTTTCTTTGTTTCCGTAAATGTTTAGTTACGATACAACTTGTAGATGGACTTACCCTTTACATTTACTGCAATCGCACTTCCTGGAATAGAGATGACAGCCTCTTCAGATTGTACGATCGTATTAAGTATTAATGTGCATAATGCTACGTTAGTCTATGGTATGTTCTCAATAGGCAGTCAAATAGTAAACAATCACAGTTTTATCACATGTCAGGCTTATTCCTATCTTTCTTTTATTCAATATATATACTGCTAAAAAGTCAAATATAGTTTTATCTAGGCTTAAAGAACGTGTTCTGTAAAGTTTTTTATAAGTGCCTTTACTTCCTGAATATTATCAAATGACTAACCAATCATATACTTTTATGACAAAGGATATGCAAATATTAGAATTAATAACTAGTATTTTTGGAATGGAAAATATGGTTTGGAAATTTCAGATCGCATACATGCTGTTGAAAGTCCTCGTAATTCCTTTGACAGTTTTATCATTAACTCTAAATCTTATCATTATGTCATATTAAATTGAATAGCTATTGCAAACGTTTTTAAGCAAATTTATCTGCTCAATTTCATTGAAGCCCCCTTTGTTAAAAAGGGTAAACATGTTAGAATTAATTTTTCTACACGACATATATGCATGTATCGGGAAATCCTTCAGATGCAATATTGGTTAAAATCAGTTGTTATAGGCATTAAACTGACATTCAGGAAATGTAAAAAGTATTATATTAATATGTTTGGTATTTATTAGCTTATTTTGTTGTTTTTCATTTTTCGTTTTATTGGACGATTCAGTAAGATCAATGCTACAGATGACGGAATGGTTTTGCACTCACAGGCAAACTATCATAAATTTATGTGTTCTTGTCCCATGCATACAAATAGCAAGTAGTTCAGTGGTCATCATTCATTCCATCCTAACACTTTTATTTCAGCATTCATTGTTTGGGACAACATTCCCATAAATGTTTTTCTCATTTGAACTATTGTTTTCATCTCGAAGTACTTTCAAGCGAAATCTATGGGCAGCTATTTGCTCATTTTTGAAAGACGTACGGCTAAGTATGGTACATTCAATTAGAGGCAGTTAATCGCAGTTCGGTAGTTGCCTCATTTTCAACCATACGCAACATATTTTTGTAATTACCATATATATATTTTTTTCTGTTTTTCTCTCTAACTTCAATAATTAAGTGTTAATAACTTAGTGGTGATATCAAACTCTAAAGATACAAAAAGTACTTTAAACGGAATTTATTGAAGCAGCAATAACTAAACGGTGTTCAAATCTCAGGCTGAATGTCCCCTGTTATGATTGCGTCATCTGCTATATGAATCATTTATCAGTCGTATAAATTGGGAATTGTTGTTGTGTTATCAGTCATATAAATTGGGAATTATTGTTGTCTTATCAGTCATATAAATTGGAAATTGTTGTTGTGACATTCCCATAGTGAAAGAATGCATTATCGGCATTTGGTATATATAAAACTCTTCTACTTACATGAGCAAACCTTTTCTGTGAAACAAAAAGAAAACATTACAACAACAAAAACAGGTAATTAGTTATTATCAAAGTACTTGCCAGAGTAAACACATTATATAATATATCAACATTGCTTTCATGTTTTTCAATACAAAAACAGGCATAATTCATTTTGATTAAATCAATTGTATGTACAAACAATTCATTTCAAATCACATTGGCTTTATTTCATTAAGGAACATAATGCAACTCAAAGGCGTTGTAGGGACTCAATCTAAATATAAAACGAGAGAAGTATTTGAAATTATTTATGTTGGAGACCAGGAACAAACACATGTTACATCCATTCATTTCGGTATAACACCTTTGTGGGTGTCTATTTTTTAAGTTGCTATTGTCTTCACTGAGTGCGGTTAATGTTTAGTTAATTTGGTCGCAAGGTCAATAGTTGAGTCTTTCAATAACCCGTCTGTTTCAAGGAAAGGTTAAGCATTGATTCTTAAATTTACATTTTTCCAATGAGCATGCATACCAAACGCCAAAAGCAAAAAGAAAAAAAAGAAAACACCAAAAGAATAAACACAATGTTGTTTGGCACTGAACAATTATATCCACCCCATGCCACCCCTTATGCCAATACTATCATATATATGTATTTAGTTTTAATCTGTTATGATCTACCTCGAAGTTTTGACAATCTGATGAGTATTGTAATGGAAATATTAAAGCACATTTGATGAAATAGTAACAAATCAAATCAAATCAAATATATTTTATTGTCAATTAAAGACGCCCATTACAGGCAGAATAATTACAAGTTAAATTTGGTACAATGATTACAAAATGATTACAATTATTTGAGTACAATTAAATCAATGATTACAACGAAGAGAAAAGAAAGACACACTTATGTATATTTATAAAATGTATCATGTTTCAACTTTGACAAATACAGTGATCCTAAAAAATATAGGAAACTGAATTTAAATATTCTGGTTTTTCCCCTGGTGCTTTTATGCTTTTACAATAAGAAACTGTACAAATATCTAAATTATGCCTCTGTCTTTTTACAGTAAAATATATAAACTCACTAAGTTTCTAATAGTTGTTTTCGAACAACATTTTAATTATTAATTAAATTGCTCACTTGATTAAAAATGTGACTATCTGCATTGGACATTAGCCAAATAAATTGTGATTGATATTCTAAATTGTGAAAGTTTTTGTAACTTTTAACTATGTTGAAAATAATGGAAACTCTCTCACTTTCCAAAGATTTATTTCTAAATCATGATTACTAATTCTGAATTTTGTCATCTGAATTCTCAGATTCCTATTACCTATAGCCAAATAAGGTTCAAAATATATATTTCTCTTAAAAAGTCTGTATGTTCTAAGTTTATTTCCAAATGACATATTTTTTCTGTCATTGTTTAAAGATAAATACCACAACTTACTATACTTTAATTTAAGTTTGTTTAGAATAAATCTTTTCAAGTTTGATTTCATATTAAAAACTTGTGATAAATCTATGTCTAAGTACCAGAAAAGTATCAAAATTGAGTTATTTATGTCAATTATATGGATGTTTTTAATTCAAGATTTACACTTCATTCATTTGTTTTTCAAAAATGGATTTCCGCTAATTTGTATGTTTAAAATATTAAAAATTAGCATGCATTACTCATGTTACTTACCTTTCGCCAAACCTGAAAAAACACAACACATACTCGAATATAACAATAAAGTTAAATAACTTTCAGCATATGATAAACAAAAAATAACAGTCTGTCAAACATAAACATTGATAAATGGCCCTCTAAAAATTGAACAACGTCTTAGTCAGCACTTCGGTGTTGACATGAATATCAATTATATGGTCATTTCTATAAATTTCCTGTTACAAAACTTTAACTTTTTCGATACACTAAGGATTTTCCTATCACAGGAATAGATTACCTTAGCCGTACTTGGCACAACTTTTTGGAATTTTGGGTCCTCAATGCTCTTCAGTTTTGTACTTTTTTTTATCTAAGCGTCACTGGTGAGTCTAGTGAAGACGAAAAGTGCGTCTGACGTATTAAATTATAATCCTGGTACCTTTGATAACTACTTATACATATAACATTAATCATCATTATGAGGTATGCACATATATACACAGTTTAGTAGCACTTAAATGCAATGATATGTAGTGCATTAAATGAATGTAATTTTCTTTATATTTATATTCAATTTCTGTTGATATATTAATGCATGCCTTCTAGTGATAAACAAGTTAATGGATTAGGTGCCTTCTTACAAACATTAAAGAATATATAAAAAAAAATTAAAATCACAAAAGTACTGATCTCCCAGGAAAATTCAAAACGGAAAATTCATAATCAAATGGCAAAATCAAATGACAAAACACAACAAATGAACAACTGGACAACTGTCATATTCTAACTTGGTACAAGCATTCTCAAATGTAAAAAATGGTGAATTGGACCTTGTTTTATAGCGCTTAACCTCTAATTTGTATGACAGTCGCATCAAATTCCGTTATTTTTACAACGATGCGTGAACAAAACAGACATAATCGGTAAAATACTCAAAATATGGTAACATCAGTATAACATATTTGTAAGTTATTTTCTTACTCAATGTCGTGTAATGCTTTATGAAAAAAGTAATGAAGATTAAATATATTCTTTAAAGAAAGCATTAACTTAGGGACAATCGATAATCAAATATGGAAAAACTATAACGTAATTGACAAATTTGAGAAAATGGACGAATGGCATGATTTTTTTTTCACTCTTTTTTGGCATGATTGGTTTTAAACGTTTTCATTTTTGCAAGGACAATTACAGATCCGAGATTTCAGTTTAGTTTACTGGATTTAATGAATCCAAATGTTAATCGTATCAACTGATTACTGTGAAATGCATTTTTTTCTGCTTTCATTTTTAAACTTCTATCAAAAATAATAACTATATGTTATATTATAAATAATAATAATCAACTTACTTATTCGCACTTCTAAAAAAATATAAGAAAATACACATTGTTACATATTTAATAATATTTGATACATGTACAAGTACATTAACCAAACAAATATATATACATATCATATGTCTGCACAAAAGATGCGTTACTTATAAAACCGTTGTATTTATAAAGGACAACCTATACAAACATCTATTCAAACAAACAAAAATAGAAATCATTGCCAATTCTCTAAAACAAATGTAGGTACATCTCGTACCACCCATCACTGTTTGAAAGAATTTGGAATAAGGAGCTTATTTGTTTCAAGTACAAGTAACCTTACAGATGCAAGTTTTTACATTCTTTACAAAAATATTTTTGAGACTTTTCTGATGTCAAATTGAAAGCATTTCAGAATACATTTACTATAAATATAAAGTATAGTATTTAATCATTCCAATATTTGAAATTATATAAAAGAGGGTCAAAAGACAGTTAAACTCATAAATCGAAAATAAACTGACAACGCCATGGCTAAAAAAGAAAAAGACACACAGACAAATAATAGAACACAAGACACAACATAGAAAACTAAAGACTAAGCAACACGAACATATAATTAACCCATCCCACTTCTGAATCTTACTGTTTGCGAGTATTTCATTTCAAAAATCTGAATCAAAAGAACAGTTTAGGAATTCTTTAACAATTATATCATCTCTTACCTTAAAACTGATATACTTTTGGCTAGTATAGAAGTGTTTAACAAAACCTTACTTGTAAACGGTCCGTGTATATCTGCGTCCATTCGTTTTTCGTTTTGAAATATCATAAATAAAAAACAAAAATCGAAAGTGTTTTCATTTTTTGTTTTTGATTTCTTAAAAACCGAAATGAAAAACAAAAGTGTTTTCGTTTTTCATTTTTGATTTCACAAAACAAAAAAACGAAAAACAAAAGTGTATTCAATTTATCTTTCCCACACTGTTTAATTGTCATTCAAAATATGACAATGTTGTCATTTGTCATTCATATAAAGGTCGTTAAAGTATACATGCACAGCGGTTGTCAGATCAATACTACTTTAATCGAAGATAATGTCTACGGATGCAAAAGTCTTTAGCAATCGGAACAATATGGGTGCATGAACTTTATTACTTTTAAGTTTAAATAGGTCGATCCAAGATTATTAGAATTGATTACAAAGGTCCATCTGCCAGTAGTTTACGAACTACGAGGACGATAATGTATTTTGCTTGATCAAATTTTCAAAATTTCCGCAATTTCACAGTTCAAACTTGGATATTAAAGCCTTTTATTGATTAGGCATTAGGTAGTAGTTTTGCTTATTTGTGAGGACTATAAGGTGACATTAACTAGAGGCCGTTGATGGGGGATTATGGAATTGAGAATAGTGGACAAAAAATATAAATAATAGAGACAATGGACCAAGAAATAAAATAAAATAGCTATAATAGTGGTGTTTAAATGTAATGAGAAGAGAATAATTGTCAAAAAGTAAAAAAAAAGAATAGAGAAAAATGGCCGCAAATATCAAAGAATACAGAAATTAGGAACCCCGAATCTAGACAATCATACCGGTTGCCTTAATGAACGTTAGTTTGTCTCTGGGAGATAGTTATTGGTTATCATACGGTTTCTCTTTATTTCTATGTCTATTAATTAAGAAGCGTGCTTTCATTATTTGCCAACATTTTACAGATCACATTATAAAAAAAGACTATTATTTTGCAAACTACCATAGATTTCCGGTAATTGTTCTGCATAGACCACACCACATTGGAGTCCCTGTAAACAAATTTCAAGTAGACCTCAGTTACCCATCCTACCCCATCATTACATAAAAGTTAATAAACAAATGTCTACGGAAATACTTCTGTCCGCACAATGAATAAAGGGGAGCTGGGTAGCTGATGTCTGCTGGAGAAAAAAATCAAGGTTGCTGTTTAGGTAATTTTTTTTCAAAGATAGATCCACAGTTGGGGTCGAACACCCAACGTCACCCTGACCGAAAATGTAATAAAATTTGTTCTCACTAGGTGCAAGGGGAAGCTGGGTAGCTGGGGGTCTACAGTAGAAAAATCCAGGGTGTTGTTCTGCTTAGTTTTTTTTTTCTAAAGTAGGTCTAAAGTTGAGGTCGTACACCCTACCTAACCATTACCGGACAGCTAATAAAAAAATTCTGCGGCAATACTTTTATCTGCACTAGGTGAGAACGTAAGCTAGAGATCTAGGGTCTACTTGATCAAAATTACAAGTTAATTTATAGCACGGATCAATCTTTTTTAAGCTAATAAATAATTTACTTGCCCACCATACCTTGAATACAAAACATAAACCTTTTGTCCAGTCATATTTAAGCGAAATCCACTCAGTCAGGATTCTACTTCGTCAACATTAGCTCCCCATTTACGCCAGTTAATTTTCACAATCGTAGAAATCGAAGCCATTGAAGGGATGACGCCCTGCCAATTTTGCTCTTGAAAACCGATAAATTTATCCGCATAGCACCATCACGATCCTTATATGTCAGTTGTATTTTAAAAGACAAATGTATCTACTAGCTAATGAGCATCAGTAAATCATCTTGTCTGCATTGATTCAACTTAGAATTATTGTCTAATCGGTTGTCAGGTGGAATTCTTGAAAATGCATCAATATTTAAAAAAAAATCTTATTAAATATTTCGTGGAAGGGCAGACTAGATTTTTTTAGTTATCACACACAAAAAAATATTAATTTTCGAAGATATGCATTTTCATCATTCAACTTGAAAAACTGTCGTCAAGTACTTTTAGTAAAAATAAAGCTATTCGAACACACCTACTCAGTTTTGATGATTCATTAGATAGGTATTTCACTTGACCCATATATTTCATCTTTTAGGGCCATGATATTTAGGTTATAAAGTAAACCTGTAGCTTTGATATATAAAAATGATAGAATCTGAAGCGAGATGATGTATCAAATATTCTTGCTTTGTTCGTTTTCAAGACAAAATATTCAACTCAAACACGCCCTAACATAAAAGGTGCACTCGATTTTCTCTTTTCGATACAAATGTTACCCATTTTTTTGAATTTTTTCTTCACTTGAGTTCCATGATGAAAGGGCAGACACGAAAATTACTGAACTTATAGATTGATATGTTCTCCGTCCGTGGTATTTTTTTTTCAAACAAATCGGAGGTTATGCAGTTTCTACATTCAACTTGATAGATACCCATGTCGTCGACTTGATATCTAATTGTTCTGCTTAACTATGTACTTGATAAATTAAAACCTTATGCAAATGGCGTTTTTAAAATAGAACACCTCGTAATTGAGAAGAAAATTGTCATTTTATTTGTTTCTATTAACTTTTTTTTTTTTTTGTTACTATAGTAATCATTACAGTAAGCATTAATGGCCTTCTCTAACAAAGAGCTTCGATTCTTTTGTTCTATTTCAACCGGGTTTCCGCCTGCACTAGTTCAGAGGTAGAATGTTTTGTAAAAACAGTTTTGTGTGGCAAAAAAAAGTTAAAGCACGAGTGCAACTTTCTTTTCTTTTAATGCAGAACTATTATTACTTTTCATGAACCTTTTTGACAGGATGCCGATAATAAGGAAAGCTATTTCACACAATAGTGCAATTTTGCCATCATTAAAAAAAATAAAAATTATTTACGATTCTATAAACACTCAGTGTTGACTATTTAAAATGTAAAGCGGGCAGTACGCTGTGTAATATATCGAAAGCGATTGATTTTGCCTTTATATAAATAATAATTACATAAGATGTATTTTTATTATAATTCGTTATTCTGATTGGCTAACTTCACAGCTCATGTTATTCCTCACGCAATTGCATTACACAATGAAATTCATCATTCATGATGACACGAGGTCCCACAATAGAGCGCAAAGGTGAATTTAATAAAAACTTGATAAAAATCGTGTTTTCATGATCCTAGCTAAAAAATGTAATTATAAATATTGAATGCTTCTTTTTGTAACTTCATAGGGTTGTAAAAGCGTTGACCGTGCGCACATTTTCAGAATGAAGTGCTTCCGCAATGCATACAACATGTATTTAGGTCAGCGCTTTACACCTCAATGAAGTAACAACAAAAAAAAGCATTCAATTCTTAAATGAACCAGAAATCAAATTTTAAAATTCGTTGAATAGTGTCTTTGACTGCTTATTTATATATTAAAAACTGATGATATAGTGGTTATATATTAATAAAAACATTTGAAGTACGTTTGAGTCTTATGCAATATTTTTGTTTATATATTTGAAAACTGGCTGCTACCGACTGGCTGCTTGACCCTGGTCTCACAAACTCCTCATTTTCATTACAGCCGATTACATTGAGTGTGTAAACAAAGGTAATATCTTTGGATCGCTTATTTGTAAGCTGAACTATGAAGTTACTAGGTAAGGTATACTACCCTCCTGTAGAAGGAGCCTAGTCCTACAAACATATTGATTGGTTATAAGTCGAACTAGTCTACTCTTAAAGCAGGGTAGTTTACCTAACCTAATGATACAAGCAAGCTAACAAAGGATATGCTACCTTTGCCTACACACTCAATGCAATCAGCTGTAACTTCTTTACATTACAGGTTGCAACACTTTGCCAAATCATTGGGTTCCAATAAACGTTTGGAAAATTAAGTCAATGTGCTTTCCCATAGGGTTTTATGCAGAACAATTACCGGAAATCTATTATGGAAACTTGCAAAAACAATATCAAATTCAAAATCTAACTGAACAATGAAGTTACTCACATTAAAAAAGGTTGAGACATTGAAGGCCAAATAATTTTTTTTTGTTCTTGCGTGTCTTATTATAATCAGACGGTAATTTTAGAGTTTACAAAGAAATTTAATATTAAGACAAAAATTAATGTAGCGTTTCATTGGTGAAATTAACACTACTATACAAATAAAGGATTCTCAAATGATCATGACTTTTGCTTGTAGTAAAATGATCAATCAATCAATCAATCAATCAATCAATTGATCAATCAATAAAATTGAGAATGAAAAAAAAAATGTGTCAAAGAAACAACAGCCTAAGCAAAGAGCACAGCCGAAGGCCACCAATGAGTCTTTAACACAACGAGAAAATCCCGCAACCAGAGGCGGGCTTCAGCTGGTCTCTAAATAAAAATATATACTAGTTATATGAAAATGGACGTCAGAACTAACTTAGATAAAAAAAAGAACATAAAAAACAAAGATAAGAGTCTCCTGTCTTGGGACAGGCGAAAAAATACGGCGGGGCTAAACATGCTTTGTGAGATCTCAACCCTCCCGCTATACAACTATATCTAGCTTATGTAGAATAAACAAACACACAACAATATGCACAGAAAAACTCAGTTTAAAAGATTTCCGAGTCCGATGACAAAATAGTAAAAAAAAGAAAATACACAAAATGAATATGATTCTTAAATTAACAAAGAACTACTAGCAGTAAGTGACATGCCAGCTCCAGACCCCAATTAAACATATCGAAAGAATATATAGATATAAGAAGATGTGGTATGAGTGCCAATGGGACAACTCTCCATCCAAGTCACAGTGTGTAGCAGGAAACTATTATAGGTTAAAGTACCCTCTCCAACACAAATCCTTGGCTCAAACCGAATAGCAAGTTATAAGGATCCCCCAAAATGACGTTTGTAAAACCATTTAAACGGGAAAACGAAAGGTCTAAACTATATATATAACTAGAGGCTCTAAAGAGCCTGTGTCGCTCACCTTGGTCTATGTGTTTTGGTGATGGTGATGTGTTCGTAGATCTTACTTTACTAAACATTTTTGATGCTTATATACAATTATCTCTATTTATAATGAACTTAGCCTAGTAGTTTCAGTTGAAAATATTTTGTAAAAATGTCCAAATTTATGAAAATTGTTAAAAATTGACTATAAAGGGCAATAACTCCTTAAGGGGTTAATTGACCATTTTGGTCATGTTATTATCTAGGACTGTACTTTTGATTAATAATTGATTACCAAGTTTAATAAAAACATAATGTGTGTATAGAAAACATATTAACTTTGGCTTGAAAGACGTCTATTTAATTGTTTTCGATTCGTTCTGCTCGAAAAAATTGACAAGAATAAAATCCTAAGATTGAACGCGTTCGTTCAACAATCTTATTAAAATTAATATATAATATATTAATTTTCTCATACACATAAGTAAAACGAAATCAGAGATATACCTTTTAATTAGATTAGTTCGTCTAATTTAAAAATGTAGTATTATCTAATACAATAGGCCGTTATTTTTCTCAATTGAACTGTTTCATATTTTTCAATTCATGGACTATTGTAGCCGACAATACCGTATGTTTTTCTCATTGTTGAAGATTATATGGTTGCCTATATATAATTTCTTACATTCACTACATTTGAACTTTGTTGGATAGTTGACTCAGTTGCATTAATACCAAATCTTCTTATTAAAGATTGAGGGGTGTGTGTATTTCTTTGGAAAATTTCAATGTTTTTCTCCCAGGTCACCCAGTTTGAATAGAATATTTTTTTTACATTTTGCTGACTTAGCTTGGTATATACATGTTTATTTAATATACTCATATAAATATAAAAAGGAAGATGTGGTATGATTGTCAATGAGACAACTCTCCACAAGAGACCGAAATAACACAGAAATAATCAACTATAGGTCATTGTATGGCCTTCAACAATGAGCAAAGCCCATACCGCATAGTCAGTTATAAAAGGCCCCGAAATGACAATGTAAAACAATTCAAACAAGAAAACTAACGGCCTAATTTATGCACAAAAATTGAACGAAAAACAGAAATGTAACACATAATCAAACTACAACCACTGAATTACAGGCTCCTGGTTTGGGACAGGCACATACATTTTGAATGTGGCGGGGTTAAAAACATGTTAGCGGGATCCAAAATTCAAGTCAAATTGATATTTTAAAACAACATAAAAATAAAAAAGTGTAAAAAAAATAATATTAATGTTGAAAATATTATTGTGTTTGTGAGTGGAAAACTACCTAAAATTGTAGAAATATTCAAAAGTGGCTCTCGATCGCGTTTTTGTTCTGCGACTACATTAACGGAACACCAATCAAGTAATCGATCTTCATTACTATGGCTTCAATATTCAATGGTATAAAATATCATGTTCTGCTTGTCGTAGACTCAAACAGACTTCAAGTTGGAATAGATCTACGAAGACTTAAGAACTTCATGTGTGGTTTGGCAATTGTACATGCCCACGACACCGATGTCCAGATATTGTTCGGAATATGTTTTGAGAAGTTACGATGCTACCGGACATGAAAAATTAAACTGTTACAGTATATTACAGAACACAAAACTGCATGGCTATCTTTGCTGTAAATCATAAGTTAAAAACCGGATATGGTTTACATTAAAGCTTAGAATACCAATCCCACGGCATCAAATAATTAAAAAAAAACATATGACCTTTAACATTGGAGGGCTAAACTAGCATTGAGCCGTGTCCAGGTCCTAAATAGAAAATAAAGATATGTGGAGTAAATGTACACGGGACAAAATAGCACACAGTATATAGAAAAAATACAAATTATTAATGAACAGGGCGTTTATTCCTGTTCTTCATCTTGAAAGGAGCTGGAGGGTCTTCAACGAGGACTTAGACCATTGATCCTCATTATACAAAAGTAACATAGGTTAGTGCATCGGACTACAAAAACATTAAGTTCCTGGTTCGATCCCCGTTCCGGGGAGAAAATTTCCAATCCACTATTAATAAACATGTTTAAAGTAACAATAGCCACACACTTGACTTTGTGGATTACGTTTTTTTTTTCTTCATCCTACATATGTCTTTTGATATTGTTCATACATGTAAATACTAGAAGTCTTACACTGTATCTATATATTTTGCTCCAAATTAAACACACGAAAATAAAGTAAACATTTGAAATTAAAACGCCAAAATCGCGAACATGTACGACAATATCGTTGTTATTATTGGGGAAAATAATTCATGTTATCTTCTGTATATTGGTTACAACCATATACATAGGGAAATCTACAAATAAATACTTGATATAATTTGGAAACAACACTATACAGTTTAACTGTATTGTCAACTTTCTGGAATTGCTAAGATAACACAACATGAACTTTTATTCGTCCGACAATAGATTAATAACATGTACTACAAAAGATTGAAATTTATTTCATACGATTTCTATAAATAATAAATAATCTATTTAAAAAGTGATTTTAAAAATTTTATTTCATATTTTCTTTCAGCTTTGAAAGATGATATACGGAATTTTTGATATTGCATCCGTTTTCTATGAACGTGTTTTCTCGCTACTATTGTTCCAAAATTAAACATTTTAATTGGAAAAAGCACCAAAATAACACACACATAAAAAAAAGTAAAAAAAAAAACCAACAGATTCCTTTCTACAGAAAACCGCAAAAATACCCTGATGCAAAAATTTCCCAATTTACGGTACAAGAGTCATACTTTAGAATTACTAAAAATTCCGTAAATTATTTGTACATACATATATTATCAATTCGTATATTTTAACAAATTTGATTCGTTTAGGGATAGTCACATGTTAAACTATATTTTCGAAGGTAGAAAGAAAACGGCGGATAGCAAAAACCATATTGCACAGAGCATATTGCACGGTTATTTTTAGAATATTTAAAAACCGATTTACTTTGTGACGTCATATAATGAATTTCAGGATATCGTTAAACGTTTTGAAACAAAAGTACATCTGCTATTGATTCCATTTCTTTGATGTTCTTTTGTCATTGTTGACAGTTTTCGAAATCTTTTCGATGAACTTTGATTAATTAGTGCAGACATTATATGTAATGCTTTCTGTTCCTCTTCCTGCACAAGCTTAACAAAACCATGGACTTTTTTATCAATTAGTTTTTTTCCAGTAATTGCCCTCTTCCGTAATGGTCTTGATGACGGTAAGCTTTTGTGTACTTTTCAATTGTGTTTACGTTTTGACTCGATGTTGTTTCCTTTAATACAATATCCTTGGCAAGTTCAGATCTAAAGTTTTTAGTTGATGTAGTAAGGTATGTCATCAAATGGCGACTGTGCTTCTCGACGGAGCAAATTCTACAGACAGGAGTATCACAATCCTGACAGTAGAACAAGAAACATTCCTTGTGTTCCGTGCAAAGAAGTTTTTTTCTGGTTGAATTCTCGTCCGCTATAAAAGTTTGGTTTTTACAAGACTTTGTGCGTAATTGAGATAATTTACCACTTCCACAAAATAACTGATCACACTGCTGACAGTACTGTTCACCTGGTCCCCCAGTACATATTTCACAAGTCGATGCCGGAGCTTGGGCCATGTTATATGTTTGAGTGACTACTTACAGTTACCTTTTACCTCATTCTGTTATCTTCTAGGTGTAGTCTGGAAAAGACTTTCCTGTCGTGGAATACAAAATATTTATCTAATATACGAGGAAACAGAAAAGAAGTAATATATTAACGTATTTATATTTTCTGAGTGTCTCACACAATTAATGTTTTCGACCGTTCCGATTGATAAATGAAAACATTGAAATTTGACGATTGGACGCCATCTTTGTCAATGAAAACAAATTAGCGCGGCGCGATTAGTATTCAAATTTTAACGGTACGGGACCGAAAAAATCCGATATTTGAGAAAAAAAAAGTCACCCACCTCCTAAAATCGAAAGGTGGTCGGCTTTCAAAAGAAGGTGGTCGGCACACAAATGCCGAATGGAAAACACTGAGTTCTACTATGTCTTAAATCAAATACTTTGTATTTCTGCTGAATGTTTAAAAACATTCCTTAAAATAGAAGTTAGAGTAAAAGTTGTATTAAAGTGTTGATACTTACAGTAGAACGTCAACCATTGTCAACGGTTAAGAAGGCTTATAGTTTTTAATCTGTATCTAATATAAACTATTATAATGATATATTCCTTATGCCACTTACTGATTCTAAATGAGTCTACTTATATCATCAGAGTAGTTCATTATTAACAATCAAACAATTATCGGATAATTAATTCAATGTCTTTACCTGTCTACCTTCAATTAAGAGATGAAAGATACGTTTTTAATTTTAGTGTACGCATTGATGTATTTAAATATCATTGTATTTAAGATACATAATGTATATCCATTTAAATTTGACTTAGAATACCGTATACACTATCATGTATAATTGGCTTTGTTTGATATAATAAACCTTATGTTGCCAGATATAATGATTTCAATGACATAAACACGAAATATATCCATCAAATATGTATTTCCTTTGCATATATTTCTTTTTACATTGTACATATATAGACGATTAAACTAAACTACCAATTATCTTCAGTTTTTGAAGGTTTTCTTATACACAATTACATTTATATCAAAGTAAAATTAAGAATTGGACTTTTTAAATTTGTCAAAAAGACAACAAACACACCAAAGCGCATTAAACAGCCGAAAGCCACAAATACTTCTGCTGTTCCCTAAACAAACACTCGTTCTAAGTCCGTAACAAATGGAATCATACTAAATTCGTAAACCTAATGAGACTATTTACCTGATTTGTTATCACATAAGCAACACGACGGGTGCCACAAATGGAGCAGGATCTGCTTACCCTTCTGGAGCACCGATATTTTGGTGGGGTTCGTATTGTTTATTCTTTAGTTTTCTATGATGTGTCATGTGTGCTATGGTTTATCTGTTTGTCTTTTTTCAGTTTTGGCCATGGCGTTGTCAGTTTATTTTCGATTTATGAGTTTGACTGTCCCTTTAATATCTTTCGTCTCTCTTTTTTTAGCTATATTTACGAATGATGTCCTTATACCGATGATAAAATTTTGTAAATGTTTTGACTAGTTTGTGATATCGGTGTAATAATTTGTGAGAAAAACATAAATTTCTCTCGTTAAAATCTAAAACATTGATGCATACACGAGCGAATCGTACAAATTTAGATATATAAAAACTGTAAGATGGTGACAAGGGAATGTCACCATTTAAAAATAGATAATTGACGAAAGAAAATGAAAATTCATCTCTTTTGTCACAGATTTTAGTATTAAGCTTTCCGTGAGTGATATATATATATCAAGATCGAGGAACAGGAAGTGGTCATTGTTACGCAGGCAGGTTAATGCAGTTCAACAAAAAAATAGCAATTATTTTCGGTGTTTGCATCGCAATCTAAATCTGACGTCATTTTCCTAACTATTCGACACGTGATTGGCTAGAACGTTACGTCGACGTCAAATTTGAGCTTGTCACCAACAGCTGATCGGGCACCTTGTTATGATAGAAGTCAGTGTCTTCAGTTCGACAACAACACGTTAATATAGATGTGGGTTGCTTATATTTTGAGGTACGTTAGTTTTAAATTATTTTAGCCTTCTTCCGAGGATCTTGGATATTCATTTCATTCACGATTATGAATGAAGTCTGAAGAGAAAGCTGCATGTTTACTTAAAAAATGTGGTTATTTACAAGTTTCGATGTCAACATGATGTGGGCAGTCTGTTGAAACTTCCTTTGAATTAATTTTTCACGTTAACACTATTTTACTTGCTTATAAACAAACCAATCTTTATTGACTATTGACTTTATAAATATAATTTCACGTCGACAGTTTGAAGACTGACCAGTGATGCATTCATGCGGGGATCTCAGTGGTCAGAAACCATGATCAACCATGCAACGAAAGGAGTAGAATTTGTAAAAATGTCCGAACAACATGCCGGTTGAGGCCCGTCACTTTCACCTATGCCTTTATCCCCCCACCCCTTAATAATTAGTCTCGTATGCAAACACCTTAACATTTTCTTTAAATATCTATCAGGTATATTTGTACCTGAATCTTAAAATCGATTGCATGTTAAATCATTTCTTATTCCAATTTATAACATATTGTAGAAGTAAAACAAAGAATTATTCAAAATATATGCTCTGTGCATCATACTTATGCCTCAGTCTGTATTTAATAACATTGTGTAAGCATTCACATGAGATGTTATATGTGAGAAATATTATTTATTATCATGGCCATAATCTATTAACAACTTAAAGTTTTCATTTATGGTTTTAAATCTGATGCTAAGTCATTATAGTATCATTTTAAATCATCCTTTTTAGTGTACATTTGAATTTTTTGTCTTTATTAAAAAAAAATTCTTATCTTTTATTTTTATATATATAGACATCATGGACATAAGATTAAATTAAATATGTACTTTTAATATTGATTCACTATAATAATGTGTATCTGAAGTATATGTGTGTTTGTGTAAATCTTTTTTCAAATTTTGACACACTTGTTATAAAACAATTTACATCAACAGATCAATCTTAATTGTGTAATTGTTGTAAATTCTTTTGCAGATTGATTTACAACTGGCACATATAAGTTGACAGTTAAATAAAGAGTGTAGTTTCTATGATATGAGGTCTACACAATTACATGTAAGTATTAATTGTATTATAATGAATGATTCCTGCTAGGGTCCTTCAGTTCTATATTTTATATACCATTTTCTATATTAATCTTTATCTGTTTTGCTCATTATTCTCTATTCTTTGTATTTTAACACACCATGATGGCATCATTCTCTTTTATTATCAGTGTTTTCTTAATCTTTATGTCTCAGCCTTTAAATTTTGCACTTTTGCCCATAGGGATTATAACATGATTGGTGTATCTATTCTGTAAACACCATCCAGACCCTCAGTTTATGTGAATATATATAAGTTATCTGGTGTATTTACACCCACCCAATATTGATTAAGTCATATTGATTATTAATAACAAATTGGCAAAGCAATGTGATGGGTAAATATCAGTTAAAGTAAGTTGTACTTACAAACTTTATTGTACTTTTACAGACAATTCATCAATTAAACTTTGTGTCAAGTTTTCTTTTAATTCAATAATAATTAAGGAATACACAAATGTGACAATTTTGACTGAAGTTTTCTATTTGTATCATAATATGAATACCAATTACTTTTAAATGCCATTAATGGTTTACATATTTTTTTCAGTACATGCATGAAGATGACTTGGAGGCAATGGTGTCATACATGTTAGTTTTAACTATAATAGCCTAACTGAAATTTGAAAAAAGTTATCAGAGGAAAAGAGTGACCACTTCTTTCTTATGAAGATCAACACACACAAGGAAATTATCAGACAAATTGTAACCAATTATGGGGGCAGTATTAGATATATGCATGAAAAGAAAGTGAAATCAATATTTTTTTTAGATAAAAGCTTTTAAATGATATAACAAAAATATTAAAACAGTGCTGAATATGAAAACCCCATGCCATGTCACATGTAACTTTTGGAATGCAGAGATTTTCAGTATTACAATAAAAGGAATGATTTGATTACTGTTAAAACTGACTCTGGAACATTCAAGACAAAGAAATAAAGAAATAAAAACATGAGAGGAAATGACTGTGCACTTCTTTTTTGAAGGATCAACACACAAAAGGAAATATTCATATCATTATGCATCATGTGCAGTAGTTGAGATAATTTTGGATATATACATAAAGCTGTGAACTAAGTGATAATTATAATTCAAACACCATATGTGGTACCTGCATGTACTTACTGGTATATATATTGTAATTCACAACATTTTACATGGATATATAGGAATATTCTTTGCATGATACATGTGAAATAAAAAAAAGACAAGTATAGGAATAAAGAATTATCTATAGCTAGTACAGCATTATCATATGAAAACCAGCAGGATGATACATGTATATGTCTATACATTTATTGTGGATCATTGAAACCTACAAGGAAGTATTGTATGCATTGTTACAAGGATTATTAGTTTAAATTCAATGTGACATATTCAAATTGCATGCCTTTTGTTTTAATTTTGAGAAAACTATTTGAAATGAATGAAAAATTATAAGTTTCTTTGACATTGAAACCTTTGAAATAGTCATATTTGTATGTAATAGGCAGATAATACTCATACTGAACTCAAGGCTTTCACATGCATACAACTTTATTGAATAAACAAATAGATTTATCTCAAGGAAATTTCTTTTTTTAATGTTTTTTTTTTCTATAATAATTTACTGTTTTGTAATGGAAAAAGTGCAATGAATGAATGATGCACGTTCAAAAAATGAACATAGCTCTAGAAATTATTGCTTATAGCTGATATAGTTTTAAAAAAGACCAATTCACACATGTGATGTGAAAGTAACTGATCCTTATAATTCAGTGAATTAATTAAAAATGTTTTTAAATAAAAAAAACATTGAAAAAACTTTAATAGGGCTGAATAGATACATATTTCTCATAAAACATGAGTTTGATAGAAGGGGCTACATACTTCCATGCACTAGTGCTTGTTTTAAAAAGTGTTTTCCCTATCAGGAGAATCTTTGTTTTAGAAATACTGTTATGCCGTTCGTCATCACGTTATTTCACTATGCTAAACCTTGGTAATCTTAAAGTCGTAAAGACCCTATGATATTCAAATTTAAAGAAGGAAGCAAGATACTATTATTTGAAATCGGCAGATATGAAACACATATGTTTAGAAATGAACATTTGGTTACGAAAGCCCTCACAAAGTATAACGTCAGAGTATCCCCCCTTTTTGTCTCTTCGTATGCATGGTGATTCTTTAATATTCATGAACAATTCAAGTATGAAAATGTGAAAAAAAACATTATTTAACATCTTTAATGTGTTTATCTCTAGTCAGAAACTATCGAAATGTCGATTATTTCTTTCCCTGCATTTTTACACCGAAAAGGGGAATAATGGATCTGAATCAATTCAGTGTTTAAATGTCGCCGAGTAAGGACTTGCATATCATTCATCTATAAAGATCGCATTGGCACACCCCGTTAACATTTATTGATCTCTTTAAAACTTTGCATATTTATTCTTGAAAAGCTCAGGAATACGAAGATTACTGTTTCTTGTTTTTAAAATGAATATAACATATCTAAAATTGGTAAAATAGTTGACTTTTGGTGGGGCCACGGTTGGATTGTATGTCATTCCTGTTATTTTTTATTATAAAAGGGCACATTTAAAAAATGAAACAGCTGTTACGGGAACGATAACATATTTGTCAACCAAATACAACTTTATTTTTATTCATTTGTCTAGTTCTATGGGGTGTGCCAGGCTCTTGAAGTTGGACGTACACACGCCATCTTTGAATGCTGTCATTTACCATGGCAACCAGATGGAGGGTTCTGAGACACCAGAAATTAAAACTTTGGATAATATTAGGGATGATAAAAATAAGTTCTGGGTATGAAAGTTTCTAGACAAAAATTCTAAATAATTTCAAATTTCATTGATTTTTACATGAATAAATAGCCGATTTACTCTCGAACAGCATTAACCTACCTGCGTTTTTAAGACAATTCGTTATACTGGTGCGTTGTTAACAAAAAATAACAACTAGCATATCCTATTATTAATATAACAAATCAAAGTCTCTGTAATAACAAGTTCAAACAAATTCATTTCACATTTACCAAAACACTGGAAATGATGGTTGAATAATTGAGTAAACAAACCTCATGCAGGTATTAAAGTAGAGATCAATGTGGTAATCATTCTAACTTACCTAAAATAATGACCTTTGTATATGTATTTCTTTTGCGATTCTGGTTGCCTGAAATATGATTATTCAGACTATTATCAATATCTTTGCAAACAATATACCGGTATTTGTACACTGTGACTTAGACAAGACGTAAATGACACAACCGTAGTTTGTGAGGAAACAAAATGTGAAAAGATGTACAACGAAACATGGATGTAAAACCACATTATTTCTTATAAAATGTTAAGCCTTTGAAACTGATGATATCGTATTGGTGTTTTCTCATTTTTTAAATCCTAACAGTTGTTTATAAATGTTGATATTCACTTTATGAAAATTTTGATAGATATTTGTCCCATTGTAAACGCTACTAAACCTCTTTTTATATACAGATACTAGAAATTCATTCGACGAATCTGAATGCCATACATACATAAAAATCAAATATCTCGAAAAGGAGCTCCATGACATATTAATATATTTAGCTTATTTTGTTTCTTAACGATTAAAAGTATCAATTTTAAAATCTTGATGAATATCTGTATTTTTCAAATTTTGTAGACTTCCGCTCTTTGCCATTACCTATCATATGAGTAATGTATATTATAAGTAAGCTACTGCTAAACCAATACTAGACCAAAACATTTCTTATACCAAAATAAGTGTTCGAAACTAGTCCTTGCTAAACAATCTCAAGCAACATTTTCTTTCCTGGTGTCAATAGTATCAATCATGAAAATATACCACTGTTATCACACATCCATTCAAACACATGCTCTGTCTGCATTTGATATATACGTTAATAATCAACATGTGTACGCTAGTGTATAAATGGTTTTGCTTTTTATACTGTTGTTTGTCTTTTGGTGTTTTATATGTATGGTTGCCATGATGTAGTTGGTTTATTTTTGACGTATGCGTTTTAATGTTCCCTATGACTTCTGTTGTTTGTGTTTGATTTGGGACTTTCCTTTTTGAATTTTTCTCGGAGTTCAGTAGTGTTGTGTTTTTACTTTTTTTTGATACAATTCGAAATTAGAGGGAATTTATGTAGTTAAGGAATCATTTGTCATACCGATATTTAGCACCATAGTTATTCTTTTTCTCAAAATCGATAACTTACCGAAACTTCAACTCTCCGAATAGGTTGTCTATATCTGTGTCTGCAGTCTTTTTCTTTCTGTATGATATAGAAGACCTATCGCAATCTAGTTTTAAATCTATGTTGTCCAAATCAACTTTAAGTTTCTTTAGCTTTTGTAACAATAGTATTTCTGCTATTGGTTCCATTTCTTTTATGTTCTTTTGCAAGGTTTGACAGTTTTCGTAAACTCCGCGATAAACTTTGGTCAGTGCAGTTATAGTTTGTAAAGCTTTCTTTTCCCCATCCTGCACTTGATTAACAAAATCATCAATTTGTTTTTATTTTTTCCAGTAATTCCTCTCTTCAGCAAGACTGCTTTGACTTCCTCACGGTAACCTTTAGTGTAATTTTCAATTTTGTTTACGTTGGTTGTTACCTTTAATTCAATATCCTTAGTAAGTTCATATCTAAGTTTTACAGTTAATTTAGTCAGATCTATCATCTAATCCCACTGCGTTTGTCTACAGAGCAAATTCGACAGACAGGAGTATGACAATCCTGACAGTAGAATAAGAAACTTTCTTTGTGGTCCACACCAAGAAGTTTTTCTTCCTGGTTGATATCTCGTCTGCTTACAAAAGTGTGGTTTTTACAAGACTTTGTGCGTAATGAGATAATTTACAGTTTTCGCAAAATAACTGATCACACTGTTGACAATAATGTTCACCTGGTCCACCACTACATATTTGACAAGTCAAAGCTGCAGCTTGGGCCATTTGTTTTTCTATTTAAAGATGGTGCAATAGTCACCTTTGTTTAGTTAACGTATCAGTCAAGCGTTTTCGGGATAAACTAATCTATAAGTAATCTATGTAAATGAAAACATTGACATTTGACGATTGGACGCCATCTTTGTCAACGAAAAAAAATCAGCGAGGTGCGATTAGTATTCAAATTTAACGGTACGGGACCGAAAAAAATCCGTAATTTGAAAAAAATGTCGACCACCTCCTAAAATCGAAAGGTGGTCGGCTTTCAAAAGAAGGTGGTCGGCAGACCAGTCTCAAATGCCAAATGGAAAACACTGAGTTCTACTATGTCTTAAATCAAATACTTTGTATATCTGCCGAATGATTAAAAACATTCCTTAAAATAGAAGTTAGAATAACAGTTGTATTGAAGTATTGATACTTACAGTAAAACGTCAATGGTTAAGAAGGTTTGTAATGTTTAATCTGTAGCTAATATTATAATAATATATTCCTTATGTCACTTAATAAGTCAATTACTGATTCTAAATGATTCTACTACTAATATCATCAAAGTATTTCATTATTAACAATCAAGCGAAGATCGGATAATTAATGCAATGTCTTTACCTATTTAGCTCCAATTAAGAGATGAATGATACGTTTTTAATTTTAGTTTAAGCATTGATGTATTTACATATTATTGTACTTAAGATACATATGTATATTCATTTATATTAGACTTAGAATACTGAATACACTTTCAAGTATAAATGGCTTTGTTTGGTATAATAAACCTTATGTTGCCAGATATAATGATTTCAATGACATCAACACGAAATATAGCCATCAAATATTTATTTCCTTTGCATATATTTCTTTTTACATTGTACATATATAGACGATAAAACTTAACTACTATTATCCTCAGTTTTTGAAGGTCTTCTTATACACAATTACACTTGTATAAAAGTAAAATTAAGAATTATACTTTTTTAA
Source organism: Mytilus galloprovincialis (assembly GCA_037788925.1). NCBI lineage: Eukaryota > Metazoa > Mollusca > Bivalvia > Mytilida > Mytilidae > Mytilus > Mytilus galloprovincialis. Next base: position 82,744,045 of record CM075336.1, on the reverse strand, counting down.
TTTGTCAAAAAGACAACAGCCCCACCAAAGCGCATTAAACAGCCGAAAGCCACAAATTTTTCTGATGTTCCCTAAACAAACACTCGTTCTAAGTCCATAACAAATAGAATTATACTAAATTCGTAAACCTAATGAGACTATTTATCGGATTTGTTATCACATAAGCAACATGACGGGTGCCAGATGTGAAGCAGGATCTTCTTACGTTTCTGGAGCAGCGAGTTTTTGGTGAGGTTCGTGTTGTTTATTCTTTAGTTTTATGTTGTGTCATGTGTGCTATGGTTTATCTGTCTGTCTTTTTCAGTTTTAGCCATGGCGTTGTCAGTTTATTTTCGATTGATGAGTTTGACTGTCCCTTTGGTATCTTTCGTCTCTCTTTTTTGAGCTATATTTACGAATGATGTCCTTATACCGATGATAACATTTTGTAAATGTTTTGACTAGTTTGTGATATCGGTGTAATAATTTGTGAGAAAAACCTAAATTTCTCTCGTTAAAATCTGAAACATTGATGCATACACGAGCGAATCGTACAAATGTAGATATATAAAAACTGTAAGATGGTGACAAGGGAATGACACCATTTAAAAATATATAATTAACGAAAGGAAATGAAAATTCATCTCTTTTATCACAGATTTTAGTATTTAGCTTTTCGTGAATGATATAGATATCAAGATCGAGGAAACGGCAGTGGTCATTGTTAGGGTTAGCTTTATTTAAATTAAAGTAAGTTCAACCGGATAAATGTCTTTAGTATGCATACTAAAACGTCATTTTGGAGAGCCAAAATATCATCCAAATATTTAAAAGTATTATTAAATTTGTTTATCAGGTTTTCGTTTCAATGGATCTTTGCTGATTTTTGTCATAAATTGGAACTCATAGCAATAGTTTGTTTGTGTTTACAAATGATCGAAAATTTTGTTTTGTTCTGGAATTCCATGGACTGTTATTCAATTAAAAGGTTCTTGTGCAGGGACTGTCCATTTGGAATTTTCCTCGGACTCAGTGTTTTAGTTATTATACTTTTAGTTCAATAAGCGTGTTCAACCGACTGTCAAGTGTGTGGAAAAAAAGAACGATATATTAAAATATACTACGTTTGAGTTAAATATCATAGATTGATTGAGTTTGAATTTTTAGATTTTGATTCTAATAGATAACAAAAGAATCATTTGGTACTGTTTTGAAAGTAATGGAATGAAATACCACTGCTCTATCCGATTCGCCAAAAACAAACCTTGGAGTATAATACCACCAAATCACGGTACGTCATATCCGGTTGTATACGAAAATGGGTCGAAAAGAAATATTCCCTTGAATTTGAAGCTGTAGTTAATTAATCCTACATTTTATTGCAGTAAAATATTTCTATGTCATAAACATATGTCTTGGGTATTCCTTTATTTGGAATTTCTATAGAATATTTTGTAATCTTGAGGTTACATGGTGACTAAAGCTTGTACACAGATAAAATAAGGGGAGAAATTTGATTGGTTAACTTCCAGTGATGGTTACTATCTTATATGCAATGATATTTATGTGATTTTTTTCTATATTACTGGACAGGATAAATCTTAACTCCTACCCAAGTATTTGTTTATTTGAAAAAAAAGATAAACTCTACACATTTTTTTGAAAAGTGAAAATTTAACAAAGACTCATAGTCTCATAATCAATGGTGGTATTACACCTAATAGTCTATGTCAGTGCAGCCTTTGTTCTTATTTAAAAAAAAAACGATATTACCCACGAAATCGGGGGCATTTGGAGCGTAGTTAAAATATGTTCACTGTTGTAGGATGATTTTTCGTAAAATAAAAATTATAACAGGGAATTTCAAGATGGGTATCAAAAGTATCTCAAACAGGACTTGATACCAGAAGTATTTTTTTTTACACCAGTTCAAATTATTGAACGTGAATTCCATAGTTTTTTTTAATAATTTTCACATGGCATAGGTAGCTACATTCGTCAATTGTATCTGTTGCTAACGCTATGAATAAATTTCAAAGATAACCCAGTCCGTGTGAATATTCTTAACAAATCCATGACTTGCAAGAATTATTTCTTAAATTAAACATGATTATATACCGAAATCGGATTTCTATGGTTCTCAGGGTTCACAGGAACGTTACATACCGGTTGAAGTAGGTCAGATACTTAAACATTGTGTGTAATCGAGTTAGGAATAACGAGGTTTTGGGAAATCTACCAAAATTAAGTGTATGTTCAAACAATTTCGAATGAGAGTCATGTTTATGACTTAATAGTCCGTCCGATACTGGGCACAATTATCGTTGTCTTTCCAAAATAACCCAAAGGAAATACTCATAAGCGAGAATGACAAATGCGACTATGCATGTTACCTTTATGACACAATGGGAGAAAGAGACGCGACACAATGCATGACAACTTTTTAATTAATAGTAAGGAATCAAATATCTATATACCAACAACACTTTAATGATTCAACAAGCTCTCATTTTTATATGGGGAAAAGGTTACCTATAAAAAAATCTTAACATTAACATATACATGAAATATTGGATGATCGTGAAGTCTGAATAGTGTCCATGTTGTCCTGTGACTGTTTTGCTGAGTGTGAGTTTGTATTGCTTTCAGACGTGACACGGTACTTTCCCATTCCAAATTAATATGTTGGGTTTTGATGTTGTGTTGGTTGTCATATTTCTTCCTTTATATTGATAATGTTTCGTTTGATATCTATAATGTGTATATTTTGTCTTATCGTAAGCATTGTGAGATTGTTCATGTTTATGATAGATGAATAAACAATATTCGTCTTCAAAAATATTTTGTTTTTTGGCAAATTAAACAAAAACACGGCGGGTGCCACATGTGGAACAGGATTTACTTACCCTTCCGGAGCACCTGAGATCACTCTTATTCTTTGGTGGGGTTCGTGTTGTTACTTCTTTAGTTTTTTTTATGTTTTGTCATGTGTACTATTGTTTGTCTGTTTGTCATTTTCATTTTAAGCCATCTGGTGTTTTTCGTCCCTCTTTTAAGTCCACGGCAAGTTCAAACAATAAAATGGAGATAATGTATATATTCATAAACTATCTGAGAACCGGCTTTTGTTGAGGTCGTGTCGTTAGGTCTTTAGTTTTCTGTGTTGTGTTTTGTATACTCTTGTAAATATGTAGATATTTTTTTTCGTTTTGCCATAATTATGTCAGCCTGTTTTCGACTTATTTCTTTGTGGTCATTCATCTTTTAAACCAAATAGTAATTTCCAGTTTTTGTTTTCAACACAAAGGAGCTTCTTGTGAAGAATTTAGCATTCCGCTATTAAGACAATGTCATATCACTGAAAGTTTCACAGTTTGGGGTTATGTTGAATGCATTTATCCCATTCATCTTGAAATAATAGTGAAGCGGCGGACAGGACAATTTTAGAAATTTAAATTACCTTAATACCTCATGGAATTTTAATGTCTTAAATTGCCTCTCGATTATCAAGCTTCAGAAAAATATTTGTCGTAAATATCAAATCTGGTACAAATGACGTTGTAAACAGCCTTAACTGACGTTACCCAACTTACAACGAATACCTCACTGTTGATTTTGTAGACAAATCTCATAACTTACCCATTCTAAAAATAATTTGTAAACGAAATTGACAAATACAGTTACTCTGGAACTTCATAAACTATATTTTGGATTTTCGATCTGATTCTATTATTTAATTATTATGCTTTCCTTTAATTGAGGTTTGAGTTTGGCCAAATTATGTTAATTTAGATATGTGGGTTACTTCGAGTTTTATATAAAACTAAATCCTCATTTGCCTAACTGGATGACAAAATCACGTGGTTTTTTTTTTGTCGGTTGTATTTCTTTTCCAAAATATATTATCATCTATTTTATCTTTAATCCTAGTCCATTAAAATGCATCCACCGTTACACCATTGTGTACTGCTTTGAACTTATGTTCATATGTTTTTACATAAGTTTTATTCATCATGTGTTTTGCTGTTCTTCATACATGTACATTAAAAGAAAGGAAGATTCAATAGCAATTTTATTGTGTAATTATTGACTGTTATATCTATCCTTTTAAGAAGGTGCAGTAGCAGTAATTGCTTCATGTAAGTTTATTCTTATTAAATCTAACAAAAACCTATTTCCACAGAAAAAAATCAGCTCTACCATCAGTCCGCTAACCACTAGAAGGAAATAAAATAAAAGTAATGCATCAAACATATCCGTTTTAATTCTGCAGTTAGTTAACACTTTGGTTTTATCATATATATCTATTATATAGTCATTTTCAAATTTACTGTTTGCAAAAGTATAGATTATTCCAAATAATAGGGACGTTCTTTTCCCAGGCAGAAAACCCTAGCCGTATTGGGCACAACTTTTTTGAACTTTGTGTCTTCAGCATTGTTCAACTTTCTACTTGTTTTGGCTCTCGAACTTTTTTCATCTGAGCGTCACTGGTTAGTCTTGTGTGGACGAAACGCTCGTCTGGCGCATTAAATTTCAAACCTGTTGCCTTTTGTTAGCTATTATTCGTGTGTTTCTCTGTCCTATATGTTCTCCTATTTATTTGTATTGTAGCTTGTCATGTTGTGTTGTCATTTTAAGGTTATATTTAACATTGCAATTAAAACGGAAGGTTTGACATGCCACAAAACTAGGTTCAACTCACCTTTTGTATTCTAAAAATTTATTGTACCAAGTCGTGAAAATGTAACATTTTAGTTCGTTTCTGTGTGTGTTACATTTAAATGGTGTGTTTCTGTTGTGTCGTTTTTTTCCTCTTTTATTTGATGCGTTTCTCTTTGTTTTAGTTTGTAGTCCGGATTAGTTTTTTTGTAATCGATTTATGAGTTTCAAACAGCGGTATACTACTGTTGCCTTTATTCACACAATGATAATGGAGTAGTATTTGCTCTCTTTTTCTTCTGTACTACCCGGTTTGTTTACCCTATATTTGGTACGATTTGTGTTGATCAACCTTTAATTTCTTTGGCCTTCTTAAAGTAACATGAGAAATGCATGTAGCTGCTATGTAAAGTTCAAGCATTTTTTACAAAAATCTAGGACTCTTGGTTACAAACTATTGTCCTGCTTTTGCTTCAAACATGATACGGTGTCGCCATCCGATTTTTGTTTGCACAAATAATGTTTTTGTGTTTTAATTTTGTGAATTGCAAAACTTTTGGAATAGGATTTGAATTTTGTTTTAGAATCGTGTCAAATCCTTATGTAAGACAGTTATTGAATATCCGTTGTTCCAGAACTGTGGACTATTGAATATAATTCTATAATTCTATAAAGGGATATTAAATATGTTTTTTCTTATTAATTCCTTACACTCAAAATGACCGTATATGTTGTACTTTTCCAAAGTTACATAATGTTAAGGAATGCAATAAACAAATTCACACAACTTTGTATTTTTAAGAAATAGTACATTGCATAACGTTCATGTCGACAGTTCTTTGTGTTTTTCACGAAGTCTACTCGTTCATTAGATATAAGACGTATGTAAACTAACTATACCTTTAAAAGTTGCAAATTAATGAAGACAAACCATATTGATGAAAGAATGCGTGTTTTTATGGTATTTCTAAACTATGTGACGTATAATTTTTTTGCTGACGTCAGACACGTGAAGCTGTCAATGCGTTTTTAATTTGAAAGATGCGTTTGTGCTTTTTTGAAAAGTTGTTTGTTTTAAGATTGTAACACAGTGATGACTGATGTACCAATATTTTGACTTACTTACTATTTTATTTAGTATGTCTTTAGTTCACGCATCGTTGTGAATATATCAGAATTTGATGAGACTGTCGTACAAGTGAGAGGTTAAGCGCTATAAAACCAGGTTCAATTGATAATTTTCTACCAAGTCAGGACTATGACAGTTGTTGTCCATTCGTTTGATGTGGTTTGTCATTTGAGTTTGCCATGTGATTAGGGCCTTTCCGATTGAATTTTTCTCGGAGTTCAGTATTTTTGTGATTTTATCTTTCTGACGATCCAATGCATGTTTATACGATGAGTTAGTGGTTAATATGATTGTATGCATGATATAAAGACTAATATTTATTATACAATGCAGTTAATTTTCTAATAAAATTAAAAAAAAGTTTGTCATGTTTTTTTCTCCATAATCTTGTTAATTAAGACGGAATTAAGATACATAACATTGCACACACATGCACACTAACACCAAATAGTTGAAAGTTTCTCTTTAATAAAAAAAACACCCTGCTTTTTTAATGTAATATCATTTACCAATCATCTATAGCATCATGATTATCTACATATTTTGTTTATTCTGGCAACAAAGGTTTCTTTTGGCATTAAAGGAGCACCTGAGATCAACCCCATTTGTGATGGGATTAGTGTTGGTCAGTCTTTAGTTTTCTATGTTGTGTATTATGTGTATTTTGTTCTCTTATTTGTCTGTTTGTCTTTTTTCTTTTTTGTCCATGGCGTTGTCGGGTTGTTTTCGATCTGTGAATGTAACTGTCCATCTAGTATTTTTCGTCCTGTTCTATATATTTTGTATGCGTACTTATTATTGTCTGTTAGATTGTAGTCTATGTAGTCTGTTTAACTTTTTTAGCCCCAACTTTTTTTGTCGACTAATAATGTCCCTCTGGTTCCTTTTGCCTCTTATTTGGCAATATACATATAACTATTTTTACAAAACAATGTTTTTGTCATATTACTTTCCCTAATGATCTTAATTAGACAGCCTTCATAAACACAAAAATGTACAATGATTTGCAATTAAAACAAAATATAATCTGTCTGTCTTACTAGAATAAAACAGAAAACAGATTTTATAATGTATTATTAGAAATATATACTCTATATCATAGTTCAAAATTACGCATCTACTCTCAGATTGAATAGAAACTTAACACGCGACGATTAACCTTATCTCTTAACAGTTTTTTTTTTAAATTTATTCTGTGAACGTATACATATAGATTCTTACATTAATACCAGTGGATTATCGGATTTATTCAATCGAGATAGTTAAAATATCCATTTTGAAGTCCGAGTCTCAGCATATTTAAATCATCCAATTAGCTTAAAAGGTTATGATCCTTGATAGCAATCAATGATCTCCGGCAACCACGCGTTGATTAAATTTTTTTTTATACAATGGGTTAGGAAAGGGATAAATTTCAATAGGGATTATGTGTTCTTCCATTGATGTGTTAACAACCATGATATATCAGCCAAGTTTCAAAGTAAAATGCACAAGCTTTCACCTAAAAATATCATACAGTTGCAGGGGTAATTAATTTGAAGAAAACATAACATATACAGAACTGTTATATGCTTTCTAAAGAGAATATTATCCATTATGAGAGCCAAAGAGAGAATGGCTTGCTGGACCATGCTTTGAAAAGATAAATATCTTTTAAACTTGAAAGTCAGCATGAACAAAAGAATACTATGTTAAAACATACTTGATAACCGTTACATTACGTCCCAGGTTAGGGGAGGGTTGGGATTCCGTTAACATGTTTAACCCCTCCACATTTTGTATGAACATGCCTATCCGAAGCTAGGAACCCGTTATTCAGTTGTGACCTAACGTTGTTGATTTCTGTGTTCTTTGGTCATTTTTTTAAGTGTTTGAAATCATATCACATCTTTATTTAAACAGCAGTATATTTGAGGATTTGCCCGATTTTACTAATTGGCAAACTGACCATGTGACATAATATGTATATTATTTAGGATTATCTATACATTTCAGTTAAGGTGGCAGACAATGGTCAAATAGTCTTTTGCGTTTTTACCTTGTTGTGTGTGTGAAGTTCTTTTTCCTAATCAGGCTTGACTACACATAATAGTTATCAAAGGTACCAGGATTATAATTTAGTACGCCAGACGCGCGTTTCGTCTACATAAGACTCATCAGTGACGCCCATATCAAAATATTATAAAGCCAAACAAGTACAAAGTTGAACAGCATAAAAGTTTTATTATATGAAGATGTAATTATAAATACATCAAATGTATATGATGTTTTTGAAAAAAATAAAGTTGTGTGCTATATGATATAGATGATAATGTGTAAGAAAAAAGATTAAGTGGTCAATAAGAATCAACGTTTCTTTCTGTAAAGTTAACAGAAAAACAAATGTTTAATACTGTCACTTTTATGGCAGATGGAGCATATGATGACGGTAATTGATGTTTGCATTAAAACGTACTCTGTATAAAAATGACTATGATATGTTATAGTCCTTGGGTTGTCAGCTGTTCTATGTTTCTCCAAAAAACATATGCCAACATGACATATTGTAGCTAAAATAACATATGATAACAAATTAAAACAAAAACATACACACCACGTTATTGCAATTGTTTCGTAAACCAATCAATAACATATTTCAAAATAGTAATCATAAATTGTATCACATAACGAGTAACTGATGATTGTGTTTAATGTTTGGCATCATGCCTTACTTCGCCTTATAATATCTTTTTATACTTTTACATTAATGAAACTCATTTTCAAAAGATATAGAGATATCTAATTCAAATCTAAGCAGAAGTAAATAAGACCTTTCTAATATGTTGGACCGAATGCGCAAGTTAAAAACAGTCAAACTCAGAAATCGAAAATAAACTGACAAAGTCATGGCTAAAAATGAAAAATACAAACAGACAAACGATAGTACATACGACACAACATAGGCAACTAAAGAATAAGCAACACGAACCCCACTAAAACTAGTGTTTATATGAGGTGCTCCGCAAGAGTAAGCAGATCCTGCGCCACATGTGGCACCCGTCGTGTTGCTCATGTTATAACAAATCCGGTAAATAGTCTTCGGGTGCGGGAATTTCTCGCTGCATGGAAGACTTGTTGGTGACCTTCTACTGTTGCCTTTTTTCTGGACGGGTTGTTGTATCTTTGACACATTCCCCATTTCCATTTTAAATTTTATTATTCAGAAGGTCACATTCATGAAAGGGAAGGTGATTGTATTTACGACGTAAGGAACAGTCTTACATAAGCATGCATGCATTTGGTAGCAAATTTTAAAAGGGTCGTTAATTAACTTAATTTTACTCGACAAACAAATGGTTCGTACTTAACAGTCTGAATTTATATCTGATTTTTACTTGACAAGTTCTTATATATTTTATAGAATGTGACTTACACTCAAGTTTAACATGTCTAGTCAGAATCAAACGTGGATCCAATCCGAACCATACTTTGATGAAGTACGTACCTTACTCAACCCTTATATGAACCAAGGAATGTCATCTTATATAATCAATTCGTAGAACTATACATGTAATATGTTACTTTCAATATCCTTAGTTGTAGCAAATTGCCTATTTTTATATACATAAACCATTACATTCTTGACCTTTTGCTCACAGGAAAAATTCTTTATATACCTTTGAAACCTTGATATCGACAATTAGTTCAAATGAATAAGTGTTTATCTTAAACATACATTAGAAATTGCAATACAAAATCAAAACATAGCAATTTGAACTACTGTATAACTGTAGTCAGATGCAAATACATAATTGATAAAATAGGATCAGTTTGTACTTTTTTTGTGATTATTGGTTATAAATCAGAAATAAAAAGATGGACATAATTGGTCAAAGAATAGGATGACAAAAAGTCTAAATTGTATCAGTATTTTGAAGTACTATTCCATAAGGTTTAGTAATCTGCAAATCAAAATCAATTACAAGTCGGTCGTTCCCATAGAGTACATATAGACAGAATTATCTAAACTATCCGATGAAAATACGAAAATAATAGAATTACATAGAATGGTCATTTTAAAATAGTACCAATTTCAGACTGTCACTGGTTGGCAGTGAAATGATTAAGGACTCGCTTAAAAAATATTTTAAATAAGCAAATACTTACTTATCACACTTACTGTTAGTGCACACACTTAAAAAGATAAATAAAACACCCGTAAAAATGGTTAGAATTATACTATACAACTATTGATGTTTGTCTGCATTACTTTAAAAAAGAGATAAAGATGTATATCAAAGGGCAATAAAAATAGCTAATGCGAATAAAAATAATCGAACAAATTTCTCGCTACTATTGTGAAGAATTGTGTCTCTTATGCTATACATTGTCGATCAAATATCTTTTTTCATTACGAAAACAAATATACATTTACAAATTCTATACGGTTTGGCACAACATAAAAGAGACACTGTTTTAAATTTAAACTGTATGCAATTGATGAACCTTCTGTTGCATGCATGCAGCCTTTCGTCTGACTTTTGTAATATTAAAATAAACCAATGATTTTTCTAAACCGTCATCTACATTTGTAGTAAAATAAAAGAAAACATTGGACTGCATACTCATGCACGCCAGATAAAACAGCGTTTCAGTTTCTTTGTAAATAACAACAAATGTATACAAGTGGAACAATCAAATTTTTACTTTGACATCTTTTTTTTATATATAAGAGGAATAACTGTATGTTCCCTCATTAAGGAATAACTGTATGTTCCCTCATTTTTATATAAGAGGAATAACTGTATGTTCCCTCATTTTTATATAAGAGGAATAACTGTATGTTCCCTCATTTTTAAATAAGAGGAATAACTGTATGTTTCCTCATTACTTTAATTCACTATAGTTTGTTACATCAATTATCTGGCGAACACTATCATTTGATTTGTAATGTTTTATACGACCGTAAAAACGATTTATCATCATGTCAACTTGTTTTTGGTCATGTTTTATTTGTACTTTAAGTTATGTGTTTGCGTTTATCAAAATATGTGTTTTACACACATCAAACTACTAATTTATATATAAGTATCACCGGATAATTTGCGCTGTACTTAAGATAATAAAAGAACGTTAACTTCAACAAGACATATTGCAATATCTAACGACATGACTATTGTGTTTAGTCTCAAGGACAACTTATTGATATGAGATAGAAGTTTCATTTTTCATACATTAACATCTCCTAGAACACATGATTGTGATAGGATTAAGGTAAATCTGTGTTACTTACATCCTCAAATCTTGACTGCTATAAAAAAAGAAATAAGAAAAGTGTAAGCTTATCAAACATTTAAAAACAATGTGTTTACTGAGTCTGGTATATTTATTAACTTTTAATGATCCTGATCTCATACTGTAATATATAAATGTTTGCTTTTATCTAATACACACAATATAATGATTATTGGACTTAATTCAGTGAATTCAAATAATGCTTTCACAACTAAAGTACGAATGATAGTTTTGTAAAAATCTTAATTTGTCGTAATATACGCACCAAAAAAAGTTATTGGGTAATATTTCGATATGCTATGAACACCAAACAAATAAACTAAAGCAAACATAATTGAACGTCTATGTTTAATGCATTATTACCATTGTTTAAATAATCAATATAAATACATGAACTCTCTTGTTAAGCTGAAGATAATCTAAAGTATACTAAGATAAAAGAAAATTTAAATTCTAATATATATATATATATATGCCACCACGTGATACCATTTTTCGATATATCGACTCAGAGATATACATAATACTGGCTGGTAAAAACACTTCCCACGTTAATCCACATGTACTGGAACCTTTTTACAAATCCTTTGCCCATTTTTATTGTTTTAAAACTTGCATTTAAAAATAAGAAAAATACAGATGGGTGCAGTCCTAACCTGTACAGCAAGTTAACTTGATAACCAGTCATTTGGACTGGTCAAAGTTAACCTGTGACCAAACTTAGGACTGCTCTGACCAGTCCTAGGACCAAAATCTAGTTAACTTGAAAAGCGGACTTGGTCCTAGGACTGTTTTTATGCCTGCCAAAAAGTTAACTTGGAAACAGGTCCGCTATTGATATAAGTTAACTTCGAACCAGTCCTGTCATAAGTTAACTTCGGAACCAGTCCTGTCTTAAAGTTAACATAAGTTAACTTCGAAACCAGTCCTGCCACAAAGTTAACATAAGTTAACTTTTGCTTTGACAAATCCGATCAAAACCAGACCTGTTCCCAAGTTAACTTTTGACTGGTCTGTTCAACACTAAGTTAACTTGTAACCAGGACCGCTCTATACGATTTTTTAAAAATATTTTTATATCTTTGTTTCGTAGTATAAACATCGAAAATAAAGTAAAATTAATACTTCCGTTTTATAAACAGTATTAAATACAAAATGAATTATTTGAAAATTAAGTTCGCATAAAACGTTGTTTGTAACACAAATTTATCTGTGATCTGACTATCTATCAATTATAAAAACGATCTTGGTTACAATGATAACGGGCACTGAATATATATTCCATTACCTATCATATTCAACCATATTTGCACTTTATTATGTATATCTTTGAAAAGAAGTATATTTGATGCTAGTTGTATACGTCCTTGTTAGTAATACATCCTTGAACTATGCAGTCACAATCTGCAATAGTTTAATTCATTTGAACACAATACTGCAAATTTTTGTTCGCATAAATTTTGGGTGCCAGCATATCCTCCTTTTATTCAAAACATTGATACCTAACAAAATTTCAGTAGTTTTGATACCTCATGCTGATTTGTACATCAAAATTATTTGACCGCATCAACCAAAACTGACCATATGTGAACTTTAAATTGTAAAATCTATATACCCGCATAGTAAATTAGCCATATTTTTTATTGTCAGGAATCAATGTATAATACAATGGACAACAATATTGCAATACAATAAGAACAAATTTTTGTTCCCATAAATTTAGGGTGCCAGCATGTCCTCTTTTTACACAAAATACTGATACGTAACAAAATTTCAGTAGTTTTGATACCTCATGCTGACTTGTACAACAAAATTATTTGACCGCATTGACCAAAACTGACCATATGTGCACTTTAATTTGTAAATCTATATACCCGCATAGTAAATCAGCCATATTTTTTATGTCAGGATTCAATGAATAATACAATGGATAGCAATATTGCAATATAATAAGAACAAATTTTTGTTCACATAAATTTAGGATACCAGCATGTCCACCTTTTATTCAAAATATTGATATGTAACAAAATTTCAGTAGTTTTCATACCTCAAGCTGACTTATACAACAAAATTATTAGACCGCATTGACCAAAACTGACCATATGTGAACTTTAAATTGTAAATCTATATACCCGCATAGTAAATCAGCCATATTTTCTATGTCAGGATTCAATGTATAATACAATGTAAAGCAATATTCCAATATAATAAGAACAAATTTTTGTTCGCATAAATTTAGGGTGCCAGCATGTTCTCTTTTTACTCAAAATACTGATACGTAACAAAATTTCAGTAGTTTTGATACCTCATGCTGACTTGTACATCAATTTTTTTTGTCCGCATTGACCAAAACTGACCATATGTGAACTTTAATTTGTAAATCTATATACCGGCATAGTAAATCAGCCATATTTTTTATGTCAGGATTCAATGTATAATACAATGGACAGCAATATTGCAATATAATAAGAACAAATTTTTGTTCGCATAAATTTAGGGTGCCAGCATGTTCTCTTTTTACTCAAAATACTGGTACGTAACAAATTTTCAGTAGTTTTGATACCTCATGCTGACTTGTACAACAAAATTATTTGACCGCATTGACCAAAACTGACCATATGTGCACTTTAACTTGTAAATCTATATACCCGCATAGTAAATCAGCCATATTTTTTATGTCAGGATTCAATGAATAATACAATGGATAGCAATATTGCAATATAATAAGAACAAATTTTTGTTCACATAAATTTAGGATACCAACATGTCCACCTTTTATTCAAAATATTGATATGTAACAAAATTTCAGTAGTTTTCATACCTCAAGCTGACTTATACAACAAAATTATTAGACCGCATTGACCAAAACTGACCATATGTGAACTTTAAATTGTAAATCTATATACCCGCATAGTAAATCAGCCATATTTTCTATGTCAGGATTCAATGTATAATACAATGTAAAGCAATATTCCAATATAATAAGAACAAATTTTTGTTCGCATAAATTTAGGGTGCCAGCATGTTCTCTTTTTACTCAAAATACTGATACGTAACAAAATTTCAGTAGTTTTGATACCTCATGCTGACTTGTACATCAATTTTTTTTGTCCGCATTGACCAAAACTGACCATATGTGAACTTTAATTTGTAAATCTATATACCGGCATAGTAAATCAGCCATATTTTTTATGTCAGGATTCAATGTATAATACAATGGACAACAATATTGCAATATAATAAGAACAAATTTTTGTTCGCATAAAATTAGGGTGCCAGCATTTTCTCTTTTTACTCAAAATACTGATACGTAACAAAATTTCAGTAGTTTAGATACCTCATGCTGACTTGTACAACAAAATTATTTGACCGCATTGACCAAAACTGACCATATGTGCACTTTAATTTGTAAATCTATATACCCGCATAGTAAATCAGCCATATTTTTTTTATGTCAGAATTCAATGTATAAACATGATAATACAATGGATAGCAATATTGCAATATAATAAGAACAAATTTTTGTTCGTATAAATTTAGGATACCAGCATGTCCTCCTTTTATTCAAAATATTGATACGTAACAAAATTTCAGTAGTTTTGATACCTCAAGCTGACTTGAACAACAAAATTATTTGACCGCATTGACCAAAACTGACCATATGTGAACTTTAAATTGTAAATCTATATACCCGCATAGTAAATCAGCCATATTTTCTATGTCAGGATTCAATGTATAATACAATGTAAAGCAATATTCCAATATAATAAGAACAAATTTTTGTTCGCATAAATTTAGGGTGCCAGCATGTTCTCTTTTTACTCAAAATACTGATACGTAACAAAATTTCAGTAGTTTTGATACCTCATGCTGACTTGTACATCAATTTTTTTTGTCCGCATTGACCAAAACTGACCATATGTGAACTTTAATTTGTAAATCTATATACCAGCATAGTAAATCAGCCATATTTTTTATGTCAGGATTCAATGTATAATACAATGGACAGCAATATTGCAATATAATAAGAACAAATTTTTGTTCGCATAAATTTAGGGTGCCAGCATGTTCTCTTTTTACTCAAAATACTGGTACGTAACAAATTTTCAGTAGTTTTGATACCTCATGCTGACTTGTACAACAAAATTATTTGACCGCATTGACCAAAACTGACCATATGTGCACTTTAACTTGTAAATCTATATACCCGCATAGTAAATCAGCCATATTTTTTATGTCAGGATTCAATGAATAATACAATGGATAGCAATATTGCAATATAATAAGAACAAATTTTTGTTCACATAAATTTAGGATACCAACATGTCCACCTTTTATTCAAAATATTGATATGTAACAAAATTTCAGTAGTTTTCATACCTCAAGCTGACTTATACAACAAAATTATTAGACCGCATTGACCAAAACTGACCATATGTGAACTTTAAATTGTAAATCTATATACCCGCATAGTAAATCAGCCATATTTTCTATGTCAGGATTCAATGTATAATACAATGTAAAGCAATATTCCAATATAATAAGAACAAATTTTTGTTCGCATAAATTTAGGGTGCCAGCATGTTCTCTTTTTACTCAAAATACTGATACGTAACAAAATTTCAGTAGTTTTGATACCTCATGCTGACTTGTACATCAATTTTTTTTGTCCGCATTGACCAAAACTGACCATATGTGAACTTTAATTTGTAAATCTATATACCGGCATAGTAAATCAGCCATATTTTTTATGTCAGGATTCAATGTATAATACAATGGACAACAATATTGCAATATAATAAGAACAAATTTTTGTTCGCATAAAATTAGGGTGCCAGCATTTTCTCTTTTTACTCAAAATACTGATACGTAACAAAATTTCAGTAGTTTAGATACCTCATGCTGACTTGTACAACAAAATTATTTGACCGCATTGACCAAAACTGACCATATGTGCACTTTAATTTGTAAATCTATATACCCGCATAGTAAATCAGCCATATTTTTTTTATGTCAGAATTCAATGTATAAACATGATAATACAATGGATAGCAATATTGCAATATAATAAGAACAAATTTTTGTTCGTATAAATTTAGGATACCAGCATGTCCTCCTTTTATTCAAAATATTGATACGTAACAAAATTTCAGTAGTTTTGATACCTCAAGCTGACTTGAACAACAAAATTATTTGACCGCATTGACCAAAACTGACCATATGTGAACTTTAAATTGTAAATCTATATACCCGCATAGATAATCAGCCATATTTTTAATGTTGGGATTCAATGTATAATTACAATCGACATCAACATACTACAATAGACAGCAATATTGCAATGAAATAACAACAATTTTTTTTTTGCATACATTAAGGGTGCCAGCATGTTCTCTCTTTACGCAAAATACTGATAAGTAACAAAATTTCAGTAGTTTTGATACCTCATGCTGATTTGTACAACAAAATTATTTGACCGCATCCACCAAAACTGACCATATGTGCACTTTTATTTGTAAATCTATATACCGGCATAGTAAATCAGCCATATTTTTCATGTCAGGATTCAATGTATAATACAATGGACGGCCATATTGCAATATAATAACAACAAATTTTTTTCCCATAAATTTAGGGGGCCAGCATGACCTCTTTTTACTCAAAATACTGATACGTAACAAAATTTCAGTAGTTTTGATACCTCATGCTGATTTGTACAACACAATTATTTTACCGCATTGACCAAAACTGACCATATGTGCACTTTTATTTGTTAATCTATATACCCGCATAGTACATCAGCCATAATTTTTATGTCAGGACTCAATGTGAAATTACAATGGACAACAATATTGCAATACAATGACAACAAATTTTTGTTCGCTTAAATTTAGGGTGCCAACATGTCCTCATTTTACTCAAAATACTGATACGTTACAAAATTTCAGTAGTTTTGATACCTCATGCTGACTTGTACAACAAAATTATTTGACTGCATTGACCAAAACTGACCATATGTGAACTTTAATTTGTAAATCTATATACCCGCATTGTAAATCAGCCATATTTTTTATGTCAGGATTCAATGTATAATACAATGGACAGCAATATTGCAATAAAAAAAGAACAAATTTTTGTTCGCATAAATTTAGGGTGCCAGCATGTTCTCTTTTTACTCAAAATACTGACACGTAACAAAATTTCAGTAGTTTTGATACCTCATGCTGACTTTACATCAAAATTATTTGACCGCATTGACCAAAACTGACCATATGTGCACTTTAATTTGTAAATCTATATACCCGCATAGTAATTCAGCGATATTTTTTATGTCAGGATTCAATGTATAATACAATGAATTCAGACATGTCAGTGTTGGTACTTTGATAATGAGGCATAATAGTTTTGTTTAACATACCATCATGAAGTTGAACTACTATATGTAGTGACTGTTATTATGAATAAAGAGATGAAATGCTGACACTCTCAATTTATGCGTTTTTTTTTTTTTTTTGCATTGATAGTTTTCCAATATTATTGATTACATGTACATTTACAGTCCTACTTAAATGTGCACTGGAGCGCCAGGAGAAGACATTAAGGCGCTCGGTAAAATACTATGCGGGTATATAGATTTACAATTTAAAGTTCACATATGGTCAGTTTTGGTCAATGCGGTCTAATTATTTTGTTGTATAAGTCAGCTTGAGGTATGGAAACTACTGAAATTTTGTTACGTATCAATATTTTGAATAAAAGGAGGACATGCTGGTATCCTAAATTTATGCGAACAAAATTTGTTCTTATTATATTGGAATATTGCTGTCCATTGTATTATACATTGAATCCTGACATAAAAAATATGGCTGATTAGCTATGGGGGTATATAGATTTACAATTTAAAGTTCACATATATGGTCAGTTTTGGTCAATGCGGTCAAATAATTTTGTTGTAAAAGTCAGCTTGAGGTTTGAAAACTACTGAAATTTTGTTACGTATCAATATTTTGAATAAAAGGTGGACATGCTGGTATCCTAAATTTATGTGAACTAAAATTTGTTCTTATTATATTGCAATATTGCTGTCCATTGTATTATATATCAGTCGATTATTTGGCAATTCAGTTGATTGGAAACATTTATGGCATGCATCTGTACACAATGGCACTCGGCAATTTGATTAGCAGTTAACGTTACGGCCGCAAACATGTCTTACAAATGACGTTGCGTAATCAAATTCTGTTGACGTTTCATGTTTACTACACGTAAATCAGTTCATTGATGGCCAGCGACAAATCTTGTCTACTTGTATCGTTGTTGGAAGGACAATAAGACGAGTTTCTGAAGTCATACAGTATATTTGCACCAAGTTTATGTGTTCATGTTTGCAATGTTCTTAAGGGCTAATTCATTTTTGTTTATTTCTTAGTCTTTGCAATATGGAGATGTAACATGTTAACTGATTTAAGTGAGACAAAGGATTGAAAGAACTGTTTCTCAAAGCAAAAAGAAAACAAAACTGAAACAATCTTTCATGGGTCCGACATTTCGCATTAAAAAATTCGTGCGACTTCAAAAATTCGGTATGATTAAAAACCACAGGTAAGTCAGATTTGATTTTTTGTAAAGATAAAGAAGTATGATAAGGATGAAAAGTAATTGTAAGAGAATCAAACATGATTTCGTTAAAAAAAAATAAAAAAAATAGTGTTGCGTTTTTAATGTCGTACAGTATATAAACATGTTGTTTTCATTATTATACTGCAAGAACATGGCGGCTCCGTAGTTGAAATGTCAACTTTGGATTTGACGGTAGCTTACGAGAAAACACATGTAAATTAAAAATGACAAATGTTGAATTGCAGGATAAAAAGATTTAAACAGTTTTTTTTCTAGCGGCTATTCACGAAATAGCACATGCAAGCTATTTATTTATTAGAATGCTTGAGTTTTATCTAACGGGGAGTACACAAGAACAGCAACACAAACAGCATATTCTCTCTCGCTTTAGTTTTATAGAAAAACGTGGACTGCAATAAAAAAATTACATAAGAAAAGTTTTAGCTGAACAAACATTTATACTGTGTCTGGTATAAATATAACCTTTTAATGATCCTTATCACATACTGTATAATGGAAACGTTTGCTCTAATATAAGACACAAAATATAATTATAATTGGACTTAATTCAGTGGTGCATTCAAATGATGCGTTCACAATTAAAGTGCGACTGAACTATTTATAAAAATCTTAATCTGTCGTAATATATGCAACAATGAAAATTAAATATTTCAAAATTAACAGCTGTTCAAAAAAAAAATATGCTTATTTAGAATTATGCAAAAAAACAAATTAAAGCTAATCGAATTGAACGGTCTATGTTTAATGAATAATTTACATTATTTAAGGTAGATACAGGGTATACCGCCGTCTTGGATTGTACAATCACAGTAATAAATCGGTCTAGTTGTTTGACTAAATCTGCAAATTTGAAAACAGATTTTCAATTTAAAGGTTAGACTGTTTAATAATATAAAGAAAACTTAGTAATTTATTGTATAATACAAAATATTAAAACAAATATATTTTTTTTTTGCTTTTAGAATCATTTTTTTTCAAATGAGCCATTTAAGGTAAGATAAATCTTTTAGTAAAAAAATTATACTGGACTGATATGGAATTTTTTTCTTTTTACTTATAGCAAGAAAACAAGTTCGGTGACTCCATTTTTTCTTTTTATTTTCTTAAAATATAATACAAAAACTATCTTTTCACAATTTATTTCAAAATTCTAATTCATAGATTTTTTTTCATGCACACAAATGTGTTTTTCCGTGAACAATCTAACCAAATTTAGGCAATTTTCAACGACTCATAGCTTGAAAAATAGCACTTTTATTATATTTTTGAAAAGAGCATAGTAAAATCTTCATTTTGGCTGAGTATAAGAAAATTCTGTCTCAAAAAATATTTACTTATGATCTACCTTAAGTAATGAATATAACTACATGAGCTATCTTGTTAAGCTGAAGATTCCCTAAACTGTGTACCATCAGTATGAATTTTTATCATTATAAAAAATTACACATAGACTGAATAATAAGATCACAATAGAGCTATTTAGTTTTGTATGTGAATAAAACAATCTTTATAATTTTTAAGCACTGAAAAGAATTATAACTTTAATACATACCCGTACTTTTCTGTTTCAGGTTCATTCCTGTAAAACAAATGACATACTTTTGTCTTATTAAGTGTTTTTGAGAAGTAATAAATCTTTATTTTAGAACAAGAGATGCATGTATGGACGTTGTATTCTGATATATATTACCGGAATAACGGTTCAATACAATTAGAAACGAACATTTCGAGATTGCGCTACATTCGGAATAGGTTGTCTTCTAAATTTTGGTGTTGGTGTTGTCATTGAATGTTCGAATGCTTAAAGTTTGATACCCTGATATCTAATCTGTCTAGCATTCGTGTGAATTTGCGTTTTACTTTTTAATTTTCAATATTTTCTACTTTAAAAGAAGTGAAAGATATAGAATGAACAGTTTTTGTTTACACATGACAATTTCCCATTATCTCATTTACTAATTTCAATTATTTTGCTTAACAAAATTAAATTTCAAAAATTCTAAAAGATTTAGAATGTTGATACATTTTTTTTATCACATTTCCAAAAATTTAAAATTTGATTACCCCCTCCCGAGTTTTGTAAATAATTGAATTGATAAGTGTTTAGCTGACCACACACTTTACTTCACACCCACAGACAATTCAGAAAATTAAGATTTGTATGATTGAAGCATACCCATGAATAAACATTTTCCATCTCAAAATAATTTGATCAATACCATTTTCATAATTTTTTTTTTTTCTTTAATACATTTAGTTCATGTAGTGCAATATACTTACGTTAAAACCTGCACATTCCTGTAAAAAGAATACAATAATCTTTACAAAATAACAATACAGTATAAAATATTCAAAATGTTTTATTTTAGTGCAAATGCGAGATACAAGTATTGTGGATACACCTTGTGCTATGTCATGTCCTAAAATAACTACACTTCCAACACATAGGCAAATGATAATGTTGTATTTTTGCATATTGATTTGAATATCTTGTCTTCTAAATTTTGGTTTTGGTGTTGTCTCTGATTTTGAATGTTCAAATGCTTAAAGTTTGATACCCTGATATCTAATCTGTCTAGCATTCGTGTGAATTTGCGTTTTACTTTATAATTTTCAATATTTCCTACTTTAAAAGAAGTGAAGGATATAGAATGAACAGTTTTTGTTTACACAGGACAATTTCCCATTATCTCATTTACTAATTTCAATTAATTTGCTTAACAAAATTAAATTTCAAAAATTCTAAAAGATTCAGAATTTTGATATATTGTTTTTTATCACATTTCCAAAAATATAAAATTTGATTACCCCCTCCCGAGTTTTGAATCGATAAGTGTTTAGCTGACCACACACTTCACCTCACACACACAGACAATTCAGAAAATTAAGATTTGTATGATTGAAGCATACCCATGAATAAACATTTTCCATCTCAAAATAATTTGATCAATACTATTTTCATATATATTTTCTCTGTAATGCATGTAGTTCATTTAGTACAATATACTTACGTTAAAACCTGCTCATTCATGTAAAAAGAATACAATAATCTTTACAAAATAACAATACAGTATAAAATATTCAAAATGTTTTATTTTAGTGCAAATTCGAGATACAAATATTTGTTAGAAATTCATAACAGGTTGTATTTAAAAGACTAAACAGTTTTAATAGAAATCCTCAACGCTAAAACCAAGTAGTTTATAGAGGGAAACGTGTATGCAGTTATGAAATACAAATGCATTGCCGCTGTCCAGATAAACTGAACAATATTCTATATATTGTAAATACATTGCTTTGATATCATTTAAATTTAAGCATGTTAAACGCATCATCGGACACATATTGCATGTTCGTTATATGTTTTGGTTCGGGTTGATATAGTGTCTGTTATATATGAAAAGTAGTATTTTATTAATAATCTTTCACGGCCAATAGAAAGTAATATCATCCAAATATTTGAACACACAATTGTGAATCACGTTAGTTTAAATATTTATTTTTGTCATTTAGCTAACAGTCAATATAATACTGTATATAAATTTTTAAGATAATTTGCTATGGTGTTGTATCGTTCAAATTGAATAAAACTCCTTAATCGAGAGACTTATTCTGACCATATCTTTATTAACTTTGATATTATTAATCATGAAAAATATTTTCTCTTTACTATGATATATCATAATTGATGAGAATGTCAGTAATAAAACATTATATTATATTACATCCAAATTTACTCAAAATAACGTTTCAATAAGTCAGAGAAACACCCCAAACAATTCTAAAAACAACATTTTCCATGTGTATATTTTTTAAACTTACCTACAAAATCCACAGGTATATTTGTATCTCTTTTGTGATTTTTTAGGCCTGAAATATTATTAACCAGAGTGTAACTTTTATCATTGAATAAGCATGCAGGTATTTGCACACTGCGAGTGGAAAAAGAAGTATATGACACAACTGTAATATTTGCCAAAAAAACGTGTTAATATCTACAACATGTACAACGAAAACATAGGTATATTCATGGTGAACTATACGGTATATGTAAATCTTTTTTTTTATATCTAGTTGAAACCCGTACAGCTGCCTGTGATTGATAACATATTTTTTATTAGAAGTTTAATGAATATTTGTCTTATTGGCTATCATAAGGGGTCATCCATAATTGTCAACCATTTTACAAAGTGTCCAAAACATACGCTTTTTGAAACCCCCACCTTCTTCAAAAAGTGTACATCAACCATTTTTAGATTTCAAGAGAAGAATCAATCATTCTTTATAAAAAGAAGATCCTGTCTATTATATTTTAGTTTAATATAGAAATTTTCATTGAAAATAAACTAAAACATATATGACTGTTTTATTTGATGACATCTATCTGTGATGCCTGTGTTTTGTCAGAAGAAAGAGTACAAAGATTAGTGTTTCCCCTATCACACAGTAGGAATGGTAACTCAAATGAAAAAAAGGCATCTAGAGCATGCAAAATGTTAACAAAAGGGCACATAAATTATGCTCAGAATCAAAGAAAGGGAAATGCATGGTTATGTTGCATTGGTAAAGTATAGACTTACAGTTGTTGATGGAATCAAAGCTCAAGACAGCAATCAATAAAAGTGTAATGTTTTAAAACATTTTAAGTTTTCAAATTTAAAGCCTGTATTTCTATTCAAAAAGGTCCCTGTTAATATGCTCTATTATCGTTGATGTATATATACTGTAATGTCAGTGGCGGATCCAGCCATTTTAAAATGAGGGTCCCAACCCAGGACAAAGGGGGGTTCCAACTATTTGCCCCATTCAAATGCATTGATCGGCCAAAAAAGGGAGGTTCACACCCCCCGGAACCCCCCGCTGAATCCGCGAATTGTAATGTGTACATATATTGGATTTTTTTTTAAGTTAAGATTAAACTTCATATGGAGGCGCTCCTAATTAAAGGAGGCTTATACTAAAAAAAAAAAATTTAACTTCCTGTTTACTGGTTTTCTATTTTGGAATGCATTACAAGGAAATTAATCGAAGGACCAGTTTAAAATCTTTTTCTTTTTAGTGTTTCCATAGATTTTGTTTATTAAAGAGAGTAAAACGATAATCACCTATAATAAAGCAGGTGAAATTGACAATCGGGGGTACTGAGAAAAACTGGAAACTTTTTGTTTAAATAATTTTACTAGTTCACACGCAATTTCTGTCAGAGTTGTGCACCAGATTCTACTGGACCTGGTCAATCTAGATGAATTTAACCAGTTTACTGATATTTATAAGGTTTTTTTTGAAACAACTAACACAACTAAATCATTGTCATATCCATTAAACAAACTATTTAGGCTTACTTGATTTCCTTAATACGAAGGCCTATGTTGACTGTGTTTGTTGCTCAATCGAATTCAATTAATTCAATAAAATGTAATTAAAACTCAAATCAGCTTGTTTCCTTATCTGAAAACCTAATTCTCTTTAATTTGCAAACCTTTTCACTGCAGATACATTACAAATGTTCAGTTAAAAAATCGACTTCACCTTCTCATTAAACAGAGCTTCTCTTAAAGTGGGAATGTTTTTAGTGGATAAATATTTCAATAGACAGTCGGTTTCCTAGGGGGTACTATTTGATCACCCCTACTGGAAGTGTTTTAATGTACTCGTAGAAAGCAGAAATTTTACAACCTTCAAAATAAACTAATCGTAGAAACCAGGTTTAAATTTTGCATTTGCATTTCGTCTATAAAAGAACTGCAAAAAGTAGAAAGTGAACTCCATCATCCCAGTCTCTGTCAAATTGAAGACAAAAAGTTCTAATCATGTTCTACAATGTTTGGTAAAAACGTTCTAAGGCACCTTGAGATTCCGGATGGTACGCACTTGATCTATACTGAACAACTCCTAACTGGTACACGACTTGCTGAAATATACCTGACATGAAATTTGATCCCTGGTCGGACTGTATAGACTTACGAAGTCCTACTAACGTGAAAAATTTGATAAGAGCTTTGACAATAGTAGGAGTCTTGACATTTCTTAGCGGAATAGCCTCAGGAAAGCGTGTGGATGTACACATGATTGTCAATAAATACGCATTTCCAGTTTTGGTCTTTGGTAAAGGTCCAACGCAGTCAATTAGAACTCTGCTGAAAGGTTCGTCAAAGGCTGGAATAGGCAGAAGTGGTGCTGGTGGTATTTTCTGGTTAGGCTTACCAACAACCTGGCATATATGGCATGATTTGCAGTATTCTACGTCATCATTTCGAAGTCTTGGCCAGTAGAAATGCTGCAAGATCTTAAGGCAAGTCTTCCATATACCTAAGTGTCCAGCCAAGGGGGTGTCATGGGCAAGACCAATAATTTCTAGCCAATAAACCTTAGGCACCACCACTTGGTATACCACTCTCCATTCCTTCTCTGGGGTAGAATCAGGAGGCCTCCATTTCCTCATTAAAATGCCGTCCTGATGGTAATAGCATTCGGACACTTTGTCTGCTTCCTCCTGTGGTTGAGCCCGCTGGTTGAGCTGAAGAACCTCAGGGTCTTTATGTTGTTCTTCGAATAATTCTTTCGGTCTAATGAATGGTTGTTTACGTTTGGCCATGGCATGATAACATTCTTGTTAACACTAGGTGGTCTTATTATGACCTTTTCTGAGCTACCAGGACCTTCAATGTAAGCTAGGAAAGTGTCAGAAAGGTCCATGTAATCAAACTGGTCTTCTTGCAAATTCTCATCGTGTTGTTTTCTATCCATCGCCCTAGTAACAACATAAGCTGGATACAATTCAGCATCATCTTCAGGTGATTTAACATCCACCACTGGTTCACTGGTAACAATTGGTTCAGCAACCACTTTGTTCCTAGCTAGATCATTTCCTAGCCATTATGTAACACCCTCTACAGGGAGATTAGGACGAACACCTACAATAACTGGTCCAGTTATCAAATCTGACTTCAGATAAATACGATGGAGAGGAACATCTATACAACCTAACTCTAAACCAACAGAAGTCTTTTCGGACAAAGGCAACACACCTTCTAACAATAAAGACTGAGAAGATCCAGTGTCCCGTAAAATCTTAATAGGCTGAAGAGTGGTATCATAAACAATAGAAATAAACCCATCAGACATAAAGGGTTTAAATTCCTCCATGTAAACACAAAATCTGGACTTAAAAGCCTGACTCGCAGGACATTCCAACGTACTGGTAAAATAAGGTTTTGACACGCACTGGACATCGGCTTATTATCTCGTTCATTCTTCTTCTGGAGTCTAAAATAATCAGCCATCAGGTGACCATTCTTCTTACAATAAGCACAAATTTTTGACTAGACATATTAAAACTGGAGTGACTCTTATTCTGTGCAACAGGCTTATTATCAGTACGCTCAGTGCTTTGATTTTTGTAATTTCCACTTAAATTATTAACATTTTGACCCTTGAAATTTCTTTTATGTGAAAGGGTATAATTATCTGAAATTACAGCTGCATCATGTATTGTCCCAACAGTTTTGTCGTCTAAATGTGTTTCTAAGTCTAAATGAACACATTGTTTGAACTCTTCTAATAACATCAATTGTCTTAGGTTATCAAAATTGTTATCTGTTTTCTTTGAAGTAAGCCATTTATCAAATAGATCTTTTTCCCGCGCAAATTCCACATAGGTTTGCGAATCAAACTTTTTATAAGATCTAAATTTCTGTCTATATGCTTCTGGTACTAGCTCATAAGCTTTTAAAACTTCCTGTTTCATCGTGTCATAATCGGAACTTTTTTCTGACAAAAACACTTTGTAGCTTTGCAGTGCAATATGGCTTTGGCCAAATCAAATTATGAGCAATTTTCTCAAACTGTGGAAAATATTTATCGACTGTTTTTCACAAAATCTGGGAACCAAACGTATATATTTTGCTGCATCAAAATATTCTGATTTCGGCTGGACTTTAGTGTTGCTTTCTTCCTTGACCATTTCAATTTTCATTTTCTCCATTTCTAGCCTTTCCTTCATTTCAAGTTCTTTTAATTTAAATACATCTTCATTTTCTTTTTTATCCATTTCCAACCTTTCCTTCATTTCCAGTTCTGTCTGTTTTAATTTAAATTCATCTTCTTTTCTTTTCTCCATCTCTTTCATTTCCAATTCTTTTAATTTAAAGGCGTCAATATTTTCGACCTTAAGTTCAAGAGCCTCTTCACCTAAAATTTCTGCGTCAACTAATTTGTCTATAACCAAATTTTTTATAATTTGTTTTCTCGTAGATACTTTAAAATCTAATTTCAGATGTTTAGCAAGCAACACTAATTCCTCTTTCTTTAAATTATCAAACCCCTCCAAGTCTGGCGTTTTCAAAAATTTACTGGCATCAAAAGCCATTTTGTAGAATTTTGTTGGCTAGTTATAATAAAAATTCGTAAACAAATTTTGAATAAGATATTTTCAGTCTCCAGGACGAGCCCCCAATTTCTATTACGGCCATAAATCGCCTTTAAATTGTAGCCAACAAAAGACACAAATCAATAGTAAAATTTAACAATATTTATTATACAAAAGTTTACAAGAAGTAATATACAAATATTACTGTCAACTTAACTGTCAAAATATGAGTCCAATCTTTTATCTTTATCTGTATCCGGATATCTTTTTTGAATCCAATCTGAATATAACGTTCACTATTAAGGTCACAATCCAGTATGATGTTGTTTGTAGAATAAAAGTGTCAATCCAAATGCTGTGAATGCTAATGTCTATCGATGTCTAAGTCCAAGTCCAAGGGTGAGAGTTTAACTTTAGTGTCTGTATATATAAAGTTGTCATAGAAGATTCTAGAACAGTCTATAATGGAACATCCTAGAAAGTTACAACGGAAGTTTCTAGCAAAATGTAGAAGTTTATATAACGCATCTTTTATTAGGATCATTCTGGAAAGTTCCAATCATTCTGTAATTGTTCCAGTGATTTCTAAACTGCACAGTTATAAGGATATTCTGTAAACAACTATCAGGCCAAAATAAATAAATACAATAATTACAATATCATAACCAAGTGATCATTACAATATGAATTGATCTTTTAATCGTTCAATCGGGATTGAGGAGAATTATGATATCGAAATAAATATCATCAAGTGAAAATAATAAAGAAGAAATAAGAAGAGAAACACACCAAACCAATTCTCAACTTTATACATCGACTTTGCCTACGGAAACGAAATAAATTCCGGAAATGAAAAAAAAAGCGTACAGTAAAAATGTTGATTTTTTAACTCCCTCCCCCCAAGTGTACGTTTTGTACACTTTGGAAAATGGTTGACAATTATGGATGACCCCTAACACATCTTATTGTGTTATCTTTTTAAAGAGTATCTAGAAATTCACCGCTTCTTTACAAATATCCAGCCATCTATTGGTGATCAACATATTATTGTTCGTTTTCCACAAGCTCTGATAGTGACTTTAAATGACGGACAGTTGGACTGCAAATTTTGTGTCTACTATCTAGTATTTGTGTTGTGCTTTTAGTTTTGTCTTCATATTCAATGGTGAATGGTTACTTTTATAATTCTTTAATCAGTAGTGTTCGATGGTTGAACAAAGTTTATGTACTTATATTTACCATACTAAACAATACATTATTTGTATTACCTGGAATTTTGTTGGCTTTCAGATTTTTCCATTATCGCTTTACCTTCCCTAAAAGAAAATGATTATATACATCAGGAATTCATCATAGATAAAAACAGTTGTTAGATAGTTTTTCCGAAGCACCTTTTATATTATTTAATTTTTAACGCTGTATGCCACAATTCCCCTTGTCAAATTATAACTTTTATGAACGACAAAAGTTCTTCCTATGTGATGTTTACATTTTATGACGTCAAACACGCGAAGAAATAGATTTGGTTTTGAAATCTGATAGATGTTTTTTGTGTTTTTTGTTAAATATTTGTTAGTTATGAGACACAGTAATGACTTCCGCACCAATATTTGACTATCCTTCCTGTGATGTCTGTTTTGTTCAAGAATCGATGAAAATATAACAGAATTTGATGAGTCTATCATACAACCAAGAGGTTTAGCGCTATAAAACAAGGTTCACTCCACTATTTTCTACAATTGAAAATGCCTGTACCAAGTCGGGAATATGACAGTTGTTGTCTGTTTTATCATTGATTTTGCCATTTGATTAGGACTTCCCGTTTTGAAATATTCACTATTTTTGTGATTTTACTTTATATACTTAATCATAATGAGGAAATATACAACTAAGAGATTTGAAAGATGGAGATGTTTTATAGGTTAAGTATGTGATGCCCTATATACATTATTAAATATATCACAATCATAACAATAATGGTCGAATCAGTTGCAGACAGCATTCTTTAGTATAAAACATGAACGGTAATGGCAGTAGCTTATTTATCAAACTTGTCGGTATGAATGAAGCGTTGCCGACAAAACCGTAAATCTTTCAGTAGCTGAATGTCCAACATAAGTGACTCAACAAAGTGTATGAAAACTGTCAATAGTTTTGTTTTCAACAGTTGATGCTTCTTCTATATGTCCATAGTCTACAGTTAAAGGGAACGCTTACATCTTAAGATGCCGAAGGACTGTGTAAGTATACGAGACCACGTACCGATAATCAGAATCAATCAATTTAACTTTGGATAATGTTAAATGTTAAAACTTATTTAAACTAAATGTTAAAACTTATTTTTTTTAATATTTTTTTTTATTTTTACAAATGTTAAATCTGAAGCTTCAATACCAGGTGCTTTAATCACTTTGTGTCGTTCTATCAAACTGTCTGCTCTTATTGTTGTATAGATGGCCTTATAAACCGTGTTGTCCGCTGTAATTGAGGTACTAGATATAGAAAGATGTGGTACGAGTGTCAATGAGACAACTCTCCATCCTAATACATTGTATGTAGGCTACAATGCATACAATGACGACCAAAACTAAACCTTCGTCGTATCAAAATGAGTGTACGAAATTAGTCTGTTTGAAACAATATACATCAACATGTTCTTTCCTAGGTTTGTAGTATCAATCATAAAGATAGTCCGTTATTATCATCTTTTAGCCTTTCCAAAACCTACTTTATATGTTTGCTTTTGAAGATAAAAGTGGGTTTTTTTTCAAACAAAAGCTCGAAAAGGTATCAGTGCATTCTTATCTTGCGTGGTGTTGTTTGTCTTTTGTTGTTTTTTTTTTTAATATTGTTTGTATTTTTAAAAATTTTGGTCGGTTCATCGACCCATTTGGTATATGTTGCTCCTATTGCATTGCAACATGACACACCTACAACTTACACGGAAATCCAGTAGTCAAGAAATCATTTCGTATACCAATGCAATTATTATTACCATAATTATCCCTTTTATTTGAATCGGTTACTTACTTAAACTGGATCTCTCCGAATAGGCTGTCTATTGCTGTGCCTGAAGGCTTTTTGTTTCTGTATGACACATAAGACCCTTCGGGAACTGGCTTTAAATCTATGTTGTCTACATCAACTTTAAGTTTCTTCAGCCTCTCAGACAATAGAACGTTTGCCATTGTTTCCATTTCCTTGATTTTCTTTTCCATTTGTTGACAGTTTTCGATATCTCTACGATAAACTTTGGTTAGTGCAGTTATATTTTGTATAGTTTTCTGTTCCTCGTCATGCAATAGCCTAACAAAACTACCTACTTTCTTATCAATCAAATTCTTCCAGTAGTTCCCCTCCTCAGTAATGGTCTTGATGACTGCTTTGACTTCGTCACGGTAGGTTTTTGTTACTTTCTCTATTTTGCTAAGGTTTACCTTGGATGTTGTTACCTTTGCTTCTATGTTCTTGACAACTTCGAATCTGAGTTTTTCAGCTGATTTAGTAAGATCTGTCATCAAATGCCGACTATGTTTCTCTACAGAGCAAATTCTACAGACAGGAGTATCACAATCATCACAGTAAAATAAAAACATTTCCTCGTGTTCTGTACAAAAAAGTTTTTCTTCCTTGTTGATGCTTGGTCCACTTAAAAACGTGTGGTTTTTACTTATCTTTGTGCGTAAATGAGATAATTTACAGCTTCCGCAAAATAGTTGATCACACTGCTGACAATAATGTTCACCAGGACCGGCAGCTGCAGCTTGGGCCATTTTTAATATTCAAATATTAGTCACCTGTGGCTAGTTGATATATCTGTCAAGCGTAGTTGTGATCAACAATCCAGACTTTAAAGTAAAGGTTGTTCTTATAAACTTAATGTAGTAAGATACACTTGCATTACTGAATTTATTTATCATGTTGATGTTATTCAATAAGTTGACTGGTTTGTATATTAAACATGTTAAATATTATATTGTCGCGACTGTTCAATGATAAATCGACAAGGGTAAAAAAGGTAAATACAGATGATAGAAGTTGAAACAAATGTCATGATAATATACGTCAATGTTCACTTAATTTTACCATTGTTTAGTTACATGTTTTTCCAATGTCTTTTCCTATTTTTTAGTCAATACTTACCTCTTACCCTTTTAAAACTGTAATGTGCGATAAACATCCGAACGTAACCCCCACTACTGATTATATATATTTACCTAGATCAATAATAGTAAAGAGATCTCTCACATGTCAGTTTAAACTAGGTTATCTGTATGTGATAAATCCATACACGTATTTAAATCTATTTATAACTCCTGCCTACTATTGATCTATATTATACATGTTATAGCAGGACAAAAGGGCTAAAAAAAAGTGTAATGTATAATATATAGGGTTCTTAGTGATTCTATGCACACTAACTACACATTCTTATGAAAGACTATAAAACATGAATAAATAGATAAACAACACACAAAAACGCATAACAACATAGCATAACTATAGACAAAGGGAATAATTACATGTATGACAATCTATTACTTCTGAATCAAAACTGATCATAATTATTGGTTGGAAAGTATTATAAATAAGCACAACCAATCTCAATGTTACTTTTCCAGCGTATTCATATAAATGCGATAATATGCAGATTGAAGTAAATAAACTCATCATAGATACTAGGATTGAGAATTTCATATTTAGGCCTGACGCTCGTTTCGTATACATAAGACTTATCAGTGACGCTCTTATAAAAAAAAGTTGAAAAGGCCCCCCCTTCCCCAAAAAAAGCCGGAGTTAACGAGCATTGAGGACTAACATTTCTAAAAGTTTTTTCCGATTACAACTAAGGTAATTCCGGAGGTAAATTATATCTGTGCTGAAGGCCGTACATTGACCTATAATGGATTACTTTCATAAATTGTTATTTGGATGGAGAGTTGTCTCATTGGCACTCACATCACATTTTCCTATATCTACTTAACAACTACGAAATAGACAAGGCAACCACATGTTTCACATTCCTTACCATATATGTATTATGTTACCGTGTGGTTTATACATTGTATGTCTTACAAGGAACCATTACACAATCATTACCTGAATAAAGTGAATATAACATTCATATGTCCACTTCTTTTGACAATACTTTTACATTAATCAAAACACAATGCACATAGTTACATAATAATGCTCGCCAGTTTGTGAATTGTATACTAATGTACTTGTAAATATATAGAAAATTATGAAGTTTAAAATGCTCCATATGACTGACAACGATGTTGTGAACAAAACAAACATAATAAGTAAAAATAATTATAATCGTCTCATTTGTCATATGTTGTTGCGCTGAGACGTCCGTGTGTGCTGAATTTGAAATATAAGTCAAACAAATAAGGTGGAGGAAACCGTGTCGGGTGTTTTTCTAATGTCTAGTTCTTAAAGATGTAAATATATTGATAGTATCAGAAAAAACATCATCAATATATCTGAATGGGAATGTAATAAAATGAACTGTACTTGTCCTAGGCCACACAATAATCAACAAACTCATTTCCTGTAAATTTTTATGTATTGGAAGGATTTTGGAACCATTTGAGGTTGTTTTTTACACAAATTACTATCTTAACTGCGGCTATCCAGGATGCACTGAGTGTACTGTGAGAGGAAGCATGGGTATATGGTAAAATCAGTTTGTGAGTGCAGATTGAAAGAAACAATAGAAATTACAGTTTAGAGTTATGATATCAATGAAAGGCATAAATATTCTCCCATTTACATCACATTCTGCACATATTTCTCCTCATAATGTATATAAAATCATATGAAAAAAATGGATTACCTCCCTTTGACATAGTGAATTTTTTTTAGCTGTGTTCCTCATGTTAAGTTGTAGAACAAGTGGTAAATAAGCACTTTTCTAGTAATTTAACACTCGAATAATCTGACCGCATGAAGGTAATCATTTATTTTTACATAACTCATTGCGTTTCTTTATTTAAAAACTATACTAAGCAACTGTTCATGATTACATGTCCTTCATCTAGGAAACTAGTGTTGAAATGTTTGTAATTGGATTTTTATGTTAAATAATTGCTTTTAAATATTCCAAATTGTTACTTTAATCTTCCAAATGCAAAGTTTGGTTATACTTAGTCTTATTTATTCATATTTGGCACTTTTTTTTACTTCAGTTCTGGCTGTCTAGTTTTGGCGTAGAATCCATCCTGATGTTGGGGTAACAGGAATTTCGGCAGAGTGATTGTCAATGACATTTTGTGAACTTTACAAGTAATTAAAACACAGATTTAGTATTATGAAACATAATTGTTGTTTTATTTGGTATCAAACTGCTTAAAAAAACCTTTACAAGGTCTTTTTATGGTCTTTTCAGGGTATTTAATCAAAAACTTCCATATAAGGAAAAAATTTAACTAAGAGTACACCAAGTCTTTAGTTTCTAGGTGTACTTGCAATACTGGTCAAAACAAACACAGAAAACAATTCATATTTATCAAACATAGTGTTTTACAACATTCTTTTAAAAACAGTCAATGTGCAACTTTATATACCAAATATACATTGGCCGCAGTATGGGCTGTAGTATGAATTTTGCTCTATCTTTACAAATTTAGCATTTATGAATGTTTTATTGAAACTGGAACTTCAAAATTGGATACCTTACATGTTTATAACAAAAAAAGTGGGAAAAGAAGTAAAAAAGTCCCTTATAGGAAAATATGCACTCTTTCACTGTACTTGTTCTAGGCCACACAATAATCAACAAACTCATTTCCTGTAAATTTTAATGTATTGGAAGGATTTTGGAACCATTTGAGGTTGTTTTTTACACAAATTTCTATCTTAGCTGCGGCTATAGAATTAAACCAAGGACATGACTTCTTTACAAATTAAGCTAGAAATATAATAATGACATGAAAATACACTGATTATTGAACGTGTCACTGTTTGTGATCATGGCCAATCCTTTCTTAAAGGATATTTTATGACCTAAATTGTCCATTTAACTTCTAATTTTGAGAGTGAATATTAACCTGACTCTTTTAATAATTATTACATTTAAATGTTTGTTTTCAATGATATGCTTGCCGCTAAAGATATAAAATTTAGTTAATGCATTTTATTTGAATATTAAGAGGATTATTTTTTAATGAATTTTATTCTCAACTTTGTTTTAATTACTTAAAAAACTAATTAGTTTCATATTGTTACACGATGAAGACTGCTGCACCCATATTTTGACTATTCTATTTATTATGTCTGTTTAGTTCACACATCATTGTAATTATAACGGAATTCGATGAGACTGTCTTCAAATTGAGAGGGTTAGCGCTATAAAACCAGGTTTAATCCAACATTTTCTACATTTGAAAATGCCTATACCAAGTCAGGAATATGACAGTTTTTGTCTATTCGTTTTTGATGTGTTTTGTTTTTTGATTTTGCCATGTGATTATGGACTTTCCGATTAGATTTTTCTCTAAGTTCAGTATTTTTGTGATTTTACTTTTACATTTTACATTACATATTCTAAAAGATTAAAACAGTCATATTATCGTTGTCAGTGTATTTGATGATTCAATAAAAATAGGGAAAGGGTTTAAAAAGACAACAATTCATACAAGGAGCTGACCTACGAATTCGGTCATTGTGCAAATTTGAAGATACTCGCCTGCCATATTTTTTTTTATTTTTTACGTTATAATGTTAAAATATTGTATGTAATCAATGTAAGGTTTAGGAAACATAATTCTTAAACATTTCAAACAATTAAAAGAATAATGTATATGCGGGTATCATGCAATTTTGAGAATTAAGGAGTGAAACGTTCAGTCAAATACTTGTTTTATAACTACTAGCCTGACAGAGGAAAACACCCACTTCCGACATTTCATATAAATTTGATGTGCAACTTATCTATTAACATTGATAAATTTAAAGGACTTAATTTGCACTAACATCAAATATAAGCAGAAATAATAATTGTATGCGGCAATACATAAAAATCAACTAATGTAAATAAAAATCTAAAGAATCATATGATGCAAATTATAAAAAAAGCGGTATTATTGGCTTCTTCAACTGCATAATACATTGTTTATATGTTCTTATGCATTATGTACTTGTCTTTGTAATGTATTTGGCATACCGGAAGTAAGACAGATTTTCTGATTACCTATATGTTACATTATTTTTCTTTACTTTCGAAGGAGATGTGCCCACAAGAAACAGTGTTTTGGGAGATAACTCTTACAATAAAAAACTGTAAGGCTTAAAAGGGTCAGTTTCAAAAGTCCAATAACTGTTTGATATCATTTGCAAAAAATCTAAGCGACATCTTGTGAAAACACAAAGCACCATATATATGTGGAGGAAAAAGAAAAATATAATAATAATAATCAGAAGACATCTAAAAGGTCTTTCCACAGTAAGTGGAAATACCTAATTATGAGATCAATATAGTCAGCTTGGAATGAGTGAAAACAAAGCATGTACGAATTGTAAGGGAGTTTATTGGCCCCTATTATTTGGTACAATTTGCATGTTTTTTTAAGGAGGTTTTGAATTTATTTTCCTAATTTTCCATAGAAGTTCATGATTTCATGTATAAGATACACACAAAGTAAACTTTTCTTTAAATAACTTGTACTGATATGTTGAAAATGTCACGATTTTGCCAAAAAAATCAAGTAAGAATTGTACATGTGAGAGCACTTACACTGCAATTTTCCATATGAACAATATTTTCAAGGGGCAAAACTCTTTTAAATATTATTAATCAGCACTGATTTTCAACCTTGTCCAAGACTTTACTGACATAAACCTATAATATAAGTTTAAAAACATTTGGCAAGAATTGTAGATGTGAGAGCCCTCAGAAAACTGGACAGACAGACAGATGGATAGACTGAAGGATGGAAGGACATACCGATGGAAAGACGGATGGATTCACTGTATATCTATATCCCCCACCATGCATTGTACATTCGATTCCACTTAATTGCATACCGCTTAATAGCATAATTCGGTTATTTGCATACTTTTCTCCTGCACAAAACCATTTCCCATTCATCTAATGTTAAATTGTACGGTTATATGCATAGCCCCACAAGTGGCATTTTGGTAAATTGCATAGAAAATAATTGCCAGATAGATATGCTTAGTTAAAAACTGATGAGATTTTTGACCGGAAACAGCAATTTGGTAAGTATATTTTTCTTGAATGCATCATAATTTTTGATATTATTTCACATTTACTTCTGTGTTATTTAAATAAAGTTTTAAAACAGTTTCTTTCGTGTGTATATGATTATAAAAAAGGCCTTGATGTGTACACAGGTAAAGTTTCCCATATTCTATTTTAAGCCTCGAGGTCATAAAAATGTCAATCAGCTGATTGTTGTAAAAACACAACCATTCTATGATCTTCAATCTCAAAAGGTGTTAATTATTGATTGCATTTCAAACATTGTTCATAGATTACATTTTGGGTGTATTTTTAAAACAATAACGCCTGCTAAATATCAATCATCCAATGTGCAATCTCGTAATTTGGATAGGGGTGATCTTCATTTATGTTAAATATTACAGGGCATTTATATATGGTTGAAGAATTTCATACATCAATCTTTCATTTTTAATGTATTAGGGACGAAAAAAAGTACAAACTAAGTTTAAGAGACACTTTCATATATTTGTATAATCAATCTTAACACAAATTGTGTGTTCACCGTGTATCATCGTACAGTGAAAATAGGTACTAACCAAGCAGACGTGAGCGATTCTGATCTTACACAGTAAGGAACAATCTTTGTTTTGTTCACATAATATTAATGTTTACTTCAATCTAAACATAATTGCTGTTTTAAGAAATGATTTGGTAGTAAGTTGATGATTAGAGATGTCTCATTATTTTCCCAAAACAAGAGGGATTACAAAAGCATGTGCAAATACTTGGTTAGTACCTATATCCAGTGTACTGATGATACACAGTGGTGTTTACCATTTTATACATAGCAACAGAAATACATTTGCAATATGATGTTAAAATAACAAGTAATTTTTAAATATTTTTTTTAAAAGATGCTTGTTAAAAAAAACTTAATATGTATCAAAAATAAATGTAGAAGAAAAATTCATATCTAAACCAAAACTACTCATCACTGATTAAGCTTTAACAAAAAGACTCCAGTACTGGAATAGTAGATAAAATAAATTACAGGATTTTATGACTCTTCCGAAGAGACATATTCTGTATACAAAAGTTCATATATAATCTTCTGGTTAGCAGCATTTTTCTCTTTATAAATCAAGTTTAAATTCTACTTAGTAAATGAACAACCATTCACAGTTATTGTCCCATTCTCAGGATTTGTAAACTGGAGATCCATTCCAAATCTGAAAAAAAAAATATTTAGTCGATGAGAAAGTAGTTTTACATGTGATTTCAAATTTTGAAAAATTGAAACAAAAATTATGAATTATGTGTCGGCATAGGAGAATTTAATTCATATGTGGAGGGACTAATAAAATTATAATATGCACAGTAAAACCTGTCATTACAACCCATGTCGGGCAGATTTACATTACTGTGGATTCATTATTATTCGTTGGATACCAATTATCTCGGTACAGGTGAACCACAAATGTTCAACAAATAACATATTTTCAATAGGCTTTGTTTACAGAGACATTGGCAAACCCCCAAAATCACATATCCAAGAATATGTAAGTTTTCAGCAATTCACAAAAATTGATACCTGTGGAAAATAAATGAAACCATAGTAGTCAGGTTGAGGCCTGTTTACAGCTTGCTATATAATTTGGATGAATTTTGTTCATTGTTGAAGGCTCTACTGTGACTTATAGTTTCTAAAATTATGTTATTTGGTTTTTAGTGGAAAGTTACCAACATTTGACCAATATTCCTTAATATTTTGATTTTAATGTTATAAAATTACACTAACAATTGACATAAATGAAAAGATTTCTAACTAATGTTTAATTCATAAAATGATGAGTTTAATTAATGTTAACAATAACCTTTGATGCAGCTCTGTGCACTATCGTATGTCTTAATGTAAGAGCATTCAGATCTCTTTGGTAACCACCCCCTATCACCGTGGCAACAGGTATCCCTTGGCGATGACATGAATCAATCACATAGAAATCTCTATCAAATAAACCTGAAAGTAAAAAATATGTTTTCAATCTTTATATTGATTTGTAAGGATGTATAAAGAGAGAAAAAGATACCAAAGGGCACTTCAAACTAATAACTTGAAAATAAACTGACAAGGCCATGGCTAAAATGGAAAAAGGCAAACAGGCAAACAAAAGTACAAAATACAAAAAAAAACACAACATAGAAAACTAAAGACTCAGTAACCCCACTAAAAACTTATTATCTCAGGTACTCAAGCAAAGTCAGTAGATCCTGCTCCAAATGAGGATTTAATACTCAGGAAATATGACCTTTTAAGAGGTTAACATGGTTAAGAAATTATCAAAATTTGTAAAGGGTTGCATGGAGCCTGCTTTTTGCTGTCAGATTAAACGTGTAATGTTTTCAGCCAAAAACTAGGTCTATTTATCAGTAAAATACTGATTCATTTTTTTATCCTAGAAACTGCACTTTGAAAAAAAGATTCTGTCAAAGTCTTGTTAAATTCATTCCAAGTTTGAGAAAGTTATTGATGACTATGCTTTGCACTAGAGGTGTAATACCATCAAATCATGGTTCGTCACATCCGGTTGTATACGAAAGTAGGTCTAAAAAAATATTCCCTTGAATTTGACAGTTGTAGAAAATAAACCCTGTATTTCAATGCACTTAAATTTTTCTGAGTCATAAACATGTATGTTGGGTGTCTGTAAGCATCATTCTTTTTTTATTTGATGGTCTTATAAAATATTTTGGAAAGTTAAGGTTACATAGTAACCTCATTGGTTGATATCTTTGGCGGAAGTACATGTGATACATCCTCATTCTTTCAATATCCAAGCTGTGGGAAGGTCGTGCTCCACGTGTTGTCGGCAAAGTAACTATATTCTTTAACTTTTACTTACATTTGCCTTGGTGGCAATATAGCCTTGGTGGCTTTAAGACCTTGGTGGTCATTTATATATGCCTTGGTGGCAAAAGACCTAGGTGGTCATTTATATATGCCTTGGTGGCAATAGATCTAGGTGGTCATTTTTATATGCCTTGGTGGCAATAGACCTAGGTGGTCATTTTTATGATTTTTTACATTTGCCTTGATGGCAACAATGAATTAAAATACTAGCCTTGGGGGCGTCAAGACCTTGGTGGTCATTTATATTCGCCTTGGCGGCTTCTTGATAGAACTAGATAGTTATGTTTGACCTTGGTGGCAAAATGTTTTGGGATTTAAACCTTAGGTAGTTATTATCAACCCAGGTGGTCAGATATTTGTTATGCCGTGCGCCGGTTAAACGCAGGGCAAAGTGCTATCGCTATATAAAATATATGTGGAAGTGGGGGCTCTGGCCATTTTGGAAAATTGTAGTTGAAAGGAGAATAATAATTTGTTTATAGGGTAAATAGTTTATTTTGTTACTTTTGACTGTGTTGTGGACTTTTCATTTATTTTTACATCGTACATACTGATAGAACTATTTATAGACTTTGTTAGAAAAGAACAGAATTATTGATAAAGTGGAATAATTTAGTGTGACATGTCACCTGATATTCATGTTTTTTATCGGAGTGATGTGTATTGAATTATAAGGAGTCTTCATCGCGGTCCGCGTTCAGCGGTCTGTTTGATTGTACATAGAATTGAATAGAATGTTTTTGTTTTCAGATGGTGTTACCTACAGCTTTGACAGGGTGACGAATGAAGGAGAAGTAATATGACATTGCACGATGATTCATGTCAATGAGTTCGAACAACCTTTTTAAAAGGAAAGGATTTTTTCTAATCAGAATATGGTGAGAACAAATTGCAATTGAAGTAATGTTTTGATTTCTGAAAATAGTAAAATAATGAATGGGGAAAATATTGATACTACACTAAATTATGTATGTCTGTGTTGAGAAAGGCAAAAGATGCCAATATGGCACGGTACTAAAAAAAAATAAAAAAAATCTGTGATGGAAGCAGCTTTATGTTCAAATGAACCTATTTAAAAGTAATGCTAATAATGTTTCTGTAATTTCATGATATTTTCTATTGGATGTGTATTTAATTTCATTGATGTGTTGAAATATGTCACAAAAATCTTTTTGTCATGGGAGATTAAATAATGGTTGCAATATTTTTGTTTTGTTTTGTTTTATCTAAATTAATAAATAAATATAATGTTGAATGATTTTGTATACTAGTACAAATGTATACTTAAAAATTTATGTATGGTTGAATTTTTTAATTTGAATTTCTTTGTCTACAGTTCGAGGGACACTGATTCCCTAGTGGTTTTCCACGTGGATTGTAGGCAAAGGGATTTTTCCTTTTCAAAGTGTGACTAATGCTGTCTTTAGTACAAATAAACAATTTGTTATTGGTTAATATATTTTCAGCAGACATGTGAAGAATCGAGTGGAAATACAATTGTCAATATTCCTGATTATGAAGTAAAGAGTGTGTTTGATTCAACAACAGTAAAGAAAGAGACAAGCCAGCATAGCTTACGCTTGGAGGTTAAGTCCCTTTGCTTACAAGCTTTCCACATGCTGAAGATGTTATTAGAATAATGACAATGTTCATTTTGATATGAGTTCATTGCCTTAACTCAACTTTTAAAAGTCCGTATGTGGTCAAATTCATGAGAATTTATTGAATTATGAAAGATTTATAAAGAACTGTTAACATGCATCTTTAAATGTTTGGAAGTGTGTTAAAGTAATTTTAAAAGGAATAATATTTAATAAAAGTGTTGAATTTGTTTTGAGTATTGTGAATACTATTCCTTAAGGGAAAGCCTTGCTAGTGGTGTATTTTGAGATTGGCCTGCAAATATGCTGTATGGACTATAGAGTTTTCTATGCCCATAACTTAACATGAACT
This sequence comes from Mytilus galloprovincialis, assembly GCA_037788925.1. Lineage (NCBI taxonomy): Eukaryota > Metazoa > Mollusca > Bivalvia > Mytilida > Mytilidae > Mytilus > Mytilus galloprovincialis. The sequence continues at coordinate 82,702,941 of CM075336.1, read as the reverse complement.
GGATGCAAGATTATATCAATCACTGAGGATATGTGTATAACCTCATTGGTTGATATCTTTGGCGGAAGTACATGTGATACATCCTCATTCTTTCAATATCCAAGTGGTGGTTGGTTTAAGGGCTATGTTTGGTCAGGCAATACATATTGCCTGTTTGGGTTGATGAGGTTCTTGATAAGTTCCCCCCTCTCCCACCCATAAGTACCAAAATGTGGATATCTTTTTATATTTATATTTCAATATTGGTATTACATGTATGCATTTTGGGTTGATGAGCACGAGACAACATTAGAAAAACATGAGCATTACCATGGGATCATGTTGACAAAACAAACCTTTGCTTTATCGATTTTCAAGGGAAAGGTCAATTAGGGCAAGTGTATTGGCATGTTTGTGTTTGCTTTTTCATTACAATGGTAGAAATAAGATTATATATCTCGGACGACAATAATGTTGATTATAATGCTTCATTTTATGAGCTCCAGAGTAGTTTTATAACTGAAAAACAACTGTGCACTATATCCAGTAAGCTCTTGTGCATTGCATTGTGCATGGTAGTCCACATTTTGGTTTCTGAAACGTTAAGATATTATCTTGTATTCGGTTCTTTCCTCTAGAGTTTTCTATGCCCATAACTTAACATGAACTGGATGCAAGATTATATCAATCACTGAGGATATGTGTATTACCAAAGCAGGTAACCAGTAAATAACAGTGTAAAAATTGGGTTGTTTACTTCCGGTGATGGTTACTTTCTTATATGCAATGAAATGTAGTGTGAAATTTTCACTGTAGCACTGGAAAGGATTAAACTTTATTCATGCAAAGTATTTCTTTGGTTGAAATAAAGGTAAATACTGTACAATTTTTTTAAAAGTGCCAATTTAAGAAAGACTAATAGGGGAAAATCAATGGTGGTATTACACCAAGACCAACACACTGTGCATTTTTAACCTGCTAGTCCACCAGTCCCGAGGAAGACATGTCATCCTACTTGAAAACATTATTCTAACTCAGAGTAAACTAGTTTTTGCTCATACTCCTTAATGCTGCATGAATTAGCAGAGAAGCAGCACATACCAATTTTAAAGTTTTTGGTTAGACCTGGCAAAAGTTGGAAACCTAGACCTCCCTCTAAATGAACATGCTTCTCTGAGACCATGGAGGTGGTAGTGGAATAAAGATGCTTTTCTGTAACACTCAAGGTACTGTGAAAGTACTTTTATTTGTGGGGTACCAATTTTCATGGCTATCGTGGATGACTTTATGAAATAAATAAATGAAATAATGAAATAAAACAACCATTGTCCAAATCATAGATGTAATACATCTTTGTCCAAATCAAGACATGGAAAGATCCCCATTGGGAGGTTTGACTACTGATATGATCTAGAGAATATATTGAATAACGCCAAATCTGAGAAGACTTTAATAGTAGTCACAGAACTACAACCACATGCAGGATCATACCCATTTAATCTTTAATAACCTAAACTTTACAACTTTTAATCTTTTAATTTTCATAAAAAATATTTTTGATCAATGAAAGTCAGATTTCCAGTATATATATGCTAATATGATAAAGTGTTCATTTTATATCCTCATAATTCTCATATACATACATACATCATGGGAAATAATAATTTCATGCTAGGCTTGATTTTGATAAGAATTATTTGACAATTCGAAATACGTTTATAGCATTTGTTTATGTTTCTGTTTTCTTTAGTTGACATGTTAATGGCCTAATTAACACTTTTGATGGTCTCTAATCTGGCGATAACTTTATCATGGGTTAATAAGTGTTATTACTACGATTTACACAGGTCAATGTTTACTTTGCAATTTCCTTCAATCAAGACTATTTGTAACCTTCGTTTCTAATGGCTTAGTTTTTCAATTTTTTTTAGAAAACAAAAATCCACAAATTTAAAAACCCACGAACGTGTAAATATTGCTCAAACCACGCAAATTGATACCACCGAATTTAGGTACTTTCACAGTATTGAAAAGTACCCAATATGTTCATGTCTCCTCTGACCATGTTGATACCCCATATCCTTTGTTTTTCTATATAAAAACAGGTGGATTTTGGGGAGGGTATTCATTTTCATCGACTTAAATGACAAATACTAACACCCTGTGAAAATTACCATGATTAACCATTAAAAAATTGAAAACAACATGTTTAATAATTTCTTGCATCCGAAGCGCTTTTCTGGATTTACCTTCATCAGGAACACTCAAAGCCAAACATTTGAAATCCGAAGATTTATAAGTACCGAAACCGTTGAAGAACTATGTGCCAAAACTACCTAAAATAAATAGCCAAATTCATCTAAATTATTAAGCTGCCCAGCAACTTTAACCTCTGAGGGCCGTTTCCGAAAATACTATGGGCCCCTTTCCTGGACGGCACTTTTTCAACCCCCACCACCCAAAGAAATAAAAATAGATAAGAACAATCCCTTTGCATTTTGGTATTAAAAATACAACCACCCACAGATTTTTTTTTTAAATTGCCTTCACTAGGGAGGACATACTATTTCCTTTAACATTTGTTACCATATTTAACATGGTGAACATTATCTACCTTGATCAGTTAGTTTTAGCCTGCCAAGCTCATCTTTCTCGTGTGGATCAACACCTGCATCATACAATACAAGGTCAGGTTTTACATGGTCTAGTATCCATGGTAAAATGTCTGTTAAAATTTTCATGTATTCCTTATCCTGTTAAAAAAAATATATAAAATAAAACCAACACATTATAAATTTCATACATCTGAAGCCCTTTTCTGTATAACCTTCATCAAGAACACATAAAAAGGAATATTTGAAAGCCAATTGCAAGGATATGTAAAAACCGAAACAGTTAATCAGCTATATGACCTATAATCATCTTGTTAAGATAGTACCAAACATCTTGACTAAAATTAATTTGGCCCATTTAATTTTCACATCAAATTTTGACAAGAAATTTACTTTGACCTCTAGACAAAATTTCAGGATAGACAGTGATTAAAACATTCAGTTGATTTTTACAGAGTTATCTCCCTGTAGTATACCTTAAGGTGTCAGACCACCTATTAAAAATCCCTATCTGTTCAATCAAATTTAATTATTTTCACAGCTTTCTTAATATTTTACCTTAAGTTTAACCTCATAGAAACCAGGTATGTCCTGAATTGTACATGCATAACCTTTCTACATGTCAATTTTCAACCTACCTTTAAAGAGTTATAAGAAAAATCTGACCTTAGGAACACAGGTACTACCAAAATAACTGCTGATTTTCTGGAAATCTTACATTAGTAAACTATAGAGCGCATTAATACTGAATTTTTAATGCAAACTCAAAGACAAGTAAATCTTGACTCAAAATGGTCTAATAAAAATTTTTCTTTTCACCAAAAGTTTCATTTCTGCAAATTTGTTGGTTAGTTTAAGTAAACAAGGACATCAAAAGCACTATTTTGTGTCAGAGTAGGGCTACTTTTACATACGTTCTAAATTAAAGGGAGTAATTGGTGGCCTGAAACGTAAATTCTTTGTTAATAACAGAGTTATCTCCCTGTAGTATACTTTTACTTACTTCCATCCTATCTTTCAATCCAATATCAATGTCACTCTCTTGTTTTTGAAAGGGAAAATTATTCTCATTATGCATAGAGAAGGTATATATATTACTGTTATCACTAAAAATATAGGCCGTACCATCACCCTGAAAAAACAATAAACATCTTTATAATTATAAGTAATTGTAAAGGCCATACCATCACCCCGAAAAACAACAAACAACAATTTAGTTATAACAAGTCTTATATAAGTATAAATGAACTCATTATAGATAAAGAGAATTCAAAATATTTGTTTCATCTCAGAAAGATTCATCAATGAGACTGGAATCAAAGAAGAGAAAAAGGACAAACAAAGTAGGAAGTTGAAGAGTTTTGAGGACCCAAATTCCCAAAAGTTTGGCCAATTACAATTAAGGCAGAATAAAATCCATAGTATTTAAATATATATGTTTTTCACTATTCTAAATGTGTTTTTTTATTTAATCTGTATGATAGTAAAATCTCATCCTCTCAATTACACATCTTGCTGAGCACAACTTGGGGTACTCTTATTTCAGTGATTTGTGTCTATTGTTTTTACAGTACAGTAAAACCTGTATAAACTGGCCGGCTACGGGACTATGAAAAAGGGCCGGTTTGGACAGTGAGCCGGTTTATTCAGGTTTCCGTTTTGACTGGAAGTTAATGACTTGTGACGTCCGACATTTTGCATGTAAAAGTTCTCTCTGATTGTAAATTATATCTGATAAATTGAAATACTTTCACTGCGTTTTTCATTGTTTGCATTTGCATCATAATGCTTTTGAATGGAAAAATATGGGACTTTCATTTTCGGCCGGAATGGACAGGAAGTCGGTTTATTCAGGGTCCGGTTTAATCAGGTTTGGCTGTAGTTGTTTTTGTGTTAGCATTAGTTATTTGAATAAAACCAACTGCAACTGATTTTTACTTAAATAGACAATAGACAATATTAATTAGCACAAACACATTTACATTAAATGGTTATTGCATACAAAACTTAAATATGTTGTTTTTTTTTCAGTCAAATGACAAAAAGTTAATAAATAAATCAAAGACAACTTTTTAAATAGATTTTATTCAAATTTTTAACTTTAATCTATAAATGGAAGCATGTATATGATAGCATGCCATTTCTATGAATCTAGTTGACAAAAGTTATAAGTAAATATCCATTCATATGCATGAAACCCATTCAATAACAACATCATAAAAAAAAAATATCCTATGAAAGTTAAGTTTGGTTTAAATTCATGCTTAGTTAATACAGAGAACAGACAGAAATCAATGTGGACACTTAAATCAATTGTGACTTAGATAATAACTTATATATAACTTGTACATGTATTCGCTCGTAAAAGAATAAGTTTTTTTTTCAATATGTCTTAGATGTATGACTTTGATTGTTTCATGTCATGACTTGACTGCAAGATTGTTTTTGCTAATTTTGATATGTCTTGGCTGTTTTTTCTGTTGTTTTTTTTAATTTTAGTCATGATACATGTATGTAAGATATTGTTTGTTTAATATCAATACATCTTGGCTTTAAGATTTTTTTTTAACTTATTGATATTTTCTCAAAATACATTTTTTTGTTAAATATTACGACAACCATGCCTGGTGTACGTCCAGATCAACAACAACAACTCTGTGTACAGAACCTGTCTGGACCAGTGACATGGCTGTGACGGCAAGATCGTTGACTAGACAATAACCAGAACCATGGTCAGGAAAGGCATGATGTGTTCCTCCACCAGTGCTACAGGCTATTCCTCTTTCTAAGGCTAGCTTTGCTGCAAGTAGTGTTCCAGCTAAAAAAAACATAGAGATGAGGTCATCAGCATTATCCAACTTCAAATTAGTTAGACATCTTGGTTTGAGTGTGTTTAACTTATTATATTTTAGTGTCACTAATGAGTCTTTTGTAGCCAAATGCGTGTCTGGCGTACAAAATTATAAGCTTGGCATCTTTGCTTAGATTTTGATACTAGGTAAAAGAAAGAAATTTTAATATCAAAGCATACATGTATATTTACCATCTTTACCATGCTTCATTAGTGGATTCATTAGTATTTTTAGAATCTCTGGTGTAGAAATAAAATAGAATTTCATTATACAACTGATCTTTGACCCTTGTATATTTTAAATTTCATACAATAATTACTTATAGTATAACTAATCGCCGTATTTGAATAAAAAAAATAAGACAACGCATGACCGAACGACGCATGGATTAAACGAGTGCGCAGCACGAGTTTAATCCATAGCGGCGTTCGGTCACAAGATGTCTTATTTTTGATATTCAAATACGGCGATAAGTTATTCTTTTTATTACATTGGCAAATGGCTTTTTTTTATGAAATTAATGTAGAAAATGTAAGGAACTATATCTTTTTCCTATGCATTGACAATTTGTTTTGATCCGACGTTATCGACGTCTTGACAACGCCTATTATTGTATGACGTCAGAGAGTGATATAACCATGTTTATTTCACATGTGAAATTATCGGTTTTTATCTAACTGGGAAATCAATGTAATTCATTGCAACCAATGTAATAAAATGATTTTGTTCATAACAATACAGGGTTGGCAAAAACCCGGGTTTTATGAGTACAATGTATTGCCCAGCCCAGTGGGAAATACTGGGAAAACCCGGGTTTTACTGGGTTTTACTGGGTAATACTGGGCAATACTTGGTAATATAGAATACTGGCCTGAATTTTAAAGAGGATTCATTTATAAAACACAAATGCAATACATTTAAGATATATATAAACCTATTTTTTTTTATAACTACATGTACGTTTACTTGTTTGAGAGTCCTATAAGACATACATGTACAAGTGTATAACTATACATTTGAGAAAGAATTATTCTAACAACTCTGAGATTTTAGTTTTCAACTATATATAGCTAATATAAAGAATTGACCAATTATATGTAATAAAAATTACTTTGAAATAATTTATATGTACAAATGTACATAACTAATTAATAAGACAAGTAATTATTCAGATAAGACCAAAGATATGTTTATATAACAATAATCAGCCTTTTCATTTCTATAAGAGTTAAAGACAAGACCCTGTATGGTGTTTATTTAGCAATCATGATTGCATATACATGTATAGCAATTTAATTTACAATCCACATAAACACTGCAATAAAATGTTTAGATTATTGAAACAATGCTTGGAAATCAAATTAACAAAGAATCCTAAAATGTGTAAGTCTTGTGTTTCGCCTACATGAAAGTTAAGTAGAGAAGAGAATGAAATTGAATTTTTTAAATGACTCTCAATGGTTATCTGTATAAAATGTATATATTTAGCTATAATACTATGAAACTACAACAAGTCTTGACTATTTATTGTTGAAAAAGCTTGAAAAATCATATTGCCCAGTATTGCCCAGTATTACCCATTTTTGGGAGTATTGCCCAGCCCGGGAATACCCGGGTTTTCCCGCCCCAGTAAAACCTGGGCGGGTTATACTTTGCCAACCCTGTAACATTAGAAAAATAAACCAGGTGCTCCGCAGGGCGCAGCTTTATACGACCGCAGAGGTCGAACCCAGAACAGTTGGGGCAAGTATGGACAAAACATTCAAGCGTGATACAGCTCTGAATTTGGATTGTGATCAAATTTTTGACATTACATGGGTTTTTTTTACACAAAACAAATGTCAAGATTTTACAAATCAATTAAAGATTTCTTCTTCAAACTTTTTAAATCTAAAATTAAATAGTTGACACAGCATAGGTTTCTGACACAGAATGAATGTGGTCTAATGAACTTAAAAGTTTATTTTTGCCTTTGAGCAATTCACTATGCTGTTGAATATTAATCCTCTCAAAAAAATGTTTTGAAGAAATTTTCTTTTTATTTATGAAATCTGAAATGAGAAAAATTTAACCCCCCCCCCCCCCCTTTTTTTCACATTCCCGTTTCCCTTTTCCCAAAACTGATATCAATTCAAATTTCTAATGGAGTTTGCAACAATAACTACTCTTTTAAATACATCATAAAATATTAAAATGTAAAATAAAGTGCTTGTTATCACTGAATGGTAAAGATTGGTTGGTAGTAAAAGTGAATATACATTGTTTATTGTATAAAACAATAAAAAAAACTTCATCAGCAACATTTTATATTGGCAAATTTCCAATGAAGTTATTTACATAAAGTTATTGGCAAATAAAAATAGAAAATGACATCGTAGTCATGTCTGGCAAATGTCCAACATACATTATCTAAAAACATTTTAGATAAGATAAGGAAAATAAGCTTCATCAGCAACATTTTATATTGGCAAATTTCCAATGAAGTTATTTACATAAAGTTATTGGCAAATAAAAATAGAAAATGACATCATAGTCATGTCTGGCAAATTTCCAACATATATTATCAACTACTATTATATACAAAGAAAGATAACTCCAATTGAAAATTAATTGCTATTGCACAATATTGTGCAATTAGATATTTCTTGCTATTGTGCAATACTGTGCAATTGAAAATTTCTTGCTATTGCACAATACTTGATATGGAATCCTGATTTGGACCAACTTGAAAACTGGGCCCATAATCAAAAATCAAAGTACATATTTAGATAAAGCATATCAACATGTCAAATAAGCCCAAGAATTTAATTTTTGTTAAAAATCAAACTTAGTTTAATTTTGGACCCTTTGGACCTTAATGTAGACCAATTTAAAAACTGGACCAAAAATTAAGAATTTACATACACAGTTTATAGATTTGGCATATCAAAGAACCCATTTATTCAATTTTTGATGAAATCAAACAAAGTTTAATTTGGACCAACTTGAAAACTAGGACAATAATTAAAAATCTAAGTACATTTTTAAATTTAGCATATCAAAGAACCCCAAGGATTCAATTTTTGTTAAAATCAACCTAAGTTTAATTTTGGACCCTTTGGACCTTAATGTAGACCAATTTGAAAACGGGACCAAAAATTAAGAATCTACATACATAGTTAGATTCGGCATATCAAAGAACCCCAATTATTCAATTTTTGATGAAATCACACAAAGTTCAATTTTGGACCCTTTGGGCCCCTTATTCCTAAACTGTTAGGACCAAAACTCCCAAATTCAAACCCAACCTTCCTTTTATGGTCATAAACCTTGTGTTCAAATTTCATAGATTTCTATTCACTTATACTAAAGTTATGGTGTAAAAACCAAAAATAATGCTTATTTGGGCCCCTTTTTGGCCCTTAATTCATAAACTGTTGTGAACTCAACTCCAAAAATCAATCCCAACCTTCCTTTTGTGGTCATAAACCTTGTGTTAAAATTTCATTGATTTCTATTTACTTATACTAAAGTTATTGTGCGAAAACCAAGAATAATGCTTATTTGGGCCCTTTTTTGGCCCTTAATTCCTAAACTGTTGGAACCAAAACTCCCAAAATCAATCCCAACCTTCCTTTTGTGGTCATTAACCTTGTGTCAAAATTTCATAGATTTCTGTTCACTTCAACTAAAGTTATAGTGCGAAAACCAAGAAAATGCTTATTTGGGCCCTTTTTGGCCCCTAATTCCTAAAATGTTGGGACCAAGACTCCCAAAATCAATCCCAACCTTCCTTTTGTGGTCATAAACCTTGTGTTAAAATTTCATTGATTTATATTCACTTTTACTAAAGTTAGAGTGCGAAAACTAAAAGTATTCGGACGACGACGACGACGAAGACGACGACAACGACGACGACGACGACGACGACGCCAACGTGATAGCAATATACGACCAAAAAATTAAAATTTTTGCGGTCGTATAAAAACAACATTATAGAACAACAAACAGTCAATGCATGCACATGAGAGTGAAATATCAATAGGGGAGACAATCAATAAATATCTGAGTAATTATCTCCCTTTTAACAGATTCTAATAAAGTTTCAAGATATGCTGTTGAGAGTTGAATAAACTATTTTTTTCCATGTTCATCATGTACATGCAGCAACCAATTACTGTAAAATCAGAAATTATTGCATGCATCTATTATTGTGACTTTATCATTTTAGACTAAAATGTGACTTTAATATTTGCAATACTGAGAAAAATCCTGTTTAATTTATATGAAAAAAATATGAGTTTAAATTATTGCGATTATCATGATTATAACCCTGTTGCATTTTTCATAATAAAAAATATGAGTTTAAATTATTGCGATTATCATGATTATAACCCTGTTGCATTTTTCATAATAATAAAAACATTGCAGATAAAGCACAAATTTTGAAAGTATAAATTTACCATATCCTTAGCTGCTGAATGAGCTTGTTAAACTTATCATTCATATAAATTGCTAGAATCACTACATATCATACCTACCTGTTTCATAACGAACTCTGCTAACTATTCCTTCACTCCACTGAAATCCAGTTTTTCGTTGTTCAGTGGCTGTTGTCTGACCACTTATAAATCTATCTATATATTGACTACAATGAACAACTTTAAATACTTCAGGATCTAACAAATCTGGTTCTACAATCTGTTTGGAAGAAACAACATTATCTTTTCTCAGATGGCGAATAACGCCATGGAATTTTTTCATGGCAAACCTGTGTTTGATTGGTAGATCACAGACATAGCCATGGTGATGTACGATTGGAAGACCTCTTGATTCTAGTCTTTTGACCTGGAAAAATATATTATATCAGAGTTTGAAAAATTTAATGTTCATATCTATGATATCTTTTCTTGACTACCAAATAATTTTAAAACTTGTAATCTCTCTTTTTAACATAATTCTATTCCAAAAACAATGAAGAAAGGAGGCTTTAATGTAGTGTTGTGGTTTGTTGAGCACTGTATATCACTTTTCTTTTTGGCTTGCCGTTTTCAACTCAAATCAGGATGTTGGTTTTTCTCTTTACAATTTATTTGTACATAATTGCAATCACAGAAATATTTTCTGATAAATAGCATAAATAGCGCTATGCTATAAATATGAAAAAAGAAGGCTGCTAATAAATTCTTCTCTAATTTCCACCTGAATAATTTACAATTTAACACCAAATATTCATTAAATCAGTTTCACACTTGATATGAAACTGTCAATATGCAAGGAAACCAGATTTTGTCAGATGTATAAATACATACAATAAACATAATTATAAATTGCTGTTCAGCATGTTCAGCATGAGGCAAGGCTAGATGTGTGGAACGCCATTCTTCGACTTAAAATGGTTTATTTACACATTGTGACTTTGACCATGTTAATGGAGAGTTGTCTCACTTGCACTTATTCCACATCATCTTATTTCTTATTACCTTTTTGGTGTTTTCTAAGTCATTCTCTGACAACTGTTTGATAACAAGCGATGACAAATATCTAATTTTAGACCAGGTTATCTCCACTTGATTAACATGTTGCAGGGCTTTCATCGTTCATTGCCACCAATAACTGCAAGAAAAATCTACTTATATTACTATCATCATGACTATGGATTTTTTTTCTTCTCATAAATATCAATTTTTCGTGGATTTGTGAAAACTTGGATAGTTGATTGTAGGTTTATCCATATTTGTATTCAAAGCCTATTGAAAATGTGTTATTTGTTAAACATTTAAATATGAAGTTCACCTGTAACCCACAAATCCCACGAAATTGGTATTCAATGAATAACAAACATTTTGTGTGTATTGCATGGCAATAAACGTATTTACACTTGTATGCAAATTTGTCCGCCATTACGTAAAAGCACACAGGTTCCCATAAACTTTGTCATCATAATTTAAAATATTTGACGTCACAATTTAAAAGTGATTGTTGCTTGACGTCAAAAGGTGATTCGGAGTCGATCTAAGGTCATTCGGAGGCAAGATACAGCTAAATACCAAAAGTGTAAATACGTTTATACATAGTCCCCTACTGGTTAAAAGTTCATTGAATTGGATTGCAATTCTAACATGATCTATAACTTATTTATAACTGTATTGTAAGTTACTATTTACAACCAATATTCTCTAGTGAAAAAAATGTTTCCCAGAATAGAGGCCCCTCATGGGGGGTCCTAGTAATCACATAATCACCATTTTTTTGCCAATATAATCACATAATCATTAAATATTTGCTTATCTTTAGTAATCAAATAATCATAAACTAAAAATACAGTCCTAGGTAATCAAATAATCATGAAATATTTGGCTTAATAATCAAATAATCATTAAAAAAACGGCCAAGTAATCACATAATCAAAAACCCCATGAGGGCCCTCAGAATAAAAACCTGGTGGAATGAAATTACGCTTACATTTCAAACAAAAAAAATGTAAAAATTATTAACGACAGACAGACAGTCATACAGTAATTAAGATTACATACTTATGGAACACAAATTAGTTCCATAAGTACCCTAGGATTAGGATCAGGCGCAGGAACTATTTTGAAAGTGCTTGAAACTTTTGATAGAGCAGGGTTACAGGCATGCATTCTATCTAGTAAATGACGTCAAAAAAGACGTGCAAAATTGACGAACTGTTCTAGTAAAAGAGATGATTCCAGAAATGACATATCATGGCATTCTGAATAATTAGATGCCCGTTAAATTGTTAAAGCAATACCAAAAACAACACTTATCTATACTTTCAGAGCACTTGGTTTACATGGCTGTTATCAGTTATTGATTGGTTTTCTTTGTAATTCTATGTTATTGTACATGTTGTAGTTGGGTTTTTTATTTTTGACCATGACATTTTGGACTCATTCCCTTCGCTATCTTTTTTACTATGATGTCATTAAGTTTAAGTCCTGTTAAATAATTTGTAATTGTAGATATTTTTCTTTGGAAACTAAATCATACAATGACATATGTCTTTAAACTAAAACAATAAAATAGTTTCCAATAATCAAGTTGACACGACAACCTTTCTATTCCGGTAATTAGTTCTACCAGGGGCGAGTTACTCTTCACCGACTGGTTTCTTTTTTTTTTATGATAACTGTTTTCCGTTACTGCTAAAAATGGTTAAGAACCAGTCTAATATTAACCGAAAAATGATAAACAGTAAAATTAGCCGAAAAAAGGAATATAGTTCCTAAAATTGCGTATGATAGGTAATATTAGGCTTGTGTTAACTGTGAAGGTACGAAGTCCGAACAAATTATGACTAGAATATTTTTAAACTTCTTTGCAAAATTAATAATACAGAAAAAAATAACGTTTTTCTATAAGGTCATACTTTTTTTCCTTTCATTTAAAATGATATTACAAGTTTAAATATATAGGACATCAAAAAATATTTGAAATTTACTTTAATTGAAAAAAAAATCATCTTTTACTATTTGATAACGTTCATCATGACCATTATGACTGAGACTGAGAGGGTAGGAGGGAGATCATGGAGATTGACATAAATCCTCTTTTGGGAAAGGAGGGGTGTTGATCCAAAAAACTTATAAACATGGAATCCTGAAGTCCTGAGTTTATAGAAACTTAAACCCTGAAATTTAAAATAGGATTTCCCAGATCCCAAAAGAATTAATCCCAAAATCCTGAGCTTAAAACATGTAAAAACACTTGATCGATCTCGGAGTCTTAATAAACATGATAAAGGTCCTGCCTCCCCTCCTCTTTGAGGGGTGACTTCACATTAATGGTAAACAGATCGACTGTTTTGCTTAATCATTTTACTTTTCTTCCATGATGCTATTGTTTGAGGCCTCTGATGATAAATAAATAAAAGGATATTTTGATGCATCATCTGTATTCTGTAGGTGTCGCTGTTGACACTGGATTGTCTCCCTTGTAATTATTCAAGTCTCGCGTGTATATATATTTCACTCTGGTAAACAACTCACTTGTACTTTAAAATACATACTATTAGGTGGCAACTGTGCTTAACATATTTTTTCAAAAATTAAAAAATAAATATACATTTATTAATTAACATGAAAATTTAAAGGAAAAGAAAAAAATAAAAATAAAAATCTAACATTACATTAATCAAACCGGCGCGACTCGCAAATAAAGTCACCCAACAACTGCATTAGTGTTTCATTAGAGACGGAGACATTGTCGTTTTTTTCTATTGACAATAAAAGTTCCAAATCAATATGCAACGATCCTGTGTTGAAGTATATCTCATGTATAAGTTTCTGTCTTGCCTCTTCATAATTTTCACAAAATAGTAAATAATGTTCCACAGTTTCTAATTGACCGCATTCACACTTGGGGTCTATATTTTGATTGATTTTGTTTTGATTTTTTTTTAGGTAGTATCCGGATCTTAAAGGAGTAGGTCCGGTAAGACCCCTTTTTGGCCCCAAAATATAGCAGTTTTACAAAATTGTTAAAATGTAAACTTTTAAATATATATTGGACAGTAGAATGCTTCTGCTACATAAATATTGGTTGTTTTTGGCAATTCAATGCACATATATCGAGTACTAGGACCATTAAGTCGTGCTAAATTACTGAAATCATCAAAATTCTATCATTTTAGCTAAATTTTAGACGGTTTTCGTGTAAAACGAAAGTGGCCGCATTCGTGTTCATCCTTAATATTGAAATGTAAGTTGTATTTTATGATAATACATAACATATATAAAGATTTTGGATGAACACGGATGCGGCCACTTTCATTTTTGACAAAAACTATCTAAAAAGTGACATTTTTCGACATATTTGGTAGATTTTTCATATTTGAGCTTGAATCGGATCGTTTTCAATGACTAAATCAGTTAAATCTTTCACATAAACTAATTGATTCAAATCAAATAGAAACTTAAGTGTTTAAAAAGAGGTCAAATTCATTCGTCAGATGAACTTGAAATTTGAGGCCAAAATTGATCCTTACCATGCTTACCGGACCTACTCCTTTCTAATAATTTTTGCTGTTTTGTGATCTGGATAATCAAATGTCGATTTTTTGCTGACAGTCTGATGAAAGTTATAATAAAATCTTCCTGTATCACTATTATCCCATCTATGTTGCCACTTTGTATTTACTAAAATTCTTGCTGCTGTTTTAATATCTTGTTTAGTTACTGTAATATGAGCTTCTTTCTGAATTTGATTTGCCTCTTTAGCTGCCTCTTTAGCTAGTTTATCAGCTATTTCATTTCCTCTAACATCTGCATGTCCTGGGGTCCAATCAAACTTAATTCTTATTCCATGGTGTTTTTGGATACATTTAATAAGGGAAATAATTTCATGTGAAGTGGATCTGTTATTTTCAATTTTCCAATTTAATGTTAAAATTCCAATTGCTGTTTGACTGTCCAAAAATATTTTTACTTCTTCAATTAATGTTTTATTTTCACTTCTGCTTACATAATCTAATACTGATTTTATTGCAACGAGCTCTGCCAAAAGAATTGAACCCCTTTTTGAAACTGGTTGTTTAAGTTCAATTTCTTTATTGTTGAAGATTACAATTGCACCTGCTCCACAAGGTCCTGGGTTGGATTGGCAAGAACCATCTGTAAAAGCAACAACTGTAGATGGAGATACTGTGTTAAGTTTGTTTAATATTAAATTTTTTCCTGTGATTTCTTGTTCTTTAGTTCTGTTTTTTGAGGAACCAAGAGTGCGCCAATATTCTGGTGGAGATTTTGATGCTTGTAGAGCTTGAAATTGATATCATGACTCATGACATTGACCATGTTGACTAAAATTTATTTGGCTGATTTAATTTTCATAAAATTTTTACAAACTATTTACTTTGACCCTTTGACAAAAATATAAAAATTTCAAAAAAAATGAACCAACCAATTTATAATTATTAAAAAAATTACAGTCACTGGTTATATAGCAGTTTGATAAACACTAATTTTGACCATTAACGAAACTTAATACATGTATTGTATTCCCTTAACAACACAACCTAATTAAAACATTTAGCTGATTTTACAGAGTTATCTCCCTGTAGTGTTAGGTATCATCTTTCCTCCATGGATTTTTTTTCAATATACTTGATTCACATAGGATTTTTTTCAGTTAAAAAAAATCATCAGTTTAAGAGTTAATGCATTGTGAAAACCAATATTTCATCAATGAAATTCAAGTCAGATAATTCTCATGAATCTCCTTTTCATATTGGATACAATTTTTTTTAAGTCTGATGCAGACATTTTGTAGTCAAAGCATTTCAACTGAGGTACTACACAGGCATCAAAAGGCGTCATTATGGAGGAAAAGGTTAACCAATTTGACGCTAATGGTTGACTTATACAGATAAAAACTGATTACCTTTTGATACCTGACAGGAAACATGGTAAAGGGCATTCCTACCTTAAGCTTTACTGAATTAAAAACAATTTATTCATATAATGATTCATTCCCAACATATACATGTAATTTCTATTGACATGATTGAAAAAGTGACTGAATTATGGAAACACATCTGATGTTGGTCCTTATTATAGTTTTTACATGTATGCCTCATTTATGGGCATTCTGTTTTCTGGTCCTTGTGTTTATACCTTTGGTCGGGTTGTTGTTTCTTTTGACACAGTCCCCATTTCCATTTTCAATTTCATTATTTTTATTTAAAATTCATTATGTTTATAATTACATTTGTATGCAATATTTATACATGTTCTACAATGTATATGGAATAAACACCATGTACATGATGTACATTTCTTCAGAAAATTTAGCATGTTTAGCAATGGTTTAACATGTTTAATATTTTTATTGCTAGAATTGGTATAATGTTGAAGAATACAGCTGTCATTGCTCAAACAGTTTTTAGACAATCTGGAACCAAACCAATACACATTGCTGCACCAGTTATATGTAAAGGTATCAGTATTTATCGTCCTTCCCTACGCCTATATCACCCTGCTCTGTCACTCATTAATTCTCGTATCAAGACTTCAAAACGAGATAAGGCATTATCAGCGACGTCACAATGTGAGAGGAGAAGTTATCAGCGACGTCACAATGCGAGAGGAGACGTTATCAAGCTTGCTTTCTTCAAGCGTAAAACTGTCTTAGGGAGAGGAAAAAAGACCATTAATAGAACGATAAACAGATAATCGGGTTTTTTACGTATAGATATCGTAAAATATCAGCCGCTCGACACAATGTTAAACTTTTATTATTTATAAACACATTGAGCGAATGAAAACAACTGTCACTTTCTGAATTGGAACAGGCATATACTTAATGTTGTTTGCATTATGTCCTATGGCAAATATTTCTTTCATGTTCAGCACTAAGGAGCGAACTGTAAAAATCGATTAATTGAAGTTCTCTTCATGTCTAGTAAAAAATATTTTATGTATATTCAGCATTTTCAGGATGGCACAGAGTACTGTACATTAGGATACTATAATCAATATACCAGTAACTTTTATGAATTTAATTTGTGCAAGGATATGAGCTCTTGAAGGGAGCACTCAATTTTCAAAACATATTTCTACATGTTCTACTATCATGTCTATGTACAAAGAACTGCATTGCCCCTAATTTGTTTTATTTCATGTATAAAACTCTTGAATAATTCAGCAAAACTAAATCCATCTATTATTTCCTTGAATATTTATATGTTTTTGTTGTAGAATGCCTGAGGAATTCTATAAGCTTTTATGGAAAATGGAGCCAGCCAAAGTACCTAAAATTCTTAGGTATTATAAGATATTATAGTTCTAGTCAGGTACCACCAGATGAAAATATAGAAAAACAAAGTTCAGTGTCAGGAGGCATACCAGAAAAAGGTTTAGGTGGCATACCGGAACAAACAGACACTCCTAGTCCTCCTACTTCTAGTCCAAATGATGCTGAAGATCCTAAGTTGCAGAAAGAACAGAAAATAGTCAAAAGTATGTGACATAAGGCCCGAGAACACAGTTATTTCGTAGTGCATTTCTTTTAGACAATAAATTCAAATTAAAAAAATCGCACCTGCTGTTTCTCAAAAAGATTTTTACAATGTAGTGTACTACCAGTGAGACAAATAATATTAAAATTTTAGAAACTTCTACCAGCTCTAACTCAAAATATTGAAAATTCTGTGTTAAGGGGGTGTAAAATTCAGTTTGACAGCTTCAGACGTGATAAAATTTGACCTTTTTTACCTGGATCAAATCACTACTTAACATAAAGATTCAGCACCCAATTTTTTTTAACATATAATTACATCCCCCTACTTAATATTTCATGCATTTAATATCAAGAAATAAATTGGGAAAGTGTATCAAATAAAACAGGCAAGTTATACACTGTTTACACTAGGGACTATATTCGTAGACAACGAAAACCAAAGGACGATAACTGTGTCCTTGGACCATAAATAAATATAAGTGTAAACAAGGATGTAATTGCTTATTGATGTGTAAAAAGTTGACAAGAAAAAAAAATTGACTAAAGTCTATTTAAATATTTTTTTGAAAAGAAACATTAGGCCACACCAATTTGATTCCTTGTTCGACAGACCTGCCCGCACCTATTTTTTTCAAAACAGAATTTTTTAATTTATTTTATATTCCCGCATCCGGAAATGTAATCATGTCCATTTCCCGCACCGTTTTTTTTTGGTAAATATTATAAAAAGATATCAACATTTATTTTTAAAATCACAGTCTAACCTGTATATAACGATTTTAAACATAAAAGCACCCCACCACACTGTGTAAATATCTGTGAGAATATTTGTTTCAGCATGAAACCTATTTATCCAAAGTGGGACTGCTCCGTCCTCCGATATAAATTTATAACAGCAGAAATACCTGTAAAGAACAAAAAATTGGTTTCTTTCCCCCTTACTTATATTCCCTATCAAAAAATGTTCGTTGTTACTGTTAGAATAAAGTACAAAGAACTTCTGAAGGATTTGCCTTCAACTGCAATTATATTGCATGCTGGCGAAACAAAACTATCCATAGCCACTGCATGTTTATACACCTGTCCTGATTGATTCAGGGGCCTGTCGTTCAGCAGTTATCGTTTGTTGATGTTGTTCATTGGTATTTTCCCGTTTGGATCTGAGACTACCATAACATAGTAGTCTCAGTTTGGATATATAAATTAGATCTGTTGGTTTTCCTGTTCGAATTGTGTACGTTAATAATTTTTGGGTCCTTTATAGCTTGCTGTTTGGTTTGTATCAAATCCCTGTGTAAAAGGCCGTACTTTGACTGTGTTTGTTATTATCAGGTTGAGAACAACCCTCCCTCAGACAAGGGGTCATTTAACTGATGTAGAAAAGAAAATATAAATACCAAGGATTTGTATAGTTCTTCTATACAAAACCTTTGAAAACTTAGAATTTTGTACTCAAAAAGAGGAGAGTTACATCATATTTTAAACAACTTTTTCAGAGGGGTCCATTTATTTTGAATAATATTAAACTGTTAAAGTAAATGTGTTAACATGGTTAAAAGTCCAGGAATATTACAAAATTCTTGGACATGTTTTGACCATTTAATACCAGATAGATAGACATATAGTTCTTTGAGAAATATGAGCCCTTTTGTACATACAAATATATTATAACTTATATTGATCCCTCATAAAACATGTAAAAGGGATATTTATAACATTTAGGGGTTGCCCCCAAACTGATTATGACTTGGATGGAGAATTGTCTCATTGTCAGTCACACATACATAGACCAGATTTAATTATTTCTTGGTGAACATGGAAAAAATACTTCAGAAATTAATGAAATGTCAAAGTACAAGTGATAAATCAAGTTTTAATATTGTCAAAACCTACTTAATTTTATGTTTACAAAAAAAAATAATAATCGCTCGCCTTTACTTTTCAAGTTTTGCCTCAAAAATTTGCAAATTAAATATTTTTTTATTAAAATTTTCAAATCGCTCGCTTGCCCCAAATTTTGGAGTCCAAAAATCTGTAGAACAAGAAATTAAATTGGTGTGACCTTATGATAAGAAAAAAATATATATATATGTCCCTTAGAACCGCTCATAAAGTGAAATTTTTTCAGCTTTCAGTAGCATGTTAGCTTTTCTGGACAATTGAAACCAGAAATGTTATTTAAAAAACTTGTGGAAATTTACTGTTTATGGACTCTTACATGTCATGCATGTAGCATTAAGAATTAAATCAAAATGTAATACCTTTTTTGGATTTTTATACGACTGCAAAAATTGAACATTTTTTGGTCGTATATTGGTATCACGTTGGTATTGTCGTCGTCCGAAGACATTTGGTTTTCGCACTCTAACTTAAGTTAAAGTAAATAGAAATCTTTGAAATTTAAACATAAGGTTTATGACCATAGAGGAAGATTGGGATTCATTTTGGGTGTTTTGGTCCCAACAGTTTAGGAATTAGGGGCCAAAAAGGGACCAAATAAGCATTTTCCTTTGTTTTCGCACAATAACTTTAGTATAAGTAAACAGAAATCTATGAAATTTTAACATAAGGTCTATGACCACAAAAGGAAGGTTGGGATTGATTTTGGGAGTTTTAGTCCCAACAGTTTAGGAATTAGGGGCCAAAACAGGTCCCAAATAAGCATTTTTCTTGGTTTTTGCACAATAACTTTAGTTGAAGTTAATAAAAATCTATCAAATTTTAACACAAGGTTAATGACCACAAAAGGAAGGTTTGGGTTCATTTTGGAAGTTTTGGTCCCAACGAAATAGGGGTCAAAAGGGTCCAAAATTAAACTTTGTTTGATTTTATAAAAAAATGAATATTGGGGTTCTTTGATACGCCAAATCTAACCATGTATTAAGATTCTTAATTTTTGGTCCTGTTTTCAAATTGGTCTACACTAAGGTTCAAAGGGTCCAAAATTAAAGTTAGCTTGATTTTAACAAAAAATGAATTCTTGGGGTTCTTTGATACGCTGAATCTGTACTAAGATTTTGGATTATGGGCCCAGTTTTCAAGTTAGTCCAAATCGTGGTCCAAAATTATTATATTAAGTATTGTGCAACAGCAAGAAATTTTCAATTGCACAGAGTTCCGCAATAGCAAGAAATTTTCAATTGCACAGTATTGTGCAATAGCAAGAAATTTTCAATTGCACAGTATTAAGCAATAGCAAGAAATCTTCAATTGCACAGTATTGTGCAATAGCAAGAAATCTTCAATTGCACAGTATTGCGCAATAGCAAGAAATATCTAATTAGGCAATAGCAAGAAATTTTCAATTGCACAGTTTTGTGCAATAGCAAGAAATATTCAATTGCACAGTATTGTCCCATTTTCAAATTGGTTTACATTAAGGTCCAAAGGGTCAAAATTAAACTTTGTTTGATTTCAACAAAAATTGAATATATATGGGGTTCTTCAATATGCTGAATCTAACCATGTATTTAGATTTTTAATATTTGGGCCCGGTTATCAAATTGGTCCACATTGAGGGCTAAAGGGTCTAAAATTGAACATTATTTGATTTCATCAAAAATTGAATACTTGGGGTTCTATGATATGCTGAATCTAACCATGTATTTAGATTTTGGATATTGGACCATAATAGGTAAATGTCCAATTTAAATTTTTTATATGTTTTCAAGTTAAAGTTCTTAGACCACATTCATTTTGTGTCAGAAACCCATGCTGTGTCAACTATTTAATCACAATTCAAATTCAGAGCTGTATCAAGCTTAAATGTTGTGTCCATACTTGTCCCACTGTTCAGATTTCGACCGCTGCAGTGGTATAAAGCTGCGCCCTGCAGGGCATCTGGTTTTTTTTATAACATGTATTATCATGATAATGTATCAAAACTAAATTTTATACTCTGTATATTTAATTGGAGATTATATAATTTTTTTGGTTATTTGGAAAGAGTAATTGTATATCTGTCTACTGTACATCAGAACATGACAATAACAAATAACACAAGCTATATTTTTCATTTCACTTTATTATAGTTAGGATGAAGAAACCTATTGACCATAAGTATGTAGAGAATATCTATATAGAACCTGGTCGAGCCATGGTGGAGTATCTCATAGTTTTAAGGTTAGTTTTAGTTCAGGAAAAAGTAATATATCACAATAATAATGAACTCCCAGGAAAATTCAAACAGAAAGTCCCTAATTAAAGGGCAAAATCAAAAGCTCAAACACATCAAATGAATGGATAACAACTGTCATATTCTTATAAAAATGTCAAAAATACAGCAGTCAACATTGCGTTATAATCTTAATCACTAAAAAAAACCAAACAAATATGTTAGAAAGAAGCACAATACGTCATATAGACCAAGCATATTAGAAAAAATGAAAAACAAGAATAGAAAAAATTAATCATAGTACAATAACTCAAATGACCGGATGTACAGAGCAACGTTATATATGTAACAAAGAAACATAGAAAAGCATATAGCAAAAATGAAAGACGAGCAACAAACAAGTTTTAAAAAAGTACAATAGTAGGATTTCTAGTTATCCTGTCCACAATCAAACAAAAGAGGGACAAAAGATACCAGAGGGACAGTCAAACTCATAGATTGAAAATAAACTGACAATGCCATGGCTGTAATAAAAAAAAGATAAACAGACAAATAAAAGTACACAAGACACAACATAGAAAACTAAAGACTAGTGATAAACAGATTATCAATGGTTATCGCAACTCCATTGCTTTTCTCACTTCCGTCATAGCTGTTCAAGCAAGAAAATCAATCTTGTTGAGATGATCAACAATAATCTATAAATTTAGATTTTTTATAATTTAGAGAGCTGAACGAGATACCAAAGTACACAAGACGAAGTCCCTATGGTAGTGGTAAAAGTTTGACAGTTTATAAAAGGAAAGACATTGAAGAACTGTAAGTTTCAAATTCCTTATTCAAACAGTTTAGATCTAAGAATGTTCGCATGTCATGTTTTGGAATTTTGGTCAGATTTCCAAGAATCCTCTGGTTTTATGCATTTGAATGCCTGAAAAAATGCTACTGCTAACCCCAATTTTTCTTTTGATAAATCTTTTAAATGAAGAATTTTAAGTGATCTGTAAAAGTGTTATAAACTCTTGGTTATTTATTGATAGTTTATGAGATCTTAAACTTGTCAATGATAAAGCTATGAAAAATCAAGAGAGAAGATTTTCCCTACAAAAATTTAATGACTAATATCTCAAAAACAAGCACCCCCCCCCATATTTTGTGTTTTTTTGCTCTTTCAGGTTCTTTATGAGACTCCTATCAATATATTCTAGTGTTATGAAAAGCTTGTTTTTTTTAAACAGAGTAGCAATTCCTTAAGAAGATGTGGTATGAGTGCCAATGAGACAACTCTCTATTCAAGTCACAATATATTAAAATGTGTGGATATTCAATTTCATTGTTTTTCAAATGCAAAAGTATGCATATAAATTTAAAGAAAGTTTGTTATTCTTTGGACATTTAAACGTGTTCCCATAAAATCTATTTTCAGCTTTGGGTTGGTTGTTATCTGTTTGACTTATTACCCGTTTTCATTTTCAATTTTATTCAAAATTGCTTTCACAAGCTGAGATTGATATTGATTCCACAGTTCTAAAGTTTATTGACCCTCTAGTCTTGTTGTATTGTGATAGTTTACGCCAAAATTAAAAACATATGCTTTGTTCTTATCAGTGCAATAAAGAAATATGGAAGTCTGGAGAAATTGAATGAGGAGAAATTATTAAGGATGAGACAACTTCAAATGAGATACCGAAAATGTAAGTTCATATCAGCTGTTTTTTTAAAGTTGAATAACTTATCTTATTTTAAGATCTGTAAAGCTGCAGAAATGACGATATTCATCTGTTTATAGGTTTTTAACATACATGATGAATACTTTAGTTGTCATTACTTTGTAATTGATCTATAATGTGATATGTTATAGTAAATTTACCTTTTATTACTTGTGTTAGTCTTTTCACAACTTTTTCGTTAAACTTCTAGTAGTTTTGGCCAACAAGAAAAAATTTCAAAGTATCCTCTACCAATCAAATTAAGACATCATAATATAGCCATGAATACTGTAAATTCAGAAATTATGGCAATGTTTTTATTTTTGTGTAAAATGCCACAGAATTATCATAACAATATGAATTATACAGGATTTTTCTCAAAATCAAAAAAAATAAAATAATGTTTTAATCTAAAATGACAAAATCGCAATAATAAATGCAAGCAATAATTTCTGAATTTACAGCAGTCTCAGTGCCTATTTTAATTTCTTTTTTCTTTCTCACAGAGAATATTTTATTGTGAATGTAACTTAATTGATTAACTTAGAATAGCCTGATAACGTTTAATAATTGTTCCATTTTTAGTTCCCTTTTCTGAAGCTTACTACAAAGATTATATAGACAGACATTACATCTACTATGATAAAAAACCTGAGCAGGTATGTTGTGTCTCATAGTCTGATATAGCTAACTATGCAGTATGGGCTTTGTTCATTGTTGAAGGCCATAGGGTGACTTATAGTTGTTAATTTGGTCTCTTGTTGATAGTTATCTCATTGGCAATCATACCACATCTTCTTTTTATGCCCCACCTAGTGACCTACGAAAGTAGAGGGGTATGTTTTCTGGTCTGTACCTCCATTCCTCCGTTCATCCCGCTTCAGGTTAAAGTTTTTGGTCAAGGTAGTTTTTGATGAAGTGTAAGTCCAATCAACTTGAAACTTAGTACTTATGTTCCTTATGATATGATCTTTCTAGTTTTTGAGCCAAATTTGAGTTTTTACCCCAATTTCACTGTCCACTGAACATATATAGAAAATGATAGTGCGAGTGGGGCATTCGTTTACTTGGGACACATTCTTGTTTACTGTAAACCAACTTATTTTCGCGGATACTTTATTTCGCGTATTGCCATTTAAAGTCCACTTCGCGGCTACTTAATTTCGCGAATTTCTAATTTATATGATGTAGTTCAGTAAGGAAAGATCCAAGTGTTACATATTCGCGACGATTTATATTCGCGTTATTTTTCTACTCGCGAAAGTCGCGATAATAAATCGCTCGCGAAAATAAGTTGGTTTACAGTATATATGATCTGATATTGCTATGTGTTTCTTTATTCTACATTAGCTAGAGGTATACATAGTATTGGGGAGGGTTGAGATCTCACAAAACATGTTTAACCCTGTCACATTTTGCACCTGTCCCAAGTCAGCCTCTGCCCTTTGTTAGTCTTGTATGTTTTGTAATTTTAGTTCATTAGTGTGTTTGGAGTTTAATGTGACGTCCATTTTCACTAAACTAGAACACAATTTTATTTAGGGGCCAGCTGGGGGTCAATTCTGAGTGTGGAATTTTCTTGCTGTGTTGAAGACCCACAGGTGGTCTTTAGCTGTTATCTACTCTTTGGTTGGGATTTGTCTCTTTGAAATATTCCCCATTTCCATTCTCAATTTTATGATCTGTACAATAAAACCAGTATACACCAATCTTCTATAAGATTTTACTAAAATTTACCAAGTCATGTCCCTTTATAAATGGTAAAAAATTTTGAATTTTTCGTTTCTGTTCTCTACCTTTAGTTTGTTTCTAACAACCGAATGTTATAAAACTTATTCACAATGCTTATTACCATAAAACACAGATCAAGTTGGAAAATGGGTGGTGTCACTTTTACAGTTGTAAGTTATGTCCCTTTATAACGATACATTTCATGCAAGAGGGGGTTCAACCTATTATTTACTTATCATTTTCAACTATCACAATAATTGAGATGTAACAACAGCCTTTGTTATTGTAAGATTCAAAAGATCAATTTTAATTCACCAATATGGGATTTGATCTTTCCTTAACTTTTACAATGTACTAACCATAAAATGAATATAGCTTGTTTTATTTTCCCAGCCAGCAGAAGATCAAAAGGAAGCAAACTATAAGTGGACGTGGACAGGCACTGGTCAAGTTGTTGTTTCCTCTATATGTGTGTAAGTTTAATCACCTTATCACTATTTATCCGCCATTACTGGACATCACAGAGGTTTTTTATTGTATGATGTCAAAAATTCAAGCGTTGTAGGTTATCAGGTTAAGTGTCACAGATTCTTAAATAGTAATAATAAAATTGAGAATGGAAATTTGGGGAGTGTGTCAAACAGGCAACAACCTGACCAAAGAGTCGAAAACAGCAGAATGCTACCAATGGGTCTTCAATACAGGTCTATATAAACAGTATAACATGCATATGTGTGAACTGTAATCTTGTTAATTTTGAAATAAAATGTTTTAATGAATGGCAATTATTATTTTGAATGTATTGAACCATAAAATTAATTTTTGATTCTTCACATTGAATAATCTGCTCTATCAAAAGTAAGGCTCAAAGAACTTTTTATATTATTCATAATAACAATGTACACACATGTCATGCATGTTTGGTGATATGAAAATTATTGCTAGAAGCTAAGGTAAAGTGTCAATGTCAAGGTAATTAATAAAGTCTTCATAGGTAAAATAGCAATAAGCAGATTATCATTGATCATCTCAACTCAATTGCTTTTCTCACTTTCACCATACCGATAATATATAAATATAGAAAAAAAATTCATATCCATTTTGTGTGAAGGATTATTGTTATTTTCTATTTTAGAAATTTTTTCAATGTGATAATTAAAGGCTTTGCGTGGGCTTTCACAGGGTCATACAGTATGTTTTCTGAAATGATTCATTCAGCTGCTGACACTCTTAATCAGGTTAGTGTGATTTAGATGCTGGGTTGTTGTAATGGGAGATTTTCACAGTAAATCTCGTTCATGGGAGTATGTATTGTTAAAAAAAAAGGGGGTGAAGAACTACAGACAAAACAATGGCTAAAAGAAAAACCACAAATAGCAACAAAAGACTGCAAATCGAGTTGCATTGGATACGAATAAACCTTGTGCAAGCATCTAAGAAAAATAAGGGACAGAACTTTGTGTTGAAAATTAGAAATAAGACATTTTAATTTAATTTTGGATGTAACACATCTTCTAATTGGCTGAAAGTTTTTAGTCATCTCATAGACCTAATTTTGTCAAGTGACTGTGATGTCATCAATTATTTTTTTCATGCTTTACTCCTTAAAAATTGATTTATTAATAATAAGAATTAAATAATGAGGAATGACTGTAAACAAAAATTTGTCTATTCAAAATAATCTCAGCAGGTTATTCAGTGTGCACCACATTTTTGAAGTTATATTTCCGTAGATAGAACAATATTACAGTCATTCCTTAATAAGTAGCTTGATTTGTGAGTGTAGCTGACATTCATATTTTTTCATAATACTGTTAAGCTTGTGACTGAATGTTTAATGTATTCACACAGATTATTCTTGGTATAGGACTGTACCAGTCATTTAAAAAACCAGATTCTGATCATCCGTAAGTTATAAAATTACCAATTAAGTTCCATGGATTCTCCTTTTATTCATTAATAGGGAATGCCTAATTTTTTGCTCATTGTTGAAGGTATGGTCATACTGTGCCTTCAGTTATTAATTTCCACATCATTTGGTCTTTGATGAATTGTTATCAATATCTCATTTGCAATCATACCACATGTTTTTATTTAAACTGTTGTGGAAATTAGTAAGCTATTATAGAAAAAGTGCAAAATCTTTCTTATACCCGCTTCGATTTTTGTCATGGAAGCTTGGCAAATGACAAAGGGGTCCTACTTCTGTCAGAATTGTTAAACGTAATGTTTAGGTTCACAGTCTGTTGTGGTTTAAGTATTTTAGACATTAAACTTTGTCAAACTTTCACAGAACTTTCGGAAACTTGGTCAGAAAAAACTGTATTTTTCTTATAAATAGATTTTGATTTTGATTTTGCAGTTAACATTACACTCAACACTGATTGCAGAAATGACATATATACTATAGACAGTTACAATCTGAATTCAATTTTGGAGAATTTAACCCATAATTCAAATCTAAAAAAACTCCAAGATATTTAATTTGAATTACATCAAATTATTTTTATATCCATCACTTACATGTATTTAAAAAAACACAAATTTTGTTTTACTTACTGAGCTGCATTGCTTTATTTCAAGGATATGTATCATGTATATGGTCATTCAAAATTTTTTAATAGAGTTTTTTTACATGCTGTTTTGTAGATATGGGTATTCTAATCTCCGACATGTGTCCTCTCTCATCAGTGGAGTAGGAATTTTCTGTATAGGTACTGGTTTTTCTGTTTATCATGGTATCCAAGGACTCCTCCACCCACAAGAAATGGGATTAAATATATGGGTTAGTAAATAAGATTGACATAATTAAATCAGAATTCTGTTTTATGAATGTTTCCGCTAACTCTGTATTGATTGGTGCCTTTTTCTGAAGGTAAAATGCCTTATGAACACGTGGAATGGAGATCCAATTATTTTCTCCATTGAAACGCATTGAAAATGATTGTAAATAAAAAGAGTGCTAATTATGATACCTTGGGACTTCTGGTTCATATTTTGAAGTTTCTAAGTACAATCTCAGTGCCCGATGACCGAGATTTTGTTGCAAAATTTTGTTTTTATTGACATATTCTGACATTCCAGGGAAGAATAAAGGCTAGAAAATATGGCAATTTACTCTATATACTGACACCAGATTACATTTAAATCAATCAATTTTTTTCAGAAAATCTAATCAGAAGCCTACCCTTTCAATTCAATCTACATTCATTTACAGAACTCTTAGGCTTGCTAATGTGACCTGCAGAATTAGACATATCACCAGGGTGTACATAATTTAAAATGATAAGCTTAAAATAATTAGGCAAAATTTATAAATAAAATACTGTGGATTCATTTATTTTCATGGGTATCAACTCTGTGGATTGCTGAAAACTTTCTATGTATACAAAGCCTATTGAAAATCTGTTATTTGTAACACAGCGTGGTTCAAGCGTAACAATGAAACTCACGAAAAGTGGTATCCAAAGAATAATAATGAATCCACAGTAAAGCTTCCATCTGCTGTAATTCAGTGATTCACCCCTCTAAAAGTATTGATTTATAAATGAAATATTTAACCATTTATATTTATTTTCAGGCACTTGGTACTCTAGTTGGTAGTTTAGTATCAGAAGGAGGTAGGTTAATTACATTGAAAATGGAAATGGGGGAATATGTCAAAGAGACAACATTCCGACCAAAGAGCAGACAACAGCTAAGGTCTTACAGGTCTTCAACACAGTGAGAAAGTCCAGCAGGTTAATAGCTATATTGTGGATACAGATATTTCCATGGATACCAATTTTTATGGATAAATTCTATTTTCATGGATACTATATTTCCGGGTTTTTTCCAAAATCGTCATATGCACAAACCTATAGAAAATGTGTACTTTGTTAAACACTTTTAATTTTAATTTACATACAGTCGAACCTCGTTGTGTCGAAGTCGAAGGGACTGAACCGAAGTATTCGACTCATCCGAGGTTCGAATCATCCGAGGTCGAGTGTCGTCATAAATTTTGAATGCATGAAATACGGTATGAGATTTGTTTAAACTAGATACAATGAGCAGTGTGCCTTTTTTTTCTATATGACACTTTATAATTGTGTATTCAATCTCCATTGTTGGTCCTTCGTAATAATTAAAAACACAAGTACAGATAAAAATCATGCACACATAAAATCAATAGTCTACACAAATATTTACAAAGGTCAGTCGCTATAAATTATGAAATCACTCGCGGCACGAAACAAGTTCTGAACGGTCTCTGATGAGGTGGTCTTGCTTTACAATAAATTATCATGAATTTATTATAATTGTCCTAATCCTTTTATCTATAGTAATTAATGTGTTTTAAATCTCAGGATTTATTTAATCTTGGCTTGTGCCATTTAACTTCGTTTTGTAGAGAGCCGTGGTGTAGTGGTTAGTGCATCGGACTACTAACACAAAGGTTCCTGGTTCGATTCCTGTATGGGATGAAAATTTCAGGGACTTAATTTTCGGCTCTCCCTTGACACCATTTGCGAGTATGGTCTTGAGGAAACGATGATAGTCCGTCGGACGGGGACAATAAATGGCTGACCCGTGTTAAGAGAGAGCCATATCTCTTGCATGTTAAAGACACCCTTGTAGATATCGAAAAAGAGCAGGCTAATGCTGCTACAAGGCAGCACTCGCACCCTCAAAGTGGAAAGGGATTAATATAAGTTGCAAAACTTGTTTTCCAATCCACTATAAATGAATATGTTTAAACTAAATTCGTTTCCTATTTATCTCAGGTGCAAAATGTTCAACACACCAACATTCCGCTTGAACGATCAACAAAGGTGTTAATTAGCGGTCACAATAAACGTGTCATTTTAACTGTTATACAAACAAGTATGTTTACTCAGCTTTAATCTCTTTTGAAAAATGATTAGTTGACATAAGAAATACATCCGACTTAAATTTTTATCATTAGGTCTGCATCTTTCGAAAATTCTTACTTTCGAAGTTCAAGACATCCTGGTCAATTTACATTGATTTTACTTCGACAGGACTATAAAATTTACTCGACTTAACCGAGTATTCGAATCAACCGAGTTCGACTCATCCCAGTTTTCGACACAACCGAGTTAGACACAACGAGGTTCAACTGTATAACCATGACGTCCACAAAATTTGGTATCCCATGAAAAGTACTGAATCCACATTACTGCATAACATCTGCCTACTAGGGGCCTATCTGGCCAAGTGTTCTAAGTAGTTACTATTGTGATAATTGGCCAGTCAACTCTACTGAGGTTGTGAGTTTAAACCCCGCTTACAGAGGTGCACTTGACTCCAATCTTTATTGACTATTATTGTCAATTTTCTTGAAGGTTGATTGTTTTCTCTGGCTCCTTCCAGCAATAAAAACTGGCTGCCACAAAATAGCCCAAAAGCGGTGCTAAAAATTGGTTTTAAAACACAAAAAATCAAAAATCAAATCAGCTGCAAACTTATCACGATTCATTTTTGAATTACATGAGATTTAACTCCTTGTCCAAATTGAACTTTCATGATCATGAACAAAGCATTAGTCGAAGATTGATTGATTGATTTTTGGTTGCTTTACGCCGCATTTAGCACAAAAAGGCTACATTGCAGCGAGAGCTAATTTGAATATTTTTCAAAATTTAATTGTTAGATAAAGCATTAGATAAAGAAAAAAGATGTAGAACTGAACAAAAAAAAATGTAGGTTTTTAATATTTGATGGTAAAGCTACTAAAGGTTATGTATTAATATTGATTATTATCAAAATTGGTTTTTCATGTTATCACCTTTTTGTCTCCTGATTAAAAACCACATTGAAAACAATAGAAAAAAAACATTCTTCATACTATCACAATGCTTATCTGATTATTTGATAATGAGTTTTATAATTTATTTTTAGCTACACTGTATTTAGCTGCTTCTCAAACAAGGAAAAGTGCACAAAAACAAGGAATTCAGTTTTGGAAATATGGTAATTACTATATATATATAGCATTGAAGACATTTTTCCTGAGTTTATTGACTGAAAATGTAAATAGTTCACTCACAATGATATATATTATATTTAAGTTAGTACCCATACATAAGATTTGAAAAAAAAGGGACAACAATTTGTGATGTCTATGACGCAATAATATATCATAAAGTCTTCTGTGCACGATTTTATCATTTTTTACGCAAATATATCGTATAATCATCATTTTTTATGTCCCATTTATGGGCATTATGTTTGTGGTCTGTGCGTCCGTTTGTCCGTCTTTCCATCCGTTCATCCGTCTGTCCCGCTTCAGGTTAAAGTTTTTGGTCAAGGAAGTTTTTGATGAAGTTGAAGTCCAAGCAACTTGAAACTTAGTAAACATGTTCCCTATGATATGATCTCTCTATCCCATTTTCACGGTCCACTGAACCTAGAAAATGATAGTGTGGATGGGGCATCTGTGTACTTGGGACACATTCTTGTTTTTCTCTCTGTCTGTTATGATTTAACAAATATGGTAGCTCATTAAATGCTGTGTTTTGACTTCGAAGTTTACCAATTGTCACCTTATAGTAAACAATCAACATAAAAGCATGGATATTGAGCACGTATAAACATGTACAATCAGATAATAGTTTATTTCAGTTACAAACCCATGAGTATTGCGATCTACAGATTTTTACGAGAAGGTTCACGTTAAGGTCACTTTGCATACGGAAAATATGTTGGCGAATTGCTTCCTGGAAGCAAGCAATTGAAAAAAAGTAAACTTCTTCTAAATGTGGACAAATTAAAGAATTTTCTTCAGAAAAAAGTATATGTACACAAGTTTAATAATGGAAACTATCCATTTTGTTATAAAAAACATATACATTATTTTTTTTAATTTGAGGTTTCATATGACTTTAAGAAAAGACATATGTGAAAGAAATGGGACAAAGAGAAAAAAGACACAAATTTAAGAAAAGGAAATAGATTTGAGGCTTACATATACAAAAAAATGTATTATATTAAAAAATTACATAAACTTTTTTGTTATGAATTTCAGTTTGGCGTGGATATGATCCTAATACAACAGTAGTGTTATTAGAAGACTTAGCGGCAGTTTCAGGGGTCGTCATAGCATCAGGTTGTATTGGTTTAACATGGTATACTGGTAACCCACTGTATGATTCTGTAGGGTCAATAGTAATAGGAGGATTACTGGCAGCAGTAGCAGGTGTAATTATTAAAACTAACTCAGCAGCATTATTAATAAGGTGAGAAGTAATGGAAAATAAAATTTTATATGTTATTTTTTTTCTTATTCTATGTTATTACTGTAAATTCAGAAATTATTGTGTTCATTTACTATGCCATTTTGTCATTTCAAACTTAAATGTGATTTTAAATTATTGAGAAAAATCCTTTTTAATTCATATGAATTTTTTTTTAATGTGAGTTTATATTATTGTGACCATGACCATTTTTCGCAATACATGTACTACATGTAGTATTAAAAACATCACATTAATTTCTGAATTTACAGTAAGTGAAAAAACAAATTTGTTAAACCGAAAAATGATATGACAATCCTAAAACAATTTACAAGAATATTCATTTGAGTCTATGAAACACATTTATCATTTTATAGCAATAGAAAACTTTTGAAGTTTGATTTTTTAGCATTTTAAAAGACTTCAAAATATTTAGTAATAGTTTGATATAGATATTGCTGTACTAGTTTCTTCAAAATGTCTGCCTAGAAGGTAATCAAATTAATAAACTCTTGCAGAACTGTACTTTGAACAGAAGTTTAATTATTCAAATTTTAATACAACACACATTTTTTTTTAGATCTATACCATTAGAAAAGAAAGATGAGATTAGTAAAGATCTGGAACAGGACAGAATGATAAGGTAGACATTAGGAAGATATTTTTATGTTTTTTGGTCCGTTAGTTCTTAAGTTCCTCCATCTGTACAGCTTTAGGTTAAAGTTTTGATTAAGGTTGTTTTTGATGAAGTTTGAAAAGAATATAAAAATTTCAAAAAACTTGAACTAATCACTTTCTTGGAAAAATTTCAATGGATACATGGCAGTTTGACAAACACTACTTTTGATCATTAAGAAGCTTAATATTTCCTTAACAGTACAACGTAATTAAAACGTTTAGCTGATTTTACAGAGTGATCTCCCTGTAGTGTTGGGTACCACCTTAAGGTAGTTGGCTTGTCATGTTTTGGAATTTTTGTCAGATTTTCGTAATCCTCTGGTTTTATCCATTTGAATGCCTCAAACTTTTTTGCCCATTGACCCCCATTTTTCTTTTTATAAATATTTTACATTTATAATTATAAGCCATTTGTAAAAGTCTTATAAAAAAGTATTTATTTTTTGATAGTTTTTGAGAACTTTCACTTGTCAATGATAAAGCTATGAAAAATCAAGAGAGAACATTTTCCCGCCAAAATTTCAATGGCTAACATCTTGAAAACAAGCACATTGACCTCCATATTTTTTTTGCTTTTTTGCTTCCTTAATTAATCCCCTATCAATATATACTAGGTTTATGGAAAGCTATTTATTTTGAAAATGAGTAGAGAACTTCCTTAACTTAATTTCCTGACTGTCACAAGCAGAAAAAATAACGTGAATATAAAAAATCATTGCGAATATGTAAAACTTGGATCTTTTCTTATTAAACTACATCAAGTAAATTAGAAAATCACCAAATTTAAAAGTCACGAAGCAGAATAGAAAGGGTTAAATAGAATTTAAGTAAATCAAAAGAAAAGACATTTTAAAATATAACATGAAGTTTTGTTATTTTAGATCTTTACATGACGTGAAAGCCACAGAGATGGGTGGTCAGTAGAAGTTCATATAACATGAAGTTTTGTTATTTTAGATCTTTACATGACGTGAAAGCCACAGAGATGAGTGGTCAGTTGAAGTTCATATAACATGAAGTTTTGTTATTTTAGATCTTTACATGACGTGAAAGCCACAGAGATGGGTGGTCAGTGGAAGTTCAAGGCTGAAGTCGATTTTGATGGCAGAGAAATAGCCAGAGCATACCTCTATAAATTAGATATGGAGCAGTTGTTAAAAGTAAGAATAATGTCAAATCAGCTTTTGGAAACTGGTTTATTTAGGAATATGATATATTTATAGATTATCGTTGATCATCTCAAAGAGACTGTTTTTTAAGGCCCCACCTAGCTATAGGATAGTAGAAGGGATTTATGTTTTCTGGTGTATCCATCTGTTCGTCTGTCCGTCTGTGCTGCTTCAGGTTAAAGTTTTCGGTAAGGTAGTTTTGATTAAGTTGAAGTCCAATCCACATGAAACCTAGTACACTTTTCCCTATGATATGATCTTTCTAATTTAGATGCCAAATTAGATTTTTTACCCCAATTTCATTGTCCACTGAACATAGAAAACGAAAGCATGTGTTTCAGGTTAAAGTTTTTAGTTAAAGATTTTGGTCAAGGTAGTTTTTGATGAATTTAAAGTTTATTCAACTTGAAACTAAGTACACATGTTCCCTATGATATGATCTTTCTAATTTAAATGCCAAATTAGATTTTGACCCTGATTTCAGGGTCCACTGAACATAGAAAATGATAGTATGAGTGGGGCATCCGTGTACTATGGACACATTCTTGTTCTCACTTCAGCCGGTACGGCACCTGTTAAATGTTTATGCCCACTTGTTTAAGCTGTTGCAAAAATTTTACATTAAACTGCATGTAACATATATATTTCTTCAACACATGTATTTTGTAATTTAAATCAATAATATCAAATTATAACTGATGTCTAAACTAACTCAAAAAGCTTACAAAAATATGACCTTTTGAAGTAAAGCAAAAGATGCTTAATTTTGTATTTGTCACTTGAAATAGAAATAAATGGAATGGTGTTTTTACTGTTGTTCTTGATCTAAATAAAGGCAACAGTAATATACCACTGTTTGAAATTCATAAATCGATTGAGAAAAAAAAAATCTGGGTTACAAACTAAAACTTAGGAAACACATCAAATATAACAGGAGAACTACGACACAACAGAAACACAACACACAGAAACAAACTCTTATATAACAATGGCCATTCTCTGACTTGGTACAGGACATTTTAAGAAAAAAATGGTAGGTTGAACCTGGTTTTGTGGCTAGCCAAACCTCCTGCTTTTATCCCAATGTTAAATATAACATTAAAATGACAACATTACATGACAGAACTACAATACAAACAAATGGGAGAACATATAGGACAGAGAAACACTCAAAAGTCACAATGATACCTTATGTTTGTTTTTAGGAGATGCAGGATTTACAGACATCCACCGATGCAGAGGAATTCATGTTGAAACATGGACAACAGTTAATTGATTCCCTTGGTGAAGAAATCGATAGAATTGAAAAATTATTAAAGGTATTTTATCAAGTTTATGATTAATCTTTCTTTCATCATGGGCTCTACCAATAAAAACTGGCCCCAACAAAATAGCCTAAATGCAGGGCTTAAAAGTGGTGTTAAAACTCAAAAATTCAAAAATCAAAAATCTTTCATCACTTTTTTTACTAACAAGAGGTTTTGTGGTTAAGGTCACTGCATACAGAAAAGCCTTGGAAGAATTAATATAAGGGGAGGCAATAAAACCCTCGCCAAAGTGGGTAGTTTGTTTGGCTGTAAGGGATTTAGAAGTTTGCAGCAACATCCAATCAGAAAATAGGGATGTTAAATGTGATGCCTCATGTAAAAGAGGTACCACACTTTGCATGGGAAGAACCATTGCAACAACACCAGAGGGGTGTGATGATGGCCTGTTGCAAGGCTATGTGTATGCCCCTATCTTATATACCCTCATTTTCTAAGGCAGTCCAAATTTTGTCAACTTTCATCTTGGATGGCCTCTAATACAGAAATATTTGCCACTGGATGTTAAGCAACCAACAATCATTCAATCAATTTTAATAAGATTATTAATGTATTTTATAGTTAGACTTATCTATTGTAGTATATAAAAACTTTATTTTTAAATTTGAAGTATAAGTACTTGATAAATTGCATGCTTATATTGGTGATTTTGAATCTGTTCAAAGTTTTGATTTTTCTACCCTGTATACCACATTGCCTCACATTCTCATTAAGAAAAAATTCACACACCTAATTAAATGGGCATTCAAAAAATCAGAATGTGAATATATATGTTCAAACTCTTTTAGGTCATTTTTTAGTAGCAATAAACAAAAAAACTATGTTAATTGGACATGCTTTGATACTATATATGCCCTTGAATTTTTACTAGATAACATTTTTGTTCGCTTTGGTGATTCCGTATATTGTCAGATTATCGGAATTCCAATGGGGACTAACTGTGCACCACTTATTGCGGACCTGTTTTTGTATTGTTATGAGTTACAATTTATGACAAAAATAAGCAAAGACCCATCGAAACAACATCTGATAAACAAATTTAATAATACTTTTAGATATTTGGATGATATTTTGGCTCTCAATAATGACGACTTCAGTATGTATATTAATGAAATTTATCCTGTTGAACTTACTTTAAATAAAGCTAATACTAACAATGACCACTGCCCTTTTCTCGATCTTGATATCTATATCACTAATGGAAAGCTGAATACTAAAATTTATGATAAAAGGGATGATTTTTCATTTCCTATCGTTAATTATCCGTTTTTAGATGGTGACGTTCCCTTGTCACCATCTTACGGTGTTTATATATCTCAACTTGTACGATTCGCTCGTGTATGTAACAATGTTTTAGATTTTAACGAGAGAAATTTGTGTATTACTGAAAAATTATTACACCAGGGTTTTCGATATCACAAACTAGTCAAAACATTTACTAAATTTTATCATCGGTATAAAGACATTATTCGTAAATATAGCTCAACATGCAGACTTTTAATACGTTTAGGTATTTCACATCCAATTTTTTATGGTAATATTCTTTATAAAGCACAAAGGTGTCAGTATTCACCTCAGAAACTTACAAAACCTTTGAATAGACTTATTAAGAAGGGATATAATTACGATACTGTTGTCAAGTCATTAAAGATTGCATATTTTGGCGTTAATATTGAGTCATTGATAAGGTCTTTGCATCGGAACTAAACACATTTATTCTAAAAACAGTTGTTGGCATGACACGGGTTATGTTCTTCTCATATATGTTATGATGGTATGATACTAAACCCCTAACGGGAAGGATTGTGCCTGATGTTCATATGATGAAATCATAATCTTTCAGTCAGTTTAGTTGAAGTCTGGAGCTGGCATGTCAGTTAACTGCTAGTAGTCTGTTGTTATTTATGTATTATTGTCATTTTGTTTATTTTCTTTGGTTACATCTTCTGACATCAGACTCGGATTTCTCTTGAACTGAATTTTAATGTGCGTATTGTTATGCGTTTACTTTACTACATTGGTTAGAGGTATAGGGGGAGGGTTGAGATCTCACAAACATGTTTAACCCCGCCGCATTTTTGCGCCTGTCCCAAGTCAGGAGCCTCTGGCCTTTGTTAGTCTTGTATTATTTTAATTTTAGTTTCTTGTGTACAATTTGGAAATTAGTATGGCGTTCATTATCACTGGACTAGTATATATTTGTTTAGGGGCCAGCTTAAGGATGCCTCCAGGTGCGGGAATTTCTCGCTACATTGAAGACCTGTTGGTGACCCTCTGCTGTTGTTTTTTATTTGGATGGGTTGTTGTCTCTTTGACACATTCCCCATTTCCATTCTCAATTTTATGACTCTAATGAGCAATAAATTAATGAATACCTTAATTAATGTTTATTTATTTTTCAGTCCAAATATCCTGAAATAAGACATGTTGACCTAGAAGCCTTGTGATGACAACAAATGACATCTCATCTCATCATTAGTGTTGTACTACTCTCCTAGTTTGGTGTCTGACAACAGTGATAAGACAATAATCTGTGTCCACACTTATGTAATAAGTTTTTTTATGTCTGATATCACAACCAAATATCATTGCCAGTGTTGTACGAATCTATGTTGCATATATAGCACTATGGTAAATATGTGTCTGACTGTCCTGACAAAGATTAAAACCAAATTCAATAAAGTCGACTTCTTCATGAGGGATGTGATGTGATAAAACCACATTCAATGTTACAACTAATTTCAATGAAGCATACCTGCCAACTTCATAAATTCTCTATGAGGGCAGGGTTCTCTTAATAAGGATTGTTGAAGGTGAGTCAAAGGCATTGTTTTTTTTGGCCATGGTGAGTCTAACAGTAAGAAGATATTTTTATTGCAAAAAATATATTATATAGTCTCCATAACCTAATAAACCAATGAACTGACATAAGATCTAGATCACTTTTAAACTTTTGCTAAGAAATGATATGTGTGTTCAGTTTTTACATACTATTTTCAATCTTGATGCATCTTTGGTCTCACCAGTTTTGAAAATGGTGAGTCCAGGACTCATGGAATCACCTTAGAACAAATTCTGATGAGGTATGTGATAAAAAATGTTAAAACTAAATTTAATGTAGCATACCTTCCAACTTCTTAAAAACTCGAAGAGTTCTCTTAGGTTGATATTCTTTGTTTGGTTATAATTTGCTTTCTGAACCTCTCATCCGTAATTTCTGTTGCAAATATTTTTTTAGCTCACCTGGCCGAAAGGCCAAGTGAGCTTTTCTCATCACTTTGCGTCCGGCGTCCGTCGTCGTCCGTTGTCGTCGTCTTCCTGCGTTAACTTTTACAAAAATTGTTGGGTTGCTGCCCCTGAATTGGTAATTTTAGGAAATTTTGCTGTTTTTGGTTATTATCTTGATTATTATTATAGATAGAGATAAACTGTAAACAGCAATAATGTTCAGCAAAGTAAGATCTACAAATAAGTCAACATGACCAAAATGGTCAGTTGACCCGTTTAGGAGTTATTGCCCTTTATAGTCAATTTTTAACCATTTTTCGTAAATTAAAGTAATCTTTTACAAAAATCTTCTCCTCTGAAACTACTGGACCAAATTAATCCAAACTTGGCCACAATCATCTTTGGGGTATCTAGTTTAAAAAATGTGTGGCGTGACCTGGTCAACCAACTAAGATGGACGCCACAGCTAAAAATAGAACATAGGGGTAAAATGCAGTTTTTGGCTTATAACTCAAAAACCAAAGCATTTTGAGGAAATCTGATGGGAGAAAAATGTTTATCAGGTCAAGATCTATCTGCCCTGAAATTTTCAGTTGAATCAGTCAACCCGTTGTTGGGTTGCTGCCCCTGAATTGGTAATTTTGAGGAAATTTTGCTGTTTTTGGTTATTATCTTGAATATTATTATAGATAGAGATAAACTGTAAACATCAATAATGTTCAGCAAAGTTAGATTTACAAATAAGTCAACATGACCGAAATGGTCAGTTGACCCGTTTAGGAGTTATTGCCCTTTATAGTCAATTTTTAACCATTTTTCATAAATCTAAGTAATCTTTTACAAAATCTCCACTGAAACTACTAGGCCACAATCATCTTTGGGGTATCTAGTTTGAAAAATGTGTCAGATGACCTGGCCATTCAACCAAGATGGCCGCCACGGCTAAAAATAGAACATAGGGGTAAAATGCAGTTTTTGGCTTATAACTATGAAACCAAAGCATTTAGAGCAAATCTGACATGAAGTTAAATTGTTAATCAAGTCAATATTTATCTGCCCTGAATTTTTCAGATAAATTGGACAACTGGTTGTTGGGTTGCTGCCCTCCAATTGGTAATTTTTAAAGAAATTTTGCCGTTTTTGGTTATCTTGAATACTATTATAGATAGCGATAAACTGTAAACAGCAATAATGTTCAGCAAAGTAAGATCTACAAATAAGTCAATATGACCTAAATGGTCAATTGACCCCTTAAGGAGTTATTGCCCTTTATAGTCAATTTTTAACAATTTTCATTAATTTGGTAAATTTATGTAAATTTTTACCAAATATAGTTCTCTGTTACTAATGGGCAAAGTTCATTATAGATATAATTGTAAGAAGCAAAATCATTCAGTAAAGTAAGAACTTCAAACACATCACCATCACCAAAATACAATTTTGTCATGAATCCATTTGTGTCCTTTGTTTGATATGCACATAGACCAAGGTGAGCGACACAGGCTCTTTAGAGCCTCTAGTCTTGAATATTATTATAGATAGAGATAAACTATAAACAGCAATAATGTTCACCAAAGTAAGATTTACAAATAGGTCAACATGACTGAAATGGTCAGTTGACCCCTTTAGGAGTTATTGCCCTTTATAGTCAATTTTTAACCATTTTTCTTAAATCTTAGAAATCTTTTACAAAAATCTTCTCCTCTGAAACTACTTGGCCAAATTAATCCAAAATTGGCCACAGTCATCTTTTGGTTTAGTAGTTTGAAAAATGTGTCCGGTGACCCGGCCATCCAACCAAGATGGCCGCCATGGCTAAAAATAGAACATGGGGTAAAATGCAGTTTTTGGCTTATAACTCAAAACCCAAAGCATTTAGAGCAAATCTGACATGTGGTAAAAAATTTTATCAGGTCAACATTTATCTGCTCTGAAATTTTTAGATGAATCGGACAACCGGTTGTTGGGTTGCTGACCCTGAATTGTTAGTTTTAAGGAAATTTTGCTGTTTTTGGTCATTATCTTGAATATTATTATTGATAGAGATAAACTGTAAACAACAATAATGTTCAGCAAAGTAAGATTTACAAATAAGTCAACATGACCGAAATGGTCAATTGACCCCCTTAGGAGTTATTGTTCTTTATAGTCAATTTTTAACAATTTTCATAAAATTTGTAAATTTTTACTAACATTTTCCACTGAAACTAATGGGCCAAGTTCATTATAGATAGAGATAATTTTAAGCAGCAAGAATGTTCAGTAAAGTAAGATGTACAAACACATCACCATCACCAAAACACAATTTTGTCATGAATCCATCTGCTTCCTTTAATATTCACATAGACCAAGGTGAGCGACACAGGCTCTTTAGAGCCTCTAGTTTTTGTTTTTTTTCTTCATTATATGGTGTATGTTTAAGAATGACTGTCAAGTTTTATATGTTGAAAAGTATTTGTTATGTCATGTGTGTTATGGAATGCATTTTATGCTATGTTATGAGTATGTCAATACCAGTATATGCCAGTAAATTATCATTTTTATGGTATATATATTAAGAGATAATTGTTTTATGTTCATTGTGCAATATGTGCTTGGAAAATATTCTTTATATTATGTGTGCATAATTTTTTCCTTTATATAATATAAATTAAAGAATATAAGAGGAAAAAATCAATAAGACAGCATTCCAACAACAAAAAAATTGAAGACATTTAAATGGAAATTATAACTCACCCAGGGTTGTGAATAAAATCTGCTGTCAATGCCATATTGTATGTACATTATATTTAAATTTTCAATAGAGAATACCCATTATCATACTTAATTCTAAAGTTATGAGTATTTTTATGCCCTATTTATTATGCCCCGTTTATGGGCATTATGTTTTCTGGTCTGTGTGTCCACCTATCCGTCCGTTCATCTGCCTGCTTCAGGTTAAAGTTTTTGGTCGAGGTAGTTTTTGATGAAGTTGAAGTCCAATCAACTTGAAACTTAGTACACATGTTCCCTATAATATGATCTTTCTAATAGTAATGCCAAATTAGAGATTTTCCTCCATTTTCACAGTCCACTGAACATAGAAAATGATAGTGCAGATGGGGCATCCGTGTACTGGGGACACATTCTTGTTTTATATTTTAAAAATTTATAGCTAAAAGCAGAAATTTGAACTGTGTTACATTTTTATCATTGTAAACTACTTCAACATTTACTGGCAAAAAAGAAGGACAATATTTACCAAAGGAACATTCAAAAT
The DNA here is from genome assembly GCA_037788925.1 of Mytilus galloprovincialis. NCBI lineage: Eukaryota > Metazoa > Mollusca > Bivalvia > Mytilida > Mytilidae > Mytilus > Mytilus galloprovincialis. The sequence continues at coordinate 82,661,086 of CM075336.1, read as the reverse complement.
TATAAGTTGAAAACAAATTACAAGGCATGGCAGAAAAAACAATTGAGTTACCAAAATACAAACAACAGCATGCTAAATATAACATAAAAAACTAAAGTCTGAGCAACATAAATCCCAGCTAACCTGATGTGATCTATAGGTTCTCTGGATGGGTAAGCAGATCCTGTTAAAGGGTTGTGTTTACAATCATATCCCTAATCATATGTGAAACATGTATTCAATAAGGGTCAACGAACTCAGGAATGCATTCCTAAATTTTTTGAAAGTTCATCATTTGTATTGTAGGTTGTATAATAAATAAATAAATAAATGATCTCAATAGATTCTGAAAAAAAAACAGTATTTCTATAGCACGCTAAAGTGACATTATTGTAAATAGTTATCAAAGGTACCAGAATTATAATTTAGTACGCCAGATGAGCTTTTTGTCTTCATAAGACTCATCAGTGACGCTCATATCAAAATATTTATAAAGCCAAACAAAATATTTGTAAAACCTGACATACTCATAGATGTCTGAATCTTGTCTACTGTTCTGGGATACATGTATAAATCTTGGTTTCAAATCAGAACAAAGAAAAACATGTATTCATTAATCTTGGTTTTGCATCGATCCAAATGTGACCGCAGAAGTTTACATTAAGGAGGTACGATACTCAGTTTCAAAATAACAAGGATTTCAAATGACTGTTATAAAAAGATACCCTAAATATAATAGAAAAATATTTCTTGTTTTTGAGATAAAGGCCATTCGAAATTTGGCAGGAAACAATATTCTCTAGACTTTTCATTCTTTTTACATTGGCCACTATCTGTTTTAAAAAAAAAGCAATGAAAAAATAACAAAGATTTTATAAGATTTTCAAAAATGGCTTATTAAAGTATATGGCATTAAAATATAAAGAAAAAAGGGTTTAAATTGGCAAATAATTTAGAGGCAGTTTTATGAATGAAAGCAGAGGATTTTGAAAATCTGACAAAATGTCAAAAAACTGAGTAGCAAACCTCCTTAATTTCAACACAAATAGGCTGTGGGCAAGCAAACAAAGAGCTGTTGGTTTTAACATTCTTAAATGCATAAAAACAAAACTGTGGATGATTCGATATAACTTGTGTCTGCTGAACATATATATATATATATATTTGACCACGCTTTAGATGAATTGTACATGTCTTCATGTGTTGTAGAAAAAAGTTAAATCACCTAAATATTGAACACTGAGGAAATTTCAAAACGAAAAGTCCCTAATCAATTTACAAAATTAAAAGCTCAAACACATCAAACAAATGAATAACAACTGTCATATTCCTGATTTGGTACAGGCATTTTCTGATGAAGAAATGGTGGGTTGAACCTGGTTTTATAGCTAGCTATTTTGCTATAATCTTAAAGTCATATGAAACCTCAAATTAAAAAAATCATGCATATGTTTTTCTATAACTAAATGGATAGTTTCATTATACAACTTATACATATACTTTTTTCTGAGGAAAATTCTTTAATTTGTCCACTTTTAGAAGAAATTTTCTTATTTTTAATTGCTTGCTTCCAGGAAGCAATTCGCCGACATATTTTCCGTATGCATAGCGACCTGGGCGTGACCCTCGTAAAAATCCGGTGATCGCAATACGCATGGATCTGCCATTAAAATAAACAATTATCTGATTGTACATGTTAAACACGTGCTCAATACCCATGCTTTTTGTTATTTGTTTACTATAAGGTGACAATCGGTTAACTTCGGCTTCAAAACACGGCATTTAATGAGCAGCCATATTTGTTGAATCATAACAGACAGACAGAAAAAAATTGACGATTATACGATATATTTGCCTAAAAAATGATAAAATCTTGCACAGAGGACTAAGTTTATAATATATACATGCATTGTTTCAAGAATTGGATAAACATTATTTTTCACCACTCGCTCGTTTCATATGACTTTAATCATTAAAAAAACATACAAACATGTAACAAAGAAGAACAGAATGGCATATAGACCAAGCATAATTTTCTACATTTGAAAATGCCTGTACCAAGTCAGGAATATGACAGTTCTTGTCCATTCGTTTTTAATGTGTTTTGTCGTTTGATTTTGCCATGTGATTATGGACTTTCCGATTGGATTTGCCTCTGAGTTCAGTATTTTTGTGATTATACTTTTTATTTATAATTTAGTAAAAATTAAAGACAAGAATACACAAATTTACTATAGTACAATAACACAATGACGGGATGTATAAGTACAGAGCCATGTCATATATGTAACGAAGAAACATAAAAAGACGCATGTTACATATATCTTAGTTTTAAACACATGTTACAAATACATGATACTAGTATATGTTCGGAAAAGTTCTCACATATTCTAGATATTGTCCGCTCATTTTATAGGTAAGAGTTGTTTTGCTGTTATGTCTGCTTTACATTGTATTTTATGTTTCATTTCAGTAAAACATTTTCCACTTGATACATATTTCTGTATACGTCATTTTTTTAATGCTTCTTGAAAAAAAATCCCGAACAACAAGTTGTCTCTTGGTCCAACTTTTTGCCGTCTGTGTTTAAGAAACAAATGTTTTATTTTCCTTTGATTTCTTAAAACGAAACTTATATTAATTGAAAATATAACATATTATACTAGATTATTGAAATTTTGAATAAAAATTCTGAATTATTTTATGCATTACTTCTATGTTTTATTCAAAATGAAACACATTTTTCAATTTGTTTATATTTTCAGATATTGTGCGATGTTATATAACTCGAGAATACACCCTTGTTATCGCGGGTCCGTGACTGAATTAAAGTATTTAACTATGCGTAAGCCTTATTTTAGGAATGGGATTGTCATCTGATAAAGTCATGCGATTATAAGATGCACAGTTTTCTCTGCTTTCAAAATCTTTCTGTTTGAACCCGTCGACCTGGAACTTATCAGTTATTGGTAATATTAATTATTTGGAAAACAAAAGGTCCTGGAATGGAATATTTTTTAATCAACAGCATTGTCCTATATTTATTAACTTAGTTAAAAAAAAGTTGAATTCTTTGATTCGCTGTTTTATGTCAAGACCGCTAACAAAGTGAAAACTGTACCTATACGCCTTATTTTAAGTCCAGATTTTTAGTATTCGTATTGTCATCTTAGAAAGTCTAACTGCTTTAAATACTACAATAGGGAACAATTTGACAATGGTTGAATTTAGTAGTGTCAACCCTGTGATTATGACCCGTGTATATAGCAAAATCCGAAATACACCGTTTGGTGGTGCGCCTGTCGGATGAGAAATGTACAGCGTACCGTAATAGGTAACAGGTGAATATACTATTGGTATCGGTATCAGATTCGACCCGAAACTTGTTAATTATTAGGCCAATTAAAATTAATTCATAGATTTTCATCCCTGCCCGCCCCTCTAAAATCGCCCCTCCCCGAATTTTTTTTTTTGTAAAATTTACGATTTTCGGATTTTGTTCATTCCCGTTACCGGTAACCGTTAAAATTTTGTTTCATTCAATGCTTCCTGTTTCAAATTTCGGTTTTGTACCTCGAGTAAATCTAACCGAAATGATTAAGTCGACCTTTCCGCTGCTCTATGCTGACAACATCATCTTCCGAGAGTAAAGATTGATAACGAGAATGACATGAAATATTGGTGTTACATGTACGAGAAAAACGCTGTTTCCAAGACTGCAAATCGCGGTATGTCACAAATTTCTGTGATTAGTAAACTGCGGACTTTTTATTTATGCAATGACTTTGTCTCAGGAAATTTAAACTGTAAATGATACCCAAAGCACAAGATTCGTGGAAACCATTGATACAGAAAACATGACTGAATTATAGATATTGAAACACAAGCACGAACTTGTCAGATTTCTGACCGTTTATTGAATTTAAAAAGTCGACTAACATACGCATTTTATTTATGCAAGCCCTTTGATTTTACCCATTGCTGTCTTTTTATGTTGACAAACAGCAAATGTCCCAATACACCCCAAAAGACTCATTAAACAACAACGTTTGTTTTTATTATTAAGTTCATGTTTTACAAGGTATCACCATCACTGTAGTCAGCACTTCGGTGTAGCAATGAATACCTTAGCCTTATTGGCACATTTTTTTTTTAATTTTGGCTCCTCAACTTTGTACTTTTTTTGGCTTTTAAATATTTTGACCTGAATGTCACCAATGAGTCTTATGTAGATGACACTCGCGTCTGGTGTATTAGATTTTAATCTGGTACCTTTGGTAATTATGTTTTTGTGTTTTTTTATATCTTAAATGTTTGTAAACAATATGCAAAAAAAGGAAAAATTTGAGAGGGACATGGTCATCTTATGTTTTTTCTCTCATAACTGACCACGTAGTTTTGTTAGAAAAGCACACTAAACCAGCGTACCGAAATTAAAAAATTTTGTTAAAAAATAATAGAAAAAAATAAATTAGTTTTGGGAGAAAAATAATCATAAATTGTTGTTGTTTTTTTAATAAATTATGCGCATATAACATTTGATGTAACGACATGCTTGATAAAGTATCATCCTTTTAACAGACAAACACCAGCTGATCTACAAGGCACACACACGTCTTCCCACTGGTTAACATTTATTTAGCTACAACCAAAGGTGAAGCGTGAAGCCGGGGAAAAACTTAATTATTCAACCAACAACGTATGTCTTTTGATAAAGCGATCTAGGGGATAAATAAAGGTAACAGTAGTATGTCGCTGTTCGAAATTCATAAATCGATTGAAAAAAGAAAAATATACGGGTAACAAACTCAAATTGAGGGTAACACATAAAATATAAGAGAAGAACTACTACACAACAGAAAAAAAACTGATATAACAATGGCCATTTTCCTGACCTGGTACAGGACATTTTAAGAAAAAAATGAATCTGGTTTCATGGCATGCCATACCTCCCGCTCAACACAGTGTAGGCAATGCTGCACCAATATCACGTTAGCAGCTATTTGGTAAAGAAAACTATTTGCTTAAAATATAGGTATAAATTATATAGAAGACGAATATACGAATGATAGTGTAAGACTTGCATAACCACAGGTTATCCGATGTAGGAAGTTTGTCGTAAAGATGTCACATATTTAGATGCATATAATTAAAGAAACAATGACGGTACGGTAATGTGAGAACAGAGAAAATCCGACTGATCTGTAAAACACACCAAATATTTGTCACTTAACATCATATAATGTGGTTCCACCCTAGAAAACGTCGAGGAGGGAAACATTTTCCCTTTAAAAACGCATGGTTCGAGTGGTTTAAGGCTTTGTTCCTAATACAGAATCATAAAAACTATTAACTTTTGAAGTGGTTATTTCAGTATAAAAATTTGGTATGGAGATTGTATTTTACTGGGTTCACAATAAAATGGTTAAAACCGTTATATGATGTTCAATCAATTTTTTTTTCATCATACAAAAAAAAAATACGTGTCAAGTAATTCATGTTATTTTGTCAACAGCGTTGACTATTTTGACGGAAAACTTAACTTGATAAAGGACAAAGGGACGGAAGCACATAGTATAGAAAACACAATGTCCGATTTCTGGGCCTTTACATGTGTGTATTGTCAAACGTAAGTGTCAACGTAATTATACATATTCATTACGAAAATATGCTGACCAGATTTGAACATTAAAATTGATTTACAAGGTCGTTAACATAAAAGTTCAAAATATCATTTAAGAGTTGAATAGGTGATACGTTACGAAACAATGACTACTTTTCGATTTTTGATCATGTTTCTCATTTTAAGTCTTTAGTTCTTTTGATTTGTATACTATTGATTTTTTAATGTTTGCCTTTATCTTTTTTTGTCATGACGTTGTTAGTTTATTTTCGACTTATGAAATATACATTGTGTAAAAAAGAAGATGAGTTATGATTGCCAATGAGAAAAATGACACAGAAATTGACAATTGTAGATTTTTTTATTTGAAAATCCAACTTATGTTTACGCAACTCCTTCTCAAATCTTGATATCATAATTGATTTAAAGTAGTCTATATGAGATGCCATCTTGTACCTCTAATGGTGTATAATGGCCCTAATATTATTTTTGGTTCTCATAAGCTTATCCTAGACTTAACGATAGGTAGAGTTTCTGCATGTAATCATTGCAAAAGTTATCCAAATTTAAAGTTCACTTCAGTACTGGATTTGAATTTAGTTCGTTTGCCTGTTATTCTGATTTTCTGGAGATTTTATCAGTTTCCTGATTTAGAACAGGTGCAAACAAATGAAGTGGGTTTAAACGTTTGAGAGGATTTAAGTTGTTAATATAAAAAAGAAGATGTGGTATGATTGCCAATGAGACAACTATCCACAAGAGAACAAATAGAACAGACATTACAAACTATAGGTCACCGTACGGCCTTCAACAATGAACAAAGCCTATACCGCATAGTCAGCTATAACAGGCCCCCAAATGACAAATGTAAAAAAATTCAGAGGAGAAAACTTACGGCCTAATCTTTGTATGTTTTGTTTTGTATGCATTTGTTTATCATTTGGTCTTTTGTATGGATATGTCATCCAAAAATTTTATGCAGTTTCACGTATACAATTGAAACATCTAAATGTGTTGAAAGGACAGTTACTGCTGTCTACATTTGATTTTTTAAAGTACGTGCTGTACGGTTTTATGTTGTCAGTATATTATATACATACGCTACAAGCTCGTTTAACGCGTTATATATAAGTTTGTGACACGTTTTAGGCACGATGTATACGCTTCAAGATCGTTCAACTTTAACTAAAACGTATGCGGGTATGTTTGTAACAAACACTCCATAATAGAACGTCCAAGAGCGTCGTAGCGTGCATTCCATCTACGTTAGACAAACGCCAGAAATACGCCAACATACATTTCTTGAACGCCCGATAAAAGCTTAGGTACGCTTCTCGTACGCCAAATACACGCTTAAAACTCGTTGTGCACACGTTACAGATATGATTGACAGGTTGAATGCATTCAAAATTACTAGCGTATTGGCAGCGTACAGGATTTGTTAACACGCCTGGCGTACGTCAGAGCTATACGTTGATGTGTGACGCCGGTATTATGTAGTTGAAACGCGCGTCTGGCGTATTAAATTATAATCCTGGTATCTTGGATAACTATTGAAATGGAAATTAAAAATGTATTCAATTAATTCATCAAACCTACAGCTATTTAATTAGTTACCTTTCTCATTTAACAAGAAAGCGTATGCTATGAGTTCCAGCAAGTTACTTTGCAATTAATTTGTTCAAAAGAGCATTTAATTATAAAGAGGCACCCTTCTGTTTGACAACACTGTACCAAATGTATGTATGTACTACACCAAAACGACTTCTTAAAATCTATACATTCTTGTAAATGCATGAGTTCGAACACAACATTAAACCTGCCGCATTGACCAGTTGGTGAACAAAATGATTGTCCTACATTATTGAAATACATTTAAAAGAAATGAAAAAAACACATTTAATAATTTTATGCGTCCGAACTGTTTTTTGTGGATTTACCTTCATTAGGAACGGTCAAAACAAAACATTTGAAATCCAAGGATGTATAAGTACCGAAACCGCTGAAGAGCTATATGCCAAAAACACCTAAAATAAATAGCCAAATTCATCTAAAGTCAACTTTGCCTGAGGGAGTTGAAACCTTAGTTTCTTAATAATTTCAAAATTTATAAACGGACAATTTTAGAAATGTTAATTAAATCAAGTCAGTACCGAAGAGTATTTGTAACATAAATGAAATGTGCTGATTTCGTACATTATTAATGTATTGGTAGCTATAGGTGGCTACTTAAACAACAACTTATAAAAAAAAATATAAGAATATGACGAAAATAGGATATACTTGAGTATTTATTAGTTGCAAAGATGAAAAATTCCCTTAGTAATCATTGATAAACATATGAGCTTCGTGAGGTAGTAGTCCAGCCGATCGGTAAAAAAATTGCTCAAATAATGAGGAAAGCACACAATTTTGCATGATTGTTCATTGTTGTGTAAGGAGCAATATTAGCTATGGACCAACCCTCAAAATTCGATATGGCGGCTAATTCAAAGATGGCCGCCATACATTCTAAAGTATTTTACAGTATTGCACAAACCACAGTGTATTTGATGCTGGAAGCACAAAATTTAACATATTTGAATGATGAGGTGTACTTAGCAAGATTTTGTTTTGATCTATCTTTGAAATTCAAAATGACAGCTATTTTCAAAATGGCCGCCTTGAAAAAATGCAAATATTCATTATCGAAAATTGACCTGAATTTAATCATTTTATTAATGTATAGTGTCATTTAGTCTCTGTTCCAGTTCTGACCTTTTCATTTTGCCTGGCTTGTAATTTCATATACAAAGTAGTAGCTTTCATAAAAAGCTGCAGTAGTAGCTTTCATTAAACGCTGCAATATTTCTTGTCTTAGGTCACACATAAAAGCTGTGATTTGAGATTTATCTGCCGTAAGATATTATTCATTGCCTATCGTATTTCTTGGTTTGCAATATATTGCAATTTGAGATATTATTCCGTGATTTGAGAATTGTATAAACACACATTAGTGAAATAGAAGGACATGAACATTGAAATGGCAGAAACTGAATCACTTGGCGATATGGAGAAACCTAAAACTGAAGACACTTTAACAGAGGACAACTCAGAAATGATTATATTCAAAGAACATATGAGATCGACCGCATTTTAAAACAGAGAGAGGCCCGAATTAATAAAGTATGTGTTGGTCTTAAAACGATGCAAGCTGAACAGAAAGAGACAATGAATATTGATAATGAACAGGTGGAAGCAATATCTCAGCAACTTCAGCAGTCTGACAACAGGATATACCACTGTCACAGAATATAAGTTTCGTCATAATATTTATTCCAAAGATAATTTATTATGTAACAAAAGTTCCAATTGGAATTATTGTTATGTGATATGCATTCAATCAGCATAATAAAAGGACCGATGCCTCAGAATTTTTATCACATAAAATAAATTTCAATAGGAAGTTTTATTACATAATAAATTATCTTTGGAATAAATATTATGGTGTAAATTTTATCTTATGACTGGTATAACATTTTGACTTTTATCATTTTGACATATTATTCATTAAAATGAAAAAAATCTTTTGTAATTATTCCGATTGGAAAAATTATTATGTAATATTTATTCCCGATTGGAAAAATTATTATGTAATATTTATTCCTGTTTGGAAAAATATTATATAATATTTATTCCCGATTGGAAAAAGTATTGTAATATTTATTCCCGATTGGAAAAAATATTATATAGTATCTTTTCCGACCCTAAAATATTAGTATATTCTATCCATTACTACTGCCGAAATGGTAAATTGGTATTTACAATTATTACGGTATAAGAACAGGTATCGTGAATATGGGGAATAATTGAATAATCATTTCTGAATTATCGACAAATATTGATATGTATATTTGACCTTTGATACTTTTCTCATTAGAATTAACATTTATATTTCACAGCTGAACTTGTTAACATTTTTTGCTTACCTTCAACATATGTCACATCATTTAAGAACATACATATTTTCTCATACTCATCAAACTCCATGTTTTAGTATACATTCAGGTGTTGTGTACAGGTGAATATATCTAACTCATTAACACTTTTCATTTTACATAATAATTAAATAATAAGCATTTAATCTGTTTTGATTTAGAATATAATCAGCATTTAAAACCTGTTTTGATTTATATAATAATCAATCAAGTGTAAACTAAACTTCAGCATAATAGGAACATTAGTTATACTCATCAACATATAAGATAAGTTCCTAATATCAGTGGAACAGATATAATACAGAAGGAAAAAGTATTCCATGACATAATTTCCGCAGAACAAATATTATTGTAATATTGTTTCCCTCAGGAACAAATATTATAAGGAACAAATATACGTTGACAGTGGAACAAATATAATACAGAAGGAAAAAGTATTCCATGACATAATTTCCGCAGAACAAATATTATTATAATATTGTTTCCCTCAGGAACAAATATTATTAGGAACATATATACGTTGACACCACAAGGCTAGTGGTAAGCGTTTGGCGGAATTGACAGTCAGACCAATGAGAAAAGACGGATGCACGAGCTGACAGCAACTGGGTAAGGAGACACAATTTAATTCATAATTGCATTAGAACAGCAGGGTACTTTCTAACAAAAAGCATCTGTTGTAAGTGAATTAGTGGAGAAGCGAAATGAAGGCGTTAAAATTCCTGCAACGGACACAGTATCTAAGACACAATTTGACCTTAGCCAGTACACCAAAAGTACATAACAAACTCCCTACGTTGGGTCTTTTCCCAATTAGTTCACATAAACCATCAACCGCACCAATATGCGGTTGATGGTTCATGTGAATGCAAATTTGGTGTCTTCACCTAAAGTTGGAAGGCCATTTGCCCTGATGAGACAGTTAAAATTCAACAACAACCATATCAGAGCAGAAACATATAGTACTGATCGAGGATACCAGAAAATGGCTTATGTGTTTTCTTATGCACACTTACAACCTACTATGAGTCAATCACATTTAGTTCAGAGCAGCACATTCCAGCAGATAATAATATATATTACCTAATATGCCACCACATTTAACCGACCTATATCAATGTTGAATCGACTCACTTCAACCTATTTCATTCCAGAAACCATTGACTGCAAAAGGGTCTATCAAATTTCTCCAATGCTGACTGCAGTGCCTAATAACAGTATTATCCCTGTCGAGTCAATGACAAATCCTCCTTCTCCATGACTTCAATTATGACAACATCATCAGCTCCTGGAGCTCTAACAGGCTTGCTACAACAACAAGCTGACTCCACTGACCGATCCAGGAAAGGGCAAAGGAAACCAAAGGAGCGTGGCAACAGCTCTTCCGCAGACTCCTCTGTGGAGAGAATATACCCGAAGGGTACAGCTTTCAAAAATGAAAATATTTAATGGAAGAGGATCCATGACTTGGGAGGCGTTCATTTACCAATTTGAACGGACTGACAGTAGACAATGGGAACACAGGTAACAGGTGTATAGTCTCCTAGATTGCCTGGCTGATGTTGCCTTGGAGTACTCTCACAACGTAAACACAGATAGCTAATACTAACAATGACCACTGCCCTTTTCTCGATCTTGATATCTATATCACTAATGGAAAGCTGAATAGTAAAATTTATGATAAAAGGGAAGATTTTTCATTTCCTATCGTTAATTATCCGTTTTTAGATGGTGACGTTCCCTTGTCACCATCTTACGGTGTTTATATATCTCAACTTGTACGATTCGCTCGTATATGTAATAATGTTTGAGATTTTAACGAGAGAAATTTATGTATTACTGAAAAATTATTACACCAGGGTTTTCGATATCACAAACTAGTCAAAACATTTACTAAATTTTATCATCGGTATAAAGACATCATTCATAAATATAGCTCAACATGCAGACTTCTAATACGTTCAGGTATTTCGCATCCAATTTTTTATGGAAATATTCTTTATAAAGCACAAAGGTGTCAGTATTCACCTCAGAAACTTATAAAACCTTTGAATAGACTTATTAAGAAGGGATATGATTACGATACTGTTGTCAAGTCATTAAAGATTGCATATTTTTGAGTTAATATTGAGTCACTGATAAGGTCTTTGCATCGGAACTAAACACATTTATCCTAAAAACAGTTGTTGGCATGACACGGGTTATGTTCTTCTCATATATGTTATGATGGTATGATACTAAACCCCTAACGGGAAGGATTGTGCCTGATGTTCATATGATGAAATCATAATCTTTTAGTCAGTTTAATTGAAGTCTGGAGCTGGCATGTCAGTTAACTGCTATAGTCCGGCGGCTACAAGCATATTTCAGACGAATTGTGCACATCCTGTTACAAGCATGAAATTTGGCATAGACCTTCCTCAACTATTACTCTTTTATTTCAGATAGGGAGGCATTTGAAAAAAATGTCTCACTTCCGGTAAAAACCAAAATGGCGGACGTCATACTTAAATCAGCCCAATATCGAAGGCTAGCGTGTAAAAATGTGTTATTATCATGCTACTATCATAATATTTGGTACAGACCTTTGTTTTTTACTACTTTTGGATAAATTAAATAGATTAGATGTCTTCAGAAACCCAACTTTCGGTTAAAATCCAATATGGCTGACATTGTACTTAAATAAGTTTATTTTTTAGGGAGGGTAACTGAAATGTGTTTTAACGTATTGCTACTATCATTACATTGTGTATGAACCTTTCTTTGGTGTTTCTGATGGATACAATGCATAAGACATATGTCTTAAAAACCCTTACTTCCGGGTATATCCAAAATGGCGGACAGAGAAATATCAATTTTTTATTCAAATTTTCATTTTTTTCAATATGTAAAGAAATGATTTTATTTTGTGCTGGTCATTAAACTTTTGGCTTAAAGTTATCCTCAAAACCACTTATTCTAGCATGTTGTAAATATTTAGATATAAAGTTGACACTTCCGGTTAAAAATATGACGTAAATTTCAAAGATGAGTCCTCAATCTATTTCTTCGATTTAGAGTTTTGGATAGATTGATTAAAACAAAATAAAATCACTATAGTACTAAAAATTATTTAAAATTATTACTATTTGGCCAAGAATACATGTTTATTCACAGTCACCATGACATGCACACATCGCAGTGCACGGGATACCCGATTTTCCACATTAAAAATGACCGCGGAATCCTTTCTTACATCCACAATGTATAAGCTTTTGACAAAATGATGAGGCCTCAAAAAGAGTTTTTCAAAAGTTATCCTCTTTGTCCCCGCCTGGAGTGGGTAGCATAAGAGCCAATCCCAAGCTCGTCTCCCTAAACACCTGCCTAAGTATATTGCATTATTTACATGCTGGAAAAGACTAGACCAAGTTGAGGGAATAGCCTCGAAAAGCCGTCCCTGTTGCGCAAATAGTTATTTTCTTGCTTCGTTAACCATGTTATACCCATCTGCTAAGTTTGTGCGATCTTACAGTAAAACCCCAGTGATTTAGTCTGATTAATCATCATTCTTTTTGTTAAAGTCACATCTTCAAATGCAATCAATGTCTCCCACATAGTCTTTTCCCCCCTTTCAAGCAAAGAGAGAACCATATCACAACAGGTAAAGACATGGATAACAATAAGTGTTTCAGATCACCCAGATCACTCATTGCCTAGTGCATTTGAAAGGCCATTGATAGATATTAATCCAAAGTCTTTTGCCCTCCCAAACACAACGTCTACCCCTACATGTATGTCACGGAATAGCGAAACAGTATTGACAACATCATCATTAACGACTGTTCGAATCATGACTCGTTTAAGTGCGTGTTTCACTGCATCAGACACATGCACCATGATTTTAGTGTCTGCCTCTAAATGTGAACTTGGTGCTGAACTTGAAATACATTACGTGGTGGATAAGATAGAATATCCTGACCATTTGTTGCTATAACTACCATACGCATCCAAGACTTCATCCACTCGTATTTCAGTTTCAAGGTATTTTATTTAGGTAAGGACATAATACCCAATCAGCATACTCAGTAGGCCGCAATTCACAATCGGAGAGCTGATTTCCAACATTTACAAAGACTGTGGTATTGTTTCTCACATCTTAATAAATTCTGCAAAAACACATATTTTCTTGCCTTGTTAACCTAATCTGTTTCTTTTTTTTTTTTATCTTTCAACAAAACCACGTATCGTTTTCAATGACATTAAACATCAAATCCATATGGTGATGTTGGCTGGTCAATCATCATTCTAAATGCTATAGTCACATCTTCAAACTCCATTAATGTCACCAACGCAGTTCCTTTTCCAGCGAACGTGTTATCTTTTAATGCCTAGTGCATTTGAAAGGTCATTGATTGATATATATCTTATACTTTTCCCCTTCTAAATGCAAACCAAAGTTTGTCTGCCCTATGTCACGGAATAGCGAAACAGCAATGACATCAGTATCGACTGTTTGAGTCATGACTCAGTTAAGTCTATGTTTCACTGCATCAGACACATCTATCTTGATTCTAGTGTCAGTCTCTTCGTGCAAACATGGTGCTAAACTTGAAACATCATCAAGTGGTGGATAACACTAAACATCCTGAGCATTTGTTGCTTCAACTACCTTGTACTCAAAATTGTATTGAGCAAGCTCCTGTGAATGAAAACTTAAAAGTTCTTTCTTACTGTCGTCATCTCTCAGAAAACTTTCCCATCTTTGAGGAAGTTTTTAATCCTGGGTTCGTCTGTGTATTCCCTTTCCCCTAAATGTTGCTCTTGCTTCTTTTAGCAGCTTTAAAACTACCAGTATTTCGCTATTCCGTAACAAAGGGGCAGACGAACTATTGATTGTATTTGGGGAGGCAAAAATCTTTGGATTAATATCAATCAATGGCCTTTCAAATGCACTAGGCAATGAGTGATCACACACTTTTATTTCTGACCAATACCTTATGACGGGTTGTGATACTGTTCTCTCTTTGCTTGAAAAGGAAAAATAAGACTGCGTGGGAGACATTAATGGTATTTGAAGATGTGACTTTAACATAAAGAATGATGATTGATCAGCCTAAATCACCGGGGTTGTACTGTACAAACTTATCAGATCTAACATGATTAACGAACCAAGAAAGTCAATTTTTGCACAAAAGGGAAATCTCATTTTAAGTGAGGCTATTCCCACGACTTGTTCTAGTCTTTTCAAGCATGTAAAACGTGTAATATACTAATGCAGGTATTTAGTGAGACGAGCTTTGGATTGACTCTTATGCTACCTAGTCTTGTCACTAATGAATTGCGAAGGGACAAAGAGGGTCCCTTTAAAAAAAAACTCTTTCTGAGACCTCATCATTTTTTCAGAAGCTTGTACATTATGGATGTAAGAAAGGATGCCGCGGTTATTTTTAATGTGTAAAATCGGGTCTCCCGTGCACTGCCTTGTGTGCATGTGGTGGTGATTGTGAATAAGCATGTATTCTTGGCCAAATAGAAGTAGTTTAAAATATTTTTTAGTACTATAGTGATTTTATTTTGTTTAAATCAATCTATCCAAAACTCTACATCGAAGAAATAGATTGAGGACTCATCTTTAAAATTCACGTCATATTTTTACCGGAAGTGTCAACTTTATATCTTAGCATTTACAACATGCTAGAATAAGTGGTTTTGGGGATAACTTAAAGCCAAAAGTTTAATGACCAGCACAAAATAAAATCATTTTCTTTACATTTTGAAGAAAGTTGAAAATTTGAATAAAAAATTGATATTTCTCTGTCCGCTATTTTGGATACTTCCGGAAGTAAGGGTTTTTAAGACATCGAAAGTAAGGGTTTTTAAGACATATGTCTTATACATTGTCTCCATCAGATGCACCAAAGAAAGGTTCATACACAATGTAATTACAGTAGCAATACGTTAAAACACATTTCAGTTACCCTCCCTAAAAAATAAGCTTATTTAAGTACAATGTCCGCCATATTGGATTTTAACCGGAAATGGGGTTTCTGAAGACATCTAATCTATTTAATTTATCCAAAAGTAGTAAAACACAAAGGTCTGTACCAAATATTATGATAGTAGCATGATAATAGGACATTTTTACACGCTAGTCTTCGATATTGGGATGATTTAAGCATAACGTCCGCCATTTTGGATTTTACCGGAAGTGAGACATTTTTTTCAAATGCCTCCCTATCTGAAATAAAAGAGTAATAGTTGAGGAAGGTCTATGCCAAATTTCATGCTTGTAACAGGATGTGCACAATTTTTTACAAAGCCGCCGGACTACTAGTAGCCTGTTGTTATTTATGTATTATTGTCATTTTGTTTATTTTCTTTGGTTACATCTTCTGACATCAGACTCGGACTTCTCTTGAACTGAATTTTAACGTGCGTATTGTTATGCGTTTACTTTTCTACATTGGTTAGAGGTATAGGGGGAGGGTTGAGATCTCACAAACATGTTAAACCCCGCCGCATTTTTGCGCCTGTCCCAAGTCAGGAGCCTCTGGCCTTTGTTAGTCTTGTATTATTTTAATTTTAGTTTCTTGTGTACAATTTGGAAATAAGTATGGCGTTCATTATCACTGGACTAGTATATATTTGTTTAGGGGCCAGCTGAAGGACGCCTCCGGGTGCGGGAATTTCTCGCTACATTGAAGACCTGTTGGTGACCCTCTGCTGTTGTTTTTTATTTTGGTCGGGTTGTTGTCTCTTTGACACATTCCTCATTTCCATTTTCAATTTTATTCAGACCAGATTGGAACCAAAGCATTCCTCCGAGGATGTAAAGATAAAGATTATGCAAGGCATGTACTAGAGAGGAACCCAGAAACGATCAACAAGGCGTTTAAATAATTGAAAACCTCAATATCAAATAGATGGCAATATATGGATCAAAAAGTGCCAATTATGCTGGAAAAGAAGGTGCGTAATCTCACTGAAATTGTCACAAAACTAGCTGCCAGGTGTTATGTTTTCAACTCTTGAAATCTCAGTTATTTCCGGCAACGGTCACCTTCACCAGGATTCAGAGCAGATCAAAAAAGTAAAAACACAAAAAATACTGACCTCCGAGGAAAACAAAGCACAACCCCAACAACGGAGTCTTTAAACATAAACGGGTCGGGGCAGTAGGCCAACGTCCGACTCACAAGTCTATTTGCCTTGAAACATCACCTCATGACAAAACCGAACAGAGGCCCACGTCCTCGTCCGATATTGTCACCAAGACTCATATTTTGAAAAAGCCTAGCAGAACGAAGTAGTATATATGACCAGAATGTGAGCATGAATGTGGACATTGTTGAAATGATAACATTAATAAAAAAGAAATTATTTCCAGCAGATATTGAAGATTCGGAGTCCGTAACGCTACATGGTTTGTGTGAACAACTGGTTACTGGACATTGACAGGGTAAACATACAATAGCAAAGTGCCCTTAACAGACAATGTTATACTTGGGCTAGAGATTTTGAACACACTGGACGCAGTGATAAATCTGAGTACTCCCACACTTACCATCAACAACAAAGTGATAAATGCAGCATTTGTTAACAGTTGAGATGAGACAAACAAACAATCACAGTTCCGCCAAACTCCGAAATGAATATTTCCATTAAAACTAATAAAAGTGTTGATCAGGAGTTCATTTAAGAACCATGCCCGCTGACTAGTTGGAAAAAGAAATAGTTGTCCCTTAACCATGTTTAAATGACGGCAGTCGTCACATCCGCCTGAAGAAAGTTACACCTATATTAGTTTCATAGAAAATTTGACGATGTAGTGGGTACGGCAGATGAAAACCTGATAAGTGACGTAAGACATGGCATTGAAGAGACACGAGAGAAAGTGCCCTCTGCACTACCCCAAAGTTCAGATAAGTTACCTAATATGCCACCACATTTAACCGACCTATATCAATTTTTAATCGACTCACTTCAACCTATTTCATTCCAACCAATAAAACTGAAAGCGATTCAAGAACAATAACAATAACATGTTACATATTGACGAACATTTTGATTTTCACAATTTGTTTTTGTATATGCAGTCATATTTGCAAATGTGTGCGTTCTAGAAATAACCAAACTATTTAATTTATATTTAGAAATTAATTGATAACAAATTCAAGAACATGAAGACTATTTTTGAAGAATCATTACTTAGTTTCTTGAAAATGGCAGCCATATTGAATTTTTCTGAGTGGGTCCGATCTATAGCTAAAATCAAAGGGTATACAACCAAAAACTACTGTGCAAAGTTTCATGCTTTCCTCATCAAGTGAGCAATTCTGATCTATGTTTGCACCAATCAGCCGGACTATAGATATCGACCTTGTAAAAGTGCCTCTATACATGTACGTTAATAACATTTTAATTGATTTGGGGATACTCAAATTCGGAATAAAAGATATATTTTGGTCTGTTTTTTTATTTTCTTATAACAGTTTGATTTTCTAGTTATCTAATTTTCCAAGCGATTTTTCAACCTAAAACAGGTCAAGAGATGTATTGATATATATGTATACAATCATTTGCATAAGGTCGATTTCTATCTCACGCAGCTCAAATAATAGTAACGATTTCTATTTGAAAAAGAGAAAATCTATTTTATTCTCTTTTTCCCACTTTATTTCTATGAAATGTGTATAGATTTGATATTGGCAAGATTGTATATTTTGGGGCACAAGCCCCAAAATGATAAAATAACAGCATTCAATGAGGAAGCAAGCTATCTCCATCATTTTCAGTTTGGGGCAAAGTCCCCAAAATGAAATTACAACATATAATTTAATATGTCTGTATTATATGATTATGTTGCTGATTCAAACGAGATATAGATTTGATATTGGCAGGCTTGTATATTTTGGGGCAAAAGCCCCAAAATGATAAAATAACATATTTTTGAAAAACAGCGTTCAATGAGGAAGCAAGCTATCTCCATCATTTTCAATTTGGGGCCAAGTCCCCAAAATGAAATTACAACATATAATCTTGTCTGTATTATATGATCGTGTTGCTGATTCAAACGATATATATAGTTTTGTAAGCGTATAATGAAGATCTTGTAAAAAAAAAAAATGTTTAAAGAAAAGATCAAATTAGAGCATACTTTCCGATAAGAGCAAGAACAAAGAAAATATCAGTTTGCTTGAATAACAAGTCAAAACGGAAAATATCGTAAAATAAACGTTTTCTATTATCTTTAATTAGTAACAACATTCTTCCTTCAGTCGCATTTATCAATAAAATCCCATAACTTGGAAACAAAAATCAAAAATGTACATATAGCAACCGAAAGGTAGCTAACGTCATTAGATATTTAAAACAATTCACCAAAGTTTCATGAAAATTGTTAAAAGCATTTACGATGTGTTGACGACAGACGGACGGACAAAGATTTGCCATATTACATCTGTAAATGGGAGTACAAAGGACGAGTTGGAGTAAGTTCTTACCGACTTAAGTTCTTTTTTTCTAGTGATTGTTGATTTAATATCATAATATTTAATACCGTATTTTCGAATAATAATAATTGACTCAATACTTTGAAATAAATTCAAAATTTTGTTTTATAAATTGACCGTTATAGCAAATTAACTCCGTATCTTGAAAGATTCTAATTAATTAAAATTTAATTCTGTAATTTAGATTTCAAAAATGTGTATACGAGATATGCGTGTATCGTTGAAAACAAATGCTAACTTGGAAAATTTTCTTGATTCTTTTGTGATAAGTCTGACTGTGTTAATATTATAACCTTCGAAATAATTTGAAATTAATAGCTTAACAAGTTCAACATGTTTGTAAGGAATAGTTTGCGCTAAAAATTTTGAAACAGTATATATAACGGTCATGTCAGGTTAGATTACTTTATGGGAGGTCAGAGTATTCACTTGATAAGAGCTGTAACAGATAAACCAAAATTTATGATCTCTGTTTTAGCAATACACCAATGTCACAGACTGTACAGTGTTTATGTACAGTACATGGTTGCACTTTTCACTTCTACAAAATTTAATTGAAAACCAATTTTTGTTCAGATTAAACAAATGTTGCTTTCGAATAAACAATTGTTACAGGGATCATCATAAATAGTTCTTACATCGAAACTGAAAACTGATATTCTAATTTGTATTTCTAGAATAAGAAACCCTAAGGAATATAAAATATATTCCAAAATACTAGACTAAAGTAGTAAAAATGTTATACAAGTTTACAATTTCATCCATTTAGAAAAAAAAGAATGATTCTGATTGTGACTTATGGATAATGCATCATTTCCTTATAGACTTGTAATATTGTATTCAAATATCTATCATGAAATAAGTTGTTAAAAATTTCGTTTAAAAAAAACCCGCCTTTTTGGAAAAAAAAGTGTTCTGATTTTCACAACCATGTCAGATTTAGCAAGTATAACTGTTCAATCATTCTTGTAAATACTTTCGGTAATTGTAATTTTGAGCTATATTCTAAAACAATTATTTTCAGATATTATCACATTCAACTGACCAAATGACAATTGACATGTATGAAACAAGGGCACATTAATTAGCAGTTCGGGTTATTTATGATTAAAGGTGTACACTCCCCTCAAAGTTCAGAAAAATGTAGTTTAATGAGAAAACTTGACAGTAATAATCAATGATTATTTGTTGATTGCTTAATGTTTAGTGGCAAATATTTCATGCAACAACACATGTACATGTTTGTGTAAACACTGAATGTATCCATACCTATTTATTCCTTGTCTTTATCTTTTCTTCTTCATCTTCCTTTAAATGTATTCAAGTGATGACCTTCTTTTGCAACACGAAGTTTTAAACAGAAGACAAAAACAATACATGAATATCTTTGTAGTAGCATTTATCATACTGTACGTTGAAAGTGGCATCAGTGACAAAATAAATGTGTGGGATCAAATTCAAAGTTACGACTCTGACAAACATAAGTAGTACATTTTAAATATTGTGTTGACCTACAAATATCAACATCTGTTATCATGTACTTGAACGACACGGATACGAAGGATGTATTTATTGAAGAAAATCAACATTTTCAAGATTCAGATAGAGAAAAATCTGTAGATAGTTTATTAAGATGGTAGCCTTGGAAAATTGGAGGTAAATATTTTACTTTTTTTATCATATAGAAGAAGAAAAAAAAAGAAGTGATTCCGTGTCATGCTTGTGCAGTTTATCTAACAAATCATATAAAATTGAGAAAGGAAATGGGGGAATGTGTCAAAGTGACAACAACCCGACCATAGAGCAGACAACAGCCGAAGGCCACCAGTGGGTCTTCAATGTAGCGAGAATTCCCGCACCCGTAGGTGACCTTCAGCTGGCCCCTAAACAAGTATATATACTAGTACAGTGATAATGGACGTCATACTAAACTCCGAATTATACACAAGAAACTAAAATTAAAAATCATACAAGACTAACAAAGGCCAGAGTCTCCTGACTTGGAACAGGCGCAAAATTGCGGCGAGGTTAAACATGTTTATGAGATCTCAACCCTCCCCGTATACCTCTAGCCAATGTAGAAAAGTAAACGCATAACAATACGCACATTAAAATTCAGTTCAAGAGAAGTCCGAGTCCGATGTCAAAAGATGTAACAAAAGAAAATAAATAAAATGACAATAATATACATGTATACAATAGACCTTTATTATACTGGGTTCATTCAGGTACTAATCCAGCTTTGATTCCTAATAAATTATCATGTGTTATTATGGTGCATGTAACATTTTGAAATTTAATCACATTTCTGAATTTACTTCTTTTTTATCAAGTCTATTTTCAATCTACACGTACGCATATTAATAAAACATAATACAGTCTATGATTTAAGCCCAAGAATTTGCATCAAAATGATGTTGAATAAAAAGGGAACTTATTTCCTGTACCACTTAGAAAACATCATATTTTCAAATTAAACTGTCACATCAATCATGTCAATTATATTATGTTATTTCACAGACATCAAATGGTTTCTCTCTAAATTTATAGGTGACAATTTTCATGATTGTTGCAAGAAGGGATAAAAATGAAATACACAATACCAATCAAGAAAAGTATATTTTTTTTCATTAAATATGAGATTTCGATTTTATTTACAATTTTTTTTTTTCTCAATAAATTGTAAGATTAAAATAATTGAAAAACCATATATAAAAATAATTAGTTTTCAAATAAATCTTGAAAGTCATGATACATCAAAGAATATTTCCATTTTTTTTTAATTAAAAAAGGGGGAGGGTCAACCCCAAATGTGTCTGTGTATTTTCTTAAAACTTTAAAGTTTTACAATTTTGTGTTTAAAATACTGTTAGTTAAGTAATATTATCGGTCCCATATCAGTATGAAATGACAGATTTATAGCACTACTTTAGCATTTTATAATTGAGAGAAGATGGATCTAGGACTGAATATGAAGTATCGATTAACATGTTCGTTCCGTCAATACTTTTGTTATCGACTGAGCCAAAGGCGAGACCGACTATAAAATGTTTGAAGGTTTGAAAATGCGTTACCATCCTCGCCGATATGAGTTATTTCTTCCATAACGCTATTAATGCTTTTTAGTCCCCTACCGACGAAGTCGACTGGGGCTTTAGGTTTGCACTCCGTCCGTCTGTCCATCCGTCAGTCCGGAAAATCAGTTTTTCACACTTTTTTTGTCATGCTTGAAGATATTTATTTGATCTTTGGTGTATTGTTTTAGCATGATAAGTTACAGATAAAGTTCGAACTTTGTTTCAGTCTGGTGTCCTTCGACTTTGGGAATTCACTTAAATAATCAGTTTTCTGTACTTTTTTCTCATTCTTGAAGAAATTGATTTGAGAATTGGTACTTTGTTATCCTGACAAGTTACTACAGAGTTCAAATTTGAATTTTGTTCCGGTCTGATGAATTTGTGCAGAGTTATGGTCCTTGGACTTAGAAAATTCACTCAAATAATCAGTTTTCGGCGCTTTTTTACGTCATGCTTGAAGATATTTATTTGAAAATTAATTTATAGTTTCTCCATGACAGGTTACAGATCAAATTCGAATTCTGTTCCGGTTTGATAATATTGTGCAGAGTTATGGTCCTTGGACTTAGAAAATTCACTTAAAAATCAGTTTGCAACACTTTTTGTCGTTATTTTTGTAGATATTGACTTGATATTTGTCATATAGTTTACACCATGACAAGTTATTATAGATTAAGTCAGAATTTTGTTCCAATACAATGAATTTCTAACCGGTAGGGGACTATGTATTGCCATGCAATACTAACAGAATGCTTGTTTAATTCTTCATACATGTAACTTATAATTTTTATTTGTTGATTGTTGATCTTTAATTTCAAACCATACAATAAGCTAAGTAAATAACCTTTAATTTTTTCTCTGCTGAAAGATCACCTACATGTTAATCTGCACCTTATTGAACAAATTGCTATTCTCAGCCATGTGATTAGTAAACTGACACTTTTTATTATATTAGCTAAATTAAAAAAAAACAGCTTACAAAATTTACATTGATAACGCAATCAATCATATTAGTTATAGTTACGCATACAACGACTGCATTATGAGTATTAAAATATGTATTTCACGTTTGTAATTAAGAGTGTCTTTTTTTGGGGGGGGGGGGGGGGTAACTTTTTTAAACATATTTATGCCCCCGCCGTAGCTATTACCACTTTGCAAATGGAAAAATTGATGATTTTTTCGTTTCCATTCTCTAACTTAAATTAACTTCAACCAATTGTAATGAATGTATACACAATGCTAATTACCACAAAATACAGATCAAGTTTGAATTTTGGGGGTGTCACTTTTACTGTTCTAGAGTTAATATGCTCCTTTACAAATGGAAAAAAAAAATGCTGAATTTGTCGTTTCCGTTCTCTAAATTAAGTAGCCTCGAGAGTAGCCGCAACCAATTGTTATGAAATTATACACAATGCTTATTACTAAAAGATACAGATCAAGTTTGAGTGTTTTCAGTGGCAAATATTTTAGGCATGTTCAGGTGAAACAAATAAGAATTAATATATGAACAGTTTGGTACTCTAATAGGGTTCGTCCTGGTATAAAGATCGGAATATCTCACAGGAAATAAGGATATATTTCAAAGGGACAGACCCCTGAAAATTGCTGAACAGAGATGATGCAGAGTTATTGAAGTGATCATTCCCACCGGACGTTGGTGCGTATTTATACACTGTCCCGCACGGCAAAACGGGTTCCCAACTTTAGAAAGGCTTTAACTGTCGGAACGGGAGAATTTCCAAGGGGTGTATTTCTCTTAAATTTCACTCTGACAAAAGTATATTTGATAACACGGACAACTTTTTGAAACCTCATCACGGCAAAGATCTATCATTTAAAATTAATTCACAAATTTTGAACGTTTGTCCATATTACAAGGACTTCAAGAAAGTTCAGGACTAACTATTATCTTTGCCGTTTGGTTATTATGTTATAGTTATTGACTTTAAGCAATAGTTAGTTCATTAATTTAGTAATCATATCATTTCTTATTCTGATTACGTTTAATTTGCTCAATATATATATCTGATCTGATATCCCAAAAAAAAACGGCAATAAGTACAAACAAATAAAAGGGGGAGAGCAATGTGTTTTAAGCCAAGAAAAGTATCCAGCATTTTTAAATACAAAAAGTCATGTATGTTTGATAAGATTAGTTTCTTGTAGTTTTAATACATAGTAATACAGAGTTATTTCTACTTTTCATTTCTGGACAGTAAAGCATTTTGTAAAACTCCAGATGTCATTGTTGTATAAACACTAGATTGTTGACATGTTGAGATGGGAGTGAGTGACCTTAAACCTATTAACCAAATTCCAGTGTACTGTCGGCTGTTGGGATATTATATTACATTACAAATAAATTGTTATTTTTGTGTTAGGCTGGGAAATTTTATAACATGCAGACTTATTTAACACTTCAAGGAAAATCACATCCTTACAGTATCACAGCTGATCAGTCTTTTGACCAACTGACCTTTAACAGAAAGTTTAATTACTTTTTCTCTACACAAAACTAATAGGCATTACTAATGTAATTACCCTACAAACCAAGGCATCGTTACTTGTCTTTTAAAAGTACATCTGACAGTTCAACTTTAACTGCAGAAAACAAGCATTAGCCTTTCAAAAAGGGCTAGTCGACTCTTAGCTGATGAAAATGGAAAGTGCTCTAGCTTTGTAGATTTATTCATTTTCTAGAATAGCCACGTGCATCAATCAACAAATTTTACCACACACGTGAGGTCACACGTTATGAAGTAGTATATATCGTTTAACGTTGTTGTTTACGAAACTCCAGAAGATTCGACTATTTATAGATAAAAGTTACCTGTGTACCAATATCATGAATATGCGCAACAGTGGTCAACAGCCTAATGATCTCGGAATCAGGCAAAATATAATTGCTAAAATAGAGAGGACAAATCCGATACTCTACGGGATTGAAGGACATTTACTAAGTTTGGATTGTCCTAACCAATCAATAAACTTTGATTATTCACGTCTCGTAATATCTTCCAATCAGGTAGCAAGAAAAATTCATGCACTGACTGTCTATCGTTCAATTCTTAATATCGACTCTAGGAGTCTAAACTAGCCATTTGTCAAATAGAGGATATATGAATAAAACATGTCATAGACAGTCTGACAATATAATAATAGCATGTTGCGTAAAAGTATTCGTTCAGAATTTCCTCATGCAAGTATTTTATATTTGAATATACATGTAAATATATGCCGGTACTTTCTTTTTCTGAAAGAATTTATTAAAACATCAAAAGATATCGGTAAATATACATTTCACAGAACTAGCAAAATAAACTCCGAGAGAGATGTCTCATTGGAAATCATATCACTTTTTCTTTTTTCTTTTTATTGGTTCGTATAATGCTATAGGGAAAACGGCAAAAACAAGCATTGGTGTCGTTTCCGTACAATAATTTGTGTTTAAGTGTAAAGATCTCTTTAAAATTGCACTACAAGGTTCCATACTACAACAGGAAGGCGGCTGGGATTGAGTTTGGGTGTAATTGCTCAAAAAAAGGGGGGGGAATAATTTTTTTTCAAATTTTTTGAAGGAGTTCATATTTTTTTCTTCTTTTAAAATTTTACAAATTTGACCACATTTATTTTGTGTCAGAAACCTATATTTTGTCAAAAATGTTATCACAATCCAAATTCAGATCGTATCAAGCGTGAACATTGTGTCCAAATTTGCCCTTACTGTTCATGGTCCGACCTCTGCGGTCGTATCAGGCTGTGCTCAGGGAAGCATTTTAATCAATTCAGTATTTAACATTTAAATTTAATATGCTAAATATAATAAATCAGCAATGAGTATGTCGCTATTTTATCGATATCTCTTGTTGGCCATTATTTTTTTTATGTTTTAAAGTAAGATATCATATGTTTATTTATTTGTTTCAGACGTAATGTATGTTCAGAAGAAAAGAAGGATTGATGGCTGTTTAACGTCCAGCAACAAATAAAATACACATTCAGGACGAGAACATGATAATGTGACATGAATATAATCACTGTTTTGTACTGGACCTACACACTGAGCGCTAGTTCACTAGATACACTGAGGGCTAGTTCACACTGTGTGTGTTAAGCGGTAAAACACCAAATTCACGTTTTCAAGTCTTGTAGTTTGACTCTGCCGGATATTGAGCCAACAACCTCCTGAACTCGAGCCGAATATGGGACAACTGAGACTATTATGTGAAAAAGAAGTGTAGCATACAATATTGTTTGGAATACCATTAAAATATATTATCAAACACTTTTGTACAGATATGTACTTGTAGGCATTACAAAGCAGTAACTGACACATTTAGGCCTAATGTTACATGCACCATTTATTGTCATGCATTCTATGTTTAAACTGATTGACTGATTAGAACAATGTGTGAAAGGAAGTGCATACGGAGATAAAGTATGATTGCCAATGAGACAACTGCTAGTATCTAACATAGTCTGTATGAATCGGGTTTAATCATTTACACGTTAGGTAAATGTACAGCCTTCAATAATGAGCAAAATCTATACCGCATAGTCAGTCAGCTTTACAAGGCCACGACATAAAAAAAAAAAATTGTGAATCAATACAAACGAAAACAAAAACACCAACTGTTTGATTTATAACAAAACGGCATTGTGACTGAAAGATAATAGAAAACGTTTATTTTACGATATTTTCCGTTTTGGCTTGTTATTCAAGCAAACTGATATTTTCTTTGTTCTTGCTCTTATCGGAAAGTATGCTCTAATTTGATCTTTTCTTTAAATTTTTTTTTACAAGATCTTCATTATACGCTTACAAAACTATATATCGTTTGAATCAGCAACACGATCATATAATACAGACAAGATTATATGTTGTAATTTCATTTTGGGAACTTTGCCCCAAATTGAAAATGATGGAGATAGCTTGCTTCCTCATTGAACGCTGTTTTTTCAAAAATATGTTATTTTATCATTTTGGGGCTTTTGCCCCAAAATATACAAGCCTGCCAATATCAAATCTATATCTCGTTTGAATCAGCAACATAATCATATAATACAGACATATTAAATTATATGTTGTTATTTCATTTTGGGGACTTTGCCCCAAACTGAAAATGATGGAGATAGTTTGCTTCCTCATGGAATGCTGTTATTTTATCATTTTGGGGCTTGTGCCCCAAAATATACAAGCTTGCCAATATAAAATCTATACACATTTCATAGAAATAAAGTGGGAAAAAGAGAATAAAATAGATTTTCTCTTTTTCAAATAGAAATCGTTTAGTTTAAAAAGTCAACATTGGTGATCATGGCAGTTTTACCTGTTGTATTCACTGCAGTTAAACATAAAGACCAATAACATATATACCTTTATCCATTAAAACAAAAAAGCATACCAAAAATTGAAAACGTTTTGTCACCATAGTTGTGAAATATGTCGTGCATATTAAGTACGATATCGAATCTCCAAGCAAAGTAGGTTGGATGCATGTCTTTATTTTCAACAGCCATTGGAGCACATAGGCAATACAATCTGTTGTCTGCAAATCTCTACACATGTGGTTGCGAAGTCTCTAAAAGTATGCTTTCTATTTCTACAGCATCGATTTTAATGTCCCTCATTTAACAAGGATTGACTGCCTATCCATACATATCGAACGTCAAAACAGTAGTATGTTGCTTTACCAAAAGACTTGCTATGAGGCCAGGCTTAATCTAGCATTTTGTACACAGTCAGAAATATGACAGTTGTTATCATTTTGTTTGATGTGTTTGAGCTTTTGATTTTGCCATTTGATAAGGGACTATCTGTTTTGAATTTTCCTCAGAGTTCGGCATGTTTGTTATTTTACTTTTTGCAATGATATAACAGTCATTTTATTTTCACTGAAGACAAGATGCATGAATTGGTATACATTAACATAGTAATGGCAATAAAACGCGCATGTGCAATGGACATGTAATTAATATTTTATCGACTAATATATATCAATTTAAATTATCTGTTGATAAAATTAACACCTGATTAAGAACTTTAAATTAGAATGAAACCCCGCTTGAAAAGATTGTTGGTCGTCTGGTAATGTACAGTATATAACTCCGCTCCATTCTATATTAGCCTGTCACATGATTTTGTAATTCGGTGATTGCATTGGTTGCTGTATATTATGCCTGTTTTTAATTTATAGTACTTACATAAGATAAGTTTTCTCGTTTTCTTCAGAAACAATAAAAGTTTATAATTATCGGTGCCGAACTTTAGATTGTTGTCTACCTAACGGTTTTCCCTCCATTTTCTTTGTGCAACTAAACAAGATCTGCTTACCCTTCCGGAGCACCTGAGATCGACCCCAGTTTTTGGTGCGGTTCGTGTTACTTAGTCTTTAGTCTTCTATGTTGTGTCTTCTGTACTATTATGGTCTGTTTGTTTTTTTTATTTTTATCAATAGTGGTGTCAGTGTATTTATAAACAAGATAAAGGCAAAATTTAAAATAAATTTAAAAAAGTCCGAAAAGTTCGGATTGTTCATGGCAAGAACATCATCAAGATATCTTAATGTTAAATTAAATGATCGGGCTTCTTTGCATTTGATAGAGCAAAAAAAAAAGAAATCCAGAAAAGTAAATGAATTATCACACTGTTCAAAGTCTGGTATATCTAGGGTATCACTAGTCCAGTAGTCAGCACTAAGAATGAATATCAATTATATGGACATTTTTATAAATTTCTTGCTTTCAAAACTTTGACTTTTTCGATAAACTAAGGATTTTCTTATCCTAGGCAGGGATGACCTTAGCCGTATTTGGCACAGTTATTTTTTAATTTTGGCTCCTCAACTTTGTACTGTTTTGACTTTTTAATATCTTGATCTGAGCGTCACTGATGAGTCTTGTGTATGCGAAACGCGCGTCTGGCGTATTAATACTTGTTCTCTGTTTAAAACATATTCCGAACGTTAAGTTGTCTCTTGGTCCATCTATTTGCTGTCTGTATTTAAGAAACAAATGTTTAATTGTCCTTTGATTTCTTAAAACATAACTTATTTTAGTGGAATATATTACATATTATTTCTTTTTGTAATGAACTAGATTAGTAAAATTTAGAATAATAATTCTGAATTATTTTTGCATTACTTCTCTGTTTTATTCAAAATGAAACATTTTTTTTTTATATTTTTTTTACATTTCCAGATCTTGTGTGCGTTGTTATGTAATAAGTACCGTCAAATCCTGTTAAAAATTGCATATGCAAAAATTGGGCGAACCGTTCGTTTGAGTGTAGCGTTACACAAAGGGATTCTAGTTTTGTATGGAATCTGATATTAAATACTAAAAACCTACTTATTTTCGCGGATACTTTATTTCGAGTTTTATCCTTAATAAGTTATTTCGCGGCTTTTGGGTCCACCGAAAATTTTGCTAATAAAGAACCGTGAAAAAGGCATCAACGAATCGCCAAAAAATGTTTGTCAGATATCAAAAAAAAAAATAAAGGCAACAGTAGTATACCGCTGTTCAAAACTCATAAATCAATGGACAAAAAACAAAATCGGGGTAACAAACTAAAACTGAGGGAAACGCATTAAATATAAGAGGAGAACAACGACACAATATAAAATTCATTATTTTTTTCGTTACAGATATATTTAAAGTGAAATAAAGATTGTTCCATAAAAAATGCTAGTAAGGCTAGAGGTCATCAGGCTTTTACTCAGTGGAATTGTAGTTTGGGTTATATTTCGAGTGATAAATTTGAAAGGTAGGAGTATGCGAAAGCGGTGTTTGAACATGATTAAGAAGGCTGATATCCTTTCATTCTAAAATGAGGTTTTCAGAATGAAAGCCTGTAACTCAAAGATATTAAGGCAAAAGCCTCAATTGCTAACAAAACGAAATGAACAGGACCTTAACAAACCACTAAAAAGGTGTTACAACCCTTGTTTTGTGTACAATGATATGATCTATTTATTTCAGAAGTTGGACTATCACATAAACACTTCTTAAACGCAAGAAAATTAACAGAACATGTTACAAAATTTAAATAAAAAAAGAAACAACTTTATTGTTTCATTGTGTTGATTTGTAAAAGGGTTTTTACAACCAAAACTGGCTAAATTTAACGCACTGTTAAATGTTCAAAAGATTATGAAGTGGTTGTTCTCCGACGAATAAACAAATTGTTTGAAGATAAAAACTGCATGATCATCTTAATGTAAAAAATAAGCCTCAATCAGTTATACAGTAAATAGCTTTCATTAAGGCATTTCATTACAACACATGTACAATGTTTGAGTATTTCACAACAATTTTATTACGCATCATGATCAGCGTTTAGCTCCGAAACCAATTCAGATTATCACAAGCGAATTCAATAGGTGTTCATTGAAGTTAAAGGTTGTCATCCAATTAAAAACATAATTTCTGGATTTTTTAACTGTCAAGATATTGACAAATAAATACTAGACAGCATAACACCAACCAAAAACACCTGTCCTCCGAAAAAAAACCTTTGATACATACAAACAGAGATAAGCGATAAACAACGAACAACACATGGTTCAGATATAACCTGGTGAGATACAATCGCAACATGTGGCATATTTAAACCTTTGTCTTATTCTATGGTCTTTGCAAAATCTGTTCTTTTATATATATGTAGGACTCGGAGGTGCGATGGGGACGCTGAAGTGCGATGGTCACGCTGAAGTGCGATGGTCCACGCCGAAGTACGATGGTCCATTCGCTGAAGTGCGATGGTTTGGCATGACGTTTGAATAGTGTGACGTTTTTATATACAACATGTATAACGTTACATCAAATACAACATAGATTTGCAGGCAGGATTATAAATTGTTGTAGATAAAAATTCCATGCGAACAAAAGAAATGAAAAGAAAATAAAGAAATATTCTAGTCATGAACAGGTTTAAGCATTGCCGGCGGATATTACAAAAGTATTTAAAGCTATGTCAAAGTGACAAAAAGATGAACATGGTTTGTAGATGAGCTAATCAGTGTTCGGAAAAATGCAGCAAACATTCTGTACGACAAATAAAATGTATTGATCTAAATATTACTTTTAACCTCTCTTTAAGTATGCTTTACACGATTTTGTGTGGACAATTTAATGATGAAATCGCTTACTAGCATTAACAATATTTTTGCTATATCAAGTTGTTTTGTAAGAACACCGTCAGTGTAGCCTTATTTATTGTAGTACCTACATGTCAAGTTTATCAAAAAGATGAAATTCAAATAATGTATTATTCATATCAACTTCCTAACATGTTGAATATCAGGCAAAATATTAAGTTTACACTTTTTTTTTTAATGATCCACACATAGACATGATTAATAATATATAACATATGATATCACACACCTAACGTTCAACCTTTCTGCGATCAATTATTTAAAAACAATTTGCTGAGTAAAATTTACACCATGATTGTGTGGCGTCAACAATGAAAAAGGCTGGTCTTTCAAAGCTTACTTTGCCTAAGAATCTAAGGAAATTTGAACCTCAACAAATATGATCATTTGTTAGCACTATAAATACCATTTATAATGTAGAACTTAACAGCAGCCAACATGTCATAAATGAGTATTTATTTATGATTTCGTCTTTTCCATGCCTTTTTCCAAATGTTCGATAAGCAAGCAGTTGAATGAAAGCGGAAAAATATTTGTAATGGGAGTGAAATATGATTGAAAATATTCATGCTACAGAGCCTTAGTAGTGAAACTGAATTGGGTTTGCCTCCGAACGCTGTATTTCAAAAGTATTGATTGCCCACAATGCAATATTGCAAATGAGCAGAAACGTGACGAATTCCCGTTCCTGTTCCTTCCTCAATGCTGACTTCCGCAATGCGTGGAGAAGAAATACCGTTTGTATAGTGTATAGTTTTGTCATTACTCTATGTGGTTTCACCATTATTTTATGTGGATGTGTCATTAGGCAATGTGGTTTTAACATTACTTGATGTGTATGTGACATAACGTAATGTAGTTGTTTTATTACATGATGTGGTTTTGTTATTTCTTAAGGATGATTTGAAAATTTTTATATGGCTTCAACATTCGTAATGATGTTTCAAAATTTGACGACTACATGATGTGTTTGTTTCAGCTTTTGATGTAGTCATGTCATTCTTTCATGTGGTAATCCCATTACTACAACAAGGTAAAACCACGTGACCAATTTGGAAAAAATATGGTCTATTTTTAGACCGATTTCCATATGTCGTTTGTGTTATGCGCGTTGAATGCTATCCATTAAGTTAAAGTCCAAATTAAGTTTGTTATTCATAGTTATTTGGTATGGAAAATACGGAACGACGGACAAAAATAAGAAAAAAAGTACTCAACAATTAATTCGGACATATCCCTAACCATTTGGTCCTGCCGTTTTTTTCCTTAGTTCTCAAATGGAAGCTGTAAATCAATTAAACAAGTTTATAAATCTATTTTGTGAATAATATACTGAGAATATAATGTCAACATTGTCAACGCTATTTAAAAGATTGGCTGAAACGCTAGAGACAGTAAAAAAAGTAATCAATTGAAGATTTATTTCGATTTGTATTGTAAGTCTATACAATGGTATTGGGTTTTCGATAGTTTATATAATTATTTGAATTATCAGAATTACGCTTTTAACCTAATGGTTTTTCCTCTTTTAGATAAAATTTTCAGAGCGAAAGACATGCACATGTCATTCTTAATAACCTCTCGACCTAAATGAAGACAATCAAACTAATACTCTTTGCTTCCGTGTACCTGATATAAAGACAAGGTGACTTTGATACATTTGATGATTATATATAGTGCAGAATTATACGAACTCAATACAATATCAATGTCAATGTAGCATCATGCATGGAGATACACAAATGACACTGGTTATGGGTAAAATACCAACAGGACACCTTGAATAACTTGAGGGAAAATGACAAGAAACTTCATGTTTCATACATTTTATTTCTAGATCCCAAAAACTTGTAAAATTAAGCTTGTTAATGTAAAAGAAGCACTGTTTGTACAAATGGGAAAAGGAGCTACGCTGAACAATTTTACCCCCACTACTCTACACACGGTTTTAACCCTACTGCATTTTTGCGCCTGTACCAAGTCATTAACCTGTGGCCTTTGTTAGTCTTGTATGTTTTTATTAGTTTTAGTTCATTTATATGTTTAGGTGTTTAGGATGACGCATACATTTTCACTAAACCAGTACACATTTTTCTAGTCATCCTCCGGATTTGGGGTTTTCTCGCTGTGTTTTAGATCCATCTGTGGCCTTTGGCTGTTTTTTTTCTTTTTTTTTTACTCTTTGGTCGGGTTGTTGACACATTCCGTATTTCCATTCTCTATTTTATTTTTGTGAATGAGCGTCATATATTGTTGAAAGCATGTAAAGTTTCTTCACCCAAAGATCAATGATGTATATATGTACCATCTAGGTTAACATTTTTTGTTATGACTTTCAATATATACCGGCAACACACCTTTTTGTTGTAGCAACTAACTATGCGATATTTTATTACTGAACTCTGATGAGTTGTAATGATAAGTTATTAAAGAGACAAGACTGATTTGAGACGGAAGCTCAAATGCAAGTACGGATGAACAAGTAGAATAATAAAGGACTTCCGTAATTAGCTGACAGGATCCTAAAATACTTTAATTAGAATATGAATGATAATTTAACTTAAACACCCTAATATGTAAACATAAACCAATGACACTTCATGCATGTCTTATGCACATTCAGACAACCATTGATTGCTAATTCCTTGGGTTTTTTTTAAATTGTTATTGGTCTTACATAGACATATTATTTTCATTTTTTAGATTTGAGACATAGTTTTAATTTAAAAAGACTTAAATACTGTACATATACTACTATGATTTGGAATTTGTATATCCTTAACATTAACCCAAGAGTTGACTAGGATTTGGAAAAAAAATCATGTCATCCAGAAGTAAAGGCAGGCTAAAAAAAAATGGAAAACAACACGTTTAATAATTTATTGCGTCCGAAGCGCTTTTCTGGATTAACCTTCATCAGGAACGCTCAAAGCCAAACATTTGAAATCCGAAGATGAATAAGTACCGAAAATCGTTGAAGAGCTATATATCAAAAATACCTAAAATAATAGCCAAATTCATCTAAAGCCAACTTTGCCTGAGGGAGTTGAAACCTTAGTTTTATAATAATTTCAAAATTTATAAACGGACAATTTAGTAAAGTTTGTTAAATCATGTCAGTTTCGAAGCACTGACTACTGAGCTGATGATACCATTGGGGACTGATAGTCCACAAGCAGAGGAAAGAAAAAACTTAAGATATCTGTCGTTTTGACTGTGCAGGATGTCACATGATAAATCTGCAGCCATATCTCATCGGTTGAAAATCCAAATAACAGCTCTTTTTTTAATCTTTATGAAGCCCATTTCTGATGATATCGAGCATGCACTCGTTTTTTAGTTGCACTCCAATTTCCCGTATTTCATCCCAGTAAATTGATCTACTTTGTAGAATCTAAATACTGTACTATTTTTTTTAATTTTTTGTCCTTAACATGCACGAAATATTTGCGACCCACTGGATGTAAAATACGGCAAGAAAGTTCATGTCTTTCATATATATAAAATATAGTTGAAACAAACTTTCATTGCTCTTAATATGCGAATGTTTTTCTTTTCTTTTTCCTACGATTGTTTTTTATTTACTGAATAATTCAAAGCAACAAAATAACAATATATTAAAATATAACATGTCCAACACATATCAAGCGTACTATTACATGTATAATAAAAAAATACAAACCAGGAAAATTTTAA
Source organism: Mytilus galloprovincialis (assembly GCA_037788925.1). Taxonomy (NCBI): domain Eukaryota; kingdom Metazoa; phylum Mollusca; class Bivalvia; order Mytilida; family Mytilidae; genus Mytilus; species Mytilus galloprovincialis. The sequence continues at coordinate 82,626,073 of CM075336.1, read as the reverse complement.
ACAAGATGAATGATTTTTAACCTCTCAAAGAACACAATCATCGCAAGTATAAATATAACAATGAGGCGGTATTGTATGATTTCATCACAATTGAAATGAAGTGGATGTAAGCAATTATAAGTAACCGTATGCTATTCATCAATGCGAAAAATAAACTCATTTGTTTGAGGCTGAGAAACTGGAGAAGGGCAAGGTTCTCCGAGCCCTTTCCCAGTTTTGCGCCGAATACACAAACGTTTATTATGGCACCCTCAACGGAGTTGGGGTGACGTATTGTTATTCATCGATTCTTTTTATGGCACCCTCAACGGAGTTGGGGTGACATCTTGTTATTGTTCGTTTCTTTTTTTTTCTTATTATTTTTATTCTTCGCAACATTTTGTCCACGCTATTTCTCGGAATTGGCCAGACCCATGTTGATGGAACTATACCATAATATGAACCGCCATGTGAAGTTGTGCAAGAGACATTGGAATGGTAAAAAATGGCTGCCGTTACCATGGAAACTGCAAAAATGTAAAAAAAAATCGAAATTCTAAATATTTCGTTATAAGAGGCAACCTTTTGAAAGTTTATGTTAATGTTGGCAGTGATGGCCGGAGGTACCAACAGTTCTTGGAATTTTGGAAATACCTGCCATTGCCATGGAAACAGCAAAAATGTCCAAAATTTCAAAATAATCAAAATGATGCAAACTGGATGAAACTTTACAGAAATGGTACCTGGCACGGGCAGAGTTGGATTTTGAAGTTGGAATTTTCAAAATGGCCGCCGTTACCATGGAAACAGAAAAAATGTCCAAAATTTCAAAATGCTCCAAGCTGTATGAAACTTAAAAAAAATGATAATTTGCATGTGTAGATGCAGTCTTTGACTTTGGAAATTTTAAAATGGCTGCCGCTCGCCTGGCAATGGGGGAAGGGTGCCATCCGCTATTGCTTGCAATGGCAAATCTAGTTTTCCTTATTCTTCTTCCACACATTTTGTCCACGCAGTTTCTTGGAATTGAGTTGACCAATGTTGATGGAAGTATACCACAATGTGCACCAGCATGTGAAGTTGTGCACCTGACTTTGGAATGGTCAAAATGGCTGTCGTTTCCATGGAAACAGCAAAAATCCGAAAATATTCAAAGTGTTCCAAACTGCACGAAACTTCACTTAAATATTAACAGGCATGGCTTGAGCTGCATTTTGATCTTGGAATTTTCAAAATGGCTACCGTTACCATGGAAACAGCTAAAATATCAAAAATTCTAACTCTGTCGTTACAAGACCCAACTGGATGAAACTTTATAAAAATGTTACCCAGTATGCCAAGATGCCAAGACGATATTTGGAAACTCCAAAATGGCCGCCGTTGTCATGGAAACTGGGGACAAGTTTAACATTGACCCTATGGAAAAATGCATAAAATCAGCATTTTCTCAAAGAGTATTGCACCAAAGTAAATGAAACTGTATTGATATATAACATGACATGTGGCAATGAGATGTCTGCTTTTAGAATTTTGAAATTATCTACTGTAACCATGGTTGCAGCACAAATGTTCAAAATTTCCAAAAAAAAATAAAGTGCTGCAAACTGCATGAAACTTTAAAGGAATAGTAACTGACATGTGCAGAGTTTCATTTTGACGTTGGAATTTCCAAAATGGCCGCCGTAACCATGCATGGAAATAACAAAATTGTCCAAAATTTCAAATTGCTCCAAACTTAATGAAATTTTACAAAAATGATAACTTGCATGAGTAGATGCACTCTTTGACTTTTGAATTTTCAAAATGGCTGCCGCTCGCCTGGCAATGGGGGGACGAGGGTGCCATCCGTTATTGCTAGCAATTACAAATCTAGTATTTTTTTTTGACATTGACCTAATATTGTTTTTACATCGCAACTTAGATTAATACATTGATATCTGTTCAAATTGTAAAACTAATTTCAAACTTATTTTCGTCCTTTAAGGAACCCCTTATTGTGGAAATAGTTCTCCATGATGAAATTAACATTGCACAAATTATAGCTGTGTAACTATACTTAAGAAATAAACACAACTATCTGCAGTATAAATATGTTTGGAGGCATTAACTCAACCCCTTACTAGAAACAGTGGTGTAACTGTAAAACAAAAGAACAAACTTTGCAAAATATCAAACAAAACACAAATATGAGAAACAACAAAATTTATCAATTACAGACTCCTGAACTGGAACAGACACACAAAAAGACACCAATCCTTACCTTGGACTGTGGTATAACAGTTGAGCATATGAACAAACTATACAAATCAGTTGAAAAGGGATTAACTCATAAGATCGATACAAAGCAGAAAGAACATCTAACTAAAACACAGACCGGACATGGTAGTGTTTTTATACAACCCTAGACACAAACTACAAATCTGCGAGTACCAACTGTTTCTGTCGTCAAGTTCAAAGCCAATAAAACTAATAATATATCATTTATCTAAGACTATAATATCAAAGGTTACACATCCAACAGCCAATGTATTTATTGTTAAGACGTCGATAAAAAGTAAAATCACAAAAATACTGAACTCCGAGGAAAATTCAATCGAAAAGTCCCTAATCACATGGGAAAATCAAATGACAAAATGCACCAAACGAATGGGCAGCAACTGTCATATTCCTGACTTGGTACAGAAATCAGAGATAAAATGACCTTGTGCAAAGCCAACATATAGATATTGACAAATTGTTATACCTTGAAAGGTCATATATCTGAATAAAATTAATAGTTTGTATGGTATTAATTTACTGACAACAAATCAAATATTTATACCAATAAAACCATATTCTGAGATCTAATTGGAGTGTTGAATTGGTAGACTTTTAGCATAAGCATATTTAAAGGCGTTATACGTTTACCATTATCGTATCTTAACTCCCATGCTTTGTTAACAACTTCTCCGTAAAAAATACGTTGTGGTATTCCATTTGACAAAGAATTTTGCATGTACAGGCTAACTTCCATACCAAATCTTTGTATCAAAAGATGATTTTAAACATCAACTTAAAAAAGGATTTTTTCAAACTTGGGCCTATTAAAATTATCTTTTGACGATGAAATCGACAAGGAAATAGATTTGATTGGCTATATGTGAATTGAGTTTTCTCAAATTAAGATAGGTTCACAATAAACAGCTGGCCTTTTCTCCAACAAATTATCAAAGAAGGAAATGACGAAGGTCAGCACGATATTGATACAGAAACAGTATAAATATACGACAGAGACTCTCAATAGATTATACCTACAAACTGTGATTATAAAATGAATCTTAAAGTATTTGCTTTGCTAATCGTCTCTGGTGTTTTATCCACTGCTATGTATCTTGATTCAGGTAGGTGTTTTATACAATCTGTTTTTGCATTATTGGGGAAATTGATATCTACCTTTCAAAATCTAGATGTTGCCAAGATATAAATGATATACGATGATATAAAAAAAGATTGCTCCGTGCTATTGTTATAATATAAAAAAGAAGATGTGGTATGCTTGCTTATGAGACAACTCTCCACCAGAGACCAAATGACACAAATTGACAACTATAGGTCACCGTACGGCCTTCAACAATGAACAAAGCCCATATCGCGAACAGCTATAAAAGGCCCCGAAATGACAATGTAAATCTATTCAAACGAAAAAACTAACAGCCTAACTTATATACAAAGATAGAACGAAAAACAAATAAGTAACACATAGACAAACGAAAACCACTGAAGTACAGGCTCCTGACTTGGAACAGGCCCATACATACAGAATGTGGCTGAGTTAAACATGTAAGCGGGATCCCAACCATCATTTGACCTTGAACAGTGATATAACAGTAGAACATAAGAACGAACTATAAAAATTAGTTGAAAAAGGCCTAACTCATCAGATGAATAAAAATACAAATAATACGAATACAAGTGGTCGTGGCCGAATACTTGTACATCCCAACAACAAAAAGACACTAAGACATTCATGCATCTAACGCTAAATTATCAATCCTTACATATCCAACATCAAATGGATTTAGTGTAAAGACGTCAAAAACAGTCTGAGAAAAAATATGACCTTGTGCATTGCCAAGATACAGGTATCGACAGATTGTAGATCCATGAATGTGTATATAAAGTTGAGAATGGAAATGGGGAATGTGTCAAAGAGACAACAACCCGACCATAGAAAACACAACAGCAGAAGGTCACTAACAGGTCTTCAATGTAGCGAGACATTCCCGCACCCTATATTCTATAACATATTAGTAATATTTAGTTTGATTTTAAATTACTAATAACAAAATCAATACTAATACCAATACAACAATATTCAACGATCTGAATTGGTAACCTTTCAGAATAAGTTAACTTAAATGATCGATAAGGCAGTTTCTATATTTGATTTATTTCTTTTTATGCTACAACGGTTAAATGTATGATCTTAAAAAACGAGCACGAAACATATATATATGATATAGATATGTAAGAATCGTCCAGGAAGATCGTGGGTTTATCCCTAAATAAATGGAACTTATAAACGATTTGAATAGTGGTATTAGTTCATATCCGTAGATACAAAGCACTATTAAAACAATAAGAGACTGCTGTGAGTCTTAATAATTTGTCTGAGAAGGTGATATGAAATCATGTGATTTGTATGTTAACAATTCGATTCAGTATGGTTAATGACTATATCACATTACTAGGTCTGTTCTTATTCCGATATCCATTGAAAGATGGTACTGGATTGTTAAGACTAATACATATTCACCAGTATGTACCCTCGGTAATAGACGTTTCTTATCAAACTTATTACACTACTTCTTCTACTCTTGTGTCGATCTGTAGTTGTTGAAAATTTCCATTCATTGATTTTGTTTAATTTAGATAAACCTTTCATACAATAATGACTACTAGTATTTACAGATGAAAATATTTTTTAAAGGCAGCAGTCTCTTAGTAACGATTGTTCGCTGCTCTCGGGTTGTCTTTTAGTTTGTTTTGCTGTTGGCCTGTTTGCTTATTGATTATGTATATTACATTATTTTAATGTATTCTTAAAAATTTTCAAATTTTCTCGTTATTTAGATGTTATTTATTTGGGGTTTTTTTCTCGATGATCATAATTTATTTTTTAGAACCTGAGGGTCCTGTTTTGTCTGAGAAACGATCGACAACATGCAGTTGGGCATTGTTTTGGACAAGTCTTTGTAACACTCACTGCCACAATGATCACGGCGACAACTCATGTGGAAGCTGTAAAAATGGTGTTTGTTCATGTTTTGCCTGTTAAGAAAATAAGATACCAATCAGTGTCGTCTTGTGTGATAAAAACAGTCGAAAGTCAGCAATAAAAATTTCATATTATATATTTGTCTATTCATGCTTGATTTCTTTTCCTATACATTTTAATAAATTTTGAAATTTTTGGTTTCCCATAACGCAGGTTTTTAAAAATTTAGTAATTATATAACCTTTTACATCATGGGGTAGAACAGCCATTCAGTCCGCTAGTGTAATATCCCTTTGAGTATGTTTATCAGTTTAAGAGAAGTTTAAAGGCCATGAACTTCCAGTCTAAGCAGCAAAATAATGTGAAAAAGACACTCAAACGCCTCTACTTTTTTGATCGATTGTCATTTTTAGTCTTCAACGATTCTGAATAGAGATGTTACACATTCTTATTTGTTTGGAACGCATATTCAAAATGGCGTTGTAAGTTTACTTTCAATTTATGAGTTTGACTGTCCCTCTGGTATCTTTCGTCCCTCTTTTACATGGGTAGAAGTTTGTTAATGTCAATTTACTTATGACTCTTTCAAATCATGAATATGACAGTTAATATCCATTTGTTTGATGTGTTTGAGCTTTTGGTGTTGCCATTTGATAAGGGACTTTCCGTTTTGAATTTTCCTCGTGGTTTCACTTTTTCTGTATTTAAGATCTAGTATTTAACTAGCTAGTTGTATATTGTCGTCGCAAATGTTTATACTAACATGATACATACTTACGGGTCTGTAGTTGCCTTCGTCAAGTTCTAAATACGTTGTTCTTTTGTGTGTAATGGTACACAGGTCATGTTTTAGATGGGCAGGAAAAGTATTATTTCATGGCTTGGTTAAGCAATTCAGTTATTGGTTTTGCGATCACGAATTGTTCTAGATTTTTGTTTTTGTACTGAAATGCAATGTATTCGTGTTGCCTGTTTGGTGTTTATTTTTTTAAGTTGCTTCTCTTCTTTTTGTTTTTGGTCATTTTTTTTTACATAAATCAGGCTGTTAGTTTTCTCGTTTTAATTGTTTTACATTTGTCATTTCAGGGTCTTTTATAGCTGACTATGCGGTATTGGCTTTTCTTATTGTTGAAGGCCGTACGGTGACCTTCAGTTGTTAATTTTTGTGTCATTTGGTCTCTTGTGGAGAGTTGTCTCAATTGCATCATCTTCTTTTTAATAGTCATTAATAAGAGGGAAGAAATGGGATGTTTAATCCAAAATTTAGCTTTTTTATGTTTTTGTAAACTGACACACCTTTTAATTTTTTCCACATTCATTTATTACCCCCTACCTTCCCCTGTGTTTTACACATATATCCCTTATATTATATAAACTTCATTCTAACTTATCTTACCCCCTATATCTCACATACAACAAGCGTGTCATCCAAACCTAATAAGATAATCCATACAATTTTTTTTGGTCATTGCCAATACGTTCCGCAGTAGATAAATGGTACCCAATTTACAATAATGTGGTCAAATGGCCAACATTTCATTAGCACACTACAGCACAATCATTCAATATATGAATTTACATTATGGGCAATGAATGAATGGTGACAATGTACACAATTTTATTGTCGCCGCCCGACGCTTTGTGTTTATAATTTGTTACAATGACAAGAATAGCTATGACCAAAAATCATTGACGAGATTTTATCCCAACTAGCACAAAATAGTATTTATAAATATTAGCAACATTTTTTGTTCAAGAAAAGCATTTTGAAAAAAATATATTTAGAAAATGTAACATATTTAAAAATTTCGTTTTTGAAATATTTTGTACACCAAAAAAATACAATGACAAAATTGTCATGATTATTCAGAAGACGGGGTACAAATAATTGCAGTATATCTTTTAATACTTTCAAGTGTATAATATCATCAAAATGTTGATAAATAAAAACTAGAGGCTTTTAAGAGCCTGTGTCGCTCACCTTGGTCTATATGCATATCAAACAAAGAAAACAGATCGTCAGATGGATTCATGACAAAATTGTGTTTTGGTGATGGTGATGTGTTTGGAGATCTTGCTTTACTGAACATTCTTGCTACTTACAATTTTGTCTATCTATAATGAACTTGGCCCTTTAGTTCCAGAGGAAAATATTTTGTAAAAACTAATGAAAATTGTTAAAATTGACTATAAAGGGCAATAACTCCTTAAGAGGTCAACTGATCATTTTGGTTATGTTGACTTATTTGGAGATCTTACTTTTCTTAACATTATTGCATGCAGTTTACAGTTTACAGTTTATCTCTATCCATCATAGTATTCAAGATAATAACCAAAAACGGCAAAATTTTCTTTAAAATTACCAATTGGGGGGCAGCAACCCAACAACCAGTTGTCCGATTCATTTGAAAATTTCAGGGCAGATAGATTTTGACTTGATAAACAATATTACCAATCTCAGATTTGCTCTAAATGCTTTGGTTTCAAAGTTATCAACTAAAATCTACATTTTACCCCGATGTTCTATTTATAGAACCATTGTAGACATCTTGGTTGGTTGGCCGGGTCACCGGACACATTTTTAAAACTAGATACTCAAATAATGATTGTGGCTAAGTGTAGTTAAGTTTGGCCCAGTAGTTTCAGTGGAAAAGATTTTTGTAAAAGATTTCAAAAATTTACGAAAACTTGGTAAAAAATTACTATAAAGGGCAATAACTCCTTCAGGAGTCAACTGACCATTTTGGTCATGTTGACTTATTTGTAGATCTTAATTTGCTGAACATTTTTGTAGTTTACAGTTTATCTCTATCTCTATCCATAATAATATTTAAGGTAATAAACAAAAACAATTTCCTTTAAATTACCAATTCAGGGGCAGCAACCCAACAACCGGTTGTCCGATTCATTTGAAAATTTCAGGGCTGGTAGATTTTTACTTGATAAACTATTTTACCTTGTCAGTTTTGCTATAAATGCTTTGGTTTCAGAGTTGTAAGCCAAAATCTACATTTTACCCCTATGTTCTATTTTTAGCCATCTTGGTTGGTTGGCCGGGTCACGCCACACATTTTTAAACTATATACCCCAATGATGATTGTGGCCAAGTTTGGTTTAATTTGGCCCAGTAGTTTCAGAGAAGAAGATTTTTGTAAAAGTTAACGACGACGGACGACGACGACGGACGCCGGGCGCAAATTTATGAGAAAAGCTCAATTGGCCCTTGGGCCAGGTGAGCTTAAAATCAGATGCACCCATATTGTATCACATACAACTTACATTCAACAATGAGTATACAATCGAATACCTGAATATTTTTTATAAAAATGCTGAGTATTTAAACATAACATAGCGTGAATTGCTCTTATTCTTTGGCTACGTATTCATGGTCTGTTATTATTTTTGCATGTTTTATACACAAAAAGTCCCATAAAACATTGTAGAACAAAAACTTTCTTTAATTATTCATTTCGAACATCTCAGAGCACCACAGAGTCTAAGAAGATTGAAAATTCACACTTACTTAATACCTTTATACCTGATGCATTCCAATTATTAATTCAATTTTAAGCAACAGGCGATGTCTTATGAATGACTGTTTATTTATGATTTCTCCTTTTCCATGCTTTCTTACAAATGTTCGATAGGCAAACAGTTGAATGAAAGCGGAAAAAATATTTGCAAAGGCAGTGAAATGTGATTGAAAATATTCCAAGCTACAGAGCAATAGAAGTGAAACTTTATTGGGTCAGTCTCTGTACGCTGTTCTTTAAAAGTATTGATTGCCCACAATACAATATTGCAGAGCAGAAACAGCCGCATATGTCATCACGTGTATAACTACTTTAGACAAGTGTTCTATTTTTATAGCAGTTTCAACAAACGTTATTGGTCTAACTTAAACGAAGAGTGTAATCATTAATATGACTGACGCAACAAGAACGAATAACCCCATGAATAATCCATGACTAGAGCTAGAACAATCCACAGTAATCCTCCGGGTCTTACTTTTCTGGTCCCCAGATTAATACCAAGTAAGTTAGAATTGGATTAATGTTTTACTATGTTTCTTCTCATTACATGTAAAATGCCTGAAAGGTAAAAGTTTTTGTTTTAATTCCTTTTCTAATAGTGTTATCCACTATAATTGTGGCAAATTACATTGCTTGATCGATTGATTGGTGCTTGTCTAAATCCTAGTGGTAAATATTTTATACTTTTTTGGTTGAAAATAACAGAAACAGAACGTATGGGGTATGCTTTTAATTTTGTTTCATATTTCATATAATTTTCAATGCATAACATGACTTCTGTGTTTTATTTATGAGCAGTTGGGCATGCAATGTTTAATTTTAAAAGCAAGCAAAATAAGACTAAAATATAGTATGAATCTTGTTTTTACACTTTTTAACAAAAATTTTAACTTTCAGTTTATAAGTATCTGGATGCGGTTTACAGATTTACGAAAATGGATAAAACGCGCAGAATAAATGGCCAACAAATCGAATATTCAAAAGTAGACAAACACATTGACAATGGGGAAAATGAGATGTTATAATATGAACAGTGAAGGAATAGCAAAATAGATAAAGAATATCAGCTGCACAACTTCGGCATTTGTACAATCCTCCTGAGACGTTTTGGAGAACTGGATTGAAAACTGTGGGGAGTGCTGATTACACAAAACTTATACCTGCTCACCAGCCAAAGAGTTAAGAAATAAACATACAATAAAAACATAATTATAGATCCAGATTTTTCCCATACCTTATAGCGTAAAATTTTGAAAAAAATGATTTGATTGATATCGCCGAAAAATTAAAATAAATGTACACGATTTGGGTGAAAAAAAATTGGCCCCTAGGTTCTTTGAGGTTAAATGATTGATCCCTTTAATACATTGTTTTGATAGCTGTATTTTAAGAAAACAAGCATATTTTATCAATATAAACTATACTTGCCAGCATAAATTAAGTTATATTCAATACTACAGGGTTACAAATAGGGTCCAGAAGAATGGACAATGATTGATTGATATGTGTGTGTGTGTTTGTGTGTTTGTTTGTTCGTTTTTTGTTTGTTTGTGTGTTTGTTTGTTTGTTTGTGTAAGGGGTCTATACTATTGTTCTACCGGAGAAGTTTCATGTTTAGTTTGGAAAGTTTTTATTGTATTTCAGGTCCCGCGCCCGACTCTCGCGCCAGATTGAGGATACATCCCGTGACGCGGGTTTATAATAACGAAAACGTCGGTCTTTTTATTTCTTTTTAGGTGGGGATGTTGAACAGACAACATGTATAGAGACGGAATGTACACAATGTTTTTCTTTTGTCATTGTAGTAAATTGACATTTTGATCACAGTTCCCGGGCAGTGCATGCTTTGGATTTAATTGATCCTGTGTAACTTAAATCTCAGTGAAATCCTACAATAAAATGCTCGCTCGTAGATTGAAATACTAATCTGTGTTACAAACTGGTGCTGAAAACTGTACATTATAAGAAAATAATCATTAAACGTGTTTTAAAGTTACGTTTAATGATTATTTTCTTACAATGTACAGTTTTCAGCACCAGTTTGTAACAGATTAGTATTTCAATCTAAGAGCGGACGGACATTTTATTGTAGGATTTCACTGAGATTTACGGACCTAGCAAGCGATTTTTACGGCATTGTCATTTCTATTCTCCAGGAAAATTCTTGAGAGATATCTGCACCACGTTGTTTTATGAACTTTTAGTACATGTATGTCCTGCTGAATACAAATTTTGGGGTCGATTGGATTTATAGTTTTAGAGAATATCTGACAACAAGCATGTGGATTTTTTTTCAGAAGAGATGTAAGAACAATATTAAAATTCAATTCTTCTTGAATAATTGATAGGTCTTTCCTTCCATTTTTTTTAATTATACTATCATCAATAAACTGTCATATATATTGATTGATTGATTGATTGCTTGATTGATTGATTGATTGGTTGGATGGTTGGTTGGTTTATTACTTAAACACTTGGGATAGGGTCTCTTGAAACAAGCGAGAAAAAAATGAGATCTTGGACCCCGTATGAAACACATGAGACGAAAACATGCATGCATGCATTCAGTGATTGATTAGTTAGTTGATTGATTGAATGATTGTTTGGTTGGTTGGTTGGTTGATCAATTAAACACGTGGGATAGGGTCATTTGAAACAGGCGAAAATAAAAACAAAGTAGGTCTTGGACCCCGTATTAAACACATGAGATGGAAACATGCATGCATGCAATGATTGATTAGATGGTTGATTTATTTAATGATTGGTTGATTGGTTGACAATTTTCTTGGTTGGTTGGTTGATCAATTAAACACGTTGGATAGGGTCAATTAAAACAAGCGAAAAAAAACAAATGAGACCTTGGACCCCGTATTAAACACATGAAACGGAAACATGTATTGATTGATTGATCAATTAATTGATTGATTGGTTGGTTGGTTAAACACGTTGGATAGGATCTCTTGAAACAAGTGAAAAAAAAGCAAATGAGATCTTTGACCCCATAGTATACACATGAGACGGAAACATCCATGCACTGATTAATTGATTGACTGATTAATTAATTGATTGATTGATTGATTGATTGATTGATTGATTGATTGATTGATTTGTTGGTTGGTTGGTTAGTTGATTGACTGATTGATTGATTGATTGATTGATTAAACACGTTGAATAGGGTCTCATTAAACAAGCGAAAAAGAAACAAATGAGATTTTGGACCCCATATTAAACACATAAGACGGAAACATCCATTCACTGGTTGAGTGATTGATTGATTGATTGATTGCTAGGCTGGTTAGTTGGTTAATAAGTTGGTTAAACATGTTGGACAGGGTCAATTAAAACAAGCGAAAAAAAAACAAATGAGATCTTGGAACCCTTATTAAACACCTTAGACGCAAACATCTATGCACTGATTGATTAATTGATTGATTGATTGATTGATTGATTGGTTGGTTGGATGGTTGATTGATTGATTGATTGATAAAACACGTTGAATAGTGTCTCTTGAAATAAGCTAAAAAGAAACAAATAAGATCTTGGACCCCATATTAAACACATGAGACGCATGCATGCACTGAGTGATTGATTGAGTGATTGATTGATTGACTGATTGATTGATTGGTTGGTTGGTTGTATTCAAACACACATTAAACTCTTTAAATAGTGCCAAAATCACAATATTTGCCTCTTAGTACATGACCTTAATTTTTGACCTTGTGACCTTCGTCAAGGTCATTCCTCTACAATGTCATTGCAAAAGACCCTTTGGGTCAAGGACCTTTTGTTTAAGAGTTTTGCCTAATAATGTTTTTTTTTATAAACCATCAATGGGGGTTATGTCCCTTACATGATGGTAAAACTAATACAGCCATAACTTAACAAAGTTGCCCCTTGAGGTACCAAGCATTTTTCACTACTTAAATTTTCTGTATCTATAATCATTCAAGAATTAAAGGGAAGACATATGAAAATCTAAAATATGACCTTGACCTTTGACCTTGACCTACATTTTCAAGTCATGGCCCAATGATATCAAATCAAAAGACCAGAGGTCTTTACAACTTACGGTTCATGAGATTTATATGGATACCGAAAAGTAAAATATTCAAGAAGAAATAACTCCTATAATAAGTTACTGGATCGCTTCGGTTAAAATTATTTGAAGTTGTGACATATGGCAAGGAAAATTAAAAAAAAACATTTGCTGCTTAGTCTTATAGTTTATGAGGAGTAGTGATAACAATGTTTTTTGTAATTGGGGAGATAACTCCTATAAGGTAAATAGTAAATCATGGTTCTTACAATACAAGATAGATTTTATATCACTGATACATAGTACTAAAGATCATTTGGATATGTTGTGTACTTTTCTTGACTTTTGACTTTGAAAACGGTTGAAGAAAAAGAATAATAATTAAAAACCAATTGTTCAGAGAACAATTGAAGGATTTCCACTAGTTTTAAAGCAAAGGTCAAAATCTAGAACGTCGATCTCAAATCAAAAGACCCTAGGTCTCTAATATGTATGGTTAATAAGTTATATCACTTAACACATAATTTTAGATATGATAGGGGCGAAAACTCCAATTCATTGTCTACACACCCTTTCAGCTAAAATTATTAAGTTACGACATGTCGCAACTAACAATTTAGTCAATATAATTTGTCGATATCTTAATATATGGTTAATGAAAAGGAGTCAAAACAACCCAAATTCAAAAATAAGAATATGACCTTGACCTTTGACCTTGACCTAATTTTCATTTTTTTTGGACCAAGGACCTCAAATCAAAAGATCGTAGGTCTCTATCACTTATGGTTTACAAGATAGAAATGCATATCACTTATATCAAATGCATAAGGGGAAATAACTCTCATATGGAGAGTTCATATCGCTTCGGTCAAAATTGGACAAATCATGAGAAGGATATACGAGCAATTTTGTAAAATAAATTTGTCGTAATCTTTTACGGTTGCGAAGGCGTCGTGGACACAAGGAAAACAGTGTTTGGGGGAGATAACTCCTACAAAGAAAAGTATTCGGTTACGCAGGGTAAATTTCAAAAACGCATTATCTGTTCGATATCATATACCAAATATCTAAGCGACTTATTGAGAAACAAATGTTTATCGCAAGAACAAAATTTGGCGGAAGAAAAACAAAATAATCAGAAGAAAAACAATAGGTCTTTCCACAGAAAAGTGGAAAGACCTAATTTTAATGTCTTTCCTTTTCGTTATGTAAAATACATGTTCCAATAGTCGTAGAATGCATTGAAAAGCTCCCAAACTCACATAAAACCGTTAAAATATGACAAAAACAACAAATTCGCTTTTTAGGACATGACCTTGACTTTTGACCTAGTGACCTTTGTGAAGATCCCGAATTTTTCATTTTACTAATGAACTCAAAATCGTTAACTTTTTTTTTAGATCTACTTCCGTTTCCGGTCTTGTTTGTATATGAGCCTTGAATAAAATGTATAATTATCAACATATCAACAAATATAGGAAGGAATTCAACACCCAATCATTTTTAATAATTGTTAGATATGACAAAAAACGTTACCTGGATAACAGCGTTTCTTTGTTTACATTTAATATGACGTCATAACTTAAATAACGTCACAACTAAATCCCTAACAACAGAACCAATATCGGAAACGTTACGGTATTTCTGTTTCTTTTATCAACATGTTTGAATTAAAAAAAATAATACAGACTTCGTCCCCATTCACAGGTAATGCCTCCCTCATATTAAATAAAAAGCAATTGTTCAGAGAACAATTGAAGGCCTTTCCACCAGTAAGAATATATTTAAAAATGAAAATATTAAAATTTGATTTTAAATTTGATTTTGATTTTAAATGTAAGTTTCAGAGTCAATGACAGCTTATTTTATGCTTTTTCCGAAAATATATGGTTTCTATATAAAAAGATATAAATAAGGAAGTTTATCTTTTACTTCCGGTTTAAAAGTTGATACTTCCGGTATTGTTTGATAGTTTACTTGAAACTGATTCCAACAATATATGGTTCTATATACTTTTACATTGATTTAGAACAAAAAATAGCTACTTCCGAATACAAAAGGTCAATTCAGGTTGTATTTTTGAAGGTCACATTGCCTACAACCTAATGCAAAAAGTCATGTGTACATATGAGGTAAAAGCAAAGGTCAAAATCTAGAACGTTAAATTAACATATGACCTTATGCTCAATTTCAAGGTAAAAAACCAAGGACCTCAAATCAAAAGACTCTAGGTTTCTACTGTATATAGTTAATGAGTTATATTACAACACGGCTGAAATTAGATATAAAAGGAGGGAAAACTCGCATCAAATGTTTACGTACCCTTACGACTAAAAGTTACGTGTTACGAAATGTCGCAACTAGCAATTGTGTGAAATTTTTTTGTCCATATCTTATAAGATTTCTGAAAATGAGAGATAATAAGCCAAAATCAAAATTTTGAACATGGACCTTCTTTTGACCTTGACCTCAGTTTCATTTTTTTTTTGGACCAAGGACCTGAAATTCAAAGACCCTTAGCCTCTATCACTTATGGTTTTCCAGTTACAAATACATTTCATTTATTTCAATACAAAAAGGGAAATAACTCTCATATGGAGTCTTCGTAAAGTTTCGGTCAAAATAAAACCTAACATCCTGAGGATATAATGAGCAATTTGGAAAAATAAATTTGACGCTTTCTTTTACGGTTACAGAGGAGAACTCATAACAAGAAAAACAGTGTAAAACTGTGTTTGGGGAGATAACTCTTACAAAGAAAAGTGTTCAGTTAAACAGGGTCAGCTTTAAAAGCATATAGACTGAATGATATCATATACAAACCAGATGCTCCGCAGTGCGCAGCTTTATACGACCGCAGAGGTTGAACCCTGAACGGTTGGGGCAAGTATGGACACAACATTCAAGCTGGTTTCAGCTTTAAATTTGGATTGTGATTAAATAGTTGACACAGCATAGGTTTCTGACACAGAATGAATGTGGTCTATTAAACTCAGAATTTGTTTCTTGCCTTTGAGCAATTAACTATGCTGTTGAATATTAATCTTCTCAAAAAAATGTTTGAAGAAATTTTCTTTTTATTTATGAAATCTAAAATGAGAAAAGTTGAACCCCTATTTTTTTTCACATCCCCCTTTCCCTTATTCCAAAACTGATCTGAATTCAGATTTCTAATGGAGTTTGCAACAATAACTTCTCACTTAAATACATCATAAAATATTAAAATGTAAAAAAGTGCTTGTTATCACTGAATGGTAAAGATTGTTTTAATTTATCAGTTGGTAGTAAAAGTGAATATACATTGTATATTGTATAAAACAATGATTTAAGTTGATTCAACTACTATTCTGCATGGACAATGAAAGATAACTCCAATTGAAAATTTCTTGCTATTGTGCAATATTGTGCAATTAGATATTTCTTGCTATTGCGCCATGCTGTGCAATTGAAAATACTTGCTATTGCACAATACTGTGCAATTGAAGATTTCTTGCTATTGTGCAATACTGTGCAATTGAAATTTTCTTGCTATTGCACAATACTGTGCAATTGAAGATTTCTTGCTATTGCTGAATACTGTGCAATTGAAAATTTCTTGCTATTTCACAATACTTAATATAATAATTTTTTATCCTGATTTGGACCGACTTGAAAACTGGGCCCATAATCAAAAATCTAAGTACATGTTTAGATTCAGCATATCAAAGATGCCCAAGAATTCAATTTTTGTTAAAATCAAACATAGTTTAATTTTGGACCCTTTGGGCTTTAATGTAGACCAATTTGAAAACGGGACCAAAAATTAAGAATCTACATACACATTTAGATTTGGCATATCAAAGAACCCCAATTATTCAATTTTTGATGAAATCAAACAAAGTTTAATTTTGGACCCCGATTTTGACCAACCTTGTGTTTAAATTTCAACGCTATTTCAAGGATTGGCTAAAACGCTGAAGACATCATTTCGATTTGTATGGTTAGTCTATACTATGGCATGGGTTTTTCGATAGATTATTTGAATTATCAGAATTACGCTTTTAACCTTATGCCTTTTCCTGTTTTAGATAAAATTTTCAGAGCGAAAGACATGCACAGGTCATTCTTGATAACCTCTCTACCTAAATGAAGACAATCAAACTTCTATGTACCAGATATAAAGACAAGGTGACTTTGATACATTTGATGATTATATGTAGTGCAGAATATTATAACGAACTCAATACAATATCAATGTCAATGTAGCATCTTGCATGGCGATACACAAATGACACTGGTTATGGGTAAGATACCAACAGGACACCTTGAATAACTTGAGGGAAAATGACAAGAAACTTCATGTTTCATAAAATTTATTTCTACACCCTAAAAACTTGTAAAATTAAGCTTGTTAATGTAAAAGAAGCATTGTTTGTACAAATGGGAAAAGGAGCTACGCTGAACAATTTTCCCCCTCAACTCTACATACGGTTTTAACCCTACTGCATTTTTGCGCCTGTCCCAAGTCATTAGCCTGTGGCCTTTGTTAGTCTTGAATGTTTTTATTAGTTTTATTTCATTTATATGATTAGGTGTTTAGGATGACGCGTACATTTTCACTCAACCAGTACACATTTTTCTAGTCATCCTCCCACTACAAACTGCTCAGAGTCTGAATGACCAGTTTTTTTTTAAATCGAGCACACATTTTACTCGATCAGTCTCGACATTGTCTCGACTGTACTTAACTGTACTTAAAGTGTACTCGACTAGGTCTCGACTTAATTAGTCTGATTCAGTACTTGATGATCTTTGTGTAGTCTGAAATGGTCTCGACCTGTCTCGACTAGTCTCGACTCAGTCTCAACCTGTCTCAACTAGTCTTGACCTTCAAATTTAGTTTTGACTGGTGTAAATTAGCTAATCTAACTAAATTAAATATTTATCTTACAAAATTCAAGCTTATTAGGTAGTTTGATTTATTGCTGTGAAATGAAAGAATTTAATTTTACAATAGGTACAAATAAAAATTATTATATAAATTCAGATAGGCATCTTTAATTTTTTTTATAACTTTTTCAAATCAACTCGGATTCTCATCAAACTATGAAGCTATGTTAGATATATATTAAGCTTACTGAATCCCATATCATTTAGTTTTTTGCTGTATTGCTGTAAAATTTAAGAATTAAAGTAATCTAGGTGAAAAAAAGCTAGGATTTGCAATTCGGACAAATTATAGAGATAGTACACTTTAATTTTTTTAATAACTTTTTCAAATCAACTTGGATTTTCATCAAACTATGCAGCTGTCTTAGATATATATTAAGCTTACTGAATCCCATGTCATTTAGTTTTTTGTTGTCTTGCTGTAAAATTTAAGAATTAAAGTAATCTTGGTAAAAAAAACTAGGATTTGCAATTCGGACAAAAAAGAGATAGTACACTTTAAGTTTTTTAATAACTTTTTTAAATCAACTTGGATTTTCATCAAACTATGCAGCTGTCTTTGATATATATTAAGCTTACTGAAGCCCAGGTCATTTTGTTTTTTGTTGTATTGCTGTCAAATTTAAGAATTAAATTAATCTAGGTCAAAAAAGCTAGAATTTGCAGTTCGAACAAAATGGAGATAGTACACTTTAATTTTTTCAATAACTTTTTCAAATTTCACAGCAATAAATAAATATACCTAATAAGCTTGAATTTTGTAAGATAAATTTTTAATTTAGTTAGATTAGCTAATTTACACCAGTCAAAACTAAATTTGAAGGTCAAGACTAGTTGAGACAGGTTGAGACTGGTTGAGACTGAGTCGAGACTAGTCGAGACAGGTCGAGACTAGTCAAGACAGGTCGAGCATTGGTCAAGACCATTTCAGACTACACAAAGATCATCAAGTACTGAATCAGACTAATTTAGTAAAGTCGAGACCTAGTCGAGTACACTTTAAGTACAGTTAAGTACAGTCGAGACAATGTCGAGACTGATAGAGTAAAATGTGTGCTCGATTTTACTGGTCGAGCACACAAACTGGTCAATTCAGACTCTGAGCAGTTTGTAGTGGATCCGGATTTGGGGTTTTCTCGCTGTGTTCTAGATCCATTTGTGGCCTTTGGCTGTTTTTTTCTTTTTTTTAATCTTTGGTCGGGTTGTTGACACATTCCCCATTTCCATTCTCTATTTTATTATTGTAAATAAGCGACATATATTGTTGAAAGCATGTAAAGTTTCATCAGCCAACGCCAAAGATCAATGATGTACATATGCACCAGCTAGGTTAACAATTTTTTGTAATGTCTTTCGATGTATACTACTCGCAACACACCTTTTTGTTGTAGCAACTAACAATGCGATATTTTAATACTGAACCATGATGAGTTTTAATGATTAGTTATTTTAGAGATAAGACTGATTTGAGACGGAAGCTCAAATGCAAGTCCGGTTGAACAAGTAGAATAATAAAGGCCTTCCGTAATTAGTTGACAGGATCCTAAAATACTGTAATTAGAATATGAATGATATATTGTTCGAGGCTGAGAAACTGGGGAAGGGCGAGGCCATAACGGTCAACCAACTTGTGATGGCGTCCGTAAAATTTACGAAGGGAGGATGTCAACTTTACCATTTGGAACTCTTGGTTTAATAGCTTCCTTGTGAGCAGCAATCCCCTGATTAACTAATTAGATCGATACAAAACAGAAAAGCATTAAACAAAAGCACAGACCGGACATGGTAATGTTTTTATTCAACCCTCACAGTAGAATAGACACAAACTACAGATCTGTGAGTACTCGCTGTTTTAGACGGCAGGTTCAAAGCCAATAACAACTATTAAACGATCACGTATCTAAGACTAGAATGTCAAAGGTTACACATCCAACATCCTTTGTATGACGTGTTTTAAAAAACGTCGTTTGAATTCAGAGATAAAAAGACCTTGTGTAATGCCAAAATGTAGATAATGACAGATTGTAGTACCTGAAATGTGCATATAATTGAATAAAAATAATGTTTTATTTAGTTTCAATTTACTGATAAGAAATTTAATATTTTATAGTGTTGAATTAGTATTTTTAGCACGAGTATATTTTAAGGCGTTATACGTCTACCATTATCGTATCTTAATTTCCATGCTTTGTTAACAATTTCTCCGTAAAACATACGATGTGGTAATCCGTTTGACAAAGTTTTTTGCGGGTACAGGCAAACTTGCAAACCAAATCTGTGTATCAAAAGATGTGTTTAAACATCAATTTAAATTAAGAAGGATTTTTTCAAACTTTGGCCTATTAAAATTCTCTGTTGACGATGAAATAGACAAGGAAATAGATTTGATTGGCTATATGTGAATTGATTTTATCTCAAATTAAGATAGGTTCACAATAAACAGCTGGCCTTTTCTCCAACAAATTATCAAAGAAGGAAATGACGAAGGTCAGCACGATATTGATACAGAAACAGTATAAATATACGACAGAGACTCTCAATAGATTATACCAACAAACTGTAATTATAAAATGAATCTTAAAGTATTTGCTTTGCTAATTGTCTCTGGTGTTTTATCCACTGCTATGTATCTTGATTCAGGTAGGTGTTTTATACAATCTGTTTTTGCATTATTGGGGAAATTGATATCTACCTTTCAAAATCTAGATTTGACCAAGATATAAATGATATTAAGAAAAGATTGCTTGTTATCTTATAAAAAAGAAGATGTGGTATGATTTCTTATGAGACAACTCACCACAAGAGACCAAATAACACAGAAATTGACAACTGTAGGTCACCGTACGACATTTAACAATGAACAAAGCCACGAAATGACAATGTAAAACAATTCAAACGAGAAAACTAACAGCCTAACTTATGTACAAAATATAAACGACAAACAAATATGTTACACATAAACAAACGAAAACCACTGAACTACAGGCTCCTGACTTGGAACAGGCCCAAACACACAGAATGTGACGGGTTAAACATGGGATCCTAACCCTCCCCTAACCTTTGACAGTGATATAACAGTACAACATAAGAACGAACTATAAAAATGCTTAACTCATCAGATGGATAAAAATACAAACAATACGAATACCAGTGGTCGAGGCCGGATACTTGTACATCCCAACAACAAAAAGACACTAGGTACATATCTGAGAGTACTCGCAGTTAACTGACATCTAGATCAAAGCCAATTCAAACTAATAGGAAAATCTTGCATCTAAGGATAAATCATCAATCCTTACATATCCAAGAAAAAACCTGACCTTGTGCAAGATACAGGTTTCGACAGATTGTAGATCCATGAATGTGTATAATTTCTCCGAGAAGGTGATATGAAATCATGTGATTTGTATGTTAACAATTCGATTCAGTATGGTTAATAACTATATCACATTACTAGGTCTGTTCTTATTCCGATATCCATTGAAAGATGGTACTGGATTTTTAAGACTAGTACATAATCACCAGTATGTACGATCGGTAATAGCCGTTTCTAATCAAACTTACGTACACTACTTCTTCTACTCTTGTGTTGATCTGTAGTTGTTGAAAATTTCCATTCATTGATTTTGTTTAATTTAGATAAACCTTTCATACAATAATGACTACTAGAATTTACAGATGAAAATATAATATGTTAAATACAACAGTCTCTTAGTAAAGATTGTTCGCTGCTCTCTGGTTGTCTTTTAGTTTGCTTTGCTGTTGGCCTGTTGGCTTATTGATATGTATATTTCATTCTTTAAATCTATTCTTAAAAATCTTTAATTTTTTTTCATTATTTTGATATTATTTATTTGTTCTTTTTTTCTCAATAATCATAATTTATTTTTTAGAACCTGTGGGTCTTGTTTTGTCTGAGAAACGATCGACAACATGCAGTTGGGCATTGTTTTGGACAAGTCTTTGTAACACTCACTGCCACAATGATCACGGCGACAACTCATGTGGAAGCTGTAAAAATGGTGTTTGTTCATGTTTTGCCTGTTAAGAAAATAAGATACCAATCAGTGTCGTCTTGTGTGATAAAAACAGTCGAAATTCAGCAATAAACATTTCATATTATATATTTGTCTACTCATGCTTGATTTCTTTTCCTATAAATTTAATAAATTTTGAAATTTTTGGTTTCCCATAACACAGGTTTTTAATAATGTAGTAATTATATAACCATTTACATCATGGGGTAGAACAGCCATTCAGTCCGCTAGTGTAATATCTTAACAGTTTAAAAGGAGAAGTTTAAAAGCCTAAGCAACAAAATATTGTGAAAAAGACACTCAAACGCCTCTTAGGCACCCAATATCTACTTTTTTTTTTATCGATTGTCATTTTTAGTCTTCAATGATCCTGAGTAGAGATGGTACGCATTCAGATTTGGTTTGAAACGCATATTAAATGCGTGAAAGTTCGTTATTGACATTTTTACCTTATATGTTGTCAAAATAGTGAAATTTAATGTGACTCAAGTGCGATACAAGTGAGAGGATTAGCTAGCTATAAAACCAGGTTCAATTTACTTATGATCTACCAAATCATGAATATAACAGTTGGAATCCATTTGTTAGATGTGTTGCCATTTGATTAGGGACTTTCCGTTTTGAATTTTCCTCGCATTTCAGTATTTTTGTGATTTTTTGTTTTTTCGTATTTCAGTACTAGTATTCAACTAGCTTGTTGTATATTGTCGTCACAAATGTTTAAACTAACATGATACATACTTACGGGTCTATAGTTGCCTTCGTCAAGTACTAAATAATTGTTCTTTTAGTTTAAAGAGACACAGTGCATGTTTTAGATGGCCAGGAAAAGTATTATATTATGGCTTGGTTAATCAATTCAGTTAATGGTTTTGCGATCACGTATTGTGCTACTTTTTGGATATTTACTGAAATGCAATATATTCTTGTTGCCTATTTGATGTTTATTTTTTTAACTTTCTTGTTTTTTGTTTGTATTTTGTTAAATTTTTGTACTGTTAGTCTTCTCGTTTGAACTGTTTTACATTTGTCATTTAGGGGTCTTTTATAGTTGACTATATACGATATGCGCTTTGTTCAATGTTGAATGCCTTACGGTGACCTTTAGTAGTTATTTTTTGTGTCATATGTTCTCTCTTGGAGAGTTGTCTAATTTGCATCATCGTCTTTTTTATTCGTATTAATAAGAGGGATGAAATGGGATGGTCAATCCCAAAATTTAGCTTTTTCATGTTTTTGAAATTTAACCCCACTTTTCACTTTTTCCACATTCATTGTTTACCCCCTACCTCCCAATGTGTGTGACCGCTTTATTCCTTATTTCCATATAGCTTTCAACCCAAGTTATCTTACACCCTATATCCCATATACAAGAAGCGTGTCATCCACCTCTAATAACATAATCCATTCAATTTACATGGTTATTACCAAAAGGTGGCGAACTAGATAAACGGTACCAAATTTACAATTATATAGTCAAATGGCCAACATATCAATAAAACACTATAGCACAATAATTTAATATATGAATTTACATAATGGGCAATGAATGAATGGTGATAATGTAACATGATTTTAAAGTCGCCGCCCGACGTCTGTGTTAATAATTTGTTACAATGACCAGAATAGCTCTGACCAAAACTTATTGACGAGATTTTATCCCAACTAGAATAAAATAGTATTCATGTATATTAGCACCATTTTGGGTTTAAGAAAAACATTTAAAAAATATATATTTCGTAAATGGCAACATCTTCAAAAATTTCGTTTCACTATATTTTGTAAAACACAAATACAATGACAAAATTGTCATGACTATTCAGACGATGGGACTAAAATAGTTTCAGCATATCATAACACTTACAAGTGTATAAATCCTTAAAAATGTTGATTAATAAAAACAAAATGTATGATGCACCCATGTTGTATCACACATATACATTACATTCAACCTTTTTGACAAAAGAAATGTTCAAAAGAGAACCCGAATATTTTTTTTAAACATTACGTAGCGTGAATTTTATTTATACCCTGACACTGTTATTCATGTTCTGTCAAATTGTTTTTTGCAGATTTTGTACATAAAAGTCCCATAGAACACAGTAAAACAATGGAAAAAAGAGTTTCTTAATATATTATTCATTTCGAAGATCTCAGTGCACGTACCACAGAGTCCAGGAAGGTTTGAAATTCACAAAAACTTTTTCTTTCATACCAGATTCATTGCCAATTATCAATATGGTATGAAGCAGATGTCCACATGTCATATATGAAGGTTTATTTATGATTTCTCCTTTTCCATGCTTTCTTCCAAATGTTCGATAAGCAAACAGTTGAATGAAATCGGAAAAATATTTGCAAAGGCAGTGAAATGTGATTGAAAATATTCCATGCTACAGAGCCATAGTAGTGAAACTGAATTGGGTTTGCCTCTGTGCGCTGTACTTCAAAAGTATTGATTGCCCACAATGCAATATTGCACATGAGCAGAAACGTTACGAACTCCCGCCCAGGTTTAACACGTTCCTGTTCCCTCCTCAGTGCTGACTTCCGCAACGCATGGAGAAGAAATACCGTTTGTATTGTGGCTTGAAACATGCCAAGAACACATGATAAAATCACTAACAATCCATTCGATTGATGATCGTCAAAGGCTGATGCAACAATACTGAAAAACCCAAACATATAAACTCCAACCAAAGACACTAAAATTAGTGTTTCTTCGAGATCCAATTTCTGATCATAGTTAAATTTCAGACTTTGCATTCGGTGAAAGGCCAAGATAACGGCCACAGACGTCATCACGTGGATGGCCACTTTAGACAAGTGTTCTATTTTTATTGCAGTATCAACAAACGTTGTTGATCTAACTAAAACGAAGAATGTAATCATTGATATGACGGAAGCAACAAGAACGAAGATCCCCATGAATAATCCACGACTAGAACTAGAACAATCCACATTAATCCTCTGTGTCTTACTTTTCTGGTCTCCGGATGAACCAGGTAAGTTGGGATTGGTTTCATGTTTTCCTATGTTTCTCCACATTACGTATAAAATACCTGAAAAGTATGAATGTTTTCTTTTACTTCTGAGGTTTCAAGTTCATCTCCGATATGGTTATTCGCTAAAATGGTTGACAATTACATTGCTTGATTGGTTGCTTGTGTGTTTACTTGTTTGCTTCACATTTGATTAGGGACTTCCTTTTTGAATTTTCCTCGAAGTTCAGTATTATTGTGATTTTACTTTTTGATTGGTTGATTGGTGCTTCCCTTACTTTTAGTGACAAATCTTTTACACATTTTATCGTGGAAAATAACAGAAACAGAACGTATGGGGTACAATTTTATTTCATATTTCATATTCCGTGCATACGATGGCTTCTGCGTGTTATTTATGAGCATTCGGGCATGCAATGTTGTATTTCAGAAGCAAGTAAAAAAACTCAAATATAGTATGAATCTTGTGTTCTCTTTTTCAACAAAATTTTTACTTTCAGTGTATAAGAATCGGAATGGGGTTTACATATTAACTAAAAATGGACAAAAGACGCAGAATAAATGCAGATGACAAAAACTAAATCCAGAATTTTCCAAGACCTTTTAGTGCAAAATTAAAAATAAAATTGATTGATAGCGTCGAAAAACTATGAACAAAATCTAACCCCCCCCCCCCCCGGAAATTAAATGGTTGCTCCCTTAGATACGTTGTTTTGAAAGCTGTATTTTAACAAATCAAGTATGTTTTATGAATATATACTAATAGTATACTCACCAGCGCAAATTAAGCTATATTCAATACTACAGGGGTACAAATAGGGTCCAGAAGAATGAACCACTTCTTTCATCAATGATGGTCCCTGGCATAAACTCGGCTGTAGAGTACTAGTGACTATAACAAAGCAGAATACAATTATATGAGTGACTACTTAATTCCATATTGCAAAATAATATCTATGAACGGTCGGCACTGATTTTAATTAGTCTTTCCTTAATGACAATTTTGAACATTAAAACGAAATATTGGATTAATAACGACACTACTATCTGTTAGTGTTTGGTACAGTTTCGCTGTCCCAGTGGCACACAAACGTTTAACATAGAACCCTATGATGCAAACAAAACACAGAACTCTTGTTGTTAGAAAACACTGTCAAACATCAAAACACACTGTCAACACTGTTGTTTTTCCACACTTGAACAAAATATTAAAAACTCGAAAATATAAATATAAAGATGTGTTAATATCAGTGATACTAAACGCACAAACGATGCTTCAAAATGAAGTTCCGAAATGAAAATGCTGTGTTATCTTTAATAATAAAAATAAAGCTTCTATAATGTACGTCTTATTCCAACATTAATGCAATTTGATACAATTTGATGAACATATGAAAATAAGAAGATGTGGTATGATTTCAAATTGGACAAATCTCCACAAGATACCAATAATCAATAAACATGTATTTCATTCTATAAACAGCTTACTATTTTCTACTGAGCTAGAAGTTGTTCCTTCCACTAGAGGCATGACTGTGACGGATGTCTCTATTTGTGAAGTTTTCTCCACTTCTCGTATGGTCTCCACCACAATAGTCTCTAACCAAACACACATGTTAGTAGCAACCATGTGCATCAGACCAAATCTTGCAAGTGTCTTGTGGCGTTGGATACACATCTGAAATTTAAGACTGATTTAAGATTGGACAGTTAATTGTTACTTAACCCGTTATTGTTACCTATTCTGATATCCGACTCGGACTTCTTTTAAACTGAGTTTTACTGTGCGTATTGATGTGTGTTTGTTTATTCTACATTGGCCAGTGGTATACGAGGGGGTTGAGATATCACAAAACATGTTTTATCCTCTCATATTTGCGCCTCTCCGAGGTCAAGAGCGTATTGCTGTGTGTTTGTTTATTCTACATTGGTCAGGGGTATACGAGGTGGTTGATATATCACAAAACATGTTGAACCCTCTCATATTTGCGCCTCTCTGAGGTCAAGAGCGTATTGCTGTGTGTTTGTTTATTCTACATTGGCCAGGGGTATACGAGGGGGTTGAGATATTGCAAAACATGTTGAACCCTCTCATATTTGCACCTCTCCGAAGTCAGGGCAAGAGCCTCTAGACTTTATTAGTATTGTATGTTATTTATGTAATTAAGGAGCCAGCTGGCAACCTTCGGGTGTGGGATTTTCACGCTGTGTTTAAGACACATAGATCACCTGCGCTTTTATCTGCCCTTTAGGATGTTGTCTCTGTGACACATTCCCCATTTCCATTCTCAATTGTATAACTTTTTCAGATGTTGAGGCTGATTCAGACCCCTCTTCCCCCTCATCTATGGAACTACATACATGTTTAGTTACAATTGTATGTATAAACAAGTACTGTATCAAAATTGACACAGAGCAGTAATGGTAAGCAAACGTGACTTTGATTAATTTGATTAGTTAATACTTTGATGAATATATTAGGTTTATTAATAGCAGTAAAACATTTATCTAAAACCGGAATTCATATAGGTTAACTAATCTTACAATGCACTGAAGTTGATATATTTCTCAGAAGTTTTTTTTCTAACTGATTTATCAAAAAGACGTATAATATTATCAAGATTATTTTCCTCTATCAGGATTTTCCTGTGTGATTAATATCGGATATTGAG
Organism: Mytilus galloprovincialis; assembly: GCA_037788925.1. Classification (NCBI taxonomy): domain Eukaryota; kingdom Metazoa; phylum Mollusca; class Bivalvia; order Mytilida; family Mytilidae; genus Mytilus; species Mytilus galloprovincialis. The sequence continues at coordinate 82,598,628 of CM075336.1, read as the reverse complement.
ATAAATAGTTGGAAGATTTATATTTTAAACATTATATGTAAATCATTAAACTTCAAAGTAAACATGTGCACACCTGCGTCTAAGGTATAAATAAAATTTCATCAAATACAGCACGTTAAACTTTGAACGATATATAGTGTTCTTAGTGTATACATGTAAATCATTAAAACTTCCGAATACCGCAGAACCTTCTACATATTACCTTTTATAACTTATATTACTTAAATACGAAAATTATTGTAATTTTTATTTAATTACATAAAAGTGAGAGGTTTATACTGGCGTCACACATTAGCGTATAGCTCCGACGTAAGCCCAGCGGGGTAAAAATTATGTAAGCTGCCAATACGCTAATAATATTCAATGCATTCAACATGTCAATCATTTCTGTATCGTGCGCACAACAAGCTTTAAGCTTTTAAGTACGAGAAGCGTACATAAGCATTTATCGGGCGTTCAAGTAACGTATGTTAGCGTTTATCGGGCGTTCAAGTAACGTATGTTGGCGTATGTCTGGCGTTTGGCTATCGTAGATGGAATGCACGCTACGAAGGAAAAACGTCTCATGAATGGTTTAAGACGCGTCCCGGTCGTATCTGGGAAGAAACTCCGTGTTTTCGGTGTGTCTGGGACGTTTACTTATGAGGTGTTTAATACAAACATTCCCACATACGTATATTAGTTAAAGTCGAACGATCTTGAAGCGTATGCAACGTGTCTCAAACTTATCTGTAGCGTTTTCAACGCGCTTGTAGCGTATGTATTATGTGCGTTTAATGTACACGTATACGCTTGGCAAACGATTGAGCTGGATGAAAATGTTAATGCTGCATAAAAAATTCTTGTGAGTTATAGCGTTCACCAAGCGTATATCTTTACATTTCGACGTACTTCAAATGTATGCAACGCGCGTTTAACGATTGCTTAGCGTTCCTTTGACGTTCAACTAACGTATACGGACTTTGTCAATTTTCACTGAACAATTACAAGTCGGAATTTCTGAGAAGAAAACGAAATGCAAGAAAAAGACAAAACAAGAATTCATATAAGTATAACTCACCTTGGAATTTAGGAAAACGAAGTAGAGTTGAACAAACGTGAAACTAACATGCAGTATGGGCCGTAATGCGTGGAGCACACCATTGCATGCCAGAATATCGTGATCGAAAAGCTCACCAAAGTGAAGACCACTTTTTATCATGCTGCCAATTCCAAAACCTACAATATAGCACATTTTTAAATAACCTTTTTTTAAATTAGTACTTCGGTCTATACATGTACCTGGTACGAAATTAAATTTCATTTTCCTTTACTCTAACAGCTTCCTGTTCATTTAGATATTTACATATACCACCTTTGATAAATGTCTAATATGGTGATACATTTTCACTTCTGTGCTCGTACTATGAATAACAACATTATTTATTTTGTAAAAGAAATTCCGTGCTCGATGTATCTCTTATCATATTTTGTTTTACCTGTGTACGTTATTTTATTTGCCGGCATTTATCCACGGTTATGGTTGTCTTTCTGATATTGTTTTACTATAGCTTCAGGTTGGATGAATGATAGCGCCTATCAAAACGTTTAAACCCGCTGGTTAATAAGTGTTTCTCGTATCTCAAGTTTATTTTACATGTATATAGAAAAGACCGTTGTTTTTCCGGTTTAAATGGTTTTACAATAGTCATTTTGGGGTCCTTTAAAGCTTGTTGTTTGACGTGAGCCTAGGCTCCGTGTTGGAGACCGTACTTTGACCTATGATGAGCTACTTTTACAAGTTGTGACTTGGACGGAGAGTTGTCTCATTGGCACTCATACCACATCTTCTTATATATATTTAGTCTCATTTAAGTTAGATTGATTCACTGTGAATTTTATATAAAAGTTCAACAATGTTCAATAGAAAACCAAATTATAAAACAAGTAAAACAGTTTAATAAAAAAAAAACACCATACTTATGCCCCCTCCCTCCCGCAGCATATATTTTATCTGTCTTTAGGCATCTTCTCCAATATTGTATATCTCGAGTTCAAAGACTATTTGAAGTTTTCAAGAAAATAGTAAACAAGAAATGTGACGTGAGTGCTTTAATAAAAGACCGAACGGACGGACGAACAGACGGCAAGACGCCGAAGTTTTCACATTGCGGCAAGGTACAAAATGTAATATTCCTTTTTCATCAAAATGAAATATTGCTTGCTATATTCCATCGACAACAACAAAAATATATACTTTTCCTATTCTCAATATGTTTAGTAAGCCGACAATTATGATACATTAAAATAAAACATAATGTATGTATGTGCGAACTAAGAATATTCTCAATTATGCAACATACATTTATATCTACGTAACATACATGCTTTCTTTATAAACACTAATCAGTTTCCTTCTAGGTTTCTAATAAAGAAGGCATGTTGTGACGCACGAAAGTGAAATTTACATTTGTTATATTATGACTATTACGTTCACGCAGGGAGAATTCAGTTTTTAATATTTGTACAAACACAATACAGGATGTAAAAAACTGTAAGCGTTGAATTGTGAGTTGGTACATCCTTGGATGTTTATCTCTTTGGAATCATATCACATCTCCTGAATGTCGAAAAAGAGTCCCCTTAACACTACGACGAAAAGCTTAAATTGAGCAACATCATTTGCATGCGTGGGAGTAATTGGTAAATATATGGTCTAAGCATTAAATAACAAGAATGTGTCCTAAGTACACGGATGTCCAATCCGCATTATCATTTTCTATGTTCAGTTGACCGTGAAAATGGGGTAAAATCTCTAATTTGACATTAAAATTAGAAAGATCATATCATAACATGCATAAGGAACAAGTGTACTTAGTTTCAAGTTGATTTGGCTTCAACTTAATCAAAAACTACCTCGACCAAAAACGTTAACCTGAAGCGGGACAGATGGACGAACGGACGAACGGACGAACGAACGAACAGACAGACCAGAAAACATAATGCCCATACATGGGCCATAAAAACGGCAGAAAATTCATCTTACCAACAGCACCTAGGCGTAGGTAGAAACTTCCTGTGTGATATGTTCGCGAGATATCATAAGAATATTTCTTCTGTTTGAATGAAGACGAGGCTGCAACTTCCGGCGGCACAAATCGTCGTTGTTTCTTCCGCACTATTAAAGTTGTATTTTGAAGGAGGTAGGTATAGGCATATATCAAAAAACAAATGCTGACAGCATATAAATAAATATAAAAACCCTGAAATATACAAAATCACTTTAGTTTTTCCGACAGACAATACATCATGATCTGGGTCTATTTTGTGACTGATATATATAAATTTGGAACTTTAAAATAGGTTTAATAATTAAAAGTATTATCGTGACTCCTTGAAACAAATAATGGCTTATGTAAGTAAAGCGAAGAGAAATAATTACAATTCTTTATAAAAAAATTCGATATATATATATGCATGCGATCAAATTGCTTTTCAGAACATTCAGGTGTCTGGTTCAAAGCATTTTAAATGCTATATATACATGATATATGTCTGATACACTTAAAACTGACAGAGATCTTCTCGCAATCCAAATGAAGAGAAACATTAAAGGAAATATTTGATTGTGCTATATTGAAATGACTTACCTCAAAAAGAAAGGTCATAGGTGAAGGGGCAAATATTTCAGCTATTGGAACAACAAGCCCAAATACCACTACACCCATGGCATACAATCCACTAAGGGCAATGAACAATGTATCGCTGTGGAAAGTTAGAAAATAAAAGGTAGACTTGCATTATTTTCATCTGAATAACAAGTTGCTTTCAATAAAACAGTCTCAATGGAGATAGATGGTACTTTAGTTAAATTCTAAAAAAAAACATATAATGCTTCAACCCATCTGAAGTTGATGACACAATTAAATACTAGCAAAAAGACACGGGGAAATGAATACTTTTCAAAATAGAATGTGTCTTGGATAACCTGACCATATATAAACGGAAATTGTGCACTTACATTAATGTGGTATCGCAATTCTGGTCATCAGACCCATAGCCTCGTCTTCGAAGCATTGACATTGAGGCTGATGGCGGGAAATCCCTATCGAAGCTATCACCCGAATGCACAATGTCATCGTGTCCAATACCTGTAAAATTGAAGAATATCTATAATGGAATATCTATATTTTCAGTGAATTAATCAGTAAATGCTGCATTTCTGGATTCAGTGCATGAAGATAGCTTTCATTTTAAGGATAGCATGCAGCACACTCAGAATTTACTTAGTCTAAAATCTTTATAGTCGACACTTGGTCAGAAGTGTCTCTTTGGTTGTGGATTCGTATGGCGGGTGATGCATACACAACAAACCATGCTTAACCCTGTCGGCGTACTTGGTCTTGCTCCTTTTGGAACTCATGCGATTCTCTCGGGTTTCGTTTTTTTACCTTGACTGTGTGTATACTTTGGAGATTTGAACATCGATGAATTATTGATCATTATTTGCATTTATTCAGTATAATTAGTTTTGTGTATTCTCCCTTTCTAAGTTCATGCTTAATGAATAACAGTAAAACAATCTTTTCCGGTTAAGCTTTATGGAGTGTGGATAACGTAGTAATCTGGTGTCCTGAATTGATGTTGTATGAAGGTAACAAAAAGTGACACCTTATTAACTATTTCTAACGTGTGTGTTCTTAAGTACACGAAGTGTCTGTTTTTAAGACTTATTACTGCACTTAATTGGAGATCATTATACCAAATTACGTTTCACAAATTTCCTCTATTACTCCTGGTCTGCAGTGAAAAGTGAAACTGACATGTTATGATCAATTTCACCAGAGAAAGACATAACCCATCCACAACACATCAATAAGTGTAAGATAAGGCTAGTGATAAGCTGAACCATACGATAACAAACTGTCAAAATGAAGAAAAATGAGATCGTTACTTAGTAATTAGTTTGTTTGACCACAACAGAAAGTATGTTTTATTGTGTGCACGGTATGTTAAAGGCTGTACGGTGACCTATAGTTACTTATCTTTTTTATAAGTCATTTGGCAGAGAGTTGTCTCATTGGTATCATACCACATCTTATTTTTGTATGGTTAAATACCAGAAAATATAACTATGCTGATGTACAATTTGAAACGTGTGTAATTGGGGGTAATGTGTTTAATAGGAATTATTTGCAATTGATGTGTTCAAAAGATGTCAAACTTCCTCTGTAAGTAAATGCGGTAACCTTTTGATTCTGACGGGTGCAATATCTGAGGTCGCTTTTCGTGTTGGTCTTTTAATTTTTTGTAAATGCACCAACTATACTAATGAAGTGATAAGTTTAATTGTATAGTATTTTTTCTCTCTTATATTCAGTTACTTGTAACTGATAAACCTCCCTCATCCTTGACAAACCCTTTGAAAACAATTGTTCATGCTAATGAGGAGAGTCAAAACCATGCGAGCATCAGTCATCGGATAACATATACGGAGTGGCATAACAAGTCCCTGCTAAAAACCGTTATTCAATAATTTAAAACGTACCCGAGTCACCGTTAGGCCCATGCCCATGGGTTTCGTCAATTAGAAAAGCCTCTGTCGTTCCTGTTCTTGTATTGTGCTGTATGAGACTTGCACTCTTGGCCTGGTGTCGTCTGCTATTGTTCAACACATGCGGAGTGTGCCAAGAGTGTCGTCTGCCTCGTTCCAGTGTTGCCTCGTTTTCTGTTACTTCCGGTGATGCTACATTTGAAGGATTAGCAGACGACATATCGCCTCTGTCACGATGTGAGCACCTTGGTAGAGTATTCCTATGGGCGTTGAGTATTTGTTGTAAAGCTTCACTTGCGCCAGAACTGGTTAAACTTGGCGGAAATGGAAGAGGAATTGGTGGCGAGGATGCATTCTGTCTGTAGCTTGGACGATTACAAATTGGAACCCAACTGAAATAATTAAATAACTTTTATCATTCTATAACAGTTAAATTTAAGAAATAGGTTTACTTTTATAAATTGTGACTTGGATGGAGAGTTGTCTCATTGCCACTCATACCACGTTTTCTTATATCTATATGTTGTAATAACCTTACTTAAAAAGAAATTTCATCATAAACCTAAAATAGGATTTTTCCTCTTTACACTCATGTAACCAATCGTATACTGTAACCATTAGACAGTCAAGACATAGTATCTTAATATTTATGTAGAAACTGCTAATTTGTAATTTGGAAAAAACAGATTACATAATTTTCTATCATCGGTCTTGGTTTCCATTTCCAAGCAATGTATATGCAGAAATGTATTCAATATGTTATTGTAATTAATATTGACTAATTAATATGATTGTATGTTAAAAGTATAAATGGGGAAAACATACGGTTTTCAACGAGACAGCTACCAAACGACATTAACAACTAAAGAACTATGTGAAACCCTTTTTACAAGCTCCAATCCATTCTTAGAGTAAACGTTTTTGAAATATTTTGCTAGTCTTTTTGTTATATATAGAATGAAATTCAAAACAGTGTGGCTGTGGCCATTGATTGACACGTTAAATTCATCCATTGACTAGGACAATTTACGTGAACGTTTGTCTGTAACGACCACTGTTCACGACGTACCTACGATAGCCATTTAAACTGTGGGGTCACCAAAGGTTTCTTAACGCCTTTAATTATAAAATAATTCGAAAAATTAATCAGGAATAACCTTTATGTTTTGATTTATATAATTGATATAAGTCAAAACATCGTGTTATTTCTGATTAATTTTTCGAATTACTTTATTAAGGTGTTGAGAACCTTTGGTGACCCCATAGTTTAAATGTCTTTAAAAAGTACATAGTGAGCAGTGGTCGTTACATACAAACGTTCACCTAAATTGTCCCAGTCAATGGATGAATTTAATGTGTCAATCAATGGCCACAGCCACACTGTTTTGAATTTCATTCTATATATGATACCGGGTTGGTTATTTTCAGCATGCATGCTAGTTAAATCGTTAAAAAAATCCCTATAATACCATTCGCCGTAGTTTGCTGACAAAATAGGAAGTCTACGAAATGAATAAAACAGCATTGTCCCCATATTCCTTGTGGTGTCAGAGATCAAGTATTCAACTAATGTACAGAATCGTTGGAAGTGTCGCCTTATCGTTGATTTCGTACATACAATGTAAATATAGTGAACACGTACACATATACATATCTGTATTAAATAAACATGATAAAATAGCTTTATGTCATTGTACTATTAGCTTTTTGTTGGCTGTAGTACACAATATATAAATATAAAAAAGAAAGGACCTGCCAAAAATATTTAAAACTGCACTAAGCACATACATTAACCACATTTTTGAAGAGCACTGAATACCAAAATATTCTAAAACTTAAGTGCCAAATACGCTATCTAGGCCCATAATAAGAAGAAATTTTTTTTTCAAATATTTAAATTTTATAAATAGTAAATTTACAGAAAAGCGAACAATATTTACCACTAATACAGTGAAGTCCTCAGTCTGTTTATAGCTCGTAATGTCAGAATATGTATATTTAATAAAAAAAATATTATCTTTTCGTAAATCTTTATCAACTATATAACTTTACAAATATAATGGATCTTCATACTAAAAATTATCTTTAAAACCTCCAAAACATCATAAGAGATGTTGATGTTTTGATAAAACATGATCCAAAAATATATTTTATATAATATCTAAATTATTTTTTATTAACAGGTGCCGCATGTGGGCTTTTTATATGTCAACATACGAATTAATACTTCTGATTTTAGGATAAGATCATCATAAATTCGTTTTATCTATTTAACTGCTAACATTCGGACGTATATCAAATGAAACACGTGTTTAAATTTTCATGTTTATCTAGAAGTCATGATCTTTGAATATTGAGCAAGGTTGATTCCGGATCAACCTTTGGCATGTTTGGTATTAAAAATCGTTTAATTGACATTTTTCTTTCTCTGTTTTTATAGGCATTTAGTTTCTCTGTTAAGTGCGCTTAAATAGAAGTGTCTTCTTTTCTCTATTTGACGTGCGTGTAGTTAAAAGTGTGCTCTTTGTGTCTCTTTTAAGGTTACCTTTGCATTTGGTTTAAAGTGTCCTGGTTTTTGTTCTTCTCTTTTTACGCGCATTTAGTCACTAAAAGTGTCAACAGCAATCTTGTAACAACGCGAGACAACTTTTGAAAAAGATGTATTGTATCATATATAAAAATACATGGTCGATATATTCAAATCCATATTGGTTGAACAATCGGTGTCTTCCCGATTGTCCCACTTTTTGAAATTACAGGTAAAAAGGTAGTGAAATTCTGTGGGACAATTGGGAAGTTAAATTGTGGGACAATCGGGAATTGTTTTGATTGTGATTAATCTGTTTTTATAGTGTTCAGTAGGTAATTACAGGTAACAAATATTTTTTCTTGTAAAATATGAGAAAAAAAAGGGGGCCAAAAAAAGAACATAAGTTTTGAATATATTAATATGAAATATAATCAAACATAGAATATAATGTAAAGTAATAAAATAATGTTAAAAAATAGCCTGTTGTGCATTTAGACACAAAAAAACTGGGAATACTTAACTAGTATATAATGACTAAGAATAAACTGATTATTTCTGAACGTTTATCGTTTGATATTGTATATTTAGATCATAGCATGATAATGTGTTGGAAAGCAAAAAGAAAATTTAAAAAACGATTATTCTGTCTAAAATAGTTATCTTATGTCAGAAATAGTTATCTTAGGTCAGAAATAGTTATCTTAGGTCAGAAACAATACGTCCAAAAAGCAGAAAGATAATCAAACAGAAAGATGTTTATTAACTACTAGTATCATTATGTTAATTATTTAACTGTTTAAGTGTATTTATAATTATTTATAACTCTCTGCTTATATTTTGTATAGAAATATTCGTCATTTCGGTGACTTTTATAGCATACTATGCGGTATGGGCTTTGCTCTTTGTTGAAGGCCCTACAGTGACCTATAGTTGTAAGTTTCTGTTTATTTGGTCGCTGTGGAGAGTTGTCTGATTACAATCATACCACATCTTCTTTTTTTTAATTTTAACTGACGTATGCAAGAATGTACACACAATTAGCTAGTTTTAATAAATGTAAGTTTTTAGAATCACCATTATCTTCTGCTATTTACAGTAAATAGCAGAATTTACAGTCAATTATTTCAGTTAAAAAGCAAACAAAAAATCAGCAACAATCTTTTGGTGACTAGCAATCTTAGGTTTACGTATTGCTTTTCTTTTTCTAAAGAAAGCAACTGGTTTTTTATGCATTATTTTAATATTTATTTAGAATTTAAACAAAAATTGTTATCATAAATAAACTTTGAAGGTATTCGTATTTGTTTTATAAATAAAAGTAACATTTTTTATGTATATTATAAATAGGAAATGTTATATTGTTTAATGAAAAGAACAGTAATCTGATGATTAAATCACTCAGAAATGATATATTTTTATCATAGAAAAGTGCATTAATTTCATGATTTAAAAAAAAAATCATATTTTATACATAAATGAAATTGATATAACCCTGAAATACTACTTTGAACAGGCAATAATTAATCCTTGTTATTTTAACAAAGCAAACACCAAGTATTTTGTTTATTTACATTTCACATCATAAAATAATGTGGGACAATCAGAACTTTTCATGTGGGACAATCAGAACTCTAAAATTTTAAAAAGTGGGACAATCGGGAATAAACCGAACAATCAGATTTGGGAAGCAATTAGATAGACAACAACCAACAATAAACACTGAACCACACGCACCTGCCTTAGGTAGGTAACATGTCAATGCGCCTGTACAAAGTCAGGAGCATCTGGCCTTTGTTAGTCTTGTATGACTTTTTAATTTGAGTTTATTTAAATGTTTTGACGTTGGTTGGACGTCCATTTTCACTGAACTAGTACACAGTTTTGTTGAGCGGCCGGCTGGAGCCCGCCTCTGGTGCGGGATTTTCTTACTGTGTTTGAGAGCCAATGGTGGCCTTCGGCTGTTTTTTTGCTCTTTAGTCTGATTGTTGTCTCTTTGACCCATTCTCCATTACCATTCTCAGTTGTATCATGTTTATTGTGTGACATCTCAACGCTCCCACTAACTTAGATCAGTGGTATAACAGCACAACATAAGAACACTAAGATGGCTGTTTGTTTGATTGATTGTTGTTTAACGCAATTTTCAACATTAATGTGCTATTTCTGAGCAGTCAGTTTGTATTGGAGGATGAAGCAGTGTTGTGCCCGGAAAGAACCACTGACCATCGGTAGAAAATTTGAGTCGACAAACCATGTAAATTCAGATTATAGTCGTGTGCAATTTTTAACTGATATAAACTGTTTTATATGTAGGTATTAAATATATATATATATATATATATATATATATATATATATATAATATATATAACTCGTCTAAACATCAACCCAACAATGTTAGATCTGTAAATTTGCTTTCGCAAATTTTTGGTTCTTCCCTCGCCGGGATTCGAACCCATGCTACTGTGATATCGTGACACCAAATCGCCTGCACTGCAGCCGTCCCGCTAGACCACACGACCACCTGGGCTCTCAAAAAAAGAGCTTTCGCTGGCCGTGTGTTACCTTTCCTCGTCAGTTTTAATCTAGCGGCGTACTACAGTACATGATATATATAAGGCATGAAGATGTTATTGTTACAGATCAGCTAAATTATCTATAGTAAAGGATCCTACAAATTAATGTAATATACAGTCACAGAAAATAATTATATTTATAAGTACGTCTGAGTCAGTGACAACTCTACAACAGATGTATCCATCGGATCGCCATCAATGATGGTGATGGCTGTGTACATAATCTATATACAACTCGTCTAAACATCAACCCAACAATGTTAGATCTGTAAATTTGCTTTCGCAAATTTTTGGTTCTTCCCTCGCCGGGATTCGAACTCATGCTGCTGTGATAATATATATATATATATGTGTGTAAAAAAATGTGGTTATGAGCGCCAATGACACAACTCTCCATCCTAGTCACAATTTGTAAACAGTAAAATTTAGTAATTATTTCAGAGAAAAGTTCTTGTTATATCATCCCCAATGGGGTCATATCATGTGCATGTTCATGATGCAATCCCATGCAATGCAAAACATAAAGAAATATTCTAAAGTTAAGTTCATTGTGACGACGGGATACATATGAAAAATAATTGTGTATCTAAAAGAACATATGTTATAGATAGCGCAATCACACATTGTAACTTGCTCTTCCATAAGGCCTGTTCTTAATTATCTTGTCCTAAGAAATGCAAACTAATTAAATATCTACACAAGTCCTTTGATGTGCAAAGTTTGTGTGATCTTAAATTCCCATTATTTTTATTAATGAAATAATTATCCCAGTCTTATTGTGAAGGAGTCAGCGTGTATGTCACGTGATATATTCCTCGGACCTCCTGTTGTCTAATGCAGCATATACATGTACATCTAAATTGAACAATGTTATGTAAAGATATTTTTCAATTATCTGGAAAAATGTTAAATTGTGGAAGTGGAATTTGTTTGTCTAAGCATATGGTCTGAAAGTCTTTTTCTTTTTAAAACAAAGTAGATAACGGATTTATGTAACTGAATGAATTAGAGTAATTGTTGTAAAAAGTAAAATCACAAAAATACTGAACTCAGAGGAAAATTAATTCGGAAAGTCCATAATCACATGGCAAAATCAAATAACAAAACGCATCAAAAACGAAAGTATTTTATTTGAATTCCTTAATCATTTTGTTAATTCGAAACGTTCTAAGGCAATATTCAATCAATTCATCGATCAATTAATAGATTAATCAATAAAAGCCATATTCGATGTATACATATGACTAGATTATTTTAATATAAAGTCAGACTTGTATCTTATATCATGAATATTGACCTACCAAAAGGCACTTGTCTCAGAAAAAAATCCCTATAGACCATAAAATTGAGAATGGAAATGGGGAATGTGTCAAAGAGACAACAACCCGACCATGCATAGAGCAGACAGCAGCGAATGCCACCGATGGGTCTTTAATGCAGCGAGAAACTCCCGCCCGTAATATTAACAATAGGTATATAGGAAAAAATTTCCAAGACAAGTGCCTGTTGACCTACCACTTATTTTATTATATTTTTCGTGATCAAGAGATGAAACATTGACAAATATTTCTTAATTACTTAAGGGGGTACAGAACACGTAAGGGAGATAACTCTCTATCAATAAACTGAAGCTTTTTAGTGATCATAATAGTGTTTGTCAAACTGCTATTTATCCAATGCAAATATTTCTATAAATTGTGTGGTTCAAATTTCTTCACAAAATTGCATATTTTTGTCAACATGTTAGAGTAAGAAGTTTGTTAAAATGTTGTGAAAATTAAACGAGCCAAATTTATTTCAGTCAAAGTACATGAAGTACACGAAAAAAATGAAGTATTGGGTACTTAATTAGGAAATAATAGCAAACGATTGAATTCTTCGCTTGCATAAATTTGCCATTATCGAGTTTCGGGTTGACATTCAATAGAAATATATCATCGAGCGGTCAATCAAAGGTCACATTCAAATAGGCATAGTTATATTCTATGGAATTTAAGGTACAGTTATCATGGTCATAGTTAGAGAAATAATCGTAAAATGTTGAAGTATATTGCATCTTTCTTTTTTTATAATCTTCATTGCGAATCCCACAAAGAAATAATTTTAAGAAAAAGAATAATTTATAAGTGTGTACCAGTGTAAAAAATTGTATGTCGTATACGTAATAATCAAAATGGAATTTTTAATAACTGTATAACATGTAGAAATATATATCAGAATAATTTATTTGGTTTCAATTATATATCATATTCAATCAATTCGGATACAATATAGTATTTTTTAAGTGTTTCAGTGTAACCAAAAACATAAACTATTTTCTCTTAGCCTTACAGTTGATCTACATTCTAAGTCTTACAAAAATAAGGAGTATATCTATATGTAAAAAGATGAAGATTTAATTGTTAAATTAATCTTAAAATAAATAAATTAAACCCCTTACGTTCCCTCCTTCTGCTTCAATGTTTTGACTCGCGTCCTACCGTCTATCAATGAAATATTTATTACGCTTAATGGACTTCACGCTGGTCAAGTAGTTCTTCACTGCAGCAGCGAGACATTCTTATATAATGATTAATAATTTACATGCCATTGGCAATTGCATCAGTCTGGCCAAGTGACGCGACGGCTAATGATCTTTTAACATGCTTGTGAAATATTAAGGGTGATTTTAATAGGAGGTGTCTTTTTCATATTATGAGAAATAAATTGCGGTCAAAAGGTTATCAGTAAAACCTTTTCTTCAGGGACGCTATTTGTAACGGGATATTTCTTTATTGGTTTTGTGTGAATTTAATATAACCTACGCTATTTTAACTACTTTGTAAACAAGAAAATTATTATGAATTAGCATGGACTAAGTTTAAGGTTAAATAGTTTCACTTTGTATCGTTACATTTTCAATTCCTTTTTAATTCTTTGATTTATTTCTTTTTCATTATTCATTAATGTCGACTATTTTAACATCCATGTCAGCAAAATCTGGTCAAGCTACAGACAACAAATTTCTTCGTTCTGTAGCTTTGACAGAATCATGTTATTACCAGCAGTTTAAGCAACAACTAAACCTGTCCGTGCAAAACAAACAAAACAATACCGCCTATCATGTTTATAATGAAATAAATTTTAAAAAATGAATGAATAAATAAATAAACAAGTGAGTAAAACATTACAAATAAATAAATAAAAGTTAACTTACATTTGAGTTTCTTCCGACTCAGAAGTACTGGTAGTTTCATCAGTTGTTTGGTCACCTGCAAGTTCACCGTCCGTACAACTATCCGAATCACTGTATCTATTGGTCAAAGCATTTAAATTGTTAGCCGGGAGGTGATTAGGTACAAAACGACTACCCCTTGCCATCGGAGGTGAAGGGGCGTCACTCTCGTCCTGGGTATTGTTATTGTTGCTAACATCCGTGTCCACATTATCACTAAAAGCCCGGTACATTTCAGTTTCCTCCCCGCTGTCCGAATCGGGCATGGTTACCCCTATTTTGTGATCGTTATCAGCGTACAGATCGTTCCTGTCATTCATAATTTTCCAATGATTTATTTCTCACATTTTTGAATGAATTCATTATTTAACACACACACACATATACAATTTGAACTATTTTAAAATTCATTCAAAATTTTAAATCATGATTTTTTTTTGTTTTCCGCGCCATTGGTTAACTGTTATCCGAAAAGAATAATACACAAAGGCGGGTACTGTATCACTACAAAAACTTTTGTATTCAATTTCCAGCACAGTGGAGACCAGATTTGAACGACCCCAGCTCATCAACTAAACTGAGGCACGTCAAGGGTTAATCCAATAGTAAATTAAAGACGGACACTTCTTCAGACACGTTGACTTGTTGATTTTCACAACTTAACATCTGACACGCTTCGCCTTGAGGTCGTTTATAGTTGAAAATAAATAGTCTTTATGCCGTTCTAAAATAACAGATGTTGAAGAGAGACATCAAACGCGTGTTTTCTCCTCTATGGTAATTGCTAATATCAGTAACAAAATGAAAACAGTCTTTTATAAATAAGTAATGTATTAGCAGGGAAAGTGAGTAATGCGTGGAACCACGTGTGAAAGTTATTTTGAATAGATTCCTTAAATCAACAATATAAACATAAACATTGCTATCGATCTGTGACACAGTATTGAAAAAATATTGGAAATATACGATAATTGATGATTCATCGTCCATTGGAATCGAGGGGAAAACCACGGAATCTTAGATCCAGTCATAGATATATGTGGTCATTGCAGTGGGCGAAATTTACTTTACCGATGAGTAAATTTACACTTTATAAGCTGATATGGTCAGCAATTTCTAGATAGTCTGAATCAGCTGTTTTAAAACTGATCAATTATTTCTGCCATTACTTTACCTTATAATACAAAAAATATGGAGATGTAGTGTAATTTCCGTCAATTTCATTTAGGTTGATTTATTCGTTTGTTATAATTTATTAGAATTAAAAACTTCTATTTTGCATGGAATATTAATAGTGATGGATCAAGTCTGTAGACTTTATAAAAATAGTATATACGAAAATCAAATTGACTTTAACAGGCAAGTATTTTCAAGACGCCGGTAACTATTCGTCTAAAAAAATAGCAAAGAAATCAAAACTAATTATTGATGTGTTCAGCCGAAATTGTTTAAAAGCTCCTTGTTTTTTAAAACAGGACTTGGACGCTTTTAAAAATGTGCATATCTAGGCATTATTTATAAAGCGTAATAAATGGAATACCGAAAACAGTGCTTTAAGACGAGGTAGTGCGGCATAGGCGGATCCAGGGGGGGGGGGGGGCCTGGGGGCCGAGCCCCCCCTTTTCGTGGGGAAAATTTGGTTGATTATATAGGGAATCATTGAAGCATGACTGGAGCGGGCCCCCCTTAGGAAAAGTTCTGAGTCCGCCACTGTGCGGGGTCAACTGTTCTCTCTTACAATACGAGATCACTTGAGCAGAAATTGTCATTTATTTAGAAACAGTTTAGAAGTTGACGCTTTAGCAATACGCACACATTCACAGAACTATTCTTATTAGACTTATGTTGTATGGAAATATATCTTCATTTGCGTTTACTCCACAACCTTTAACACGGACATTTGTTTTATATATATACATTTTAACAATCATAAAATAACTTACAAAATTATTATAAAATATGAAAATTAATTATCAAAAATGTATTAAATAATATTCTATTATCTTGTAACAGAGACATATAATACATGTATTATATGTTCTTGCTTGTAACGTATTTTACATAAGAACACAATGCATACACACATCAGATAAATGTAAGAAATTAGTATCTTTTGGCCTGGAGATATTTTCTATCAAGTTATTCAGTTTTAATGAAATAAACTGTAATCCCCATTCCATTAAGATAAAAGGTTCCTTTACATAATAAACCACACGCCATAATAAATGATGTTATAAAATTAGATAAAAACTGCTGATAACAGATAAACAAAATATTTACAAATCATTATTTATTTCCGCTGCTAATACGCAAGTACAAAGAGAAACAAGAGGTCACCTTTGTCGATTCATATTCATAAGTTATCAGTGATCAAATATATTCTTTCTTGAATTTGCTACTTAACGACAACCAAATTTCATTAAACCATCGCGGAAATGTGGTCTTTTCTGTGTATATTCTATAATTTGATTTATCAATTTTTCTCTTTTCTATATATGTTTCCTTCATTAATGTCTATTTTTTTAATATTTTGTCCATAATTTATATATATGTAGTCAATTATTCTCTATTCTTTATATCGATATTTTGTCTTTTATTCCCATTCTTTATATCGTTATTTTGTCTTCAATTCTCTATTCTTTATATCGATATTTTGTCTTTAATTCTCTATTCTTTATATCGATATTTTGTCTTTTTTTCTCTATTCTTTATATCGATATTTTGTCTTTTATTCCCATTCTTTATATCGTAATTTTGTCTTTAATTCTCTATTCTTTATATCGTTATTTTGTCTTCAATTCTCTATTCTTTATATCGTTATTTTGTCTTTTATTCTCCATTCGTTATATCGATATTTTGTCTTTTATTCTCCATTCTTTATATTGATATTTTGTCTTTTATTCTCCATTCTTTATATTGATATTTTGTCTTTTATTCTCCATTCTTTATATCGTTATTTTGTCTTTTATTCTCCATTCTTTATATCGATATTTTGTCTTTTATTCTCTATTCTTTATATTGATATTTTGTCTTTTATTCTCCATTCTTTATATTGATATTTTGTCTTTTATTCTCCATTCTTTATATCGATATTTTGTCTTTTATTCTCCATTCGTTATATCGATATTTTGTCTTTTATTCTCCATTCTTTATATTGATATTTTGTCTTTTATTCTCCATTCTTTATATCGATATTTTGTCTTTTATTCTCTATCATGTATATTCTTTATTTATTTTGTCAATTATGTTATAGTTATTGACCAAGCAAGTCGGTATATAGAATTTAATCTGCACAGCTTAGGTGACCCTTATTAACCCGAACGACGTAGGAGTTCGGGTTAAAGGGTCATCCTGAGCGCGTGCAGATTAAATTCTATATACCGATTTGATTGGCCAATAACTGTTTTAACACATGACGTCATTAATTTACGTGAACGTTTTAGATGTGGACGATTTGCCGCAATCCACGGATCCTAAGAAAGGGGGAAATACGACTTTCATTGGTGAGTTTTAAATTGACAACTTTTTTGGGGTTTAGACTTTTTGTAAAATTGCGATTAAATGGTAGATTTTTTCTTAATGTTTCTGTTTAATCTATTCCCATTTTTTTATTTAATAAGTGACGATTAAGACTTTGACAATTTGAGTACCTTCAAATCGTTGTATGAAAAAAAAATCATAACTGAAAGGGTTATTGAGTTTAGATTAATTGCTTTTGAATATCTTTCCATCAATGATGTGCTTTAATAGAGAAAGATAAACCGAGGAAGATGTTATATTACCTAAGTTTTAAATGTTGAATAAACAGAAAATACGTTTCTCTTTCCAATCTTTTCCTCCCCCTCCCCCAAATTTCTTTGTATCTACTGTATTAATGTTTAAGACACGTCCATCTAAATGAAGTCTGATTGATCTCCAGCTAGGAATAGATATTGAAAAAGTCGTTATATTAAATTCCATTGAGTCTAAAACTAATCCAAATCAGATTTCTTTTATTCGGATATTCTTAGATACATTTCTTTTTTGGCGGAAATGACCAAACATTGTTTTAACTCTCTTTCTGACTTTAAAACACTGATTTAAGATTTATGTTGTACGAAAAATATAATAAAATTTTTATGTTTAAGCTAAGATGAAAAAAAAGGAATGAGAAAAATTTCTTTTTTCCTATTTTGAAACTACGGTGTTTGTACAAAGTTAAATTTTGTCGCAATTTCAAGGCAGAAGTCGGATTCGGGGGTGGGGACGAATATGTCGTTCACCCTAGGATTGGACAAAGTATCGTGTGTTGCCTTAAAATCGTAAATATTGTTTTAGTCTCGCTACACTCGGTGATATATTTTTTTAATTTGATAGAATAACGTCCCTGTCAACATCTAGGATTCGCCCCTAAAGGTAAAAATAGATTTGAACTGTGCACTATCTGAGGTAGTTAATGCACGCCTTTGCTGTGCATTATCCAGATTATAGTACAGTAAGAACAAAGAGATTTTGCCCATGTCATGTGTTAAAGTCTTATCTTTATATTTTTTTTTGTCTTTTTCACGTTATTCTCTAGTCTTTATATATGTCCATTATTTTCTATTTTAAAAAATTTGTTTAGTTCATGTTTTAATTGTCATTTATGGGCCTTTTATAGCTGACTATATATGCCATATTGGCTTTGTTCATTGTTGAAGGCTGTACATAGACCTATAGTTGGTCATTTTATTTGGTCTCTTGTGAATTGTTGTCTCATTAGGAATCATACTAGCTACGTCTTTTCTATATTCACACTCAACTCCGAAACATATTTATAAATGAACCTGGCCAAAAAGTAGTAATGAAAACAAACAAGACCAACAACTTGTGACGGTCGCAAAAAAAGCGGGGGGGGGGGGGGGGGGGGGGGGTAATATGTTTTGTCAGATCTAATCACTCCCCTGTACATTATTACCTGCATATAAACCAAATTGAAATTACTGATACACAGCATAACGCAGTTAAATGGTTATTTATTTGCTGAAGATTTTTCGGTTAAAATTATGATTGTAAATTGGTTAAATAAACCGTTTTGCATTAGACAAGTTCAAAATAGCAAACTTGTTTTAATAGTACATAACTAGAATATGGGTAAACGATAATGGATGGTTTAATCTATGTATGAAAAATGCATGCATAAAAAGGAATCCGTGTAACAACTCTTTGATGGGTCAAAAGGTGGCTTTTTGACTAAGCCAAATTGATACCCGTTTTGCAGAAGCCATTGAGTTACCACCAGACCCAATTTGCAGAACCTTTCTATTATATTTATTGTTCTTGTCATGCATATGGATGAAATACTTGTCACTGAACATTTAATATAAATCCATCAATCTTCTTGTGATTGTATCAAATTGTTCTTATAATGTTATGGATGGCAAACCTTATAACTAGTGCCTCTTAAACACTGTTTTGCTCACCTGGATACATGTGGATATAGTCTCCAATATAGTTCTTGACCAAAACATCTTTTTTTCAAGTTTGAACTGGTCAAAAATGGTCCTTCGTTTCTTTTTTCCATCTATTAAACCATGTTTTTCTCTATTCTTTTTTTTATTTTGTCCAACATTCTCTATTTTTTATTTTAAAGCAACCTATATTGTTTTCATTTCATTAGCTGTTTTTCTTAAGTCTTTATTCAACACTTTTTGCTCATTATTTACTTTTTTTCTGTAAACCTACGCCCTTCCTTTTAAATGGCATGATCCAAGATTTTGAAAAGAGTGAGGGAAGGGAAGGCTCATAAAATAGCATAGTTTGGAATTTTTAGTGGTCATGTAAAAAGTAAATGCAAATACCATAAATGCAGCTCCATTAAAAGATGGAAAAGGGGGGGGGCAAATCCACCTCTGATTGCTGATTATATTGGCAGATAACAATTTCTACTTATGTATTACAAAATATAATGTGATGGACATTACATGATAATTTGTGGAAAAGGTTATTCAAAGGCAATGCCTTTGTTTAAACTTTTTGTGAAAATAGGAAGTAGATAGATCTTGCCATTCTAAGCTTTTTTGCATTTTTCAGATTGAGTTGTCCAAAACTAAAGACAACTAGATTTGTAATTGCTAGCAATAACGGATGGCACCCTCGTCCCCCATTGCCAGGCGAGCGGCAGCCATTTTGAAATTTCCAAAGTCAAAGAGCGCATCTACAGATGTCTATAAACATTGTTGTAAAATTTCATCAATTTTAGAGCATTTTGAATTTTTTGAATTTTGTGTTGTTTCCATGGAAACGGCGGCCATTTTGAAAAATTCCAAAGTCGAATACCAACTCTTGATGTGCCACTTAACATGTCTGTCAATTTTCAGAAAGTTTGGAGCAATTTGAAATTTTTGGACATTTCTGCTGTTTCCATGGTAACGGTGACCATTTCCAAATTTCCAAAGACACCTACCACATTGGCACATGATAAGGAACATACCATTAAAGTTTCAATGGTTGGATATACCATATTAAGAGTTTAAATACTACTTTAAGTTTTTCCCTATAGGGTTTAATGCTAAACATATTTAGTTTCCATGGCAATATAGTAGTTCCAAAGATTCTCAAAATCATCTCAAACCTGTATATGGTGAACACCAACAATATATAAAAATTTGATGATTTTCAGTTCAGGAATATTCAAATTATTCACCAAAAACCAAAAAAATATTTTTTACATTTGTTCTGTTTCCATGGTAACGGCGGCCATCTTGCACATGCCAAAGTCTGCTGCACAACTTCACATGGTGTTCCACATTGTGGTATAATTCCATCAACATTGGTCCATTCAATTCCGAGAAAAAGCGTGGACAAAATGTGTGGAAGAATAAAAATAATAAGAAAAAAAGAAACGTAAAAGAAACGTAGAATAACAATATGTCACCCCAACTCCGTTGAGGGTGCCATAATTAATGCATTTTAAAAAGAGTATTAATTAAATCCAGAGTTTATTAAGGATTCTAGAATATGGAAAGGTTCTGATCAAGCAATATTAATCCAGGTTTTTATCCAGTTTGTATTCACTCTGTATGATATCATCAGATACCCCAATGATGATTGTGGCCAAGTATGGTTAAATTTGGCACAGTAGTATCAGAGGAGAAGATTTTTGTAAAAGTTAACGACGACGGACGACGGACATCAAGTGATGAGAAAAGAAAAGCTCACGTGGCCTTTTCCTTTAGGCCAGGTGAGCTAAAAATGATGTAACAGCAGGAAATAAATTGCTTCCGAGCGCAGCTGGAAATGACTCCAGATGTCCAACCTTGAAAAATTGGTGTCAAAATGGACACAATATTCACGCTTGATACAGGTCAAAATTTGGATTGTAATTAAATTTTTGACATATAATAGGTTTCTGACACAGAATACCTGTAGTCAAAGAACTTCAAATTAATTATATGATTTGAATTTATATTCAATTTTTTGGCTTTTTATGCAATACACTTTGCTGTTGCAAAATTGTCCCAACCCCCCAAATATTTTTCACCTTATTCCAAAAATAAATTATTTAACTCAAGGCATGGTCAGTAACTCAATTCAAATTTCTAATGGAGTTTGCAACCATAATTACCCATTTAAATACATCATGAAAGTTTTAAAATATAAAATGACAT
The DNA here is from genome assembly GCA_037788925.1 of Mytilus galloprovincialis. NCBI lineage: Eukaryota > Metazoa > Mollusca > Bivalvia > Mytilida > Mytilidae > Mytilus > Mytilus galloprovincialis. The sequence continues at coordinate 82,577,147 of CM075336.1, read as the reverse complement.
ACACATGTACACAGTCATGGCTAAAATTAATATTAATATTGATTTATAGCAACGGCTAAAAATACATTGACAGCTGATCACCTCTAAATACATCATTTACAAGCAGTGAAAGGGAGGTAATCAAACAATGTTCTTTTAATTGATTTAGATACCCTACCCCCTTTTTACACTGCTTTTAGAATGTTTCAATTGTCCTTTAACCAGAAAAACTCTTGTTTTTCCCCTTTTTTTGCCCCTAATTTCTAAATTGTTTGAGCCAAAGTAAGTCCTAACCACCCCTTTGTGGTATGGAAACTTGTGGTAAAATTTCAGAGAGATTCATACACTTTAACACAAGGTATTGTCTGGAATTTACAAAAATACTTATTTGGGCCCCTTTTTGGCCCCTAATTCCTAAACAGTTGGGACCATAACCCCAAAAATCAATCTCGACCTTCCTTTAGTAGTTATAAACCTTTTGTTAAAACTTTTTTGATTTCTATTTACTGATACAAAAGTTATTATCCGGAAACCATCTGTCTTTGGACGAAGCTGACGACGACAAAGACAATGTGATACCAATATACAACAAATTTTTTTTTTAATTCTTGTGATTGTATAAAAATCTCCTATAAAAAAAATGCCAAATATGTCTATGGGACACAGCTAACACTTGCATATCAAATAAAGTTATAAAGGGCCATAATTAAAGAACTGTAAAACTGATGGTAAAAAAATTGTACTTGTGCTGAGTTTTGTGGAAATAAGTATTGTGTATAAGTTTCATAAAATTTCGTTGAGGAAAATTAAGTTAGAGAAGGAAACAAAAAAATCTGCAATTTTTCCATTTATAAAGGGATATAACTCTAAAACAGTAAAAGTGACGCCACCAAAATTCAAACCTGATCTGTATTTTGTGATAATAAGCATTGTATATAAGTTGCATAACATTCGGCGGAGACAAAATTAAGTTAGAGAACGGAAACCAACTTTGGGATGTACATACATCCTGACAAGGGTAATTCTTAATGCCCCCTACGCTACATCGACATAAAACTTTAAAAAGACCAAATGTAGGATCACTATGTCTCGCTTTTGCAACAAAAATTGTAGACTCAACAAAAATCAAAACAAATATCATATTTTATGACCATATAGTATACATGATTCATACAATACCGTAACAAAAACTCATCATAATTAAGTATAATCTGTTATGTGATATCTTAAAGATTGTTCAACAATACAAAGTTTTTACTATCATTAAAAATAACAATGTTGACATGTGGTGAAATGTGTTTGGTCCTTTAAAGGAGAATGGCTCTCTATTAATATGCCATCAATGTCTGCAACAGTTTGTGTCTTGCTTCTTTGGACTGGTCTAATAATGGATGAGGTCTGGAATAAAAATATTGTTTATATAAATACCTTGATATGGTATGAGTGTCAATGAGACAACTCTCTATCTTATTCACAATTTATAAAAGTAAACCATTATAGTTCAAAGCATGGCCTTCAACATGGAGCCTTGGCTCACACAGAACAGCAAGCTATAAATGGTCTAAAAATCACTAAAATCAAACAATCATTTGCTACCATAATTTAATAATGCTAGATTATCCATTTGACTACAGTTTATAATTTTCAAAGTATACATCAAGTTGAGTACTTCATACTTAATATAAAGTTAGACTTCCATTGACATAATTTTAATTGAGTTATTTCCCTTTGATGGCCAGAATGATTTTCTTATTTGACAACCAAGTTTTACCATGTATTGCATGTGAAGGTTGATAAACGTTTCTTAGTAGATCAAAGTGATGAAATAAAACAAGGGTTAAACAAATCAAAATAGATATGAAATCAACTTCAAGAACTTCTGTAATAAAATTAATGGTACCAATTTTCTTGCACCAGATGCACATTTCGACAATACATGTCTCTTCAGTGATGCTCATGGCCAAAATATTTGAATTCCAAAGCTTATATAAAAGATGAAGAGCTATAATCCAAAAGGTCCAAAAAGTATAGCCAAATCCGTGAAAGGTAATTGCACCACAACCTGGTGTCAAAGGGAAACAATTCCAGCACAAATTGAGAACTATATATTGCTTGTAGCTACTTTTTGTTTATAGGTTAAAAGTAAGAAAACTAGGCACTTATTCTACGTGTTATGGATATTGCACATGTAAACAAATATTTAATACAATACATCATTTTCCTCTTTGTTCTTCTTTTAACTTGTAGAATGCATACATAGAAAAGACCTGTTTCATACTACAAGAACTGTTGAAATATTTATATACTGTAAATTCAGAAATTATTGCGAGGTTTTTTTTATTTCGAAAAAAGTTGTAAATGCAATAATATAAACTCCATTTTGAAATATATTATATGAATTAAACAAGATTTTTCTCTAAATCGTAAAAATATAAATCTCATTTAAATCTAAAATGACAAAATCACAATTATAAATGCACGTAATAATTTCTAAATTGACAGTAGACAAGTTTGAAAACATAACTGTAAATTCACAAAATTATTGCGATGTTTTTATTATTGCAAAAAAAGTGACAGGTTTATAATCACAGCACAATAACTTGATCTCGAAATTTTGAAATTTTTTGTATGAATAAAACAGGATTTTTCTTAATTTTGCAAAAAATAAAATCGCCATAATAAATGCACGCCATAATTTCTAAATTTACAGTAATATGCAGTTTTCTCAATCATGTTTCAGTAAAAAAGAATTATCAATATTCATTCTAATCTAACTATTTGAATTAAAAAAAAAATAGCTTACTTGCTCATAAACATAGATAATATTTCTCTTGAAAACTTTGGGAAGAATGGCTGCTTGACGAGATGTTCTAACACCAACAGGGGTCCCATTAATGTACTTGGAGGTTTGTACTTCTTATCTTCACCCTGAAACAAGCCAGTCTATAGTTCTAACAACAAAGATTAAAGGTATATATTAATTAAACTTATTTGAATGAGTTAAGATAAAAAGAAAATAATTTTCAATTGTTTCAGTATAGTTATATTATATTTTCTGGAACTATGACACATTTAAAATATCCAGGACCTACCCCTGCTAACAAAAATCAAGGTTCAAGGTTATACATGGATAGTTTTATAATTTAATAAAATTCTAATAGTAAATTACTTCCAGTGCTTAATTGATAAAAATTTCTTAAATATGCAGTTCTTATGTTGTACTGTTACACCACTGTTAGGTTAGGGGGAGGTTTTAACGCCACCACATTATGTATGTATGAGCCTGTCCCAAGTCAGAAGCCTGTAATTTAGTGGTTGTCGGTTTGTTAATTTGTAACCTATTTGTTTTGTGTTCAATTTTTGTAAATAAATAAGGCCGCCAGTTTTCTCGTTTGAATTGTTTTACATTGTCATTTCCGGGAGTTATATAGCTGACTATGCGATATGGGCTTTGCTCATTGTTGAAGGTCATACGGTGACCTAGTCATATAGTTTTTAATTTCTGTGTCATTTGGTCTCTTCTGGAGAGTTGTCTCATTGGAAATCATACCACATTTTTTTTATAGTTAAAAACATTGTGAATTTTTCCAGTCACTCAATTTTTGTTTTCCAATTTACAACCATTTGCAAAATTACTCAAATATCATGTTAGCTGATTTGAAAAGATTTGAAGAGTCCCTTCATACCCTTCCACCTTCATGTGAATTGAATAGTCCAAAAGCAACATGGTGGGTGGTAAAGGGTTATTCTTGTGCAACATATTTTGCCATTTTTATTTCACATACAGCTGTGAAAAAGGTTCGTTATTCACCATATTTTGTGAAATTGGTAAAAAGATCAACGTTCAAAAATTTTTTAATTGTTTGTTCATTGTGAAATGGTAATTTTATTTTGCAATCTTCCGTGTGTTTGGACTTTGTAAATACAGCTGTTTCTCAAACCTAGCCTCTTTTAAGGAGATCTAGAATATTAATAGAAAATTACTTTTGTTTACATACTTGTTCCCAGTTATGATCTCAGTGTTCCATCTCAAAGAGACATAACTTGGGCATGTTACCAGTAAATATACATGTTCATATTGTTTACATTAAAATCTGTGGTAACCTTTCATTCGAGGTAGGGGTAGCTAAGAAAATTTGTGTTAGTTTAAACTCTGAAATGTTCAGGGCATATAAATGTTGAAAATATGCCGCACAGCCCTATATTTGACCTTTGAAACAAATTTTAGTGCATATGAACTTTCAATTCTAGAAAAAGATTTTTTCAAAACTTCTTAGTAAAAGTGGTACAGTTTTAGCAATAAAAGAAGTACCTATGGGAAATTCCATTGACAATATTTACAGAAATGCAACCTGTAGATACCCCCCTTTACACCCCTTAAATATGTTGTAATTATTGTCAGGGTCATAGTTTCATATTACTTCTATTTAGAGCTTATTAATACTTACCTTTAATATTCCCATACTGACTAATATACTGTTGGCTAACATTGAACCTGTGTTGTGTTCACTTTTTAATGTCTCCTCTATAAGCTTTTCTGGAATAAATATATTTATGATGTTATAAAAGTGACAAATAAAAAAAATACTTGTCAACATGAAGTACACTAGCAGTGACAAAAAATATTTTATTTGAGCCTAAAAAATATCTACAATGTTTTCAATATTTAATTCTACAGCATTGCCAGTGTCTGTGTCTCGGCTTATGATCAAGAGATACATATTTTCTTTGGGACAAATAAGAGTACACTGAATGGCAAATCTGAAACCATATACATACGCAGGTAAATTTCGCTCACATGAATTTTACATGGATCTCACATGGATTTCACACGATTTTTTTCTATCCGAGATTTATCGGTAATACACACGCCTTTGGATGCAGAAATTTCATCCCCTGGTTAGAGCCTTATGTCAAGTTAACAAACAGAGTTCTATTGATTCTTATCTTACAAGACATTTTAACTTTTGAAATAGAATTTTAGGTTGAGTGAGAATAACATCTTTTAATTTGTTTATTCCCAAGAAAAACTTATTATTAACATGATAGTGTGTTTTTATTTTTACTGACCTGCACATTCACATACAGAATCTTTCGTGTCTACATCGTCCTTTGTAACAATGGAGGATATCTACAAATCATCATACATAAGTACAAATATTTAAGGAATGACTGTAATATTTTTTCTGTCTATGAAGAAATAACATAAAAAATGTGGTGCACACTGAATAACGCGTGTATGTTATTTTGAATAGACAGAAAAAATATTACAGTCATTTCTTATAATTTAATTCTAAATTCCATTTTAAACCGTAGAAAACCATGAAAAAACATTGATGACTTCACGGTCACATGACTAAATTATGTCTATGGGCTCGTAACAAAATAACGTCAGCCAATCAGAAGACGCGTTACATCCAAAATTAAATTATTTATAAATATTCATTGCATTTAATGACGTACAAACAAATCCTTATTGTTATATTAAATCACATAATAACAATTGTAAGTGTGCAAAAAAAAACCGTAGTATTCTCACATGTCAGCAAGGGCCCTACATGGACATTTTTGTGTGCAGCACAGAACAAAATGAATTAATACTGATAAAAATAAATCAAAGTCATACTTGTTACTAGAGTATGAAACATGTAGTTTTGTGCCTAATAATATTTTGCCAATTGATTTAGGACTTTCTGTTTTGAATTTTCCTCGTAGTTAGATTTTTTTGTTTTTTTTTACCTTATACTCAATTTGCATTGATTTTAAAATCATTCTATTTTGAAATTGTGCTCAACATATATTTTGCAAATATAACACAGAAAATATTTGAGACAAGATAAATTCATAAAAACTACTTTCATTCTTAAATCTTACCCTGAGAAATGTCTGCATTACTTTGTCTAAATCTGTGATTTCATTCTGTAAATAAAAAACAATGCAAATCTACAGATTAATTGGAGTAAATTCTTTTTTTTTTTATCATGAAATCTTTACTAGCTATTTAGAAAATATAAAAACATTGAAAGAACAGATTTTCCAATCATGTTATTTTATGTGCCAAAGGGCAATAACTCTAATGTATTATGTTTTTATTCATACATAAAAATCTTACATGAAATGTATGCCTGTTATCATTCACGAAACCAAATTTTAATATCATTTATATTTTCAAAATACTTCGTTTGCACTGATTATCAATCTTTACTTAATTTTGATCCAAATATAAAAAAGAAGATGTGGTATGATTGCCAATGAAACAACTGTCTACAATCGACCAAAATGACACAGACATTAACAACTATAGGTCACCGTACGGCCTTCAACAATAAGCAAAGCCCATACCACATAGTCAGCTATAAAAGGCCCCGATAAGACAATGTAAAACAATTCAAACGAGAAAACAAAGTTCTTTCAAAATTCTGCCCGTTACAAAGGAGATGGTGATTTGTCCATCTGTCATTTAGTAACATGTGTTTCTGCTGTTGGTCTTATTCTTCTAAGCAAATTTGTTAAAGTTCATGCAATTCATCTGATAGAGATAAACATGTTGTCTTTGTCTATAAGCTCTATATTCCTAGAGTCTTACTGTCTACCTACCCCAAGTTCTTGTATTAAGTTATCAGCTTTTTGTTTTCCCATTTGTTTCAGTTTCTGCGGTGATGGAAACGCCAAGAAATCTTTAGCAGATACAGCCTAAAAATAATATTACTATGATTGTACAGATGTGGAAGACTTATCATTCTCACTAAATATCTGAAATGTTCGTCAAATACCTCTTTTAAAACCATAAAAATCAAAACTACTGTCAACTCATTTTTTTTTATTCAATTACAACAAGAAAATTAAATCCTTCAATCAATTTGAAGAGAACAAGAAGGGCTTAATTCAAAATTAAGTAACTGCAAAAATAAGTTGTTATGACAATGACAATAACAGTTTTTACCTCTAGTGTTAGTAAAATATTGGTATAAAAAAAAGTCTATTGATTTTGGATTCCCTCAACAGATATTTGGATAGGGATACTGTGTGGGCACACACATTACAGGTGAGTTGTTAAATTTATCATTCACTTACCTTAACTGCTATGAAATAATATTTGTATTTTTCCAGGAGGAAAATATTGTATGAGAAAATTGAGAAAGGAAATGGAGAATGTGTCAAAGCGACAACAGCCGAAGGCCACCAATGGGTCTTCAATGTAGCGAGATACTTACCTTGTCTTTCTGTTTAACTTTCCTTCCCATAATGCCATGTTTGTTTTTCAGTAGCCAATTTTGTTGTTATTGGGATTCAGATAATTCAGATACAAACATTTTCAGTATAAAAATAAATATCATGTGCTGGGATTCCCCAAGAATTTGTTTGTAAACTGATCTTAATATAAAATACACAGCTACGGAACATTATATTATGACTTCATGAAATTAGGTGTTCCACAGTTTGGTTCCTTAACCGATTTTAGATTGATGATAAACACCACCTTAAGCTATATCTTGCATTGGAAGTCAGTTTTAATTAGTGAAGGAAACCAGAGTGCACATAGAGAATTACATGCTTTTTTCAGTAAAACGAGCAAACCAAAAAAAGAAAACAGAGGCCCCTTAAAATTTAACACAAGACAACTGATAATTTTCACTACTTGAAGCAGGCACATGAACATCAGGGATGGGGTAATCATAATCTGTAATCGTAATCGATTGTAATTGATTTCATTTTTTCAAGTAATCGACAGTAATCTGTAATGGAAGACATGTTCGATTACATGTAATCGTAATTTAATCGATTACAGCAAAAATTTGGATGTAATCATCGATTACTTTTCAATTACATTTCGATTACTTTAGTAAAATAGTTTGATGAAAAATAACCTATTTCAGAGGAAAATATGTATGTTATCACTTTGTAGTAAAGATAAAATATAATGCATCAACAATACTTAATTAAGTAATTGAGAGAGTTAAGCAACTGCCTTATTGCTATCTATTGTCTCTAGCTGCATTATGAGCAACCAGATCCCCTACCTAAATTTACTTTATATCTAGCTTTTGAAACAAATGAATGTATGTTCTTGTCAATAATTCAAGAGCTTTAAAGGGAAATTCCGCGATTTTTTACTTATCATCTAATTATGTTCATCTTAACATAAAAAACACATTTGCAAAGTTTTAAATTTATATTCCTTCTAATAACGGAGAAAATCAAGTATTTGAAACTTTTTTGGTTGAATTCTCGAGTGGGTCGTGACGTATTAGCCCGATTTATTGAATTCTGGGAAAAAATAAAATCTGTTTAACTCTTATAGCTTATCGACAATATACGTAATTAAAAGCGCACAGCTGACGAATGGTCGTAGTCATTAACCACAATACAAGAATGAACGAAAATGAATATGCATATACCGTTTTGTTTTGATGAATTAAACTCCTATTAAATTATCTCTAGTAAATGTTTTCGAATAAATTTCATTAATTATTGTTGAGAATTTTTTCATAAAATATTTATTGAACATTTTTACTGATATTGAACTGAAATTATTTCAGTTCTATTTACCGTTATTGTTTTGATAATCATTTCAATGCAACTAAAGTGTGAGCAGAGTGTGTATATTATTTTGTAAAGGTCACTGTATATTTCTCGGCTTGAGGTCAATTTGTTTACCTTGTAGCTATTTAGCCGCAGGTGTGAGTTCAAGCGTACACAGGTATAAATGTTGTTATTTGGAAAGGATAAACAGAAAGGGTTAAAAAGAGTATGCTGTCACGATTTTAATACACTAAGAGTTTAATACACGATGAGAATAAAGATACAATAATTAAATTGTGTAAATTAATTGAAAATAAAATTTCAGATTCGTAATTCCGAAAGTGTATAAAAATAAAAGGAAACAATTTTTGATTACTTTCTTGGCGGTAATTGGCGTAAATGAAGTAAAAAATGGTAGTTTTAATCTTTAATAAAAACTAAATGCAATATTACCCAATTTGTTATACCATTGCCAATCTGTTTGATATCATTGACTTTACCGGAATTTTTTAACTTGTATTCAAATCTGGCTGTGTTTAAATTCTTATAAAACTATAGCAATTTTAAAGTTTTTAATTGAGAAAAAAAATACAACATACAAAATGCATGATTTTTTTGTTTTAGTTTCTTTTTAACATTTTATTCTTGCATAATTAAATTCATTTGACAATCATTTACACGAACTTTTTATGAAAAGAATACCAATTATCTAAGCTAAGGCATTATTTTTTTTGACAATTTTTTTTTTTTAAATTCTATGATAATATTTTGTGCAATGTTGAACATGATAGCCGTCATTAATCCAAATAAGTAATACAGTAGTTGTAATAAAACTTATTATTATTATTAATTCCATCAAATCTTATTTTTTGGGTATTATTTATATTTTTATGAATAATATTCTTTACACCAGAAATGTTATTTATAAACAAGCGTATGAGTTTAGTAATGACAAGTAAGACAGAGTTGTATATTATACATCTGATAGTTCAAAATGGAAAGTTATAAGTTATCAGCCGTGTACACTGATCAATACATGCAGAAGTGAAACGATGCATGAACTTGCAAGCCCGACAGGAAATCGCTTGAATACCTGGACGTGTCACCTCACACCCCTCCCAATACCTTTGAAAGTAATACCTGTAGCCATGCTGGTGATCAGATGAGGGAAGATTAAAAGTTATTTGAAAAAAGTTTATTACTTTAAAGAATTATGAACAAATTAGATTTTCGAAAACAATTTTCACGGATCACTTATTTATGATTTCAACTTTGACTTTTTACCTAATTCCAATATCAACAGTTTAAAAACAAAAGACTGTGGTAATTTAAAAAAAATAAGAATATTTTCCGTATCAACTTGAAGTTAGTAAGTCGGATAAAACAACCGTACGATTGCCAAGATATCGACATGCAATTACGACTACATCGGTTACTGTAGTTTTGTTCCTTTTGGGTTTATAGACATATCGATTTTATTAGCCGGGAACGAAGACAAAATGGCTGAACGGATGGAAATGATTCTCTAAATTTAAAATCGATGGTGATCGCTTATCTAGCGGAATAAAACTATAATATCTATGAATTTGAGCATTTTTATGCCTAATGAACATATTATCAATTTTTGATTTTTTTGCGAAGTTTCCCTTTAATATTAAAATCAGAAAATACATTTGAAATAATAAAATAGATCTTAATCATTTGTTAATTAAGAAATGTGTCTGTCTTTCGTGAAGTTCTGTACTACATTTTTAAAAGTAATAAGCTTATTTGTATTAAATTTCCTGAAAATCGATTACATAATAAAATTTGAGTAATCGATTATTAATCGATTGCACATAAATCCTTCATGTAATCGATTATTAATCAATTACATTTGTTAGTAATCGTGCCCATCCCTGATGAACATGAGGCAGTGTTAAACTAGTTCCCTGAGATCCCAACCTTTCACCTGTTATACTTGTCTTAGTACATAAAATGAATAGACAAAAAAGGAATATTGTATTGTGGGATTTTTCTAAATCAGTTATGATGTATCTTTCTCTACAATCTCAGAATTATTAAAATAACAAACAGACGTGTCAAAAGTTTATTCATGTTATTATGCATACACAGTTTGCCTTGATAAAAAAGTGCAAAAAAAGATCTAGCAAAAACATTGACACAGTAACATTTAAGTATGTAACACATTTTAAAATAATTGAACATTAAAATCATTTCAAAAATTTAATATCTTATAACATTTTATTGACAGTTGTATAGTTCAAGTATTTGTTTTTGACACAAAGGAAACATTTTAAGGTGGTAGACCTTGGTTCAGGGAGATAACTCTTTAAATCAGTTATGTGTTTGTTAAAGTCAAGTTTCATCAATGTTTTTTAAGCATTTACCTGAAACAGATTGGAAATAATCTATGTAACCTAGAAGCTTAGAATATATTTATGAAAATGGTTGACACAAACGTACTGATGATTTTAAGAGTTATTTCCCTTAACCAAGGTCTACCTCCTTAACAAGGGTTAGCTGAATGTTCTTTTTACACCATGGTTAATAAACGGTTGCCACAGAGATATGTGTCACCTTTTTTGTAATTTTGACATCCAGATGCAAATGTTGAAATTAAAATAAAGATACTCCATTTAACATGTAAAATATGCAAATATTTTAAGTCAATCAACCATGGCTGATGGTATTGAGAAGTCAGAAACAGCATACCCAAGTTTTGATTTTTGACTACTTCAAGGAGAGACAAAAATACCATATTCTGAATAAAGGTTTCATACAAAATAACAAGCTATATTGTGTCCAGTAATAATAAAAAGATGTCTTTGCAAACTCTCAATAATGTGTTTTGTTATGCTTTTCTGTCATGCATAACAGTTTTTAATAAACAGATTTTTAATATCTTTCACCCTCCCTACATGTGGCAGATTCAGACACTTAATATTTTTATTGTACAGTGCTTTTCATAGGTTTTAATACATGAATCAGCCCTTACATTTTAGAAGTCGTGGGAGAGATCAATTAGGGATCATGAGTAAAGATCAATTAGGGATCGTGAGTAAAGATCAATTAGGGATCGTGAGTAAAGATCAATTAGGGATCATGAGTAAAGATCAATTAGGGATCGTGAGTAAATATAAACAAACAACAAAAAAAGCCCTGATGGCTTCTATTAGTCCTCAAATATTGTAAACACAGAATCCTTTGCATTGTTTACATTAATGCAAAGTTGTGACAGGTTGGGTTATACAAATACAAAAACTAAAACTTTCTAGTATTCGTGTCTGTTGTTCATTGATCAAAATTAATCTTAGGAGAAATTTCCTAATTTATTGTTTAACAATTTGTTTTTTTCATATTAAGAACATGTTTCCTGGTCGAAAAAAACCTAACATAATATAACAAGTTGGACATCAATAGAGGAAAATCTATTATCATATACTGTAAATTCAGAAATTATTGCGAGGTTTTTATTATTGCGAAAATTGCGACAGAGTTGTAAACGCAATAATTTAAACTCGCATTTTAAGATATTTTATATGAATTAAGCAGGATTATTTCCAAAAAGCGTAACAATTAAAATCGCATTGAATTCTAAAATGACAAAATCGCAATAATAAATGCACGCAATAATTTCTGAATTTACAGTAGATATTTCTCGACTGCTTTTAATGTTTTTAAACAGGGCCCTTGGTTTTGTATGTTTTGGTTTTATTCATTGTTTTAACACAAATATGGCTTAATCAAAGGACAAAGCAATGCTGAGGGACAATTGGACATATCAACAGACTCATGAATAAAAGGCAGACAGAGTTATGACTAAAGGGCACTGCTGAGGGGTTCTCATAAAAAATAATGCCTTTAAAATTATTTGAGGGAGTTTTATAAAAACAACACAGAAGCACCCTGAGATCATCTTAGAGAAATAGTCCTACACATTAAAATTAAAATATTCTATCACAGTTTGCTCATTTAAAATAACAGTCAGCAGGAACACAATTCTAACAAATGCAATTGTGTGGCACACTTATTGTGATGTGATCTACACCTATACACAAAAACAATTTAACATTACACACTAAAAAAATAATGTTCAAAATTAAGATCACATTGTTTAAATTTCTTAGACAGTTTTGTTATGCAAACACATTAATTAATAGAACTTTTTGGTTTTTATTATAAATTTAACAAAATTGAAAAAAATCATTTACAATGATTGAAATTGAAAAATCTTACAATAATAGTAACATAACAAATTTATTCAAAAAATAGTTATGTGAAATATTGCATTCAAAGTACATAAAAATACTGCCTAATAACCTTGTTAAAAGGTTGCACTTAAGTAGATGTAACTAATGCACACTCGATCATGTCCCCTTTAGTAAGATATTTCAAGGTCAATAAATTTTCTAAAAATTTGCAATGAAGAATAACAAACTATCAACAGTTATGTGAAATTGCATTCTTGAAAATTTGTGGATTGTCAAACATTGAGAACTAATCCTATCTTTTGTGTTCCTGTTTCTATAGCAACCATCGTCATGACAAACTCAATTTCTGAAGGTCATCTTCAAGTGTGGCCTCCGTCTGAAAATACAGACAAAAACTTACTAATAATTTAGAATTAGTAAAAGAATTGTGGGAAAATTAATCTGTGTGAAAAGTGAAGATTGTTTTTGCAGAAACACACACAAAAAGAAGAAAGGAAAGACTATTCTAAAATATTGAACTTTCTATATAAAAATTATGGCAAAAGTTTTGTAATTTGATATTAATCAAAGTCAACAATTTCAGAAAGAAGACCACACCTGGTTGAAACTGAGTGCTAGCTATAAATATTATTAACTGTTGACACAGAGATATATGTCTTGTCTGTGTAACCTAATTACAATCATTAAATATTGATGATGACAATGGTGCAAACAGAATGGTCAAGTCTGGCTTCTATGACTTTTTTAAAAGCCAGAAAATAATCATATTTAATTTTCAATATAGATCTCTATTTATTATTTAAATGGTAAACCACTGCAATCCATTGAATAATTTACTGCAATATTTTTAATCATTAAAAACAAAATAAACCACCAGAAGCATATAAAAATACTCTGCCCTTTGGCATGACTAGATGTGACACACATTCAATATTATGTAAGCTTCTACAAAAGTATAACTGGATATTTGTAATTCTTTTGACCTTGACAAATAGCTGAGGGTCATCTTATCAGTGTTTGAGATGTATATCCTGACCAAGAGCTATAGCTAAGGGCCATCTAACCTGTTTTTAGGCATTATACCTTTGCCCTGGACTTGTAGCTCAGGGTCATCTTATCTGTTTTTTTGAGATGAAATGCCTTTGACCATTACCAGTAGCCAGGGTCATCTCATCTGTTGTGAGGTGTTATGGCATTGACCTTGACCTGCATCCTAACTTTCTTAACTGTTTTCAGGTTTTTATGCCTTTGGCCTTGACCTGTAGCTCAAGGCCATCTTACATGTGTTAGACATGTAATGCCTTTGGCCTGTACATGTTTCCCGACTAACTTACCTGTTTTTTAGGTGTTATGCCTTTGCCCTTGACCTGTAGTTCAGGATCATTAATGATATCTCCTTCCTGATCTTCCTGTGCCTCATCCTCTTCTTCCTGAAAGTGATAGATTCATGAGCAATCACAAACTCCCTTTTTTGTTGATTATGACCTTCACTGGATTTGGTAATCATTTTAGGTCCAGTGTGTGTAGCAATTGAATTATCATGTCAACTTTTGAAAGGTGTTCCATATAATAACATCAGACAAAGCTCTAATCAACATGATCAATGAAAAGGAAATATTGGAGTCATTAAATTTTAGCATGTTTAATTACTGCTAATCAAAACAATTTTAGAAAGATGAATAAAGGGCTGCGCTTTAGCGCATGATACGCCCGTTGCTCTTTTAACTTGTCTTTTATGCTTTAAATGAATTTATATGATCAACTAGAAATATATATACAAATCAAAAGGGATGTTACATTAATATATTCACCAAAGTTTCATAAAATCCCCCTTTTTAAAGTATAAAAATTCATTACTTAAGAAAACGTAAAATCTAAAATTTATAAAAATGGAAAGGGAGCTTATGTCAATAGATATAAACAATTTATTAAAGTTGCATAAAATTTTGTGAAAGTGTTAGTTATTGTCCCAAAATTGGAAAATCCCCCCTTTTTTAAGCATAAAAATTCATAACACGGAAATGTAAAATCTGAAATTTATAAAAATTGAAAGGGAGCTTACACCAATAGATATAAACAATTCACCAAAGTTTCATGGACATTGGTGAAAGCCTTTTTGAGTTATTGTCCGAAGTGTTGAAAATCCCCCTTTTTTTTTATGAATAAAGCCCCATAAATCCAAAACTTAAAATCTGAAATTTATAAAAATTGAAAGGGAGCTTACATCAATAGATATAAACAATTCACCAAAGTTTCATGGACATTGGTGAAAGCCTTTTTGAGTTATTGGCCGAAGTGTTGAAAATCCCCCTTTTTTTATGAATAAAGCCCCATAAATCCAAAACTTAAAATCTGAAATTTATAAAAATTAAAAGGGAGCTTACATCAATAGATATAAACAATTCACCAAAGTTTCATGGACATTGGTGAAAGCCTTTTTGAGTTATTGTCCGAAGTGTTGAAAATTCCCCTTTTTTTATGAATAAAGCCCCATAAATCCAAAACTTAAAATCTGAAATTTATAAAAATTGAAAGGGAGCTTACATCAATAGATATAAACAATTCACCAAAGTTTCATGGACATTGGTGAAAGCCTTTTTGAGTTATTGTCCGAAGTGTTGAAAATCCCCCCTTTTTTATGAATAAAGCTCCATAAATCCAAAACTTAAAATCTGAAATTAAAAAAAAACGAAAGGGAGCTTACGTCAATAGATATAAACAATTCACCAAAGTTTCATGGAAATTGGTGAAAGCGTTTTTGAGTTATTGTCCGAAGTGTGGACGACGGACGGACAGACGGACGGACGGACAACGGTATACCATAATACGTCCCGTCTAAAAGACGACGGGCGTATAAAAAGGGGTGATTATTATACACAATTGTGTACTATACACAGATAACTACGTACGGTACCAACCTCATCATTGTCATCTTCTACATCATCCTCGTCTGCTGATCCTTCATCATCACTGCAAATAAGAAATTTAAGAATTTCTTGTACATGTTGTCATGTTTGTGTCAACCATTTTGATTAAAAAATATTCTAAGCTTCTAAGTAATACTGCATATTTATAAATTCTATGTAAAAAGAATGGAAATACAAACAAACTTCCCTTTTTTTATGCTATAACCTTTTAAAAGGACATATTATTTTGGGGTATATTGATGTAGTTAGACACAATGAACTATCACCTAATGAAATTTGCTTTCTCTATTTTTTTATAGCATGTTTTTGAATAGAAGTCTTCTTTCCCCTCAAACCATTCTAGTGCCATATAAAAATTAAAACAAACCTAAGAGACGCCAGGAGATCCACCTTGTCCATAGCTTCCATTGTTCCTTTTAATTCCTCTACACCGTTCTCTCCTAACATATTACCTGTGTAGTATAAACATATTACCTGTGTATAAACAAAATATTACCAGTGCAGTCTTCACGACGAACTGTTAAATCTACAGACCCAGAGCTCAATTTTTGTAAAATTTTAGTTAGATTCTGTTGGCCTGAAGATATGATTTTTACAGGCCCAAGAGCAATTTCACAAACCTGGGCTGCCACTCAGTGTAAAGACTGCCTGTGTATCATAAACATATTACCTGTGTATTAATTATACACAATTTTTGTGGGTTTCATTGGTACAGGTGAACCATTTTTATATGTTCAACAAATAACAAATGGTCTATTTGCTAAATGTATGCAGAGATTGGCCAACCACAAATCAAATATCCATAAAAAGAGCAAATTTTCAAAAATCCACATTTCAAAATGGATGTATTGTGGCAAACCAATGTAAGGCTACTACTGACATACTATAAAGATGGGGTATGTTTACCAACTCTCCTCCCAAGACCAAATGACATAAAAGTTAGCATTTACAGTGGCGGATCCAGCCATTTTAAAAAGGGAAACGGTCATATATGCCAGACATGACCGATTCGGACACTCAAAAGTCCTAAATCATTTATTGGGATTTAGGTCAAATTTTATTTTTCAAAAGAAATAATTTCGGTCATTTCGTTGAGACTGAGTTTCAAATCACCATTTTAAACATATTTTTGTTTTGTTATCGATTTTATGTAATTAAACTGTCACTCCAGTAAAGTGTTATAATCCTGGGGGCCCTCCTAATATTTAGCTATTGGCTAATGATTGCTAATCTCTTTACCTGTGTTTTCAGTTCACACCTGGCTATTTTAATCACAAGCTCCGAACTAATATTATAAAGATATTAAAATTCTATACCAACTGTCCTCATTATTTAATTACTTTTCAGCTAGACAATTGTCAATAATGATTTAAAATTAAATTAAAACTTGATTTAATTTACGGAGAAAAAAGATTTTTTTCACTACTAACACATGTGCTTTGTTTACTATGATACGCATGCCTGAAATTCTCTTCCGCAGATTTGACACTAAATCGTAAATTTAAAATGATTTCTTGCTTAATAAAGCAAGTGCAACTATTTTCATTAATCATGTTAATATTCTTACACTATTAAAGGTAAATATTAAAAACTAATCCCGGAAATAAGTCCGGAATTGTTCGTTTTAGTATTGTTGCATTACATCCGGTTTGAATTTCGACTTCAGAATCGAAAGAAACGTAAGCAATGACTGAGAAAATTACGATTTTGAGTCATTAAAATCATTTTATTCTTAAACTGTTGCCTTGCCTTAATTGCTTTTGATCGATTTTAGGAAAATGGTAGGATAAATCATGAAGTAAACGCGATGCAACAGTGAAACAAGTTCGTTGATGCTACGAGTATGAGCATACTCGTGCAGTAATGAGATTTTGACAATCTGTTTTTGAAAAGGGGCAATAACTTTTATGTTATATGAAAATGACCGAAATTAGGTGAAAAAATTTCCGGATCCTTGTTCCCAACCCAGAGTAAAGGGGGGGTTCCAACTATATGCTCCCATTCAAATGCATTGATCGACCAACACCTGGAAACCCCCCCCCCCCCCCCCCCTGGATCCACCACTGATTTATAGGTCACAGATTGGCATTTAACAGTGAGCAAAATTATATAGCAAACAAGTCTTATTTTGTATACACTGAATTGACACATTATGCCACATCTATCATTGACCCATAACCATAGTCCCAAAATAAAAACTTCCCTTCCAACCCTTTTTTATCCATTTTAAAGGAATAGATCTTTGCTGATTGTTGAAGGCCGTACGGTGACCTATAGTTGCTAATTTCTGTGTCATTTTGGTATCTTGTGGAGAGTTGTCTCATTGTCAATCAAACCACATCTTCTTTTTTTAATACTCAAGTTTAAATTTTATGCAAATTGTTCTAATTTCACAATTAACTTACAATTCAGATCTAATTTTGTCAGTTTATCTTTGCCCTCCATACTCTCTGCTATCGCCATTGCTCCATCTGTCATTATTTCATTCCCTGACAGGTTTAATTCCTATAATATAAATTTATTCCAGATTACTGTAACCTGCACAATATGATACAATTGATTGCTTTATAAGCAGATAAACTTGATTTTGCCGTTTGATTAAGGACTTTCGGTTCTGAACATTTCTCAGAGTTCAGTATTTTTGTACTTTTAGAATTTGTTTTATCATTTTTGCTTCGGGTTGCTGTATCATTGATGTAAACTCCATGTTTCCTTTTATTCATTTATAAAACTGACAATCATAGTCAATTAAGATTTGAGTCAAGTGCACCCTCACCAGCAGGGTTTGAACTCACAACCTCAGTGTTGACTGGCTAGTGATTACAGTAGTAACTACTTGAACCACTCGGCCACCGAGGTCCCTACAGAAATTGACAAAACAATGATATAAATATCAAAGAAAAAGTCTTCAAAAACATCAATTATCTAACATACACTGGCCAACCAACTATAAATTGGATATTTTGATCAATTGATCAATTAATGGGTTATTAACTTGACTTTCATTACTGTTGACTTTTTTGTGACGGCCATTTTTAATTGATGGAGTAAGCTGAAGTGCCTCAAGAGAACCATTGATGTTCAGTATGAAAATAGACAATATTAGAGTAAGACTGGAGTAGAACACACGTGACACATTTGGTTCTCAACACACAACCTAAGTCAGTAGTTAAATTACTTAGAAATCTCAGCCACTGACACCCAAGCTCATTTTTAGCAGAGAAAGTTATGTCAAGCGAAGAGTACTTACTTTTAACTTCTTATGTCCACCCTTCAAACTCTTGGCTAATATCTTTGCTCCATCTGTTTTGATAAGACAATCACCAAAATTTATAACTTCTAAATTCTGTAAATTTGGCAATACCTGAAAAAAAATATAATAGGAAATTAAACAAGTTAACTTGTATCAAAGTGTCCTTTAATGAAAATATTTGAAATCTAAAATCTAAAATTAAAAATTGACAGTATTTACAATGTACAGTCTCATAAAGTTAGCTGTTCAATATTCAACAATTCATTTTTGAGGCCTTAGCTATACTTTGTGAACCTTTTAAACAATGCAAAGAATGTAAATAAAAAACCTTATCTATACTTTGTGAACCTTTTAAACAACGCAAAGAATGTAAATAAAAAACCTTAGCTATACTTTGTGAACCTTTTAAACAACACAAAGAATGTAAATAACAAACCTTAGCTATACTTTGTGAACCTTTTAAACGCTAAGAATGTAAATAACAAACCTTATCTATACTTTGTGAACCTTTTAAACAACGCTAAGAATGTAAATAAAAAACCTTAGCTATACTTTGTGAACCTTTTAAACAACACAAAGAATGTAAATAACAAACCTTAGCTATACTTTGTGAACCTTTTAAACAATGCCAAGAATGTAAATAACAAACCTTAGCTATACTTTGTGAACCTTTTAAACAACTCAAAGAATGTAAATAACAAACCTTAGCTATACTTTGTGAACCTTTTAAACAACACAAAGAATGTAAATAACAAACCTTAGCTATACTTTGTGAACCTTTTAAACAACACAAAGAATGTAAATAACAAACCTTAGCTATACTTTGTGAACCTTTTAAACAATGCCAAGAATGTAAATAACAAACCTTAGCTATACTTTGTGAACCTTTTAAACAATGCCAAGAATGTAAATAACAAACCTTGGCTATACTTTGTGAACCTTTTAAACAATGCCAAGAATGTAAATAACAAACCTTAGCTATACTTTGTGAACCTTTTAAACAACACAAAGAATGTAAATAACAAACCTTAGCTATACTTTGTGAACCTTTTAAACAACTCAAAGAATGTAAATAACAAACCTTAGCTATACTTTGTGAACCTTTTAAACAACACAAAGAATGTAAATAACAAACCTTAGCTATACTTTGAGAACCTTTTAAACAACGCAAAGAATGTAAATAACAAACCTTAGCTATTCTTTGTGAACCTTTTAAACAACGCAAAGAATGTAAACAACAAACCTTAGCTATTCTTTGTGAACCTTTTAAACAATGCAAAGAATGTAAATAACAAACCTTAGCTATTCTTTGTGAACCTTTTAAACAATGCAAAGAATGTAACTAACAAACCTTGGCTATACTTTGTGAACCTTTTAAACAACGCAAAGAATGTAAATAACAAACCTTGGCTATACTTTGTGAACCTTTTAAACAACGCAAAGAATGTAAATAACAAACCTTGGCTATACTTTGTGAACCTTTTAAACAATGCAAAGAATGTAAATAACAAACCTTGGCTATACTTTGTGAACCTTTTAAACAATGCAAAGAATGTAAATAACAAACCTTGGCTATACTTTGAGAACCTTTTAAACAACGCAAAGAATGTAAATAACAAACCTTAGCTATACTTTGTGAACCTTTTAAACAACGCAAAGAATGTAAATAACAAACCTTAGCTATTCTTTGTGAACCTTTTAAACAACGCAAAGAATGTAACTAACAAACCTTAGCTATTCTGTGTGAACCTTTTAAACAACGCAAAGAATGTAAATAACAAACCTTAGCTATACTTTGTGAACCTTTTAAACAACTCAAAGAATATAAATAACAAACCTTAGCTATACTTTGTGAACCTTTTAAACAATGCAAAGAATGTAAATAACAAACCTTAGCTATTCTTTGTGAACCTTTTAAACAATGCAAAGAATGTAAATAACAAACCTTAGCTATTCTTTGTGAACCTTTTAAACAACGCAAAGAATGTAAATAACAAACCTAAGCTATACTTTGTGAACCTTTTAAACAACGCAAAGAATGTAAATAACAAACCTTAGCTATTCTTTGTGAACCTTTTAAACAACGCAAAGAATGTAAATAACAAACCTTAGCTATACTTTGTGAACCTTTTAAACAACGCAAAGAATGTAAATAACAAACCTTAGCTATACTTTGTGAACCTTTTAAACAACGCAAAGAATGTAAATAACAAACCTTAGCTATACTTTGTGAACCTTTTAAACAATGCAAAGAATGTAAATAACAAACCTTAGCTATTCTTTGTGAACCTTTTAAACAATGCAAAGAATGTAAATAACAAACCTTAGCTATACTTTGTGAACCTTTTAAACAACTCACAGAATGTAAATAACAAACCTTAGCTATTCTTTGTGAACCTTTTAAACAACGCAAAGAATGTAAATAATAAACCTTAGCTATACTTTGTGAACCTTTTAAACAACGCAAAGAATGTAAATAACAAACCTTAGCTATACTTTATGAACCTTTTAAACAACGCAAAGAATGTAAATAACAAACCTTAGCTATTCTTTGTGAACCTTTTAAACAACGCAAAGAATGTAAATAACAAACCTTAGCTATTCTTTGTGAACCTTTTAAACAACGCAAAGAATGTAAATAACAAACCTTAGCTATACTTTGTGAACCTTTTAAACAACGCAAAGAATGTAAATAACAAACCTTAGCTATACTTTGTGAACCTTTTAAACAACGCAAAGAAAATAAATAACAAACCTTAGCTATACTTTGTGAACCTTTTAAACAACACAAAGAATGTAAATAACAAACCTTAGCTATTCTTTGTGAACCTTTTAAACAACGCAAAGAATGTAAATAACAAACCTTAGCTATTCTTTGTGAACCTTTTAAACAACGCAAAGAATGTAAATAACAAACCTTAGCTATACTTTGTGAACCTTTTAAACAATGCAAAGAATGTAAATAACAAACCTTAGCTATACTTTGTGAACCTTTTAAACAACGCAAAGAATGTAAATAACAAACCTTAGCTATTCTTTGTGAACCTTTTAAACAACGCAAAGAATGTAAATAACAAACCTTAGCTATACTTTGTGAACCTTTTAAACAACGCAAAGAATGTAAATAACAAACCTTAGCTATACTTTGTGAACCTTTTAAACAACTCACAGAATGTAAATAACAAAACTTAGCTATTCTTTGTGAACCTTTTAAACAACGCAAAGAATGTAAATAACAAACCTTAGCTATACTTTGTGAACCTTTTAAACAACGCAAAGAATGTAAATAACAAACCTTAGCTATACTTTGTGAACCTTTTAAACAACGCAAAGAATGTAAATAACAAACCTTAGCTATTCTTTGTCAACCTTTTAAACAACGCAAAGAATGTAAATAACAAACCTTAGCTATACTTTGTGAACCTTTTAAACAACGCAAAGAATGTAAATAACAAACCTTAGCTATACTTTGTGAACCTTTTAAACAACGCAAAGAATGTAAATAACAAACCTTAGCTATACTTTGTGAACCTTTTAAACAACGCAAAGAATGTAAATAACAAACCTTAGCTATACTTCGTGAACCTTTTAAACAACGCAAAGAATGTAAATAACAAACCTTAGCTATTCTTTGTGAACCTTTTAAACAACGCAAAGAATGTAAATAACAAACCTTAGCTATTCTTTGTGAACCTTTTAAACAACGCAAAGAATGTAAATAACAAACCTTAGCTATACTTTGTGAACCTTTTAAACAACGCAAAGAATGTAAATAACAAACCTTAGCTATACTTTGTGAACCTTTTAAACAACGCAAAGAATGTAAATAACAAACCTTAGCTATTCTTTGTGAACCTTTTAAACAACGCAAAGAATGCAAATAACAAACCTTAGCTATTCTTTGTGAACCTTTTAAACAACGCAAAGAATGTAAATAACAAACCTTAGCTATACTTTGTGAACCTTTTAAACAACGCAAAGAATGTAAATAACAAACCTTAGCTATTCTTTGTGAACCTTTTAAACAACGCAAAGAATGTAAATAACAAACCTTAGCTATTCTTTGTGAACCTTTTAAACAACGCAAAGAATGTAAATAACAAACCTTAGCTATACTTTGTGAACCTTTTAAACAACGCAAAGAATATAAATAACAAACCTTAGCTATACTTTATGAACCTTTTAAACAACGCAAAGAATGTAAATAACAAACCTTAGCTATACTTTTGTGAACCTTTTAAACAACGCAAAGAATATAAATAACAAACCTTAGCTATACTTTGTGAACCTTTTAAACAACACAAAGAATGTAAATAACAAACCTTAGCTATTCTTTGTGAACCTTTTAAACAACTCAAAGAATGTAAATAACAAACCTTAGCTATTCTTTGTGAACCTTTTAAACAATGCAAAGAATGTAAATTACAAACCTTAGCTATACTTTGTGAACCTTTTAAACAACACAAAGAATGTAAATAACAAACCTTAGCTATTCTTTGTGAACCTTTTAAACAACTCAAAGAATGTAAATAACAAACCTTAGCTATTCTTTGTGAACCTTTTAAACAACGCAAAGAATGTAAATAACAAACCTTAGCTATTCTTTGTGAACCTTTTAAACAACGCAAAGAATGTAAATAACAAACCTTAGCTATACTTTGTGAACCTTTTAAACAACACAAAGAATGTAAATAACAAACCTTAGCTATACTTTGTGAACCTTTTAAACAACGCTAAGAATGTAAATAACAAACCTTAGCTATACTTTGTGAACCTTTTAAACAATGCAAAGAATGTAAATTACAAACCTTAGCTATACTTTGTGAACCTTTTAAACAACACAAAGAATGTAAATAACAAACCTTAGCTATTCTTTGTGAACCTTTTAAACAACTCAAAGAATGTAAATAACAAACCTAAGCTATTCTTTGTGAACCTTTTAAACAACACAAAGAATGTAAATAACAAACCTTAGCTATACTATGTGAACCTTTTAAACAACGCTAAGAATGTAAATAACAAACCTTAGCTATACTTTGTGAACCTTTTAAACAACGCAAAGAATGTAAATAACAAACCTTAGCTATTCTTTGTGAACCTTTTAAACAACTCAAAGAATGTAAATAACAAACCTTAGCTATTCTTTGTGAACCTTTTAAACAACGCAAAGAATGTAAATAACAAACCTGAGCTATTCTTTGTGAACCTTTTAAACAACGCAAAGAATGTAAATAACAAACCTTAGCTATACTTTGTGAACCTTTTAAACAACGCAAAGAATGTAAATAACAAACCTTAGCTATACTTTGTGAACCTTTTAAACAACGCAAAGAATGTAAATAACAAACCTTAGCTATACTTTGTGAACCTTTTAAACAACACAAAGAATGTAAATAACAAACCTTAGCTATACTTTGTGAACCTTTCTTGGTAAATGTATTGTCATTGAGATTGAGTATTTTGATCTGTTTATTTACTGACAATGCTTCAGCTAAGGCTGTGATTCCAGGATGATGTATACCATTCTGTGGCATAGATATCTCTTCTAATGTACCAATAGCCTGTCAAAAAATACAAAAATTGGTTATTTTTCCCTGCAAATGTATTCATTAGATATAGTAAAGTTAAATTTTGATTTTTGTTTTCAACTTTAATAAGATATAATAGAATCTATTAATTTAACAATATCCTGTATTGAAAGAAAAAATAAACCCATAATTGAGCATGCATCAACTTTGTGTACACAGATGGTTCCGTTAAGGAAAATTATATGTACAGCACCATCTTGTATACTGTATCAGTTTAGTTCTTTCCTTCAATCTACCAATTTAAAGACAGAATGGCAAATTATGTGTCACATAATTATTTAAATAAGGAAAATTAAAAGATTGAATACATATATTGAAATTTTTTTACTAATACCAAATACCTGTTGTTTGTTCATTTCAATTTATCAACTCAAGGGACAAGGGGAGATAATTTTCATAGTAATTTTTTTTATAAAGAAATGTCAATAATCACTAGCGTTGTTGGTTCACTGTAAACCCGGTGAATGTCAACTGCATTTGATATAAATATTCTCAATCAAGAAATATTTTCAAATGAATACCTTGTTATCTTTGTAAACTCTTGTTATCCTAGTTATTCTACCATACAATATGGCACACTTTGATAATAACCCACAAAACAATTTCTTTCAATGTATTTACCTTAAATGCCTGAGCCAGTGCAATAGCTCCTTCATTTTCTTGTCTATTTCTCCCACAGACAAATACTTTTAGAGCCAGTGGTTTTCCTGCCTGACAACTGGTCTTGTGGCAATCTAATAATGACTGGGACAACATCTGAAAGGTGGAAATATAAAGTATAATAGATACTGTGGATTCATTAAATATTCGTTGGATACCAATTTTCATGGCTTTCGTGGGTACAGGAGAACAACGAATTTAGATGTTCAACAAATTACAAATTTTCTAAAGGAATGAATACAGACTGTGCCAAAACCACAAATTTAAATATCCACGAATACACAAGTTTTCTTCAATCCACAAAAATTGGTATCCACGAAAATAAATGAATCCACAGTATCTAATGGTACATTCCTTTGTCAACCTCCATATAAGCGCTTGCACATGAAGAGATTGATAGAGGTACATTCCCTTATTTTTTATAAAGTTAAATTTGCTGGTTAGATAAATCATTTTGATAAAAGTATAATATTTGGTGTCAGAATAATGTTTCCCTAACTAGGTTTGTGTTCTCTCAAGTTGCTTAAAAAATGAAATGAACTTAACTTGTTTTTCGTTTTTTAATATATAGATTAGACCGTTGATTTTTCTGTTTGAATGGTGTTACATTAGTAATTTTTGTGGCCCTTTATAGCCTGCTGTTTGTTGTGAGCAAAAGGTCTGTGTTGAAGGCCGTACCTATAATGGTTTACTTTTATACATTGTTACTTGGATGGAGAGTTGTCTCATTGGCACTCATACCACATCTTCCTATATCTATTAACCATGTTAACAACTGACCTTTCCCCCACCAATACCCAGACCATTGTTGTTGAGCCTGAGCTCCTGTAATGTGTAACAGCTACTACTCTTTAGAAGTTCTACTAATCCTTCAACACCCAATGGTCCAAAGGCATTGTCACTCAAATCAAGTTCTACAAGGCCAGCTCCAGATGACATGATGGCTCCGCCTAAATGTTTCTGAAATAATCAAACCTTTTAATTATGTCAAATAAACTTCTAACAAAATTCAGTTCAATTTTAAATGAATATTTACTATAATGTTCATCTTAATTGTATTAAATGTCATTTTTTTTTTAGAAATTTCATTATTTTCATATCAAAGTTCAGCAATATTCTTTTTTAGAGGAAATAAAACTTTTCCAATTTTTTTGGTTAAAGGGAAATTCCGCGATTTTTTACTTATCATCTAATTATGTTCATCTTAACATAAAAAACACATTTGCAAAGTTTTAAATTTATATTCCTTCTAATAACTGAGAAAATCAAGTATTTGTAACTTTTTTGGTTGAATTCTCCAGTGGGTCGTGACGTTTTAGCCCCATTTGTTGAACTCTGGGAAAAAATAAAATCTGTTTAACTCTTATAGCTTATCGACAATATAGGTAATTAAAAGCGCACAGCTGACGAATGGTCGTAGTTATTAACCACAATATAAGAATGAACGAAAATGAATATGCATATACCGTTTTGTATTGATTGAATTAAACTCCTATAGAATTATCTCTTGTAAATGTTTTTGAATAAATTTCATTAATTATTGTTGAGATTTTTTTCATAAAATATTTATTAAACATTTTTACTGATATTGATCTGAAAATATTTCAGTTCTATTTACCGTTATTGGTTTGATAATCATTTTAATGCAACTAATGTGTGGGCAGAGTGTGTATATTATTTTGTAAAGGTCACTGTATATTTCTCGGCTTGAGGTCAATTTGTTTACCTTGTAGCTATTTAGCCGCAGGTGTGAGTTCAAGCGTAATGTTGTTATTTGGAAAAGATAAACAGAAAGGATTAGAAAGAGTATGCTGTATTTAATTAAAATACACTAAGATTTAATACACGATGAGAATAAAGATACAATAATTTTAAAAATTGTGTAAATTAATTGAAAATAAAATTCAGATTCGTAATTCCGAAAGTGTATAAAAATAAAAGGAAACAATTTTTGATTACTTTCTTAGCGGCAATTGGCGTAAAGATTCAAATATGAAGTAAAAAATATTAGTTTTAATCTTTAATAAAAACTAAATGCAATATTGCCCAATTTGATATACCATTGCACATCTGTTTGATATCATTGACTTTACCGGAATTTCTTAACTTGTATTCAAATCTGGCTGTGTTTAAATGCTTATAAAACTATCGCAATTTTAAAGTTTTTAATTGAAAAAAAATACAACATACAACATGCATGATTTTTTTTAGTTTCTTTTTAACATTTCATTTTCACATAATTAAATTCATTGGACAATCATTTACACGAATTTTTTGTGAAAAGAATACCAATTATCTAAGCTAAGGCATTATTATTTTTGAGGATTTTTGTACATCTTTTTTTAAAATTCTATGATAATATTTGTCCAATGTTGAACATGACGTCATTAATCCAAATGAGTAATACAGTAGTTGTAATAAAACTTATATTTTAGTCATGCATAACTGATATTGACGAATTTAGAATAGTTCGTCCATACATCGTTGTTCTTGAAACAATCATTATTAGTATACATGTAAGTTTCCTGACGTATAAGCGCCATTGAGGATGAGCTCCAGAGAAAGCAGACTAGTAGCGTTTCGTTCGTTTGTTTGTTGGGAAAGGAGAGGAAATGCAACCACTTGTACAGATAAACGACAGAATTACCATACAAGCATTTATAGTCAACTCAGAGCTCCAGATAAGAATTCACAAATTGGGTTTTTAACCCACCATTTTCAAATATAATTGGGTGAAATAGTTTTTTAATTGCATGATCAATTCCAATTCACCCCTCATGTTAATATCAAATTGGGTTTTTCACCACCAAGCTCCTTAATGTATTGGGTTTCTTATCAACACAATATTGAATATTTAGGCAATAGCAACCCCAGATTTTTTCCATCTTAAATATGTTTCTTTCTTTGTTTAGCTGTTTTATTTGGTTTAGGGGTAGGGTTATTTGATAGCTGTTTTATTTGGTTTATTCACTGAGGAGCAATTGTAGGTTTAATTTGTGTTCCGTTTCAAACCTTCTGCCAATTTTTTATTTTCTCATATAAACTGTAAAAAAACGGATATGTGTATTCACAGGCACTCGTCTTATACCTTTATATAATAAATTCTGCATGTGTGACTGTGTGTATTCATCAATTAACAGTAAAATGAAAAAAAAATAGTATATAAACTCTAATTATACTTGAACGGTTTTGTTTTATTCCAATTTTCATAAATCTGGGTTTAGTTGTCTTTTATTAGAACTTTTGGTTTCTGATGCTTTATCATGTCATATTAAATTGATTTGGCCTTTCACTTTTTCCATCTGATTTCGTTTTTGAGGAAACCCTGCCTGTTTTTATTAGCAATGTTCTCGTTAAGGTACGCACACACGCCTGTGTGTTCGATGGACACTTCCTAAAAACACTGGCTGAGTCTTGTTATCATCATAACTTTCCCTCAGCTTTTCAAAAGAAGCAGAAAACATGCTTCTATTCAATATTTTTACCGGACATTCACTTTCGTTTTAATTCAATGTATGTTATGATAAATCCCGAGCAATGCGAAAAAAATATGACTACATGACACACGCTAATTGGATAAACGCCTAGAAGATCGAAATGTTTTAAAAAAAAACGTGTGTACCCTTTGAGCAACGGAAAACTCTAACAGGGACCCATTTCAGCTACTTGATGCAGGGATCTATTTTTAGAACGAAAGGAAATTTCCAATTATAAATATTATAAAAATAGTTTACGCGATGACTGTAAACAGATAAGGGTAAATAACGCAAATGGTAGCCAATAAAAGGGTTGAGAACTCATGGTTTTGGCATATTATTGGGTTTTCCTTTGAATTAATTGGGTTATTAAACCCTGCAATGGGCAATTGCATTGGGTTTTTTATTATTTGTATTGCGTGATCACGCAAATACGCAGCTTATCTGGAGCTCTGGTCAACACAATTCAGAAAGAGTTCCCATCGTTGGACGGGGAATATGAAGGCTTCCAAGAATGAACAAGTGACATGTCTAACTCTGAACAGTTAGAAAACGGACTATCGACATCGACCGTTTGTTCTTGATATTTGAAACTGCATGCATACATACGTATACGTTTATGATAGTGATGAGTTCTTGCGTATGACAAAAAATAAATTCCTTCATGGTTATATCTTGCCATACGTGTATATTGGTTTGTATTCAGGTGATTACTCAAAATCATTATTTGAAAATCCTGTTTGTGAGATGCAGATTCATTTCAATACAGAAATTTTGTCTATATATTAAGTTTCACAAGTGTGTAACACGGAGAAGCTCTGAAGGTAAATTACTCCCATTTTGTATGGGTGTGAACCATCGATGTTTACAGCAATAACTATGGGCATCATGTGGCAAATATTACATGCATATCGGACCATGAGTTGTCAATCTGTATGAAAAGATTTCCAATACAACCATATTATTGAGAAGGAATGTTTACATGCTATACTCTCGTACTAGTATTACAGGGTTCTTGTTGCGTTCACCTTAGACACACATCTTTTTAACGATGTTTTTAAAAAAAGACAGAACCAATTTAATGTCATATTTCCCTATTTTTTTAAATATAAACTAGAACACACCCGCGAAATCGCGGGCATTCAGAGCGTAGTTTAAAGTATGTAAAGTGTTGTTTGAAGAATTTTGTGAAATATTGAATGACTGGAGAATTTCAGCAAAAGTATCATAAATCATAGGTTATTGGGGACAGGAAAATGTTTTTTTTAATCCCTCCTCCTTTATTTCCAAAATTCCCAATTTGTGGTTTTCTATCAATTTCAATATGAATATACATTTAGTATGTTATGAACATTTAAGTAAGGAGCCTGTAATTCAGTGGTTGTCGTTTGTTTATGTGTTACATATTTATTTTTCGTTCATTTTTTGTACATAATTTATAAGGCCGCTAGTTTTCTCGTTTGAATTGTTTTACATTGTCATTTCGGTGCCTTTTAAAGCTGAGTATGCGGTATGGTATTTGCTCGTTGTTGAAGGCCGCTAGTTTTCTCGTTTGAATTGTTTTACATTGTCATTTCGGTGCCTTTTAAAGCTGAGTATGCGGTTTGGTATTTGCTCGTTGTTGAAGGCCGTACGATGACCTATAGTTGTTAATTTCTGTGTCATTTTGTTCTCTTGTGGAGAGTTGTCAACATGGTAATCATACCAGATCTTCTTTTTTTTGTAATCAATGAATTTTGTAAAAGATTTAATGACTGGAGAATTTCAGAAAAGGTATCAAAAGTGCACATGAATAATTTTAGCGCTTATCTGTATCTATCATATAAATAAAGTGTATTTACTTTCAATTTTAAGTTTTCTAATCGATCCATGGTGGTCATTGATATAGTATACAGACCCTCTCTATTTAATAAACTCTGTGACCACCGTGGATAGTAAACTTGAAAATGATAGCAGATAGAATTCTGAAAATACACTTTATTCGTAGTATATGTATGTTCAAAAGTATACAGAAAAACGCAAACCGGAAGTATAATCTGACTTAAAATTTTGTCCAATGACGGGACAATATCCGGATGCCCTTTTTCTCGTTTTTCTCCCAAAATAACTCAATCTGAATAATCATATGAATGGATGACAAATGCGACTATGCACTGTACCTATAGGACACAGAGGCGTGTTGATTAATTTATTGTGGAAAGAAGAGAAGCGACACCCAAAATGAGGTCTTCTCGTTTAATAGTATAGATAAGTCTTTTATCTGACAAGAATACCCCTATTTAGCGGACAAGTAATATATTCTTTTTTCTGTTATTGAATACCAAGAAAGAAAATATATCCCGAAATTAATTTGAAACTTTGATACTCAATAGTTTCCCAGCAAAATATTCACATCCCTTGGGGATAATAAGTGTTCGTCCAGTGGCATATATAACAATTGTGATGACGAATTCCTTCCTTTGTTCGAGAACAATCTTATTGAAATATAAATCTGTGATTTTACTATGTCCACAACTTCAATGAACCAAAGCAAAAGTTCTACATCGACCTGTATTTAAATCAAATTGGTTCTCTTCTTCTTCTTCTTTTTCTTCTTCTTCTGGTATACATTATAGTCTATCGACATTCGATGATAACATACTGTTGGCATACATGGACTAGTCTATTTACAAAACTTTTACCCCAATTTATTCAAAATATATGTTTTTTTCTTATGTTCAATGTACACATGTATATATTTTAAATTGCGCTATAGTTCTGTAACTTTCTACGTGTTATATTAAGGTATATGTGTGTTGGTGGTGTATACCACAGGGTAATATCACGCGTCTAGTGTATGGGACTGTCCCTTGTGGATGTCTTATGCCGCTGGCTAGCAATTTATTGTGAAAAGAAAGCCGAGTGTGTAAGCCTTTCCTGCCAGTACATAGCCTCTGTATTATCAAGACTCCAGCAGAATCCTCCTCGCGGTAACACATGGATACTGATTACTTAGTTAGTCAGGCTAATCTGTTGGAGATCTCAGAGTAGCAAGGACCCTAGAGATGCAGTGTGTAGGCCCATCGGTGTGTGGATACGCCCTAGCACTCATCAACCTTGCCCCAGTTATGGGAAAATAAACGGTCAGATAGAGGTCGAAGTCAGGGATGACTATCTATCTAGGAGAGACAACTCTGAATTGAAACATGGGTAGATCATGAATCATAGTCGGGGACAACAACTGATCTAAAGGAAGAGAACCTTGAAAGAAAATCTCCTGGTCCTCCAGGTTGGGGGTTGAGCACAAGACCAACTATCTCGTCTCGCAAAAAAACAAACAGTTATGGAAACAAGGACAAGAAACTTAGCTCGTCTCGGACACTCGGAATACCAGCATTCACATGCAAGTATGAATGGTGCCAGTGAAAGCCAAGAGGAAGCTAGCAGCAGGAATGGTATTCTGAACACAAGAACAAAACTGAAGGTAGGATGTTGGAATGTTCGTACAATGTATGAAACAGGAAAACAAGCACAAATTTTAAATGAAACCAGTTGCTCCGCAGGGCGCAGCTTTATACGACCGCAGAGGTTGAACCCTGAACGGTTGGGGCAAGTATGGACACAACATTCAAGCTGGATTCAGCTCTAAATTTGGATTGTGATTAAATAGTTGACACAGCATAGGTTTCTGACACAGAATGAATGTGGTCTAATGAACTTAAAAAATTTTTTTTGCCTTTGAGCAATTCACTATGCTGTTGAATATTAATCCTCTCAAAAAAATGTTTGAAGAAATTTTCTTTTTATTTATGAAATCTGAAATGAAAAAAATTGACCCCCCAATTTTTTTTTCCCATCCCCCTTTCCCTTATTTAAATACTGATCTCAATTCAAATTTCTAATGAAGTTTGCAACAATAACTACTCATTTAAATACATCATAAAATATTAAAATGTAAAAAAAGTGCTTGTTATTACTGAATGGTAAAGATTGTTTTAATCTATCAGTTGGTAGTAAAAGTGAATATACATTGTATATTGTATAAAACAATGATTTAAGTTGATTCAATTACTATTCTGGACAAAGAAAGATAACTCCAATTGAAATCCAATTGAAATTTCTTGCTATTGCACAATATTGTGCAATTAGATATTTCTTGCTATTGTGCAATACTGTGCAATTGAAAATATTTGCTATTGCACAATACTGTGCAATTGAAGATTTCTTGCTATTGCACAATACTGTGCAATTGAAGATTTCTTGCTATTGCTGAATACTGTGCAATTGAAAATTTCTTGCTATTGCACAATACTTAATATAATAATTTTGGATCCTGATTTGGACCAACTTGAAAACTGGGCCCATAATCAAAAATCTAAGTACATGTTTAGATTCAGCATATCAAAGAGGCCCAAGAATTCAATTTTTGTTAAAATCAAACTTAGTTTAATTTTGGACCCTTTGGACTTTAATGTAGACCAATTTTAAAACGGGACCAAAAATTAAGAATCTACATACACAGTTAGATTTGGCATATCAAAGAACCCCAATTATTAAATTTTTGATGAAATCAAACAAAGTTTAATTTTGGACCCCGATTTGGACCAACTTGAAAACTGGGCCAATAATAAAAAATCTAAGTACATTTTTAGATTCAGCATACTAAAGAACCCCAAGGATTCAATTTTTGTTAAAATCAAACTAAGTTTAATTTTGGACCCTTTGGACCTTAATGTAGACCAATTTGAAAACGGGACCAAAAATTAAGAATCTACATACACAGTTAGATTCGGCATATCAAAGAACCCCAATTATTCAATTTTTGATGAAATCAAACAAAGTTTCATTTTGGACCCTTTGGGCCCTTTATTCCTAAACTGTTGGGACCAAAACTCCCAAAATCAATACCAACCTTTCTTTTATGGTCATAAACCTTGTGTTTAAATTTCATAGATTTCTGTTTACTTATACTAAAGTTATGGTGCGAAAACCAAGAAAAATGCTTATTTGGGTCCCTTTTTGGCCCCTAATTCCTAAACTGTTGGGACCTAAACTCCCAAAATCAATACCAACCTTCCTTTTGTGGTCATAAACATTGTGTTTAAATTTCATTGATTTCTATTTACTTAAACTAAAGTTATTGTGCGAAAACCAAGAATAATGCTTATTTGGGCCCTTTTTTGGCCCCTAATTCCTAAACTGTTGGAACCGAAACTCCCAAAATCAATCCCAACCTTTCTTTTGTGGTCATAAACCTTGTGTCAAAATTTCATAGATTTCTATTAACTTAAACTAAAGTTATAGTGCGAAAACCAAGAAAATGCTTATTTGGGCCCTTTTTGGCCCCTAATTCCTAAAATGTTGGGACCAAAACTCCCAAAATCAATCCCAACCTTCCTTTTGTGGTCATACACCTTGTGTTAAAATTTCATAGATTTCTATTCACTTTTACTAAAGTTAGAGTGCGAAAACTAAAAGTATTCGGACGACGACGACGCCAACGTGATAGCAATATACGACGAAAATTTTTTCAAATTTTGCGGTCGTATAATGAAAAATTATAAGCTCCACTTACTAGGCATTAGTGAATGTAGATGGACAAGTTGTGGAAAGTCTATAGCAAGATCAGGAGAAACAATCATAAATTCTGGACGGAGAGACAACAAGCATCAACAAGGTGTTGCTATAATTATGAACAAACAAACAGCAAAATCACTTATTGAGTACAATCCTGTAAATGAAAGAATTATAAGAGCCCGTTTCCATGCAAAGAAAGGCAAAGTAACTTTTATTCAGTGCTATGCACCAACAAATGAAGCGGAAGAGGAAGTAAAAACTGAATTCTATAACACCTTGCAAGCTGAGATCAGAAAAGTACCAACACATGATTTGACAGTTGTAATGGGTGATTTAAATGCAAAGGTTGGCAACGATAATACAGGAAATGAAAGAGTAATGGGTAAATATGGATGTGGGCAAATGAATGAAAACTTCTGGTTGACTTTTGTGGAATTAACAACTTAGTAATTGGTGGAACCATCAGGCCTCTACATTAACATTTTTTCTAACTTGTCCCTTCGGACAAGTGGCAAGAAAATCAGCTTGTCCGAACTCTTAACTCACTTGTCCGAATTCATAATTGAAAATCTAACATATTGATGATTTATGCAATAATAACACTTGGGCTTTGACATACCTAATAAAAGGAGTATTTTGTAATGTTATATGAATACCGCATCAAAATACATTTCATTAATTCAGAATGAAAGTTTTTTTGCAAGACTGTGTTCTCTGACTCAATGTCACTATCATTTGTCAATCATTAAATCATCATTTCTTCCCAAACCACTACGTTCCCCTATGGACCTATTCATTCTTTAGTAGTGGTATGGGTTAAACCAAGGATGTAAATACACCTGGTCACCTTGAACATGTATATGAGTAAACCTTTTTAATTTATTGATGATGTCAAAACAAGCTTTTACAATTTATTTTGATTTGTATATACGTTGATATATGACCATGAAGTACATACACATTTCACTAAAAAATCTGCCTTTTTAGATTTTTTTTTTTTTTTTCATCTTAAATTTTTATATCACATGTCATAGATCTTATCAAATAAAACCTCTTTTAATGTATTGTTATGCATAAAAGCAAAATCAAATGAAACATACTTTAATTCAATATTTTAAAGTTTAGGTAAAACTCCATATGGAGGTGCTCCTAATTCAAGGAAGCTTATACTAAGAAGATACATTAACATTGGTTTCTTTCCCCTTACTTATATCCCCCTGGTCAATGGCTGCCAGCATGTTCAATACTCCAAATCAGAGACATATTATACAAGTTTTATATGTCTCTGGTTCAATCAATGAATAATTATTTCATTAAGTATGATCAATAAAACAATCATTCATATTTTTGGGAATGTATAAGTCTTGAATTTGATCTATTTTTATCTGACCTTGATTTTTCACTTGTCCCATCGGACAAGTAGTATGGTGAATCTACTTGCCCGACACCTGTGTGCACTTGTCCCGGACAATCGGACAAGCGTTAATGTCGAGCCCTGACCATCTTCCCACACAAAGACATTCACAAGCTAACTTGGAACTCGCCAAATGGAAGAGACAAAAATCAAATAGACCACATTATGATCAACGGAAAATGGAAAAGATCCTTACAAGATGTCAGAGTAAAGAGAGGAGCTGACATTGCAAGTGATCACTTTCTAATAACAGCCAATATAAAGTTGAAACTTAAAAAGATGTCTTCACCAACAACCATTAAACGAAAATTTGATATAAATAAATTGCAAGACACCAAAGTAAAACAAGAATTTAACCTGCAGATAAAGAACAGATTTCATGTCCTAGAAGACACAATAGAAGAAACATCAGAACCAGCATCGATAAACAACAAATGGCTAAAAGTAGAAGAAATATACAAAGAAACCTGTGAAAAAGTTCTTGGCTATAAAAGACAAATACATAAAGAATGGATTACACAAGGAACATGGAAATTGATTGATGAAAGAAAAGAAATAAACAACAAACTCTGTCAGACTTATTCAGAAAGAATAAAAGATAAGCTGAGGAAGGAATACTCAGAATGCAATAAGAAAGTGAAGAAAGCAACACGAAGTGACAAAAGAAAGTATACAGAAGACCTTGCAAAAGAAGCAGAAAATGCTGCATCCAACCAGAGAATGGGACAGGTTTACAAAGTTGTAAAACAGCTATGCAACAAGAAAACTAATAAGAGCATGCCAATTAAAGACAAACAAAACAACACATTATCATCCGAAAAAGAACAAAAGGAAAAATGGAAAGAACATTTTCAAGAAGTTCTCAATAGAAAAGAACCAGAAAATACAGTTGGCATCGATATCACAGAAACACCATTAGAATTAGATATAGATCTTTATGCGCCACCCAAACTAGAAATCCAGAGAGCACTAAAAAGTTTAAGGAATAGAAAGGCACCAGGCATTGACCAAATAAATGCTGAACTCTTTAAAGCTGATGTTAAGCAAACATCAGATATCCTTTACCCAGTTTTTAAAGAAATTTGGGAGAACAACATCATACCAGACAACTGGTCCGAAGGTGACATCATAAGGATACCAAAGAAAGGTGATCTTACTAATTGCAATAACTGGAGAGGTATCACTCTTCTCTCTATTCCTAGCAAAGTATTTTGCAAAATCCTAATTTCAAGAATTAAAACAGCTATAGACAGAACACTGCGACAAGAACAGGCAGGTTTTAGACAAGGACGAAGCTGTATAGACCACATATTTGTCCTCAGAAACATCCTCGAACAATGTGCAGAATGGCAAAGAAAATTAATCATCAACTTTGTAGATTTTGAAAAGGCTTTTAACAGCTTACACAGACAGGGATTATGGACCATCTTAAAAAGGTATGGAATTCCTGAAAAAATAATACAACTCATCAAAGCCTTCTACGACAACTTTAAATGCACTGTAGACTCTGACCAAGACACTAGTTTTTTGGTAAAATCTGGAGTGAGGCAAGGATGTGTGATGTCATCTCTCTTGTTTATCATTGCAGTCGACTGGGTGATGAAATCAACAATGTCAAATACCAACAACGGAATAAGGTGGACACTCACTTCAAACCTAGAGGATATAGACTATGCAGATGATCTAGCATTAGTATCCCATACTGAAAATCATATGAAAGAAAAAACGGAGAGATTAGAACAGAATGCCAGAATGATTGGTTTGAAAATCAACTCTAAGAAAACACAAATAATGACAGTAAACATGCTTAATACACCAGACATCAAAGTAAATGGAGAACAACTGGAATTGGTACAGTCCTTCACTTACCTAGGTAGTGTTGTAACATCAGAAGGTGGAGCTGAACAGGACATCAAAACTAGAATTGGCAAGGCAAGATCAGCCTTTCACAGACTAAGAAACATCTGGAAAACACCATGAATCAGAAAAAAGACCAAACTGAAAATCAATAACAGCTGTGTAACATCAGTTTTACTTTATGGAGCGGAATGCTGGAGAATGACCGAAAAAGACATTAACAGGTTATCTAGCTTTCATAACACCTGCCTACGTAGAATCATGAAGATATACTGGCCAAACAAGATAACAAATGAAGATCTTCATAAAAAAACAAAAAGCCAAGATATTGAAACCACTCTGCTACAGAAAAGATGGAGATGGCTTGGTCATGTCCTAAGAAAACCACAAGGAGATATGACCAAAGTTGCATTAAGATGGACACCAGAGGGAAAAAGGAAGAGAGGACGACCAAAAACAACATGGCGTAGAACAATAGAAACAGAGATGAAAGAGAGAGGTTACACCTGGGGAACTATTGAGAAAAAAGCAGAAAACAGAGAGGAGTGGCGGCAACTTGTCCTTGCCCTATGTGCCAAAAGGCATAACAAGGACTAAGTAAGTAAGTAAGTATAGTTCCGTAACTTTCTACATGTTATATTAAGGTATATAGTGGTTTTTTTCTGAGACAAGTGCCTGTGCTTTCTACCCAGTCGTATAAACGAATCGTCGACAAGTGCGTACATTTTTATTAAATCAATATTTCTGGTATGTTCCAATCTGTCCTTCACTATTGACAATGAGTATATATATTACATTTTCCCAAATTCACCCTTGGAAAAAATATTCAAATAGATTTTAATTTCATCAAATCTTATTTTTAGGGTATTATTTATGTTTTTATGAATAATATTCTTTACACCAGAAATATTATTTAACAAAAGTGCACACGCTGAAATGTCTCGCCTTCTATACTAATCATTGATATTATGTTGATAGTCCTAAGTATAAAGCTAAGCTTTATTACAACTGTCACATAAACTTAACATTAACCAAGATAACTCAACAAAGACCAATGAACCTTGAAAATGAGGTCAAGGTCAGATGAACCATGCCAAGCAGACATGTACAGCTAACAATGCTTCTATACAACATATATAGTTGACCCATTACTTATAGTTTAAGAAAAATAGACCAAAACACAAAAACTGAACACTGTGCAATGAACTGTGAAAATGAGGTCACGGTCAAATAAAACCTTCGCGACTGACATAAAGATCATAAAATATTTCCATACACCAAATATAGTTGACCTATGGCATATAGTATTAGGTAAAAAGACCAAAACTCACAAACTTAACTTTGACCACTGAACCATGAAAATGAGGTCAAGGTCACATGACATCTGCCCGCTAGACATGTACACCTTACAATCATTCCATACAACAAATATAGTAGACCTATTGCATATAGTATGAGAAAAACACACCAAAACACAAAAATTTAACTATAACCACTGAACCATGAAAATGAGGTCAAGGTCAGATGACACCTACCAGTTGGACATGTACACCTTACAGTCCTTCCATACACTGAATATACTAGCCCTATTGCTTATAGTATCTGAGATATGGACTTGACCACCAAAACTTAACCTTGTTCACTGATCCATGAAATGAGGTCGAGGTCAAGTGAAAACTGTCTGACAGACATGAGGACCTTGCAAGGTACGCACATATCAAATATAGTTATCCTATTACTTATAATAAGAGAGAATTCAACATTACAAAAAATTTGAACTTTTTTTTCAAGTAGTCACTGAACCATGAAAATGAGGTCAAGGTTATTGGACATGTGACTGACGGAAACTTTGTAACATGAAGCATCTATATACAAAGTATGAAGCATCCAGGTCTTCCACCTTCTAAAATATAAAGCTTTTAAGAAGTGAGCTAACACCGCCGCCGCCGCCGCCGCCGCCGCCGCCGTAGCCGCCGCCGCCGGATCACTATCCCTATGTCGAGCTTTCTGCAACAAAAGTTGCAGGCTCGACAAAAACAAGCGTATGAGTTTAGTAATGACAAGTAAGACAGAGTTGTATATTATACATCTGATAGTTCAAAATGGAAAGTTATAAGTTATCGTCCGTGGACACTGATCAATACCTGCAGAAGTGAAACGATGCATGAACTTGCAAGCCCGACAGGAAATCGGTTGAATACCTGGACGTGTCACCTCACACCCCTCACAATACCTTTGGAAGTAATACCTTTAGCCATGCTGGTGATCAGATGAGGGAAGATCAGAATTTATTTGAAAAAAGTTTATTACTTTAAAGAATTATGAACAAATTAGATTTTCGAAAACAATTTTCACGGAACACTTATTTATGATTTCAACTTTGACTTTTTACCTAATTCCAATATCAACAGTTTAAAAACAACAGACCATGGTAATTTAAAAAAAATAAGAATATTTTCCGTATCAAGTTAGTTAGTCGGATAAAACAACCGTACGATTGACAAGATATCGACACGCAATTACGACTACATCGGTTACTGTAGTTTTGTTCCTTTGTGGTTTATAGACATATCGTTGTTATTAATCGGGAAAGAAGACAAAATGGCCGAACGCAGATAATTGATACTGTAAATTTAAAATCGATGGTGATCGCTTATCTAGCGGAATAAAACTTTAATATCTATGAATTTGAGCATTTTTATACAGAATGAACATAATATCAATTTTTGATTTTTTTGCGAAGTTTCCCTTTAATTCATTGTTTTCCATCAGACATTGATTTTTTGTGGATTTTGTAGGTATAGGGTTAACAATCAAATTAAATGTTTAAAGTACAAATTTTACAAAGGCTTGAATGCATACTTTGGCAAAACCAGGAAGTAAATATCTATGAAAATAAATGAATCCACAGTAGACAATGATATCACTACAGGGAGATAACTCTGTAAAATCAGCTAAACGTTTTAATTTCAATATGTTGTTTAGGGAATATTACGCTTCTAAATGATCAAAATTTGTATTTGTCAAACTGCTATATAACCAGTGTAATTGTTCTGAAAAAGCGGTTGGTTCAAATTATTTGAAATTTTTATATATTTTTTGTCAAAGGGACAAAGTATATACTTTGTCAAAATTTTATGAAATTAAAACGAGCCAAATTAATTTTAGTGAAAGTGTTGGGTACCACCTTAAACGTAGTTTTGATCATATTGATGCATCACATAGTCTCCTCAGAAAAATACTTCATTAATCATGTAATATCATCATAAGTGAAATACAATCTAGAGGTATAGGAGGGGGTTGAGATCTCACAAAATAAGTCTAAACACCTCCACATGTTTTTGTCTGCTTCAAGTCAGGAACCTTTAGTTGTTGTTAAGTCTTTTGTGTGTTTTTTTTTATTATTTTGGTTCATTTCTATGTTTAGGAGATTAGTGTTGTGTCCATCTTGATGAACAAGTATACATTTTTGTTAAGAGGTCAGCTGAAGCCAAACTTCAGTGTGTGGATTTTCTCTCTACTTGAAGATCCATTGATAGCCTTGTGCTGTTTTCAGCTCTTAAGTTGTTGTATCTCTATTCTATTTAACAATATTTTACTTCTGAAAAAGTGTAATGGTAAATGTTTAGATTCACTCACCAGTGCTTGCGGTATTTCTGTTTTTAACCTCCCAGTAAACATATCACTCCATAGTGCTCTCTAGAATAAGAAAATTTATTCATCAGTATGCAACTAAAAAAAAATAACATTATTGTAAGTTGTAACCTGTTTTACAGGGCTCACACTACTTCAGAATCATAGGGAGAAGTGACTTCTCTTTTTGAAACTGATATGGAGAAGTGGTGAGATTTGAAAGAGAAGTGCTTATTCGCGCGGTGCGCTACAATGTTTGGATTTTACTATAGTATAAAGGGTCATATGTAAATAATGTTCTTTTTACATTGTTCAATTTATATCTGAGTATACAATTAAAGTAACATTTCAAATTAAAAGTTGTTTAGTTTTACTAAGGTTCTTGTGAGAAACTATCAACTAAATATCTATAGCACTCTAAATTTATTTTTTTATTTTAAAAAAATGTAAAGAAACTATAATATACAATTTAATTTAAAACTACATGTATCTTGTGTATGAAATTCAGTGTTTCTCATCAAAAGATATACAAAGTTAAGCTGGGCCATAACATAATGATATTTGTATAATAGTCAGTTAAGCAACTTTAATCATGATTTTGAAACAATCCATATAAATTATAGGGAATTATACAATGTTATATACACCAATCAATTAGATGTAACCAAAAGCCTGTTAATGCGTGTGGAATGCGTAATTTTTCCTTTTGGGATCAATACTCTTGTCAGCTGGTCCATCCATGTGTCCATAGTAATTATTGTAAAAGTATGGATTTCGGTCATAGCTGGTCCGGTTCAGATCCGTAGTTTAGAAATCGGTCAATGGCGGACGAATGCAAGAAAATTTACAAAAATAAACGATGTTTGACAAGTTATTTGAAAAGGAACATGACGTTTTTAATGCAATAAATGGATTAAACATTTACTGGAGGCAACTTTTATCACGTTTAAATGAAGTAACAAACTTATTTTGCCGCCGAAATTTAGGTTGATGTACGTTTTCGAGTAACAAGCACCGGAACTTGCGAAAATGCATGAAGTGATAAAAAGTTGTACTTTTATCAAATAATCTGCTACACACTGCGAAGACAATGCTTCAACCTCTTTTCTAAAGATAATGAATCGTTTATGTCTGAATTTCTTTAATTATCAAAAAATTGATGTTTCATCAACTTGGTAAAAATTGAAAATGTCCGATGACGGAAGCGACTGAAAGCGAGTATCGTCAAGAACAGGGCGACTTGATTTCGCTTTTGGGGGTCGGGGAAAGCGAAGTGACGGTCGGGAAGGCGACTTCTTCGCCCAAGTCCCCTGGTAGCGTGAGCCCTGCTTGTACATTTGTAAATCATTTTTTAGCTTTGAAACATACATTGTGATATTTGTAAAGCATATTCAAGAAACTAAAAACCTGCTGGTACCAACAAATGTAATGATTTATTTTCTATTTGAAAACCCATGATGAAATCTTCATTTATATTGAACATGTTGAAGTCAACTTTAATTGTGGGGACCAACTTGATAGCAATAGACCCAACTTAACCCAGATACTTTTGATTTAAAAGCTGAAATTCTTTATATTTTTCTGAGTTCCAATGAAATGAATTTTGGATAATTTACTTAAAATTTGGATATTTTGACAAATAAATATTTTAAAAACTTTTACCTGGAATTCCCAATTCATAGCTATAGCTCATTGTATTATCACAATAACAGAAATTCTATCGGAAATCCTGGATGTTTTGCTAAATAGATATTCTGTGACTAACTGGACAAATGCTGGAATCCTGGATGTTTAGCTAATTAGATATTCTGTGACATACCTGAAATTCTGGGTGTTTAGTTAATTAGATATTCTGTGACTTACCTGGAATTCTGGATGTTTAGCTAATGCTTTAGACAATTCTTCTGCTGCCTCAACACCAAGGGTATTCCCTTCCATTCTCAAGGCTGTCATAGTTTTGCATTTTTCAATTTCACTAACTATGTCTTTAACTGGAAAATAAGAGTTAATTAATTATCATACTTTTGACAATTAAATCCTATCCATCACCATGTTTAATTCTAATTAACATGATTAAGGAGATATATTTTGTCATTTAAAATTACCAATAT
Organism: Mytilus galloprovincialis; assembly: GCA_037788925.1. NCBI lineage: Eukaryota > Metazoa > Mollusca > Bivalvia > Mytilida > Mytilidae > Mytilus > Mytilus galloprovincialis. The sequence continues at coordinate 82,533,956 of CM075336.1, read as the reverse complement.
ACAATGTATAAAGTGAGATTTATTTGATGTGGAGTGCTTTTATGGTTTACACAATTTGTTGGATGGAGAGTTGTCTCATTGGCACTCATACCAGACCATATCTATCAACGGTTTATGACTGCATAAGTGTTAAACGCAGATGGTGTGGAAATGCTATGCCCGACTCGCCCCACTCATACATTTGAACAACCAAGACAAAGTTCAAATCCAACAAAAACATAAAATTAATGTTCTTCAATCACTGTCCTCAAATTTAGTATATGTCATGTATGTACCTACTGGCTACAATTTTTATTCAAAAACTGCTGCAAAATTGTCCTCGTTTTGACAGAAAATCAATAATCAGGTGAGTGCATTTTATACCTGTAGGCAATATTATTAATAATTAATAAACTTTAATGAAAGCACTTTACGCCCATATGGGCCAATGGCTTAAAACATTAGGCCATAATAAATAATAGGTGTGTTTGCCCAAACGCTACCTACCCAGAAAAAAGCTGCCTACTCAAATTCTTTTATTGTCCTGATTTGAAGAAGTTTTTTTTTAATCAAATAGGCATGAAGACTAATAAACATCTGATACCTCAATCCTTTTTTTGAAAAAAAAAAAGAAAATGCCTACCTACCTACCCACTGTCTCAACCTTTGGGTAGGGATTGGGCAAACCAAAATATTTTTAAGTGTGGCCTTATACATAATACAGTTTTGATTGTACTATTTAATGAAATGATGTAATTTATAGGTGTCACATGTCACCTGAATGATTTAATAACAACTTTGAAATGTTCACGTTTAAAGCATAATTTTACGTCTCTTATGTTTTATTTTATAACGATGCTAAACAGAAAACTGTTGTAACATATCGCGAAAAGCTGTTCAAATGCAAGAAAAATCTCATACTTTATAAACTTTTTCCTTTAATTAAATAACTTTGATAGAAATGATTGATTTGAAGTGAGTACCAAACTTTCAATTTGTTTTGGCGGCACACTTATTTCAACTTGACCTGCTATTAGTCCCCGAGGGTATCACCAGCCCAGTAGCCAGTACTTCGGTACTGGCATGAAAATACGGATTTTTTTTGTGTTATTAAATTTGCTGTTACAAAATATTAGAAATTATTATAAATTAAGGAATGTATCTCCCTCATGCAAAGCTCTGATTCCTTTCTAGAATTTGACCATACTTTTTGGACCTTTTGGATTATAGCTCTTCATCCTTTATATAAGCTTTGGATTTCAAATATTTTGGCCACGAGCATCACTGAAGAGACATGTTTTGTCGAAATGCGCATCTGGTGCAACAAAATTGGTACCGTTGATTTTATTACTACCACTGGGTCGATGCCTCTGCTGGTGGACTATTAGTCCCCGAGGGTATCACCAGCCCAGTAGCCAGTACTTCGGTACTGGCATGAAAATACGGATTTTTTTTGTGTTATTAAATTTGCTGTTACAAAATATTAGAAATTATTATAAATTAAGGAATGTATCTCCCTCATGCAAAGCTCTGATTCCTTTCTAGAATTTGACCATACTTTTTGGACCTTTTGGATTATAGCTCTTCATCCTTTATATAAGCTTTGGATTTCAAATATTTTGGCCACGAGCATCACTGAAGAGACATGTTTTGTCGAAATGCGCATCTGGTGCAACAAAATTGGTACCGTTGATTTTATTAAATGTCTAGTCCGAGATTACTCCGACGTCCAACGGCTGTTTTGCCAGACAAGCTGGGGCCTTGGGACGTCAGAGCACGTCCCATATCTAAAAGTGGATATTTGCCCGTCCAAAATAGATGCGCTGCTTCGTCGCTTCTGGTGACCACTGACGGTCTTGGAATTATATAAATCGGGCATCAATTTGTTCATTTTTCATTTATCTTTTCATTTATGTAAGTTTCACATACCTGCTAACCTTTATTTTTCCATATTTTAACAGTTTTCACAGAGACCCATCGATTTCTGCATTTTGACTTTCACTTTCAAATGGACGTCAAGTTACGAGACAGTTCGTGGCCTCGAGACTCAAACATGCAAATATTTCATATTTTTTCATCTCCTTGGTAGGAGATCGGTATTAAGCATTTAGTTCCAATCGGAAGCTCTCGGACTTTTAGATAACTTGCATCGTAAATGACGAGGTGTAACATTATGGTCATTTGCATAAATCATCACTGTTTTCTCGTGGTCAGTGATAATCTTTGATATGGGACGAGCTCTGACGTCCCACGGCCCCAGCTTGTCTGGCAAAACAGCCGTTGGACGTCAGAGTAATCTCGGCCTATTAAATGTCTTGACATTTTCTTTTTAAGATGGTCAAATATGACCAAATATATACCTGGCAATCTGATTTTTGTATAAGAAAAATCTGTTTATGTTAGTTTAAGTAAGCAATAAAAAAAATGAAAGTGGGGAAAAATACATGTATGTATATTGAAATTTTGGCAAAAGAGGTGGTGAAAAATAAAATTGCCACTGGGGAAACCCTGGATAAGGTGTATAATGATAAGGCCCCAAGTCTGTAGCATTGCAGTTAGTGAGTGAGCATGATACTTTCCTTTAGCTTAGTATATTCATTCGGCTGCTACGTCAACACAATGTGCTTAATAACTTGTATTTGTTTTTGTTTTGTTTGTTTGTTCTGTTGTTATTTAAGATTACCATCAGCAGCGCTATTTAGCTTCAGTCCCTTATTTTTGAAACTTAGTTCATATGTTTCATTAACTTTGGTCTTTGCCAACTGTTCAGTAACTGATGTCAATTCTTTTGATGACATTTTAAGGGTAATATTTGTAAAATCAAGGCAGTTGGGCCTTCTCGCTTTCAAGTTTATGGCGCTGTTTGTTACTTCCGTTTCAATGGTCAAACCAAATACCATGAATATTTTTATATATCGCCCAATGCTTTATTCGTCCCAAAATAAAATATCGCCACATTAAAAAAAAAATGTTTTTAAGATTGGCTAGAACTACTTTTTCATACATCTAGTGTACTGTGCCATGAGTTCTTACGACCACTATTGTTTTTTTTTGCATAAGATTTCGAATATATAAAAAAAAAGCTAATGTGTTCACCGCCGGGTTGCGTTTCAGTATAAAAGGATTTGTATCATGACTAGATCTATACAAATCCTTGGTTTCAGTATATTTTGTATACATTTCTTTGGCCTTGTTTATTTCTTAAATACATTAAGTATGTGCAGGTACATATATGTTTCTGGTTTTTGGTTTGTTAGTTGTCAGTTAATTTGTAATTATTTTTTTTTACTTTTTATAATTATTTTGTATGATTTTTTTCAGTAATTTTGTAATAATTTTGTTAGATTGCATTGTCAGAGACAGAAAATACAATAATTCTAGGTTGTTTTTGTTTACAGGTCTTTTATAGTTTATTGTGTCTGTGACTCTTCCCTTTCAAATTTTGAATAGTTTAGAAGTTAAAAACATAACGGATGTTGAGATGTGAGAACATTGGTTCCATTTTACATGTTTAGTTATTATCATATACTTATTTTATAATATTTACATGTTTGTATATAATAAAAGTCAATGGAGTAATCGCCCTGGCACAAAGGAAACAAGATTTCTAGATTGTATTTGAACACTCAGACACAGAAACATGTGTAAGAGGATGGTAAAGGGTTATTTTCGTGCAACGTACGTGTTTCAAGTGCCATTTTTATTTCACGCGCAGCCGTGCAAAAGGTTCGTTATTCACAGTGTTTCGTGAAATCGGTAAAAAAGATAATCGTGCAAAACATTTTTATTTGTTCGTTCATCGTGAAATGGCAATGTTATTTCGTGTTCTTTTGTGCAGATACTGGGCCTCTTTGTACGCCCCTCGTGCAGCACGATGTTATTCTTTTTTTTTAAACAGTCAAAAGAACTGAGGACAGGGGACTCTAGATTTACAATGGTTAAAAGTTTTGTGGTATATTGATGTTGTAATTTGTGTTTTGACTTGTCACTATATTTTATACTTGCAACAATTGATATATGTATCTATATTATATTTTGAAATTCCGAATTTGCAAAATAAAGAAATATAACATATGTATTACTAGTATATGTATGAGTGTATGTTAGGTTTTTTTTTTTTTTTTAGTTTGTCACAAACATGTATCATTTGTTTATATGGCAATACAGATTATTATTATTAATATTAGCACTACACGAACACGACGAAGTAAACATGTGGTATCAATAACTTAGATATAGCAATAGTATAGAAATATGTTTTTGATAAATATAAAAAGTCGTTTATACAGTTGTACATTACACATTGAAAGAAGACCTTTGATTTTTTTATAATTCACTGTGTAGTAGCTTGGTCGAAACTTTTCATTTAAAACAATAATATTTTGATAAGTATATTTTAATATACAAATGAAATTCATAACCAATATTACTCCTACACAAAGTACATATTGTATCATGTATCGAAATATTTTGCCATTTGCCTGTTTTATGCAATAGACAGACGCAGATTTGAACACCTAAAATGTGTAACTCAGAGCCTGCAATATTCAGGAAGTTTTAGAAGGTATGTTTCTAAAGTAAACTCTTTTTTTTTAAATATATCGAGTAAAGTTGTCCTCGTGATGAGTTTTCAATATCACTAAACCACTGTTGTACAAATTGATCACAATGTATTTGTTTTAATATAAAAAAAGAAGATGTGGTATGATCGCCAATGAGACAACTATTCACAAGGGCCCAAATGACACAGAAATTAAGTACATTTTATCACAGTAGCCTGATTGATTTGCAAATATATATATCCAATGCCAGTACTGATTAATATTATTGCGTCAACCTATACAATTTATCTATTTAAAGGTTTAGACTTTAACCCAATGCAAGCATCAGTCTACAGAGTAAACTGCTTTCATTCATTACTTGCAATTTTAAACCAAAATATCATTCTAATTTTCAACTTTATCTCTAGCTAGAGGAAATCTATTCAATTCTCCATAAACCATAAAAAATAGGCGTAATGTTCATACCCACCATTTTTTCCTTTAAAACTGTCCTGCAATGTACCAAGTCAGGAATATGGCCATTGTTATATTATAGTTCGTTTCTGTGTGTGTTACGTTTTAACGTTGTGTTTCCATTGTGTCGTTTGTTTTCTCTTATTTTTTAGTGTGAATTCACATTACTATAAGACGTGTCACGGTACTTATCTATCCCAAATTCATGTATTTGGTTTTGATGGTATATTTGTTATTCTCATATAGGATTTTGTCTAATGCTTAGTCCGTTTCTGTGTGTGTTACATTATAATGTTGTTTCGTTGTTCTCCTCTCATATTTAATGCGTTTCCCTCAGTTTTAGTTTGTTACCCCGATTTTATTTTTTGTCCATGGATTTATGAGTTTTGAACAGCGGTATACTACTGTTGCCCTTATTTATATCAAATCAAATGAAATAATTTTATTGCCATATAAATCAAAAGCATGATCTGTGACAAACATAACATATATACAAAAATATTCACTATTTAATATAACTTTCACGCCCTTTTTTAAGTGAGTCTCTTCGATAATTTTCAGTTTTTCAAAGTCCCAAACTAAAGAACCATACAGTAAGATATGTTCTATCATAGAATCAGAAAGTGTACATTGTAGATCAATGGACAAAGGTTCATTTCGCATTATTTTGTAAATAGAAAACAGTGCTGGGTCTTTTGGGCTTGATCTACAAAGTTTCTCAATGGTATTAAAAAATGTCCCCAATTATATTCAAAAATGGCACCCAAATACGGAAATGTATCTACATTTTCAAGTAAATCATTTTGCAACGTAAATTTCAGATTTTGTTTTGAGTTCCTCTGGCTAAATATCATAATTCTAGTTTTCTAAACATGCTCCTTCAGTTTCTAATTTTCGCAGTACAACTGGAAAATATATAAGGAATTATGAAAGCCTAGCTTCTTTTGTTTTTGAAAAAAATAATTATATCATCAGCATACAGTATTACGAACAAATCAAAAAAATATATATGAAGCCCGTTTTCAATTTTTCCTTTAAAGTCCTACAGGAATACCATCTAAATCTCTAAATTATTCCGACCCCAAGGGTGACTGGGGTATAGAAATATGGTCACTTGGTCTTCTCCCGACCGGCAGTAAAACGCTTGCTGAAGTGGGGCGTCCGTTTGGCTGTGCGGGATGTATCAAGTTCGCAGTCACGTCCGTCAGAAGGGGGATGCCTCGTGTAAAGAGAGTGCCACGCTCTTTGCACGTTAAGAACCCTTGCAACAACTATTTGAGGGGTTCGTAGGTGGCCTATTGCAAGGCCAAATTTCTGTCCCTATCCAATATACCCTCATTTTCCAGTGGCAGTCCAGATTTCCCCGACCATCATCCTAGATGGCCTCTATTACAACAACCTACCTATTGTATTTATTGTGAACGTGTTCTTGTCCTGAATATGCATGAAATATTTGCCACTGAATGTTAAGCATCCAACAATCAATCAATCAATCTAAATTATTCCAGATCGTTCAAGAAAATGGAAAATAGAAAAGGAGACAAGTTCTCATCTTGTCTAACACCAATCAGACATGGGGAAAATTCTAATTATTCATCATTATATTGAACCAAAAAAAATATTACCTTGATACATATGAAAAGAACTTTGCAACATGATTTTCCATTGATTTTACGAAGATATAGGTATTGCCATAAGCAAGTTCTTCGAATAGTGTCAAAAGCTTTTCTACAGTCAATAAATGTACAAAAGAATCAAATGAAAATATATAATTCTAAAGTGCATGTAACACAGCAATACTATCTGTTGTGCATATTCTTTTCTAAAAAAAAAACTTTATTGTCATGTATAATAGAAATTGCATTCGCCAAAAAATTTAGTCTATAATTTATCATAGAAGTAAATAATTTTTCCAACAGCTGATAAGTGTTATAGCTCTAAAATTATCAGGGTCTGTAGAATGGCCTTTTTTTTTTGTAACACGGGTTTAAAACACCATTTGTCCAAGAGTCTGGAATGATTTACAATATAATGATGCAAAAACAGGAGGTGATTTTTTCAAAAATTCATTTAGTATTTTATCAGAACCAGGAGCCTTGTTACTTTTCAAATTCCTCATCGCTTCCAAGATTTCTAATTCAGTAATATTTCCATTCAAGATATCAACATAAATGGGATTATACTAGATATCTGATAATGTCAAAATTGCCTGCTTGTAAATCTTTTTCTTTTCCCGCAATTAAATCCTTAAAGTACTCGTAAAATTTATTTAGATCAATAGGGGGAGATTCTTTTTTATTGTCTAACAGTACACGACCTAGGTTATTTTCTGGAGCGTTCACACTTTCGCTGGTTACCGTGTCAACTATTATTTTCTTATTCGTGCCCTCAAACGCAAATAAAGTATTTATGAACAAAAACTCAAACACATATCTATTCGGGGAAACAGCTCGCCTACACGAGAGCAGCAAAGTTTAATAATCAAATAATTCAACTGTCCTCAAATCACTTTGTCAGCACACTAAGACCGCTGCAGCATACATGTCTTACAAATATATCTACAATGAGAAATAATGAAATAGAATCTTTAATCACAAAACCATAATTTCATAATGTTCTTTTTAAAGTCATAAGAAACGAGTGACCAGTGAAAAATAATGTTCTTCCAATTCTTGAACCAATTCATACAAACATCATAAACTTAGTCTTCTGTGCAAGAATTTTTAATTTTTTTCGCATAAATTTCGTATAATCGTCATTTTTTTTAATCGGTCAGTGTTGTTGTGAAAATATGGCTGGTAATTAAAGTTCGTGTTTTAAAGCCGAAGTTTAACGATTGTCACCTGTTTGTCAAACAATCAACAAAAAGCATGGAAATTGAGCTCGTGTTTAACATGTAAATTCAGATAATAGTTTATTTTATGGACATCAATGCGTATTGCGATCACCGGATTTTTACGAGATGGGTCACACTGAGTTCACTTTGCATACGGAAAATATGTCGGGGGAATTGCTTCCTGGAAGGAAAGCAATTAAAATAAAGTAAATAAAACTTCCTCTAAATATGAATAAATTAAAGAATTTTCTTCAGAAAAAAGTTTATGTACATAAATTATGTTTTATAATGAAAACTAGCCATTGAGTTATAAAAAAACATATGCATTATTTTTTTAATTTGAGGTTTCTTATGACTTAAACATCCGCAGAAAAAGCATAATGCATTTACAATATTATAAGCTTATACAAAACATGTACACAGGGGGAGGGGAGGGGAAACTTCACTGCACTAAGACTGAGTTTCGAATCGTCAAGCTATGAAAATGTATTTTCAATGTTAACTTTTACCGCGAATGACCAGTCCGTGCTTATGGCACGCCGTTTTTATGTTTATTCAAATTTGAAGATATCTTATTTATTTAACAAGATATCTTATTAAGTATTAAGATATCTTTAACTTTTATAAGATATCTTATTTAATTTGAAAGTAAATAAGATATCTCTATTAGTTTATAAGATATCTCTATAAGTTAATAAGATATCTCTATTAATTAATAAGATATCTTATAAAGTATATAAGATATCTTACTTCTTTATAAAGATATCTTTTAAATACATACTGTATAAGATATCTTATTAATTAATAGAGATATCTTATAAACTAATAGAGATATCTTATTAATTAATAGAGATATCTTATAAACTAATAGAGATATCTTATTAACTTATGGAGATATCTTATTAAGTAAATAAGATATCTCTATTATTAACTATATAAAAGATATCTTATATAGTTAATAAGATATCTTATAAATTAATAGAGATATCTTATATTTTAAATAAGATATCTTATTACTATACTATATATAAAAATATTAATTTTCGCGAACCATTTAGGTCACGGAAATTCCAAAATATGGCATCAGTAAGGAGAGTTGTGCAAATAATGTGAATACACAGAACCCCCATCCAAATTATCTTTAGCTAAAAGTATTCATCATTTTCTATTTTATATGTACTAACAGCATTCCATTTTTCTATAATTTCGATTGAAATATTCCAAAATCTGAGTTAAAATCGATCGAATGCCCCAAATAAACATTGTCTGATTGGTTGAAGTACTGTGGCGTCGATGATTAGCATAATAAGCCTCGATGTAAAGATGATAAGCCTCGATGTAAAGCACACGCTTCACATGAATAAGGAGAGTTTTACAAATAATGTGAGTACACAGATCCTCCATCCTATTTATATTTTGCTGGAAATGTTGCAGTATTCATCATTTCTGTTTTGATTCTGCTCACAACATTCCATTTTTTCTATAATTCCGATTTAAATATGTGGAACCCGCAATAAAAATAGATGGCCTCAATGATCTTATAGCAACGCAAAAAATTCCGTTACCCTGAGTTTTACGATGTTACATTAGCCTGGGATCCGGTCCAATCTAGCTGCGCGTCGTAAGGTCAAGATTAGCCAGGATCCCAGTCTAAATTATAAATGTTACATAAACCAACCAAACCACATACAGAACTTTGCGCTCAAATGTAATTCTTGGTAATTATACGGGTAACTTCGTTTAAGAAAACTTATACACACTTTATCATTAACATATTACCTGGCTTTTGCATATTCACGTTTTTTTTTATGCTGAACTGTAGTCGAATTCAATTTTATAATTTTTTTTTTACATGAAGCAATAGGAGTAAGAATATTTATTTCGCGCCAACTTAACCAGGATCATATCAATCAGCAAAATTATTTACCGGTATTTTTGTGAAATTTCAGTTCTATAGGTTATCAATTAGAGAAATTTTGGTAAGTATTACTTATTTATGTTAAGGTTCTACTGATGTGCTTCTCTAGACCTTTTTGGCGGTCCGTTTTATCCCATTTATCTCAATACTATCTCCGATGACAGGAATGTCAACTCGACCTATTCGTGTCGAAAGTGAAAATCCAATCTATTTGATGAAATAATTTCTTCTTCAACGGTTCATGCATTATTTTCGTATTATTAGATAACCAATCACATTCACGTTGCATGTTTGCATGAAAATGGTTATGTACATGTATTAGTGAATTGTAATGGCGATGCAGCATGCGAGGTCAGTGCGCGATCACGTGACATTATTATTTGTAAACAAACATGCTCCCCGTGTAACACGTGTCTGAATTATCCTTTCAAAGTGTTATGAATCTTTCAATCACTATTTTAAGATATTTTCCTTTTTGTTTTTAGGTTTGCATATCAGTAGTGCAAGTGAATTAGAAATAGTTCCGAGTTGTGTGTGTGTTTTTTTTAATAGTCTATAGAATTAGAAGGTAAGTCTACATAAGTTATATTTACATGTAACTAAAGTCTAAAAAGATGACTCCACTTTCCCTCTATATTTAAAACCCGCTTACCAATTTAAACAGCATTTGCTCCCCTTGAACGCTAATTTGCCCCTTCCCCGTCATTTCCCTTTAAATTTGCTCAACAGTCATACTTATGGTCCATTTACATTAACGGCTGATTTGTGATTTTACCATCTTAACTCAAATTTTCATATTGTACACATTTGACCATTCAGTATGAGTTCCCATGTTTTTTGTCTTATATGAAGGAGGTTTTAGGTCATGTTTTCCTAAACATCTTATTGCTATTTGTCTGTCTGGATCGTTAAAACCACAAAATCAGATAGTGATGTTCAACAATCCCGGAAATTACACCTTATTTAATTATCGCTATTTAGTCCAATCTGGGAAAAATAGTCATACATTGTATGTACAACTTCCTGTTTGGGTCATGCGGCCGAAAATAAAGGTTTTTTAGTAGAGAGCTGAGGGAGGAAAAACTTTAGAAAGCGATCATCAAGAAACTTTAATAGAGTATGATCCACTTTTTTTCAAAATTAAAATTGAAGTAAAAAATTATTTTGTTTAAAGTATTTACAATAAGTTAAAACGGGTCTCATTAAAAAGTATTATGCATGGTGAATTGTTTTAACGGCCCCCAGATAGCTTCAACTGGATGAAAAAGTTGTGTAATTTTAGAATTTATCCGGTGTGGAATAAATAGCGATTAGGTGTATTGACATCCATGAAAAAATATAGGAAGTAAGATACATGTGTAGCGGGGTTGCTTCCCCTTAGTACAGGTAGAACATATATAGCCAGTTTTAATCAACTGAGCTAGGGAATCGATTCTTTGGCTCAGTGGGTTAAAGCACTGACTGTCACCCAGACGACCGGGGTTCGAATCCCGGTGGTGACGATATGAATTTGTAGAGTAGATACGTGCTCTCCGGTTACATTTGGCGCCCAACTAAAAAATCCACGATGGTTATCTGGAGTATAGCCAGGGTTTGTGTTGTTAAGAGTCATATATGAAGATATGATGACTCTTGTGGTGGGGGAATAGTGTAGCGGGGTTGCTTCCCCTTAGTACAGGTAGAACATATATAGCCAGTTTTAATCAACTGAGCTAGGGAATCGATTCTTTGGCTCAGTGGGTTAAAGCACTGACTGTCACCCAGACGACCGGGGTTCGAATCCCGGTGGTGACGATATGAATTTGTAGAGTAGATACGTGCTCTCCGGTTACACATGTAACTCCCCTTTAGGTTTTGATAAATATTGGATATGACATTAAGAAGTTATAAAACTTTATTCTTTGAATATGTTTCTAGCGTAACATGCACGCTTAGTACTGCTTTTTATACGTCCGTCAAAGACGGGACGTATAAAGGTATACAAATGTCAGGTGTCCGTCTGTCTGTCCAGCGTAAACATGTGGCACCGTAACTTGAGAACAACTTACCCAAATTTCATGAAACTTAATATAGTTGTTTCTTATGATGGTCACATGATCTGTACTTTTTGGTGATGATTCAAAATTTCATATTTGAGTTATTGAGTATTTATCATGTTTTTTCCAAGTCCGGATCCTTAATTAGTTTCAAAAACCGGAAGTGTGCCATTTGGCCACAGACCACAATTAATTTCTCTATCATTTCTTTTGAACATTTTGTATCATTAAAAAAATTGCACCATGCACTTTTGTCAAATTTTTTGTGTGTCTTATGTATAGCACTAGTCCAAAAATATATCCAAAATTCAGAAAGATTGAAGCAGTCACTTTTACAAATTTAGCCAATATACATCCATACCCCTATGGACAAGTCAAGAGATGTTCCGAAAACTGTAAATATGACCTTTTTGCACTTGGCCTAATCACTCATTCCATATCAAAATCAGTTTAAATACAACATCCCAAAAATTATTTCACCTCTGATCTTTCATTTCCACCCAATAAAATCTAAGAAATGAGTGGGGAAGGGAAAGAAAAAAAATTCAGGAAAAATACACTCTAATGACTAAATAAAAGGAACTACATTCATGAACAACGAACAGTGGGGTCATTAATTGTGGTCTTGGGCCATTTGCAATGTTTTTGAAGCACCTGCTGTGCAAATTTCTTGGATTTTAACCTGTTTGGAATACCTTTTGACATTAATAAAATGTTTTACTGGCTTTCTATGCAAGAGGATGCAAGAGAGAAAAAATATGATGTCATTTATCAGAAGCCTGTGTCAAAAACAGGGTCGGTTGATAATTTTTTTTTTTTTTTTTTGAAAGATCCAATATAAAAGTTAAGGTCGGGGCTAAAAACCAGGGTCGGTCGGGTTACCTGAAACACGGATCTTTTTTTTCTCGGCCCAAGGAGAATTGTTCAAATAATGTGAATACACACAACCCCCATCCAATTACGGTTATTTTTGGAAAACAAATAATGTGATTTGTCAAATTCAGCTGATTTTTTAATCTTCTGGAAAAAAGTGTACATTTTATGAGGGGGGATAATCCCGAGCTTAAAAACACCCGATCCTGGAGTCCCGATAAAGGTCCTATCCCCCCTCTTATATGGTCATGTCTAAGAATTACTGTTTAATCTTCATTTGGCAAGAATACTTCAATAAGATACCCCCATTTCTACCGTCATACATGTATATGGACAGATCATATGTTATCCTATGTCATTTGAAATTGTGACGCCAAAATGCATTCCACCACCCCCCCCCCTTCTTCATAATGACCATCTTGACCATCTTAAATGAAAAAGTTGAGATGTAAAACTATGCTTGAAACACGCGTGTCACTCAAACGACTTTAAAGTAGTCTCCCTGATCAATTACTTACACCAAAGTCAAAGGATAATTCAAGTTTTAAATCGGAGATTTTTCTTGCCCTTCAGAGATGCAAACAGTTTTTTTTTTCCTGTCAGACAATGGGGCCTACAGGGTACCAAGTTTTGCCAGACCCATCAAATTTCTGCCAGACCCATATTTTCACTCAAAAATCAAATGAAATTATGCTATTGAACAAACGTTAATTTTGATTTTGTTGATATTATTATTATTTTAAAATAACCTGTGATTCATAACAATTGTAGTTTCATCGGCCATGACATATTTCCTGAACTTATCAACTATGCTTAATAGACCTCCTTCCTAGAGAGCGAATTTCTAAAACAAAAAACATGACGGAAATACGGAGAATTGTTTGGGGCGAGATGGAAAAGGTACAAAAGACTATTACTGAGCGGAAATACTGGTTCCCGGAGTTAGAAAATGCGGGGGAACAGGACATTTACTTTTATTAAAGATGATCGCAATTTTATAAACAAAATACTCTGCCGGGGCCGACAGGGATTTCAGTTTTGGCGGACCCAAGCGGACTTAAATATTGCCGGCCATCAGGTCCTGCACAGCTACGAGTTTTGCCGGACCTGCATAAATTCTGCCCCTTAGGTCCGACGGGTCCGACAATTAGTTGCATCTCTGCCCTTCAACATTTATTGTCACAACAACAGCTTTCTTTTCTAAACTATCTTTACATGGAGAGGAGACGTCAAAAGAGTTCTTAAAACACGCGAGTCGAAAAGTGGTAAATAACTCCTGTATGTGACATTTAGTGGAAGCCATTCAACATATCATTTTGTCAAACAATTCAATCAACACCTTTATTAATTAGTCCTTTGTTGTCGATAGCTGTAAATTGCAATCAGCTGATAATTGATTTTCTGTCAAAATCTTAATGAGGTCATTCAAGGTGAATTCCGAGTATTGTGTGATAAGTTAAAGTCCGAGAAATTCGAAAAAAAAGTAAATAAACAAGAAGGAGGAAAATAAATCTTTCTATATATTTCTTTCGCCAAATTCTTTAGCAAATGACGAATTTTTATCGCCACAAGTATTATTTTTTCGCTAATTGGGAAAATGGCGACCGCCAGCGAAAACCCTGTGTGAGGACACCCTATCAAGCTTGCGCTCGTGTTGTGTTAAAACATTTTTAGTATGCTGAAAAATACCAACAACATAGATGCCAACCATTACGATTTTTGCGTAGTTTTTCCGATTTTGCGATAAAAATTACGCTATTACGGTCAAAGTCAAATAGTTACGGATTACCAATCATCTCCGTTCAATTTTGTAAAACTCGGATTTTTACCATTACTTTTCCGTCCTGGTCGGGTATTTAGAACACGCCAATGGAATGCTTCTGGTTTCTCGGGAGTTATCAACCTATTGTTGAGTAACTAACTGACTTCCGAAAAGACAAACTTGCATTTCCCCTTTCTCTACTTCTCCTTGACAAAACGAAAATGTACGAGTCGAGAACATCTGAACAATTAATTAATGGAATACATACTACAGACAACATGTTAAACGACAAATTTTAGTGCACATCACTATGCAACCACTCGTCAGTAATTTTTATCGATAAATGCACGTTTATGAATGATTACTGAAAACATTTCAAAAATACGGAAAATTTGATAGTTTGTTACTGATTGTGTCAAAAGGGGGTTGGCATCTATGCAACAATAGAAAAATAAACAAATAATCGATATTGTAAAATATCATTGGTTGAAGAGCCAATGATTTACATACATGTATATACATAAATATATCAACCATAAAATACAACTAATTTAATTTACAACACAACTGTTGGAAAAAACCTTTATGTCTATCATGTATATAACTTATCTCATTCTAGTCCATTCAACTGACAGAATCAGTGTAAATTTCATGAATTCTTTAATGTCATGTACATGTATAATCATGGACTATTCTTTTATATAGCAATATCTGTTAGCCATTTAGAGGTCTTTTGCATTTAAAGTTCAGTTTAAGTGGGCTTATTTTGTGAAAACGAAGTCAATTTCCAGATCATAGTTTACATTTTCTTTATATTTTGCTGTGTCAAAATAACCTCAATATCAAGGACAATATATAGACCCAAAAAATTTGATCTCCTCCACTAATTGAAGTAGAATATTTAATGAAGGTGTGTCCACAACTTAGAATTTGTTTATATATGTATAGAAATGATGTTGAGCCTGTTTTATAAATTGAAAAGGTTACATTTTCCTCCTTATTTCAAAATCTAAGCTTGAACCTCTGTGGTCTTACAAAGTTGCTCCCTGCTGGGAATCTGGTTGTAACATGTACAACAATCAAAGATCAACCCACACTAAACTGAATGTAACTGAAAGACATCTAGAGGTTGATATCAGAGGCGAATTTAGGGGGGGGGGGGGGGCTGCTTTTTGGGAAAAAATTTGGTTGCTTATATAGGGAATCACTGAATCATAACTTGAGCAAGCCCCCTCTTAGGTCAGTCAGTGGACCCCCACTTAAGAAAATTTCTGGATCCGCCACTGGATATACAGTATCTAACAGAAGATGAAATAGGGAACAATATGGTGAATTTTAGAGATTTATATTATTTCATGTACAAGTGTACATGCATTTGAAATATATCAGATATATTGTTCGATATTTTTTAGTTCTAAGTTCCAAGGTGTCCTAGCTTCCATTTTAGAAATCGGATTTAAATGCTAGTCTATCAGAGGGATTTTTCCTTTTAATTGGTTGTAGATATGGAATCTTATTTCACCATGAAGTCAGATTTGAAAATGACTTTGGGAATGAAGATGTTGTAAAGACTGAATGTCAGTTTTAGTCTTATATACAAACATGTATGTACTTTATAATTTTAGTCTTGCATGTATATAATTATGTGTACAATACATATATCACTGTTTTGTCCATTGACTAAAACTAGGTGGAGGTTTGTGTGTTCTTATTTCCAACAGAGGTACACTCAACATATATGATTATCAATATGTGCATTAAGCAAATTGATAGTTTCTAGCTATATATATATAGATACGGAATGATTATACAACAAGAAAGTTTTAACCTGTGTATATATACTTAAAATATGTTAAAAAAAATCATGTCTTTTTCAGGACTTCCAAATCCAACCATGTAGTATGGAATGTTGTTGAGATATGGTTTTGGTCAATGGATGTTAATGAAGGACCTGTAGTACAAAGTATATCACTGGATTTAGCTCTTTGTCTAAGTGTATTATTAAAGTACTTTGCTTTGAGCTCAGTTCATTGTTATGCAATTCATTCTTTGTGAAATAAAGATTTGACAGAAAACTCTCATGTACAAGGATTTGTCAAAGTAGTACCACCTCTATTTACAATGTAAGTATTAGGGAGATAAAAGCATTCAATTTTGATTTGAACCAAACATATTATAAAAAAAAAGAACAAATTTACCCAAGAATGCTACTCCCACTACTAGCAATATGATGCTAGGTTGTTTTAATACATCTGTAGACTGTACTGTCTACTTATGACTCGGTCCTGAGTGTAAATGGTCCTTCAACTATGTGGGGAAAAAATTATAAGGCCTATCTAGGCTTATCAATTTCTAAAACTATATTTCATTGTACATATTTGAAATTTTTATACAACCACAGAAATTTTTGCAGTTGAAATACATGTAGGTATCCTGTCGTCGTCTTCCCAAGACGGATGGTTTCCAGATAATAACTTCAGTATAAGTAAAAAGGAAGCCATTAAATTATAACATAATATTTATAATCATAAAGGAAGCTTGGGATTGTTTTGGGGCGGTTATACGTGTATATATATAGTCCCTAAGGTTTATGAATAAGGGTTCCAAAGGTGCCCAATACACACATTAATCTTGTGTCAGTACAAAAAGTTGTGTATAAGTATTTCAATTGTTCTGAAACTGTACCATAATATTTAATACCATAAGTAGAAGTTTGGGGTCTATTTTGTGGGTTATGGGGCAAACAGTAGAGGAATTGAGGGACCAAAATAAACATTTTTGTAGATTCAAGACAATAAATTGGAGTTATCTTTCTTTGTCCAGAATGGTTGTTGAATTAATATTACCTAAAACCATTGCTTTATGAAATCTTCTTTGAAAATTGGAGTTATCTTTCTCTGTCCAGAATAGAAGTTGAATCGACTTAAAATAATGCTATATATACAATATACAATGCAAAATTCACTTTACTACCAACTGATAAATTTAAGCAGTCTTTAATAGCCATTCAGTGATTACAAGCACTTTGATTATCATTCTAGGGTTATCCCCTTTCACAAATGGAAAAATTTCTCAAGTTTGTCTCAACTAAATTTAGTGAAATGTGTATACAATGCTTATTACCGGTACCTCTAAACTCGGTTTAAGTTCAATTTTTAGCAGCTTCACTTTAACAGTTCTTGATTTATGTACCTTTATAACGTTATATGCTAGCGGAGGCATCATCACCATGACTGTATGACATTTACACTTTAATACTTTATGATGTATTAAAATGAGTAGTTGAATAATTACTGTTGCAAACTCCATTAAAAATTTGATTTGAGATCATTTTTATACAACCGCAAAAATTGAAAACTTTTTGGTTGTACATTGGTATCACATTGGCATCATTGTCTTCATCCAAAGACATTCGGTTTTCGCACTCTAACTTCAGTAAAAGTAAAATAGAAATATATGAAATTTAGACACAAGATTTATGACCATGAAAGGAAGGGTGGGATTGATTTGGGGTATTTTGGTCTCAACAGTTTAGGAATAAGGGGCCAAATTAGCATTGTTCTTGGTTTTTGCTCTATAACTTAAGTATTGGTAAACAGAAGGTCTATGGCCACATAAGGAGGGTTGGGATAGATTTTGGTAATTTTAATTCCAACAGTGTAGGATTTAGGGGCCAAAAACAGGCCCCAAATAAGCATTTTTCTTGGTTTTTGAACAATAACTTTAGTATAAGTTAATAGAAATCTATAAAGGTTTATGACCACAAAAGGAAGGTTTGGATTAATTTTGGAGTTTTGGTCCCAAGGAATAAGGGGCCAAAATTAAACTTTGTTTGATTTCATCAAAAAATGAATTATGGTATTGTGCTTCTTTGATATGCCAAATCTAACCATGTCCAAATTCTTAATTTTAGGTCCTGTTTTCTAATTGGTCTACATTAAAGTCCAAAGGGTCCAAAATTAAAATAAGCTTGATTTTAATAAAAATTGAATTCTTGGGGTTCTTTGATATGGTGAGTCTTAACATGTACTTAGATTTTTGATTATGGGCCCAGTTTTCAAGTTGGTCCAAATCGGGTCAAAAATTATTATACTAAGTATTGTGCAATAGCAAGAAATTTTCAATTGCGCAGTATTCTGCAATAGCAAGAAATCTTCAATTGCACAGTATTGTTCAATAGCAAGAAATGTTCAATTGCACAGTATTGCACACTAGCAAGAAATCTCTAATTGCATGTTCAATTGCACAGTATTGCACACTAGCAAGAAATCTCCAATTGCACAGTAATGTGCAATATCAAGAAATTTTTAATTGCACAGTATTGCACAATAGCAAGAAATATCTAATTGCACAATATTGCGCAATAGCAAGAAATTTTCAATTGCACAGTATTGCCAATAGCCAGGAATATTCAATTGCACAGGATTGTCCCGTTTTCAAATTGGTCTACATTAAGATCCAAAGGGCCAAAAATTGAACTTTGTTTCATTTCAACAAAAATTGAATTCTTAGGATTCAAACGCATTGATCTCAGCAATTTCTTCACTGTCTTTCCCTCAATAACTGCATTAAACAGTTTCTAATCATTATTCATTCAAAACCATTTTATTATACCAATGCCTCACACACAACATATTATAGTATACTGTTGTCTATCAGTCCATCATCCACACTTCAGACAATAACTAGAAAACACTTCCCCCTACTCTCAAGAAACTTTGTTGAAATGTTTATATCTATTGACATTAGCTCCACATCGATTTTATAAATTTTAGAATTTTCATTTCCATGTTATGAAGAGAGATTTTATCCTTAAAAAAGAGAGAATTTTCCAATTTTGAACAATAACACAAAAATGCATCAATCACCTTTAATTAAACTTTGGGGAATTGTTTACACTATTGACCTAAGGTCCCTTTTGATTGTAATAAATTTCAGATTATACATTTCTGTGTTATGAATTTTTATATATGCTAAAAAAAAATAAGGGATTTTATAGTTTTTGGACACCTATAAGTGCATGAGTTTCTGGCTACATTGAAAACCCATTGGAGGTCTTCAGCTGTTGTCTACTCTATGGTTGGGTTGTTGTCACTTTGACACTTTCCTTATTTCCCATCTTAATTATTCACATAAACACTTCCACATCATTTTATAAAACTTGGGTGAATTGTCTATGTCTGTTGACTTCAGCTACATTCCAAAATTTAAAACACGATTAACAACTACAGGTCCCCAAATAGCCTTCAACAATGACAAAAGCTCATACAGCACAGTCAGCTATAAAAGACCTTAAAATGACATTTAAAAACAAATGAAATGAGAAAACAAATAGACTAATAATTGTACAAAACAAAATAGTTCAACCTTTAAGCAAGCTTTAAAGGAATCAAGACATATCATGCGCTTAGAGTGCAGCTATTTATTTATTAACAAACTCCATATTCAAACACTCAAACAACTAATTCATAGAGAGGGGTGGAAGTTGAAGCCACCTTTTTTATCAGTCAATGCATTTGAATGAAGACATGTACACATCAACTCAATTTGTTAATACACATTTCCAGTCTAGCTTTCAATACATTTGTAACGACCTTTAACCCCACTGACAATTTGCGTCTGTGTCCATACTTGTATATTTAATAAGATATCTTTATAAACATTTTAATAAGATTTCTTATTTAATATATAAGATATCTTATTTAATAAATCAGATATCTCAATTAATATATAAGATATCTCAATTAATATATAAGATATCTCAATTAATATATAAGATATCTCATTTTGTTATTAAGATATCTCAATTAGTTTTAACTAAATAAGATATCTCGAAATTGAATAAATATAATAACGGCGTGCCATACGTGCTATCATACAAAGAACTTTAAACTCTTAACCTTGTTAAGGTGACTCATTGTTATGCTAAAATAATTTAAATATTATTGTAAACATAAACACTTGTTCCCAATATAACCATGATAACAACAAACCCATGTGCTATCCTATCGATAGTTAATAAATACATTAGTTCACACGCTGCTGAACACACATTAAACGACAACACGTGTAAGCTTGTTTCTGTTTTAATAAACAATTAGACTTCTAGCTTTGATCTAAATATTTACATATGATACCGACAATTTAATTCTTATCATGATCAATAATTAAATATCAAAATTAAAGTTACAGATAGTTCCCTATGTGACGTAATACAATTATGGCTAATGAGATAACTAAAGCCTGGAGAGATTAACATTTAATTCTCATTACATTTTATTGTATTTTTATTTTTCACTAAAAGGTTTAATTTTAACACAAATTTAATATTCGATTTTATGAAAATTTTCTTTGAAACTAAGGATCTCGTGTGTGTGGTGTGGTATTGAATTCCGACACATATAGTGAAAAAAAAGGAGATTGATTTGAAAATATAAAGTACGGAAATTCTAAGCGAGGCGTATAATTTTTCTAACGTTTCGGCATACGTCATATATTAATATAAAGTGATAATGGATGAACAAGTGGTGAGAGAGGTAGGTGTTCTTAACAAATAACATGGTCTTAGATATATGAACAGAATTTTGTATTATAGTTGTCTGTGGCTTTGAACAAGTTGTTAGTAAATGCGAGTACTCTAAGACCTGTACTTAGTGTATTTTGTTGTTGTTAGTGATGTCGGAGGGATGAATATATACTCTGCCACGTCCGGTCTGTGTTTTTGTTTGATGTATGTTGCTGCTTTGTATCGACCGGATTAGTTTAGCCTTTTTCGACTGATTTTATTAGTTTTTTCTCATGTTAATCACAGAATCCATTTTTAGGCAAAAACATAACAAACAAATAACTATTGTGGAAATAACGGCCACAGTTCACTTAGAATGACGAGGTCTGACATGATTACAGAATGCCGACATGCTAGTTTTAACTGACAAATCTGTGCACCATTGGTAGCAATGGATGCTCAAGTTCCTCCAGGTTAAATTCTAAAGAGAACGAGGGTTATGATCCCCAAATACGTCGGGTCTTATTCGCATCACCCCCTGGTTTCAGGGGAGTAAAGATTAACATTTTTTATATTATAAAACACTGAATACATAGGCCATACTATGTATCATTAACAGTCAAGCTCGAACTGGTACCAATTCAGAACCGGCCACTCAGGGTAGACATGAGATGGTCTCAACAGAACTTCCTGCGGTACCGCAGGAAAGTAAAAACCTAATATGATCCGACGTACAATTACGGGAAACGATCATAACCCCTTAATCTTGCCAGATCCCGACATCCTTTTTGACTGTGACGAATGATTTTATTACAAAACAATGAACAATTATAATCGAGTAATTAAAATAAATGCTGCAGGATTTTTATCCAAATAAAGTCAAAAGTTAAATGCATCTAGACGAAGAACTAATACCAGGTATTGGTAATTCCATTTTCACACTGAATGTGTCTAAATATTTAGATAAAGGTGGTAGCCATTCATGAAAATTAGCATTGACACAGTAATAATTATAGTTCTCGAACGTATGATTCAGCTAGCAAATCCATCGGCTAGATTGTCTCCTCTTTTTTGTCCAAAAAGTTATGGATCCGGCATGTTCTGGTCATTCTGAAAAGATAAATAAAACAGCAGCAGACACAATAATTGTTATAAGATGGCAGATTGCAAGGGGAGGTGGGTGGGTTTTTGAATCTTTTACATATCTACAAGATTGGCTAGTGCAATGTAATGCTGACGAGTCATGTGACGCTGATTGGCGGGAAACAAGAACCGGATCCGAATGAGGCAATAATCATTTCTCTTTAATTAAATTGGTTTATCTTATAAAAGCGATAAACCGTATTAATCACAGAATCCATTTTTAGGCAAAAACATAACAAACAAATAACTATTGTGGAAATAACGGCCACAGTTCACTTAGAATGACGAGGTCTGACATGATTACAGAATGCCGACATGCTAGTTTTAACTGACAAATCTGTGCACCATTGGTAGCAATGGATGCTCAAGTTCCTCCAGGTTAAATTCTAAAGAGAACGAGGGTTATGATCCCCAAATACGTCGGGTCTTATTCGCATCACCCCCTGGTTTCAGGGGAGTAAAGATTAACATTTTTTATATTATAAAACACTGAATACATAGGCCATACTATGTATCATTAACAGTCAAGCTCGAACTGGTACCAATTCAGAACCGGCCACTCAGGGTAGACATGAGATGGTCTCAACAGAACTTCCTGCGGTACCGCAGGAAAGTAAAAACCTAATATGATCCGACGTACAATTACGGGAAACGATCATAACCCCTTAATCTTGCCACTTGAGTGTGTCTATACACACTCACCAGAATCCCCCCCCCCTTTTCCTACAACCTAAAGGTCCATTTAGGTGAACTAGCTAAGAAGGCATTATTCTTTGTTAATATGTTTGAATCTTAGACAATCATATTTTTCCTTTTGTAATAGCTTTGTTATAAAGGTGCTGTTTTTGAAGATATCACTTCTTTCGTTGTATTATCCATGTTATATATATATATATATATATATTTATCATCATAAAACGCATTATTTTAACGGTAATACATCCACTGATAAACCGATCATGAATTACCAATGGGTTTACTAAAAGAGTTATCTCGCCTTAACCGGCTTAGTTGAACAAAAAGTATTCTAAAGCACATATGTTTGGAACTTGTTAAATATTTCTAAGAGATATAATGCGATAAATCAGGAAGTTTCTTCATAAAAATAAACAGTATAATCAATAAAACTGAACATCTGTGTACACATTCGGAGATTTGGGTAATAAGTTAACTAGACTGATTGGTCACTGCAAAAGTACAATGCAAGATGGTGGTATGCCATGAATCTACTCAATTGCTTTGTTAATCTGTAATATGCACTAATATTAGTTTTCCATTTTCAATTTTATTATCCTCTACAAAGTTTACGAAAATACATTACCTGTATATATAATAAGTGCTATCCTAGGCACTCCTTCAAAGTCGTGTACATTTGTATAGGCTAATCTATATATTAATTTTAAACAAGTAACGTGACCAATATTTTAGAAACCAAGGGAGTATAGAACGTACACAAAAAAAAAAAAAAAAAAAAAAAAAAAAAAAAAAAAAAAAAAAAAAAAAAAAAAAAAAATAATCATATCAATCAATACATAGAAAGTACCACATATCCTGTACTAACATGACTAAATTGGCAATCACATGCATTCCTAGTAGTACTTAAAATTCGGATACAGCTAAGCAGTATGTGCCGCTTTTTTGGAAAGTTCAAACTTGAATAGTTTTACGTCGAATATATTTTTTGACCTAAAAGAACTAGGCGTTTCCTGTACTAAATTGGCTACCCCATGCATTCCTAGTAGTACTTAAAAATTCGAATACATGTTTTTGGAAAGTTCTATCTTGAATAGTTTTGCGTCGAATATATTTTGTGACCTAAAAGAACGAGGTGCTAGAGTAAAATTCCATGGTATTACTTTAAGTAATGGATAGTTGATTTATTCCGACTAGAATTAAAAAGATTGTGTCCATCAGCTTCTAGATAAGAATGCTAAATGTTCCTTTTGATAGAAGGGAATAGATCAAGAGTATTGAAATAAATTTAAAAATTCATCGAGTTTCCCATCTGGATAATATGCGTGTTCGTTTGTAAAAGTCCTTAACAGTAACTTATATACCGCATATTTGTTTTGTTTCTAAAAATAGATGTGGGGAAGCCCATAGTTCGTGCCGACATGTAAAATAAATATGATAGTAAAATACAAACGTATTAAAACATCAATGTTCACATATCTGAGTTAGATAAGACAATCAAAAATAATCTACACAATACATGTACATGTATCATGTGTATATATACAATAACATTATCGCACTTCAAAGTAAAGAGGATGTTGTGTACAATGCTCTGTCTGCTGCTTCGTGAGTTATAAAGTAATTTGATAATTGTGTGAATAGTGCACATAATTCTCTTATTTGCTCTAAGTTGACTTGTTGGTAAACTAATTGTCCTGTCCATGAGCATAAGTAAGCTATTTGAAACCTATACAGACTATTGCTTGTATAACTATATTTGCTTGTATCACTATATGAACTATATTTATGCAAGTCAGAAAATTTAGGGTCGGGCTTGGTATGTAGGATTCAACAACGTAAACATGAGCTCTGCAAATCTCTCACAAGTTCAACTGACGTGATATTTCATATCAAAATCAAATATCAAATTTAATATAAGCATATTTTACAACAGGAACACATGCATAATGTAAATAGCTAGGCAAACATGCAAAAATTAAAACAAGCAAGATAACAAGAAAATAAACGCAAATTGAAAAGTATAAATATATACATGTAACTGAGAAGCTCACTCGTGTAAATAGAAGTGGTATGATTCAATTAGACAACTCTTCACAGTAGAACAAACGGCAAATAAAATAATAACAAAAGGTCATTTTACTGCATTCAACAATGAGCAGAGCCCATGCCACATTAACTATAATTATTAGTAGTCACTTTTCTGCCTTCATTTATGAGCAGAGCCCATGCCACATTAACTATAATTAGTCACTTTTCTGCCTTCATTTATGAGCAGGGCCCATACTGCATTACTATCAATAAGTCAGTGTACTGCCGTCAACAACGAGCAGAGCCCAAGTCGCATTAATAACATTTAGTCACTTTTCTGCCTACAACAGTGAGCAGTGCCCATACTGCATTAAACGAAGTCATTGTACTGCATTCAACAATGAGCAGAGCCCATGATACTGCATTAAAGAGTAATTAAAAACCAAAAAGAAAAATGTTAAACAAGTCAAACGAGAAAACAGTAGGCATAATTTATGTACATTTTTTATTTTTTTTTATATAGTAATGCCGATTTAAGTGTATCAAACAGTTTAGGAAATATTTAAGACTGTACATGTTCAAAGGATTTCCACTTGTAAATATTTTAATCTGAGCCATCGACTCTGATGGAGTTAATCTAAAGCTATCGCGTCATCCGCCACAAAATTTGTCTTCTAACTCTCATATAGTGTATTTCATCTATTACACGTCAGCTGAGCCATCTAACACATAGTGTAAAATTGTGTATAATAGTGGTAGAATCTATAAAGTAAATAAAGATGAGGAATTTGCACTTATTGCCCTCGTGTGTATCTTGTGTGTTAAAGCGCTAGGCGAGTCTTCAAAACGACTGCATGGTTATATAATTTATGTACATTAAAGCAGACATGTAAAAAAGGCCACGAATTAAATATATGACATCAAATTATAATAATAAATAATCCTTTCAGTAATCTTATCTTATCACCATCAGATTATCTTATTCCTAATGAGATAAATATCAATTAGAATAATTATACACCACAAAACATCAACTTTTTTTTTTTTTTTTATATATATAAATTCAACATACCGAGGGTTAAAGCTTGACGAAATCTGCAAACCGCTGGAACCATGCAGATACTGAATTCTTTGGATCAGTGGCTTTCCTTCTTTTAAATCGTGTTTTCCTTACAAGTGCATCTTGTGCTGTGTGGAATTCTAAACGGGGGCTCCTGGTGTGAAGATTTTGTTCTGCCATTAAATTGATCACCGGTCAATGAGCCACTGACAAATTGGAAGCTGTCCCTGTCATTCGAGCATTGTATAACTTTTAAGGCGAAGATACATTATTAAATTGTTCTAATAAACTCACAAACATAAACATGTCGAAAGAAGCTGGATGTGTTCCTCGTGTTGATGGCATCGGATCGTGTGATGACAGTTCGGTTTACCTTTTAATATCGTCGTTTGCTGACCCTTGCAAATGAAAATCCTTTCTTAGTTTCATTTCAAAATATTAGAATATGATATGCGGATGTCAAAGATTTTTTACGATTGCATTTTTTGAATCTTTTACATATCTACAAGATTGGCTAGTGCAATGTAATGCTGACGAGTCATGTGACGCTGATTGGCGGGAAACAAGAACCGGATCCGAATGAGGCAATAATCATTTCTCTTTAATTAAATTGGTTTATCTTATAAAAGCGATAAACCGTATTATATATATATACATATATGCTGTTACACCACAGTCCCAGTCCAGGTTAGGGAGAGGTTCTTTATATTCTTGAATTAATTTGGCTATTTAATTAACGTGTTGTACGAGTACCCTCAAGTCTGTATCATTATATTTGAATTCTAATTTATTAGTTAATATTATATTTTGACTTGATTTCACTAACTTAATGTGTTCTTGCTCTTTTCCATACAACCATGCATACTATATATATATATATATATATATATATATATATATATATAACGAAACAAAGTAGTTTTTTTACGTTTATATCATCTCGATTGTGGAAAATACCAATAGAGGTTCAACATTAATAAACTACTGTTATTGTTATATCGTATGGAAAAAGCAAGAACACATTAAATAAGTTAAAAAAAATATACCCCCTCCCCACCCAAAAAAAAAGCAAAAGGAGGATCCATTACCCAGTCGCCTATGTTACCTTTTAAGTAAGGACTTTCCAATTATATGTAAAAAAATATATAAACCTTTAACGTAACTTATTCTTCTATATAAAAAAAAGAAGTTCTAATTCTTTTTGATTTCGAGATTGATGGTTTTCGGTTTTGAACAAAAATCATACCGTATTGTGGTGTGAATGAAATGATTTCATTGGTGACTATAATGCTGTTATATATGAGGGTCTTGATCGGGACCCTTAATTTCTGTTTTCTCTAAAAAAAATTATTTGTCCGTTATTCTCTTATCTTGATAAATTAGCTCCCGATTATCTCTTTTCTTTATATTTTGACTTATTTTCTCTATTCTTGATTTGTTTTGCCGATTTCAGTACGTAGTGTTGGCCCATCATTCTCATTTCAGTAAACCCTTCCAGATTTTTATAAATGTTTTACTAATATGGGCCGCGTATACACGAAGAAAGTTTTTGTCTGGAAGCACATGCCAACCGCACAACATTCACCTTTGATCAAAATGCATGTTACAATTTACCGATTACTTTATAAATTTATTGATAACTTAATTCGATCATTTGATTTATAGATAAATTAATTGAAGAATTTTTATGCACCTTGTAACTTAAAAGTTCATTTGCTAGTAAAATATATAGTTTAGAATGAATCTGCTCCTTTTAGCCAGGTAAGCGTATTTTTTTTGTAAATAAATATGTTGTTTGTTTCTTAATGTCTGGAAAAAATTGTTTCAGATGGCCACTGCAATAGATTGTTTCAATTGATGCATGATGAGTAAAAACATCTTGTCCTTGTATGTTATTAAATTTCCTATGGATTAATATTCGTTCAGGGTCCCATGGTAAAACGTTCGACCGAAGCTTGCTTTCAGGAGTATACGAAAAGAGGGACGAACGATACCAAAAGGGACAGTCAAACTCATAAATCTAAAATATGGCTAAAAATGAAAAAGACAAACAGACAAACAATAGTACACATGGCACAACATAGAAAACTAAAGAATAAACAACACGAACCCCAAAATGTACAACGTAGTATTTTCATTTTCTAGCACTTGCATGGTCTGTACCTCTGTTGCATGGTGCTGGACTGCTAGTTCCCAAAGGTAGTCAGTTCTCTTGGTATATCTTACCCCTTTTCAAGTCAAAGAAACTATTGATTCTGCTATCAGTAAATTAAAAGCATTTTAAATATAACTATTGATTTATACATATGTACATTCACGTTTCTAGAATCCGTTGTACCCATATTATTGGCATTGAACAACGTCATGGTTTTTTTCTGTGACTGTTAGTGACGTCTAAACTCTAAATCCACTAATTGTTTGATGTTAATTGATTGATATTTTAGTCTTATATACATGATTTTTTATCAGTTATTGGCTACTATGAACTAGTTGAGTAACAGTGAGCACTCTCAGATCTTACATTTATAATATTTCATGACTTTCAGATATGCACAATAAAACCAGTGAATGGATGGCAATACTTAAAGAAAGCGATGAAAAGCAAAATATTGGACGATGAATACGAAAAAAGACTTTATTGTGAAATGCGGAAGAAAAAAAGGACAAGTAAAATGTCCATGGAAGATCTGTCCAATGAAATCAGTCGTTGCTTGATCAAAAGACCATCTCTTATTCTTAATGAAGAAAATATATTGGATTTCAATAGGAACATCTTCCAGTCTATACAGTTCAACACAAATTCAACTGACGAATTTGATCTCTCAGACTTTGAAGGTAAGATCGGACTGAACGCAAGAGGTTTTAGACGGGGCCCTGAATCTATCTATTATTTAAATTTGATTTTTTTAAAGTTTTTATTTAATTTTCCTCAGTCATTATTCTTCCCTTCTCTTTACTTAAGCACCTCAAAATCCTCTTTTCTTTAAATTGTATTATTATTCTCAATTATCTTTGTTTGGTCGTTATTCTATAGTTCTCACTATTCTCTTTTCTGTAAACCAAATCCAGTCCCCGGTAAAGAACTACATATATACATATTTTTAGATATAAAATAGTTAGCAAATACATATAAAAATAGATGTGATATGAGTGCCAATGAGACAATTCTCCACAACAGACCAAAATGACATAGAAATTAACAATTACAGGTCGCCACACACCCTTCAGCAATGAGCAAAGCTAATGCAGCATAGTCGGCTATAAAAGATCTCAAAATGACAATGTGAAACAATTCAAAGGAGAAAAATAACGCTTATTTATGTACAAAAAATAAAGAAAAAACGAATATGTAACGCATAAACAAACGACAACCACTGAATTACAGGCTCCTTATATCATGTTCTCAGATATCATCTCCCAATTTAAAAAAATCACGAAAAATTGAACCTATTATGTGTTGCTCTCCTAGCTATAAAATGTATCCAAAATCAAAGATGTGGAACATATTCTATCATAATCATTTGGTAACTAATGCAATTAGTGTCTCTTCCATGCCTGTCTTGAACATAAAAACTAAACTACATATAAAATAAACAATACTCCTAATGCTCCGTTTGGTTGTCATCGTGCAACACAGTTAATAACACATATAGGAAAATCATAGAACTACATTTATCATAAAACACTGTCAAACATTCAAACATACTATCCACACTCATCTGTGTCCACACTTGTTAGATATAAAAGAAATAAGCTTAGGGATATGTGGTACAATTGAATGCGATAACTATCTGACACGTGATACAAAATGATGTAGATGTACGCAACTATAGGTTACCATAAGGCCTTCAACAATAAATAATACAAGTACTGTATATGTAACATATAAAAGGCTTCGATATGACAAAATTTAAAACAATTTAAACAACAAAACCAATGGTATGATGTATACACAAAACAATACGACACATAGCAACTTGCGACATCATATATAACACTCAGGTACCCTTAACTGCGACATGTAAAACCTTTTTTTGCCCACAGAAAATCGTTAAAGCAAAAGGGACCCAGAATAGTAGGAAAACTATTTTAAAGTATTTTTTTGTAGTTACTTGGAAATGTAAAAAATGCATTCAATACGTATATTTTGGGGTTTTCCTTATCGTATTTGATTTTAGCAATGGTAAATGATCCACTATGTATTATGTTTATGGATTGAACAATCTATTTGTAGATGACGAAGACAACAACGAAATCGTTTACACATGTCAAGAACAGTATCTTCGATCGTGCGAGAAATATCACGTGGTTCCGGTCTCAAGATTTTATAGACAGTTAGAAGGAAATTCTGTGATTCTTAAAAACCACCAATTCAGCAAGGGCGAATTTAAAGCTTGTGCAGTTGCTTTGATGGTGAGCTTTTCAGTCTGCATATAGATACTAACCGACTTTGATTTGATACAAATACGTAATATTATGACATGAATAAAAAAGATTTTTTCTTCTTTCTTGTAATCATTGATTTTCTGTAATTTTCAGCCCATTTTGATCGTTTGATCTCAGTTAAAGATTTTAAATATGTGTATTGGATTTGAATCACTTTAAAGGTCTTTTCCTTATTCAAAATACCTTTCACCACTTAAATCTTATGGAATTTTGTGTGGTAATATATTCATTATTCCTACTTTTAATTTTATTGAAATAAAACACTTAAAAAGTTAATTGAATTGTTTTACAGTGTAACGGGACAGTGACCAAACTTGATATTGAAGGCGGTCAAATTGGAGCCGTCGGAATGTCGCACCTGTCTGATCTGTTATATCATACTGATTTATTAGTAGAACTAGTGAGTATTTCATGATTTATTAGTAGATCTAGTGAGTATTTGTTGATTTATTAGTAGAACTAGTGAGTATTTTATGATTTATTAGTAGATAGTCTAGTGATGTTGATTCGGACAAGGCGATGCTTGTCAAAACATCTTAGCGATATTGGCCTAGCTCCGACGAGTGCAATTTTAGTGAAATCAGAGCGTTGTTTGCCTAGCTTTTACAAGACCAAAGTTATAGTCAAAACAGGTGACGTTGACTAGCCTTGGCGAAGTTCATGTTAGTTAAGACAGGGCGATGTTGGTCTAGCTAGAATATAAAGAATAGAGAATACTAGGCTTAACTGTAAAAGAAAGGAGAAAAATGACCCCAAATATTAAAGAATACAGAGCTGAATAATTCCAAACTCCCACACCGAAATCCACCTTTATACAGTCCATAGTACAATGAGATATTTACAATTAAGTTTTATCAAATAAAGCCGTTGTCGTGATGTTCTGGTTTTTGATTTCCCCATTGATATAAATAAATTGGGTGTTTTTACTGCCTTCTGATTGGTTAAAATTATTAGTTTTACTTTCAATGTTGTCAATTTTGATGGCGACACGCCCACTCTGACGGTTGTGTATTCATACGCCAACATGTGTGTACGTTGTTAATATACATAATATAAAAAGTTCTCTGAGCCTTATTTTTGATAGAAATTTATTTATAATGAATGGCAATAAATTCAAAATAGATAATAGCCATTCATTAAATATTCCCCTTTTTTATTAACATTTTATATTGTATGAAAGATTCACACACCAAAGTCCTTTTATTAACCTATTGAAAAGAAAACTATTATACTCAGAACCAACCTATTGTTTATTTTCAGAACCTTACAAAGAATGATATTGGTAGAAAAGGGTTGATATTACTTGCAGAAGCCATTGATAAAAATCTAAAGCTAAAAGAACTTAATTTATCAGGTAAATAATTCAAGTCAAACTTTACATACAAGAATAATTCTAAGATAAAACACAAGCCGATTAACTAGCAAATGAAATAATAGTACGAATACAAGTTGTATCAAAATTTTGTTAGTCGGCGGTCTAGACATCTAGAAAGGTGTTTAACTTTAGTATTCCCATTAACACTTGTCGCTTTTTAGCAAAGGGTCAAGTGAGCTTTTCTCATCACTTGGCATCCGTCGTCCGCCGACGTTCGCCGTCGTCGTCGTTAACTTTTACAAAAATTTTCTCCTCTAAAAACTGCTTGGCCAAATTTAACTAAACTTGGCCACAATCATCATCGGGGTATCTAATTTAAAAAAAAAAGTCATATGACCCGGCCAACCAACCAAGAGGGCTGCCGTGGCTAAAAATAGAACAATGAGGTAAAATGTAGATTTTGGCCTATATCTTTGAAACCAAAGCATTTAGAGAAAGTCTGACTGATGTAAAATTGTTTATCATGTCAAGGTCTATCTGTCCTGAAATTTTCAGACAAATCGGACAACCCCGTTGTTGTGTTGCTACCCCTGAATTTGTAATTTTAATGAAATTTTTAAGTTTTTGTTATTATCTTGAGTAAGATCTACAAATAAGTCAAATGACCAAAATAATGGTATACTGTGGTACGACGCTAGATTAAAACTGACGTGGAAAGGTAACACCCGGCCACCGAAAGCTTCATTTTAATGAAGCACAGGTGGTCGTGTGGTCTAGCGAGACGGCTACAGTGCAGGCGATTTGCTGTCACGATATCTCAGTAGCATGGGTTTGAATCCCGGCGAGGGAAGAACAAAAAATTTGGTAAAGCAAATTTACAGATCTAACAGTGTTAGGTTGATGTTTAGACGAGTTATATAGATATATAGATATATAGATCATGATAACCCTTCCGGGGCACCTGATGAAATGCCCGTTTTTATCAACTCACCTGAACAAAAGGGTTAAGTAATCTTTTCCCACCAATTTGCAGACGAATCAGACTTCCCGTTGTTGGGATGCTGCCCCTGAATTGGTAATTCTAATGATCATTTTCAGTTATTGGTTGTTATCTTGAATATTATAATCTATAGAGAGATATAAACTGTAGCAGCAAAAATGTTTAGCCAAGTAAGATCTACAAATAAGTCAAATGACCAAAATTGTCAATTAACCCATTAAGGAGTCATTGCCCTTTAAAGTCATTTTTGCAATTAATACTTAGCCAAAAAAAAAATTATCTCGTAATTACGAGATGAAAAAACTTCTTATCTCGTAATAACGCGATAGTTTTCTCGCAATAACGCGATCGTTTTCTCGCAATTCCGCGATAGTTTTCTCGTAATTACGAGATAAAAAAAATGTAACCCTTTCGTAAAAAAGTGGAAGTCCAACAAAATATAATTATTTATGCTTCTTACAAATGATTTGTTTTCAATTCTCCTATTTTTTCTTTACAGATAACAATATAAATGGCGATGATTGTGATATAGTTAGACAGATAATGGAGGTAACATATAGTTAAAATTGACACTCGTTTACTACATTCGGCACACCTCGGCAGATTTTACATCTGATTTGTCGTAACCACAATCCCCTCCTCTTTCTTTTAATTGAGACTTATCACCAAATGTGTGCTTACCACGAATAATAACATAATCAGTATTTTATTAACTAATTCTTTTGTGTTCCAGTTCTTCGAAATCTTTTGCACCCAATTTTTTTCTATTCTTTACATCTTTTGCTAATTTTTCTCTATTCATTTTCCCCCATTATTCTCCTAACCTGACTCTCATGCAGTTTAAGTTGCCCGGAACTGCAACGTTGGCAGGAGTCTTGTCATTACCTTTCTCTTTCATGTAAATAAATTTCATGATAATTAAAAGAATATCTACCATTTATTATTTTTATGTTTTTTATGTTTAGGGCGACAACATGCTACAGTCATTGAATCTAAGTCACAACATAATTTGCATCTTAGGCGGACAACATATTGCAAGAGGATTAGGTAAGACTATCTTCGCTTTCCATGGTCACGATCCGGATCCCAACTCTTCACTTGAAAAAGAGGGAGTAGATCGTAACCATTGACTACCAAAGATTTGGGCAATACTGTTGTTGAGAATATTCAAAATATGGAGTTATACTTCAAAATCACATTCAAAAATAGCTAACTGTATGCACTGGATTGAAAAAAAAATCTTATCAATTATTTGTTCTTAGATCTGAAAAAGTGAACCAAAAGACACCCAAAACCGATCCTAAATGATTTTACTTTACAGCAACCTGAACCATTAGGAACACGAATAGATGTTTCTTCAAAATAACTTTTTATCTAGCTTACGTATGATTTTGTTTTGGTGTGTGGGTTGAGGGCAGTTCATTTTTTTCTTCTTGCTTGATATGAAATCATTTGAATACACATGGTATCCACTAAATTTGACCAAATTAGAGTAATACACTTCAGAGTGTATAAAAGAAAACAATCTACTAGTGTCTATTTTTTCTGAACAGCGAAAAACGACGGATTAAAAGTTCTGAATCTAAGTTGGAATAGAATATCCGGAAATGGAGCGGCTGCTATTGGCTATGCTTTGGCTAAAAACAGTGACCTCGAAGTTCTAAATGTATCCTGGAACGGCTTCGAACATGGCGGAGCACATGCGTTAGCTCATGGCTTAAGTCAAAACACGTGTTTAAAGGAGTTGGATGTTAGTTCAAATAGAATCGGCCAATCAGGAATGGCAAAATTAATGAAAGGTGTAAAGGAAAACACGACCCTTGAAGCTCTGAAGGTAAGTCAAATTTTAGCCAACCTTAAAGTTGTTTGTTACGTTTTTTACTGACTACATGAGAGTCTGAATGGAATGTTTTCATTTCTGCAATCGTTTTGTATGATATTTTTATCTGTTTTTTTTATGTTTTGCCCGTTATGTTCTGTTCTTTATTTTCAAGCGTCCAGTTATTATCTATTGTTTAATGTTTGGCCTTTTTTTCTCAGTTCTTTATTTTTGGGCCCTTTTTCGTTTTTTTTTTTTTTTCTTCCCCATTATTCTCTATTCTGTAAAACCCATCCATGATACCCTCATTCCTCTATCAATATTTCCCTAAATATATGCAGAATAAATTACTGCATTCTTCATTGGAGTAATTCCAAGCTCCTTGCAACTTAAGTATATAACAAGATATAAGAAGATGTTGTATGAGTGGCAATGACACAAATCTCAATTATAGTAACAATTCTAAAAAAGTAAACCATTATAGGTAAACATCGAACAGCAAGCCATAAAGGACCCCCAAAATGGCGAGTGTAAAACCATTCAAACAGGAAACCAAAAATCTAATCTATATAAAAAACGAGAAACACTGACAAGCACTGAACATAAGGTTCTTGACTCAGGACATGGGCATACAAATGCTGCGGGTTCAACGTTTTATCTTGCGCCAACCTTCACCCTAACCTGAGACAATGGTGTAACGATATGATATAAGAACACCATAAAACATTAATTGAAAAAGGCTCAATTCATCAAAGTATGAATACTACTTATTAGACGAATGTTAGACCATGAAAACCAAATTACCAAAGAGTAAAATTATAAACCACAGAAAAAGATGATAAAGCAAAAACCAGTAAGAAATATTTTGACAAACAACCAGTCATTTCTGTACCAATCAAAAGAGCGTGTTAAGAAGAATCTTTAACGTGCAAAGAGCGTGATATTCCCTGAACACAAATAAAATGAGTTTATTAGTTATACTACTGGCCGAGGAAGCCTTTAGGAGTAAAGGTTTATATACGGTCTTCACCACGGAGCTTTAGCTTCCACCGAACAGCAAGCTACCGGTATATAGGGGTCCATAAAATTGCTAGAGTATTACCATTTAAACTGAAAAACCAACGATCTAATCTATTTAAAAAAAAAACGAGAAACGAGAAACAATTATGAACCATATCAACAAACGACAACTACTGAACATCAGGTACCAATTGGCAACCACTACATTGCATTGGTATTTGATAGTTACCAACACTTATCCCTAGCCTGGAATTCTGGCTCACTTCTCGACAGTAAACGAAGTACCGGTATAAGATTGAGTCAGGATGCAAGGCTCAGCTCACTAGGCGTATCTAGGATGTCATGTAGCATATAATAAATAACACTACTGAAAGCATTAATGACGCACGTAGGCAGTCTATAAAAAAAATTATCATATAAAAATGTGCAGCTAAATCTAGTCTGTAATGATAAATAAAATTATCTATATGCATTTCTTGTTCATATTTTGACAGATAGCAGACAACTCTATTATAACATCAGACACATTTCTGGTCTTGTTGACACTAGAAAAGCACGAACAGCTATCCTACTTAGATTTTGGCGTAAGTTTTCATTTTTATTGTAAGGTTTTGGAATGTGTGTCAGATGTTAGGGTTCCTTGGTTTTTTTCCTGCGATACAGGGTCAAATTGTTTGCCCATAACACCCATTTTTCTGTTTCGAAAGCTAATAAGAGATTTTTACCAAAGTTTAAGCAGATTTTAAATTCCTTTTCCCTTATTTTGAGACCCAAATAATATCAATGCAAATAAGGTTCTAATTCACCCTTTTCCCCGCCATTTTTTTAAACTAAAAAAATAACAACATTAACATATCTGATTTTGATAAATAGCTCGAAATATGTGAGTTACACATTAGATAAAACAAAACAAACAAAATAATAAACTAACCAATCAAAAAACATAATTCAGGAGTACCCCCCCCCCCCCCTACAATGAACAAACAGAAACATACTAACAAACACACATGTGCACAAAACCGTTGTATTTTTTTCTCTTTCTTGTTGAATTTTCCTTTTTTTAAATCAAATTTGTGTGAATACGTGTTATTCATCAAATTCTTTATCTCAGAATCAACCAGTCACTGATGAGTTTGAAGAAAAAGTCTCCGAAATCCAAAAAGTGAAAAACATTGTCGTCAAATATGGTAAAATTATCCGTAACCCAAATCCGAGAAAAACAGGTGGAGATGACAGAATGTATATCAGCGGCGATCCACTACTGGTTCTGCTTGAATTCACCAGGATGAAGAAAATACATATATTGGACATGTTCCGAACATTCGATACAGATGGAAGCCATTCTATATCATGGGAGGAATTCGGACAGGGAATAGAGGTTCGTTTATATTACATGTAGCTCTAGACTACATGGGTTTCTGTAGGACCGAACTACTCATTTTTAAAAACTCCAAAAACAGCAGCCACATTACTACGCGATGAGGTTACTACTGTTATTTGGAGTTCTTTGTGTCTATCTTTCAGATCTTGTTGTTTTTTTTTAAATGTACTGTTAACGAAAGAAGAAACTAAATTGTGTAAAGAAACTTAAACGGTTGTCAATATAAAGATGTGGTATGATTTTTCGTACGGATGTGAATAGTAAATCCCAAATCGACAGAAACAAGTGCATGTGACTGTACGACCTTCACAATTTCACAATATTGCCAATTTTGCAAACAACAAAGTTGAGTTTACAGATATCTGAAAAAAAGTTTCATTAAGGATGTTTATTTAGCAATTTCACTAAGTTGACAGACTTATATATAACAAAAGCATATAAAACTAAAAATACGATTAATGTTCGTCCTTAAACAAGTAAATTGAGGCCGCGTGATATTACAAGATTTCCCTATGTAACCTATTATATCGGATATCATAAAATTGTTTACTCAACAATATAAAAAAAGAAGATGTGGTATGATTGCCAATAAGACAACTCCCCACAAGAGACTAAAATGACACAGAAATTAACAACTATTGGTCATCGTACGGCATTCAACAATGAGCAAAGCCCATACTGCATAGTCAGCTCTAAAATTCACAGTTATAGTCCAATGGGGTGGAAGGCATACATAAACCAACACTGAAATAGGTTAACAGTACATAATAAAAAAAACAAAAACATAAAAGAACAAAACATTTTATAAGTATCTGCATATCCTGACTCAGTCATTGTCAGTGAGTGTGTGAAAAAACACACTTGAAAAGGTGATCTTACTTTTGTCTTAATATTTTTCATCAATAACATTTTCGCTCTTTACAGCACAACAAGTTACCAATTAGACCATCAGACATAGACAAGATTATACAGCGTATTGATATCAATATGGATGGACAGGTGGATTTCAGGTTGGTGAATGCTTGAAGCACTCAACAGCTTTTTAGAAAGCTAAAACTTTTGTTCAGATCTTGTATGTTGGACTGCATTGGGTTGGATGGGAGGTCTTCATATCTTTGATTTTAAGGTCATTTGCATCTAAATAAAATTGGCCCATTAATGTTTTTTTTTACAATTTTTCTCTATTCTCTATAATTTTGGCCTATAATTATCTTATCTGTAAATCCACATATATAACATTGCGAAAACATACATTTGATCTCCAATATAACAACGAGGCACCACACTTCTTAAATGAATTAATTTGAGAGTATCATTTGCTCTTGGAGTAGCTGGTCTTTTTTTCATAGATCATTTGGTTTTATAACATGGAATACATGTATTTTTACAAAATTCTTAAAAATCATTTGCAGTTATATTTTATTAAGTGATGGTGTATTATATATATGTATCTATAGTGAAATGAGCACTTAGAAACATGTTCATCTTTGCCCCTCTCTTATTTATCAACAATTGACGCGAAATCATATGTTCGAGTTTTGAATGCCCTTCGATATCTTCCTCCTCTTTTGAACATTTACATTGTACCTACCGCAGATGCGGATTTAGGATGGGTCCGAGTCCCTTTCTGGTGGAAAAATTTGGTTGATTATTTAGGAAATCACTGAAGCATGACTGGAGCGAAACCCCTCTTAATCAGTCAATGGCTCCCTCTAATAATTCTTGATCCTCCACTGCTACCGTATTTGAAAAGGAAAACCAGAGTCGATTAATTAACATTTCATTTCTTTCTTCTTTCAGTGAGCTGGTTATTGCCCATAAAGAACATACAAAGAAAGTAGAGAAGTTCAC
This sequence comes from Mytilus galloprovincialis, assembly GCA_037788925.1. NCBI lineage: Eukaryota > Metazoa > Mollusca > Bivalvia > Mytilida > Mytilidae > Mytilus > Mytilus galloprovincialis. Next base: position 82,495,273 of record CM075336.1, on the reverse strand, counting down.
TGCCAAAGGAGATGATGCATTCCAGAGGAGTGAAATTGGAATAATAAACGAACGGTTGAGGAAGTGGTTTGCAGATTCTTTTATGAGAGAAAAATCTTCTACTGAGGCTGTTTCCTAAAATTTCAGATTACAAACGGGAATACATGAAATTTCGTACATGCTCATCAACAGCAGATACAATTAAGTTATTAAAGTATCAGATTCATATTTCACTATGCATTTATTCTACATAGACAATGGTGCTATTACATTCGTATTTGATAAATATCATGAAACTATTTATTATATCTCAGCATGTATTTATTTATAAAAAATGAAATATTTGTGCTGTTTCATTTCGCAGACTTTCATGCTATTTTCCAGTCAATACTTTCAGAAGACTATTACCCTGTTCAATAGTTTTACAATCATATTTCCCAAACTTTTTCATATTTATTTTTCATTGGACCAAGATCAAGTCATTGACATTTCGCTTCGCTTGAACCCTTTCTCGTCGTAATGTAAAACACTGAAAATGTAAAGGTTGATAAACATTACCTTCCCTCTCCAAAAAAAAAAAAACAACCCACAAAAACAAACAAACAAAACAAAACAACCTGGGTTGAAGTAGTTAAGGTGCTCCGACATTGTCTTTGTTTAAGTACTGAAAAATTGTTTTGTTCAGTACTGTGAAATTTTGACATTGCCTTTGTTCAATATTGTGACATTGTCTTTGTTCAGTACTGTGACATTGTCTTTGTTCAGTACTGTAACATTGTTTTGTTCAGTACTGTTACATTGTTTTGTTCAGTACTGTAACATTGTTTTGTTCAGTACTGTAACTTTGTCTTTGTTCAATACTGTGACATTTTGACATTGCTTTTGTTCAATATTGTGACATTGTGAAATTGTCTTTGTTCAATACTGTGACATTGTAACATTGCCTTTGTTCAATACTGTGACATTGTCTTTGTTCAGTACTGTAACATTGTTTTGTTCAGTACTGTAACATTGTTTTGTTCAGTACTGTGACTTTGTCTTTGTTCAATACTGTGACATTTTGACATTGCTTTTGTTCAATATTGTGACATTGTGAAATTGTCTTTGTTCAATACTGTGACATTGTGACATTGCCTTTGTTCAATACTGTGACATTGTGACATTGCCTTTGTTTAACACTGTGACATTGTGACATTGCCTTTGTTTAATATTGTGACATTGTGAAATTGTCTTTGTACAATACTGTGACATTGTGACATTACCTTTGTTCAATACTGTGACATTGTGACATTGCCTTTGTTCAATACTGTGACATTGTGACATTGCCTTTGTTTAACACTGTGACATTGTGACATTGCCTTTGTTTAATACTGTGACATTGAAACATTGCCTTTGTTTAATACTGTGACCATGTGACATTGCCTTTGTTCAATACTGTGACATTGTGACATTGCCTTTGTTCAATACTGTGACATTGTGACTTTGCATTTGTTCAATACTGTGACATTGTGACATTGCCTTTGTTCAATACTGTGACATTGTGACTTTGCATTTGTTCAATACTGTGACATTGTGACATTGCCTTTGTTCAATGCTGTGACATTGTGACATTGAATTTGTTCAATACTGTGACATTGTGACATTGCCTTTGTTCAATATTGTGACATTGTAACATTGCCTTTGTTCAATATTGTGACATTGTAACATTGCCTTTGTTCAATATTGTGACGTTGTGATTTTGCCTTTGTTCAATATTGTGACGTTGTGATTTTGCCTTTGTTCAATATTGTGACATTGTAACATTGCATTTGTTCAATACTGTGACATTGTGACATTGTCTTTGTTCAATACTGTGACATTGTGACATTGTCTTTGTTCAATACTGTGACATTGTGACATTGTCTTTGTTCAATGCTGTGACATTGTGACATTGCCTTTGTTCAATATTGTGACATTGTGACATTGTCTTTGTTCAATATTGTGACATTGTAACATTGCCTTTGTTCAATATTGTGACATTGTAACATTGCCTTTGTTCAATATTGTGACGTTGTGATTTTGCCTTTGTTCAATACTGTGACATTGTAACATTGCCTTTGTTCAATATTGTGACGTTGTGATTTTGCCTTTGTTCAATATTGTGACATTGTGACATTGTCTTTGTTCAATACTGTGACATTGTGACATTGTCTTTGTTCAATACTGTGACATTGTAACATTGCCTTTGTTCAATATTGTGACATTGTGACATTGCCTTTGTTCAATATTGTGACATTGTGACATTGTCTTTGTTCAATACTGTGACATAATATGTGTTAAATACTGTGACACTGTCTTTGTTCCCGACTGTTACATTGCCTTTGTTTAGTTCAGTGGTGTTTTATTTCAGTACTGTGACTTAAGTTTTTACATATTGGTTTAGAAATACTACAACAGGTCCATCAAATGTGCAAAAATTAGTGCAATTTCAACAAGTAATGATGAAGAAAAGTCTATCCCTTCAGCAAACACCCACGGTCCAGCTATGTAAATCATATCAGGTTTATTTCCAACCAAAGCATCAATTGAAACAAAATGTCTAACTCTTTTCAAAAATATATGCAGACAACTTGACAACTCTATGATGAAACAACTCGCATATAGACAATTGCATATCAAATTAAACATCAGAAGCAGTTACCAAAAAAAACTTTTCTACAAATATGGAATTTGTGACATCTTTCAATTTCTAGATTATCCACCAAGATAACATGATTGGAAACATTATTATCTAAAAGAGGGACGAAAGATACCAAAGGGACTGTCAAACTCATAAATCTAAAATAAACTGACAACGCCATGGCTAAAAATGAAAAAGACAAACAGACAAACAATAGTACACATGACACAACATAGAAAACTAAAGAAAAAACAACACGAACCCCACCAAAAAACTAGGGGTGATCGCAGGTGCTCCGGAAGGGTAAACAGATCACTGTGATGCATTATTGACCAGACAACTCCAATGCAACAAAGGCAGTTTTAAATTCGTATTCGTAGCCAAACATTTAAAGATTGAAATAATATCCTACCTGAAATTTCAACCAAAACCTCTACATGCAGACAACTTTAAAGATGTACTTAATCATGAGGTCCTTCTTAAAACATGTTCTCAGTTAAACTAAATGTGCTAATGGTTTGCTTTTATAAATTGTGACTTGGATGGAGAGTTGTCTCTCTGACACTGATACCACATCTTCTTATATCTATTGTTTTATCTTAATACGAAAACAATATACAAAAAATATGAAAATTTAAAGTTAAATAAATATCGTAAAGTTTATAAATAAAATAAAACAATTGAAATTATCTTTAAAGCAACCTCACCCATGCATGCGCCGGAAAGTAATATTCAAAATGTTGAGGGTTCTCTGTACCTATAGGAGAAGAAAAGGGGACATTATCAATAAGAATAAAACTTAAACTGGTCACCGGAACATAAATTACACAAGCGAAACGTGCAAGTATGGGTATTGCTAATTGTTGAAGGCCGTACAATGACCTATAGTTTTTAAATTCTATGTTATTTTGTCTGTGGTAAAGAGTTTTCTCATCGACAATCCTACCACATCTTTTTATTTTTCTGTTATTTAAAGAATTTACGAATCTTCGATGTCAAAACGATCTAACTGTTATCAGGATTATAATTTAATACGTCAAACACGCGTTTTGTCTACATAAGACTCACTAGTGACGCTCAGACCAAAATAGTTATAAAACCAAACAAGTACAAAGTTGAAGAGCATTGAGGACCCAAAATTTCTAAAGGTTGTGACCAATACGGCTTAGGTAATCTATTCCTGGGAAAAGAAAATCCTTAGTTTTTTGAAAAATTCAAAGTTTTGTAAACAGGAAATTTATAAAAATTACCATATAATTGATATTCATGGCAACATCGAAGTGCTGACTACTGGGCTGGTGATACCCTCGAGGACGAAACGTTCACCGGCAGTGACATCGACCCCAGTGGTGTAAATAGTTATCAAATGTACCAGGATTATAATTCAAAACGCCAGACGCGCGTTTCGACCGTGAGCTGATGTATCATATATATACACTACTGGACGAAAAACAACTGTCCCTACCAATATCTGTCAAAGTTGTACATTGTATAACAGTTGTTAAATTGCCCAGTTGTAGTTATTTTGTAACTGTTTCAACTTTCAAACTTTTGTCGACTGCAAAAACGCTAATAGTGTTGTCACAGTTGTTATAGGACTGGTACAACTATTTCAAAGTTAAAACAGTTTTGACAACATTCCCAAAAACGTTTCAACAGTTATACTAAACTGTTTAAACGCCGAAAAGGTTGTCACAGTTAGAATCAAACTCTTGCAGCCATTTAAAAGTTGGATGCAAAGCATTTTCACCGTGTGCAATATATATAAGAAGGTTGTTACAAAAAAGATACAACTGTCACACATATTTAAGACATTGGTTTAAAACGAAACTTATTGTTAACAAAACAAATACAATATCGAAATATTTGCCTGTTTCAAAATAAATAGTCAAATTTAGGAATCCAAAAAACAAAATAAATATAGGGGTCAATGTGCTTGTTTTCGAGATACTAGCCATTGGAATTTTGGCGGGAACATGTTCTCTCTTGATTTTTCATAGCTTTATCATTGATCAGTTAAAGTTCTCAAAAACTATTAAAAAATAAATAAAATTTTATAAGACTTAAAATTGCTTATAATTTTACATGTAAAAGATTTATAAAAAAAAATATGGGGGTCATTCAAATGGATAAAACCAGAGGATTTCGAAAATCTGACAAAAATATCATAACACTGTGCACGTGATTATTATATGTTTCATTTCAGCACATTAATTTCATTTTCTTTGCTTTCTTAATATTCTTTTAATTTATACTTTTATATTAAAGGATTTTAGTAGAAAGTGTCTGTGTTTCTTTGTTTTTTTTTGTATGTAAAATGTTTGTAAGTCATTAGCCCTTATAGGCGTAAAGTGCTTTTTCAATAAAGTTAAGTATTAAAAAAATGCCAATGAGTTAAAATCACACCATGGATACACAAATCCTAATTCACACATTGCTGCATATACACGTTAGGGCACCACGAATAAGCTTGTCGAAGTTCCGTAAATAATTACACTCGCTTTATTGTTCAATCTAAGTCTTTACATAATAATACGGCACCTTCTTGAATAATAAAGATTAAAATTAAATTTAAAGTTACAAATAATTCCCCCAGGTGACTCAATACAATTACCGTTAATGACGCAATCAGTGCCTTTATACATTTAAAATAATTACCTTATATTGTATTATTTTATTTTTCACTAAAAGGTTTAATTATGACAGAAATGTAATATATGATTCTAGTAAAGAATATTTACTTTTACATGAAATTGATTTACATGTTGTTTTGAATTTCTTGTAATATAGAACTGACGAGATTGAAGTGATTGGAAGATAGCACGGACAATTTTAAGCGAGACATTATCTTTTTTTGAACATTTTTACGTCATAATTATGTCTGATGAAAACTATAAAGTGATTACGGATGACCAAATGAGAGACGAGGTATTTGCATTAACGCATAACTTGGATGGTCTGAGTGAGGTATGTGCATAAACGAACCAAATATTACGTCATATTTATTTATAGTGGATTGGGAAACAAGTTATATAGCAATCCCTTTCCACTTTGCGGGTGCGAGTGCTGTCTTGAAGCGGCAATAACCTGCTCTTTTTCGAAATCTACACGGGTGTCTTTTACGTGAAAGAGATATTGCTCTCTCTTAAAAGAAATGGGTCAGACATTTATCGTCCCCTTCCGAAGGACTATCATCGTTTCTCAAGACCATACTCTCTCGCAAATGGTATCTAGGGAGAGAGAGCCGACTATTTTTTCTATTTTTTTTTTTCGAACTTTGATTTCATTGCCATATAACTGATAAGATTTGAGACAATAAAATACGCAAAAAAATATATAAGCATTATATGAATGAAAACATACACACACATACAAATATAAAAACAAAGTCCTAGGAAAACATATTATCCTCAGACTCCAAGGATTTGTATAGTAAGTAGTGGAGAGTAGCGAACTCTCGCCGTATAAAAAAAAAGATAAACCACGAGATTTCAATCCCTCTTACTATACAAATCAGTATAGTACCTATATCCGTTGTACCGATGATATATAAAACTAAAATGCATTTCAAGTTCCAGAACATCAAAAACTTAAAATTCAATGTGCAATGTGTGTCCATTGTTCTATATTATGTATTGAGTTGGTTAAATTTTAAAATGTAAAATGTGTGGTGATAACTGTGTGGAAAACGAATTCCATTTCCTCATGAACTGTAACATTTACAATAAGTTACGAGTTCAATATTTCTCACAAAATAACACAGCATATTAACGCACGAATATTAAAACACAGAACTACAAAAACATTAAGAAAAGGGCATTAATTACAACGTATATGTGTTCCTGTTCGAATAATGACATTTAAATAATATGAAAAAATAATGAAATATTTTGAGGTATTTTGTCCGTCAATTTTTTCAATTCCAAAAAAGTTGATGGTTAAGGAACAACCATTTTACTTCAAGGGTGGATATGATTTTTGTCTGAGCGTGTAGGTTATATGACCTCCTTTATCTTTTTTCAGAATATTTTTTTTTCAACGCTGTCAATCAAAATATTTTTCCAATATTTAAAACTATAAGGAAGGTATGGGAAAAATCTGGATTCAGATTTTTTTTGTCACCTGCTTGAACATTTTTTTTTTATCAACTTTGGGATCAAAATATTTTTTAGGCCAAAAAACATAACCCCACTCCCTTTGAAGTTAGATGGCCGTTTCCTCAGGCAAAGTTGACCTTTACTATTTTATTAATGTCCCTCATTGTCCTTTGCATCTTCAACCTTTCTTAATTTTATTTCATGACTTTCAGACATCTACGACAGAACCAGCGAGCGGATGGCAAAACTTGAAGAAAGCGATGAAAAGCAAAATATTGGACGATGAATATGAAAAAAGTCTTTTTAGTGAAATGCGGAAGAAAAGACGGACAAGTAAATCGTCAATAGAAGATCTGTCCATTGAAATTCCTCGTGTCTTTATCAAAAGGCCATCTCTTATTCTAAATGATGAGATATTAGATTTCAATAGAAATATCTACCAATCGAGCACACCCACATCGGACGAATTTGAGCTATCAGATTTTGAAGGTAGGAACGGGGTTTAGATTGGGTTCTGAAAATGGTTTTTTTTTATATATTTTGCCCATTATTCTCTATTTTCTTTACTTTAGAACCAAATCATTCTCTATTATTTATCTATTTTGCACACTATTATTTTCATTTTTTCTATTCTTTATCTTGTTGCCCTTTATTATGCACTTATATTGCTCATTATTCTTTATTCAAAGGCCACTCAGACCCCTTTGAACTGTGACAGACTACATTTAAATATATTTTAGATATTAGAATAAGGAGATGTGGTACAATTGCCAACGGAACAAATATCAACCTGAGATCAAATGATGTAGATGTAAGAATCTATAGCTCGAAAACGATAGAACTTTATGTCGACGTACGTATAAGGCCTTCAACATAGAGCAAAACAAATACTGAATATGTTATAACAAATTATCGCTATTTAACGAAATATTTCTTTGATCTTACTAACTGATAATTTGCTTTCTTATCTCAGTAGAGTAATGTGAAAAATTATTGCAAGAAACTAAGGGCGCACATGCCGTTGTCAATGTTAACCAATGAATGGTAGGCGCCTGGCGTTGGACAAGCACTTCTTATTGTTATTAGTATGGTATCCATTTATCCATCAGATTGTTGATGATTACTAACCGTAAAATGTGGCTATATTAAACATATTTGCGATCTAATACTGCGACACTGGTGTAAAATCTTTACTTTTCAGCGCACACGAAGTTGAAGAAACAATAGGAACAAGAACAAAAGGAGAAATTAAATTCATTTTTTTTTTTCATTTGTTTTACTTGGAAAATGTTAAATTGCATTCGCCACTTAAATTGTCTGGACTTATTCTTTAGCATTTGCTATGAGCAATGGCAAATAACCCACTATATATGTATATAGTTTATACATGGGTTTGCAAATCTATTTTTAGATGATGAAGACACCATCGAAAGCGTATACACTTGTCAAGACCAATATATTCGAACGTGTAAGAAATATCACGTGGTTCCGGTGTCCAGATTTTATAGACAGTTAGAAGGAAATTCTGTGATTCTTAAAAACCACCAATTCAGCAAGGGTGAATTTAAAGCTTGTGCAATTGCTTTGATGGTGAGTTTTTTTTATTATTAAATTTGATATACGCTGAACCAATTTCCATTCGAAACTAATACATGTACATGACATTTGAACATGAGTTGCTCTTATTGTAGAATCAAAACTTAAAATATAAGAAATAGTTTTAGAATTGCTAGTAAATTTAAGCTTCACAATATCTTTATTTAATTTCAAAAGGAATTTAATAACTTCTGTCAGTTGTTATTCCATTTGATCGTTTACGTATAGATATTATATGTGTATTGGATCTAAAATAATTTTTTTGTTCTTGTCAAAATTTTCCTGATCCACGACTTTTCCTGAATCCACCTACTCCAAGATATCTTTACCACTTAAATCTGCTAGAATCTTATGAGATTAAATATATAATTATCTTTTAACCCATCAAAAAATTATTTTACAGTGTAATGGCACAGTGAAACATCTTGACATTGAAGGCGGTCTAATTGGAGCCGTTGGAATGTCGCACCTGTCCGATCTGTTATATTATACTGATTTATTAGTAGAACTAGTGAGTATTTTATGGTTTATTGGTAATAATAGTGAGTTCTTAACGATTTTTTAGTAAAATTAATGACTAAATATATGTTACGATTTTTTATATTAATAAAACTAGTGAGTATATCGAGTATGTTATATAGAGATCCTAGTAATATTTAATAGCCTCGACATTGCAATGGTGTCTGAGCTTCAATTGTCTGATATGTAATTCTCAGTTGCCTTATACGGCAATGGGATAAAGGGGGTCTGGATTGGGTTAACAGGATATATATTAATAATTACATTGCATGCATGTTTTATTACAATACGTTATTTTGATTGGGCTAACAGCAATCTCGCATTCTTCTGGAATTAACATACATTTCACAACAATGAAATGTAACATTCATGATGACAAAAGCTCGCACAACAAAGTGCACAGGTACATTAAAGAAAAACTTGATAGAAATCGTGTTTGAATGATACTATTTAAAAAAGCTATTAAAAGTATTGAATGCTTCTTTTTGTAATTTCATAGGTTGTAAAAGCGTTGACCGTGCGTACATTTTTAGACTGAAGCGCTTCCGGCCTTCATACAAAATGTACTTCATCAACGTTTTTAAAACCCAATGAATTTACTAAAAGAAGCATTCAATTGTTAAGAGTCAAAACATAAAGAGTATACTAGACCTGCAAAGAAAGGAGAAAAATACCCCAAGCCTGACATTAGAGAATTAGGATACGAATGCCAACAACTCCCACACCTAAATCCACCTGTATCCGATCCATAACAGCCATTTTTAAAAGGAATTCCAACCATATGCCCCCATTTAAACGTGTTCAAAAGCAATCAAAAGCATTGGTCCTAAAAAAGGGTGAGGGGTTCAGTCCGAAGAAATATCTAAGGATAAAAAATGGTATTAAATTAAAACTGTAGGAAAATCAATGTGGTAGTTCTTGTTATGTTTAGTAACGAGTTCAATCTAATTTCTAATGGGAATTGTGTTTTTTCGTGTTTCGTAGGCTGTTGTAAGTTAGTTCGTAGGTTATTTTCTGACCTATTATTCTAAGAACCTATTGTATATTTTCAGAATCTTACAAAGAATGACATCGGTAGAGAAGCATTGATATTACTTGAAGAAGCTTTGGATAAAAATCTAAAGCTACTAGATCTGAATTTATCAGGTACAAAATTCAAGTAGAGTTTTAGATAAAAAATCACTACAGGATTAACAACATTTTTCCTAGATTTTATTATTGTGTAAACCGAACTGATTAACTGATAAACGGGTTAAAAGTACGAATAACTCTTGCGTGAAGTCTCTGAGTAAAGCCACGGTCACAACAGATCGTACGATTTTTTGTCGCGGAAGATCTATAAAACAGTTGTCGTTGCACTGTCGTGTAAAATGTCAAAAACATATTTCGAGTGGTCACATCAGCTACGACATGTCCACAGAGACAGAGAAAAAAGAGTTGTAATTGCACTGTCGTAGGCAAGTCGCAAGTCGGTCGTGTGACAGTCGTACGACAATCGTGAGTTGTTTTAGGTTATTTTATATGGTTTCATGTCATGGGATGCGCGTGTTACTGTCGTGTCACTGTCGTGCCACTGTCTTGAAACATGCCAGGCTCCAGCCGCATGAATCCAACAAAATCACCAGTAGATCCCCGCCCCAACTCTCGCAACAGTGTATACTATACTGCCCAAGCACCAGGCGCCTAACCCACCCAACGACGGGCGTTTCGCCGGTTCCCATAACTATTCATGAGCTCTAATCAACACTAACAGAACCATCTTTTGCTCTTGTTTGAGTCAGAAAAGGCGCATATTCAGCAGGGCCAAGCGTACTGGTTCTGGTGGAATAGCCATCCTCTTTAAACGGCAGACGGTATGTTTTCCAAACATTCATTCCCGCCGAATTGTATTCTTCTAAATAAAACAAAAATGTGTTGCACGACAAACGTACCATTGTTCTACGACAGACAATCAATGTTGTGGGAGCATCGTATGAAATTTGGTATTCGTGAGACAATCGTGCGACTGTTTCACGAGTGTCTTGCGACAGTCGTAGGATTGTCGTACGACAGTTGTGCAACAGTCGTACGATTTTTCTTTATTTAAATGGTTTATGTTGGTACCCATGACACTATGTTTATCACACGACAGTCGCACGACTGTGGTAAGACACTTTTACGACAGCCACCAGACAGTGACACGACAAAAAATCGTAGAGCAAAAAAAGTTCATTTCCAATTTTCGTCCCACGACACACGACAGCGCCACGATGCTCAAAATATGGTGCGACTGTTGTACGATGATCACAAATGACCCACGATTTAAACAATTTTCATGTCGTGGCGCTGCATAGATGTGTCGTGGGTTCGTTTTGACCAGGCCTTAACGGATCAAGTTAAAACACATGGAAAACTGTGTTTAATCCTTATTATTCTCAACAGAAACATTTGTTTCATTTTCATTTAACATCAACTTTCTTGGAACCCAAAGGATTCATTTCATGTGTATCGTGCATGAATATACCGGTATCAAATTGAAATCGACAATGTGGTCTACTAAGGAATACAAAACCAAACGGACCAATCACACTGTCTAACTGTGCTTTTCATTAAATGTAGTCGTTAAAGTGCAATTCATTAAATGTAGTCGTTAAATAGAAAGACAAGAAACCCTAACATCAAAGCAAAATGTTTTTATAATAATCCAGTGTTGTTTAAAAAGTCTAATATATAGACTTTTATTACTTTACGCGACTTAGTAACAAAAGAAACTTTTATGATTTTTATTGTTCTATTTTTTTTCTTTACAGATAACAATATAGATAGCAGTGATTGTGATATAATAAGACAGATAATGGAGGTAATAAATAATTAAGAATTTACATGCGTATACATCACTCGTCACCTCGGCAGTTCTAACAGGGTAGCGGAATCTGCCGAGGTTTGCCGATATGGGTTTAAAGTTTATAAACACTCAGGCAATAAAAATAAACTGGAAAAGAGAGGGGTGAATTGTATATTATTGTAGGTCTATATTTGTCTTTCTTTCCAGTAAAATATACTTGATTTGTAAACGTAACAATAGATCTTTAAATTATATGGGGACGAAGTCCCCAATAACAGTAGAAAAATCAATAAAAAACATGTGTTTTATATTTAAATTTCTTAATAAATAAAAATAAAATTGAAAATGGAAACGGGGAATGTGTCAAAGAGACAACAACTCGACCATAGAAAAAACAACAGCAGAAGTTCACCAACAGGTCTTAAATGTAGCGAGGAATTCCCGCGGAGGCGTCTTTCAGCTGCATGGCCCCTAAATAAATATATACTAGTTCAGTGAAAATGAACGCCATACTAATTTCCAAATTGTACACAAGAAACTAAAATTAAAATAATACAATTAAGACTAACAAAAGCCAGAGGCTCCTGACTTGTATATTAGTTGCTTGCAACCATGACATTTGGATTCGTATGGTTAGTTGTCTCGTTGGAATTATATAATTTCCCCCTTATTTTTAAATACTAATCTTTATGCAAAATTACACCCATAAGAGTCAAGCAATACATACATAGTTTTTTTACGTTTAAATAATAACATTAGATGTATGTTTCATTATAATACGTTATTCTGATTGGCTAACTGCACATCACGTGTTATTCCTTAAGCAATTGCATTACACAATAAAACTTATCATTTATGATAACACGAGGTCCAACAATAAAATACACAGGTGAATTAAATAAAAAAAAATGATAAAAAACGTGTTTTCATTATCCTAGCTAAAAAATGTAATTAAAAGTATTGAATGCTTCTTTTTGTAACTTCATAGGGTTGTAAAAGCGTTGACCGTGCGCTTCATACAAATTGTACTTCGGTCAACGCTTTTACACCCCAATGAAGTTACAAAAAGAAGCATTCAATTCTTAAATACAATGTAAAATAATACAATACTATGGAAGATATTTTAAGAGTTCAATTATTAAGTGTAAAAACACAATCATAAGCTTGTCTGACATGGGTGTAACCCCCTGAGTTTTAAAGACTACTTAATAAAGACTCCAATATGACAAACAAGTTGAGGGATGTGGTTTAGAATGTGTTTTAGTTTATTAAAGGCATCAAGATGTTGAAATAGTACGTAGTCTTTTAGATAAACAAACAAATAAGAACGCATGGACACAAGTCAAAGTATAAGATAAACAACTCGCGCTGACTTTCACCTGGACTATTTTTCAAATCTTCTACAAAGATTTAGGAATGCAAGAAAAACTTACAAATATAAAAAATGTGAGATTTAAGAAATTATCAACTTCGTATACCCTTTATTTTTCCTGCCCGCTCATAAGAGTATGCAAATCTGATCAAATTTTTGAAAGCATTTCTAGTTGGTTTGTATACCAACTGCAGTTAAGAAGGAATTATTCGTTTTTATTATTTTTTATTTGTTTTTATGCCCCATTTATGAACATTATATTTTCTGGTCTTAGTGTCCGTTCGTCCGGCCGTCCGTCGGTCCCTCTTCAGGTTAAAGTTTTTTTGTCAAGGTAGCTTTTGATGAGGTTGAAGTCCTATCAACTTGAAACTTAGTACACATGTTCCTTATGGTATGATCTTACTAATTTTAATAGAAAGAGTTTTTGCCACAATTTCACGGTCCAATTAACATAGAAAATGATAGTGCGATTGGGGCGTTCGTGTAGTAAGAACACATTCTTGTTACGTATCTGTTTTAAGAGGCGGAGTTAAGTTTTGGTGTGGTTCTGCTAAACTTTCAAACTATTTTGAGATTTCTGGCATTCTGTTAATAGCATAGTTTGATTTTAACATATGTTTAAGACGCTTGATAGTTTTGGTACACGTTGTTGGCAGCACTGTTTTAATCATTTTTGTCTATTGAATGTATAATAAATCAATATAGGTATATATACGAGTCTAAATTGAAAACTATATATATATTAATATTCAATAAAAGGCATGCAATGACATTTATTATTATTTTGTTTTGTTTTTGTTTAGGGCGACAATATGTTACAGTCATTAAATCTAAGTAACAACAGAATTTGCAACGTCGGCGGTCAACAGATTGCTGGAGGATTAGGTAAGACTATCTTCGCTATCCGTGGTTACGATCCGGATCCCGCCTCTTCACGTGAGGAGGAGTGACCGGATCGTAACTCTTGACTACCAAAGATATAACTGCTGTTGAGGATAATTTAAAATATAAAGTTACAGATATAAATAATTCTACAATATCATTTATAAGAATATGTATAGCACTTTATAAGTTGTTTTGAAAAAATGGTATTTAAAGTCCTTAATGACCTTCTTCTTCGTGTTCTATGCAAAAATTAAGAAAACTTATATAGATGATTCCAGCAAAAATTTGAAACACAATATACTTTGTATTATTATATAAGTTAAACAGTTTTTTTTCGGGCGTTGGGGTGTGATGAGGGGAGGATTCACATGCATTCGACTTCTACTTCTTGATTGATACAACCAGTTAAGTACACGTGAACTACGTTTTTTGATACACTACATTTTAACATACTTTCTGTACTATACATATTAGTATAGAAAGTCCTTGGTGTAGTACACTTAAGATTGTAACAAAAAAAAGTCTACAAGTGTCTCATTTTTTTACAGTGCGAAACGACAGGTTAAAAGTTCTGAATCTAAGTTGGAACAGAATAACAGGAAAAGGAGCAGCTGCTATTGGCTATGCTTTGGCTAAAAACAGTGACCTTCAAGTTCTGAATATATCCTGGAACGGGTTTGAACTTGGCGGTGCTCACGCTATAGCTCATGGCTTAAGCCTAAACACGTGTTTAAAAGAATTGGATATTAGTTCAAACAGAATCGGCCAATCGGGAGTGACACAGTTAATGAAAGGTGTAAATGAAAATACGACTCTCCAAACGTTGAAGGTAAATTTTTGACAACCTTAGCTTATGCCATTCTGGATGGGGTCATTTCATTTCTGTATTGTTTTTGTACGCCATTTTGTCTCTAATCTTTTTCCTTCGTCCGTTATATTCTTTTCTTTTTACTTCAGTTTCCAATCATTCTCTATATTCTTTTTTTCTATTTTTTATTTTTTTTTTCTATCTCCCATCTATTCTGTAAGATCTAGTCATACCCTTATTCATCTGTCAATATTTCACTAAACTTATGCAGAAGATGCTACAGCATTCTATATTATAACTAATTCAAATTGCTATTAACCAACTGAAAACAAAATTTTCCTGGAATGAATCTATTCGTCTGTCCGTTCGTCTGTCTGCATGTCTGTTTTCCCATTATACCTTGTAATCGCTCGAACTCCTAAACTGATATAAATGAAACTTTAGACATCTGTAGAACATTTCATGCCGTTATGCATAACTGAATATACTGGAGACTAAGGGGAGATAACTGAATGAACTAGGTATCAAGGGGAGATAATGGAATATACAAATTATCAACGGGAGATAAGTGAATTTACAGAATTCGGTATATAACAGCTGCTGTTTTTACCAGGAGCAGATCCAGCCAATAAAAGGGGGTCCCAATCCAGGATAAAGAGGGGGTCCAACTATATGTTCCTATTCGAATGCATTGGTCGTAAAAAAAACAAGAAAGGGTTTCCAACCTCTGGAACATCTGGCACGCAATATTCATTTAATAGTTCGATAGTTCTTATAAAGTGTATGAAATATCTTAAGATGGTACCCAACACTTTCACTAAAATCAATTTGGCTCGTTTAATTTTCATAAAATTTTGACACAGTATTTACTTTGATCCTGTAACAAAAATATAAAAAAAATCAAAAAACTTGAACCAACCGTTTAATCAGAAAAATTCCACTAGTGATATAGCAGTTTGACAAATACTTATTTTGATCATTGAGATACTTAATATTCCCTTAACAACACAACGTCATTAAAACGTTCTGCTGATTTTACAGAGTTATCTCCCTGTAGTGTTAGGTACATGTACCACCTTAAATGTGGATGATGATTAAAACTATTATTTTATATATAATAAGACTGTAATAATAAGTAACTGTATGGTATGCTTATTTTATTAAACAGATCGCTGACAACCCTATCAAAACATGTAGCACATTAATGGTTTTGTTGATAGTGGAAAAACACGAAAAGATATCTTTCTTGGATTTTGGCGTAAGTTTACCATATGTGAAATATAAAAATATGATTGAAAATCAGATCAGCATGTAAAAGCAATTAAAAAAAGCAGAAACGACAGTAACAGATAAAAATACAGAATGTTTTCGACTTTAAAGGTATTTTATGCTGCGTGATTTCATCTTTCGATAGTCAAGGAATCATTATGATTTAGTAACCATCTATCCACAGATGATGGAACAGGTTCGTAATCCTTGGCTAGCAAAGATGGGCTGATTTAAGCAAAGCAAAATTGAATTACTAAAAATCTCTGTCAAAAGATTATCAATGTTGAAAACAGAGATAAAAAATATTAGAAATCAACCAATACAGAATAAAACGAAAAGTGATTTTGCTAAGGTGAGTCACAATAAAATCAATTAAAAAAACCCAAAGCAGCAAAAAAACATCCCAACATTAAAGAAAGCATAATTTATAACCCCAGGGTTCTCAAAAAATGTTGGTTCGAATGTTTTTACCAGTGAACAAAATCTGCAAAGAACAAGCACGCTTTTAGTATTGTGCAATATTAATAATATTGAATACCAGCACATTTTCCTCTAAACCACCAGTGAAAACAAATATTCGAATTGTACACCCTATGCAAAAAAATGTCAAAAATAATAATAAAAAGATCAACAACAACAAAATACAGAACTTTTTTTTTTTTATCTTTTGCATTTTCATGTTACACCTTCCCTCTTTTAAAACAGTTACTGATATTGTTATTCCGTGATTATGTAATTTAAATTTTTATTTTTTTCTTCTCAGAGTCAACCAGTCACTGAAGAGTTTGAACAGAAAGTCTCAAAAATCAGAAAAGACAAAAAACTGGTGGTCAAATACGGAAAAATTATTCGTGACACGAAAGCTAAGAAAACAGATGGGGACGATACAATGTATATCAGCGGGGATCCTCTACTGGTTCTACTGGAATTCACCAGGATGAAGAAAATACATATATTGGACATGTTCCGAGCATTCGACCTCGATGACAGCCATTCTATAACTTGGGAGGAATTCAGAGAGGGAATAGCGGTTGGTTTATACTACTTTTTAAAATACACTGTTTTTTACAGACTCATTATTAAGAACTCCGAAACAGTGGCCACATCGGGAGGCTATGAGGAGACCAACCGTAACTACTCGGCCATTCTCGCTACGCATTTATTTCTTCGTGCAACTTGAAATGCCGATTAGTCCCGATTGTAAGAAGAGGTTACTGCTGTTTCAAAGGTTTTTTTTGTCAGTGTGTCTTACTTGCAGATGTTATTTTTTGTAATTTTTAAATACGTACTGTTTTACGATAGAAGTGGCTAATTTTTTTTTTTAGAGAAAATAATAAGTTTGTTAACTTATCTTATTCTTGTTATATGTGTTACCTACATTAAAGCATGTCATTGTGGAGTGCTTTGGGGCATACTAAATTATATAAAATGAAGCATCAGTTAGTGATCGGGTCTTGCATATACATACTGTTAACGTAATCTTATTCTTGTTACATGTGCAACATACCTTAAAGCATGTGGAGTGCTTTGGGGCATCATAAATTACATCAAATGAAGCTTCAGTTAGTGATCAGGTCTTGCATATCCATACTGTTATGATACAACTTCTCCTGTCCGGTTGATGTTTAAAATTAAATATCCACACTGCAATTTGACATTTTCTCTTGTTCCAACTAGTTCATTTTAGCCGCATCTAAATTCTCTCTCGATGGAGAAACAAATGACTTAAAATGAACAGTCAATTTGAAAAAAATACTCCCCGGCCCAAAAAAGATCAAATGGTCGTCTCCTAAGTATCTGCATATACAAATTCTTACTCCTTGAGTAGAAAAAGAACTTAATGAGGGGGATATGATATTTTAGTTGTCTTGGTAATTTAGATCTATAAGTTTTTCATGGTTTTTTTTTATAGATATAGATTTGACCGTTGTTTTTCCCGTTTAAATGGTTTTTCACTAATATATTCCTTTATAACTTGCTGTTTGGTGTAAGCCTAGGTTCAGTGTTGAAGGCCGTACCTTGACCTATAATAGTTTACTTTTATGTATTGTGACTTGGATGGAGAGTTGTTGCATTGGCACTCATACCACATCTTCTTATATCTATTTGCAGCAAAACAAGTTGCCCATTAGACCCTCTAACATAGACAAGCTGGTACAGAGTATTGATATGGACATGGATGGGCAGGTAGATTTCAGGTAGGTCAATACTCAGATAAGTTCAAAATAACTAACCCTAATACGTTTTTTACGTGTTAAAGCAGTTAAACGAACGATTCCATTTTACTTAATATAAAGTTTTGTCTTGCATCTATATAACTTCTTCATGCTTAGTCAATGAAAAGTTATCGCAAATCAATCAATCAATCAATCAATAACTCAAGGTTTTGTAAATATTCAATTTATAGATATGACGTCAATATGATAATACAAGGAAAATGGCGACATAAGTATATCTATACACAGGGGGGATAAAGCAAAGCAAACACTGCTTCTGAGTTAATTAAAATGAAATGTCTTTTTTCTTTCAGTGAACTGGTTATTTCACAGAAAGCACATAAAAGGAAAGTAGAGAAGTTGAAAGCCAGCGGAGAGGATGTATTTAATAAAAGTGCAGTTGGAATTGTAAACGAACGACTAAGGCAGTGGTTCGATGATCACCATTTCGTTTTGAAAGATACATCGTTCACCGAGTCCATTTCCTAAAATTTATAAATTATATTTAAATGGGTATACACGAAATAGTCATTCATGTACATGTACATCAAATTCTGATTCAATTCATTATCGTCCATACGTATACAGGGGCGGATCTATCATTCATTTTTAAAAGGGGTTTCAGAATAAGGTTTTATTTGGGAGGGGATCCAACCATTCATATATCTTCATTCAATCGATTGATCGTCGTAAAATGTGGATCCAAACCCCCTATTTGGATCCGCCACTGTGTATAGGATGAGATTCATACGTTAACATACTATTCTTACATAGACAATGGTGCTATTGAATACATATTGGATAAATATCTTAAAGTTTTTATTATATTTCAGTTTGTATGTTTCTTTATAAAACGAATACTAATATAATTTTGTGCTTTTTAATACCACAGACTAGTTGCCTGTAAATGTATAGATTCAAAGACCTGTCAATAGCTTTGCAATCCTATTTTCCAACCGTTATATATATTTTTTTCATTGCACGTCATTGACTCTTCGTGTTGTTTTGCCTTTTTGCATTGTGTTGTAAAGAGAAAAGAAAGTAGAGAACTTCACGAACAAAAGAATAAATGAAAATGAAGAGATATTCTTTGTCAACAAAAAATTAAGATTTAGCAACATGAATCAACCCAAAACCCTGGTTAAACATGGGGTGTTACGGAAGAATGAGCAGGTTCTGTGCCACAAGTAGCACCCATCATGTTGTAAAAAGTATGCATTTGATACGACGGTCATACAATTGGGAGGTTTAGCTAGCTTTAAAACCAAGTTTAATCCACCATTTTCTACATAGAAATGCCCGTACCATGTCAGGAATATCACAGTTGTTATCCATTCGTTTGATGTGTTTGAAATTTTAATTTTGCCATTTGATGAGCTAGGGACCTTTTTTCAATTTTCCTCGGAGTTTAGTATTTTTTTTTTTATGTTTTTACATTATCTTTTGTTCACTGCCGTCACATTATCTTAACTCAGTGCGGTCACATTGTCATTGTTCGGTACTGTGAAATTGGTTTTGTTAAGAACAATGATATTATCTTTGTTCATTATATACTGTGACATGTTCTTTCGTCAGTGCGACGACATTGTCTTTCAGTGCGATGACATTGTTTCTGTTCAGTGCGACGACAGATGTTGTTCAGTGCAATGACATTGTCTTTGTTTAGTGCGATGACATTGTCTTTGTTTAGTGCGATGACATTGTCTGTTCAGTGCGATGCCATTGTCTCTGTTCAGTGCGACGATAGATGTTGTTCAGTGCGATGACATTGTCTTTGCTCAGTGAGATGACATTGTCTGTTCAGTGCGACGACAAATGTTGTTCAGTGCGATGACATTGTCTTTGTTCAGTGAGATGACATTGTCTTTCAGTGCGATGACATTGTTTCTGTTCAGTGCGATGACATTGTCTTTGTTTAGTGCGATGACATTGTCTTTGTTTAGTGCGATGACATTGTCTGTTCAGTGCGATGACATTGTCTCTGTTCAGTGCGACGACAAAGGTTGTTCAGTGCGATGACATTGTCTTTGTTTAGTGAGATGACATCTTCTCTGTTCAGTGCGACGACAAATGTTGTTCAGTGTGATGACATTGTCTTTGTTTAGTGAGATGACATTGTCTCTGTTCAGTGCGATGACATTGTCTCTGTTCAGAGCGATGACATTGTCTCTGTTCAGTGCGATGACATTGTCTCTGTTCAGTGTGGTGACATTGTATCTGTTCAGTGCGATGACATTGTCATTTTTTGGTGCGATGACATTGTCTCTGTTCAGTGCGATGACATTGTCTATGTTGAGTGTGGTAACATTGTCTCTGTTCAGTGCGATGAAATTGTCTTTGTTCAGTGCTATGACATTATCTTTGTTCAGTGTGGTGACATTGTCTCTGTTCAGTGCAATGACATTGTCTCTTTGTTCAGTGCAATGACGATACCTTGGCATTGTCTTTGTTCGGTCCTGTGCCGGTACCATGACATTGTCGTTGTTCAGAGCGATGGAATTGTCTTTGTTCGGTACTATGCCGATACCGTGACGTTGTTGTTGTTAAGTGCGATGACATTGTCTTTGTTCGGTACTGTGACGATACCGTGACATTGCCGTTGTTCAGTGCGATGACATTGTCTTTCTTCGGTACTGTGACGGTACCGTGACATTGCCGTTGTTCAGTGCGATGACATTGTCTTTACTCGATACTGTAACGTTACCGTGACATTGCTGTTGTTCAGTGCGATGACATTGTCTTTGTTTGGTACCATGACATTGTCTTTGTTTGGTACTGTAACGATACAGTGACATTGTATTTGTTCAGTACGGTGACATTGTCTTTGTTCGGTACTTTTGTATTCTATTGTTCAATACTGTGACATTGCCATTTTCCAGTTCTGTGGTATTATCTTTGTTCCGTACTTTGACATTCAGTGTCAACATTTATTTCAGATTCTCATGATTAAAAATAAAATAATAATACTGAAAAAATCTAATTATGTTATGATACGTTTTAAGGATAGTCTATGATAGTCTATTCTTGACCGTTGCACTATATATACTGCTTTTGATTACTTGTAATTAATATTTGGTAAACATATTCCACTGATATCCAAATAATTCCGGCATATCATCAGAAGGAGTTTTGGCAATACATTTTATAGGGCAGGTGTGCAATGTGGAATCGACTTTGATGAGGAGAGGAAAGTTGTATCGAGACTGGAAAATGAAGGCATCTACGTAAGAAGAAATTTGTTCTTGCAACTGGTATCACCAGGACTTCTAACATTGAATTCAAAGAGTTTTTGGATAAAATAAGTTTGAACATAATAAAAATAGTTTGCAAAACATATTACGGTTCATAATACACAAGAGGGTCTGGATCAGTGCGGTGCTTCATTTATGTATTCTTAATTGTATTGCCATTTTTCTCTATTCTTTATACTGTTGTGCATTATTCTTCATACTTTTGCGCATTATTCTCAATTATTTATACTTTTGCGCATCATTCTCTATTCTTTATACTTTGGCGCATTAGTCTTTATTCTTTATATTTTTGCGCATTATTCTCTATTATAATATTTTAACACCTCATTATTCTGTATTCTTTTTTTGTCCATTTTTCTCTATTATTAAATTTTTTGTCCATTATTCTCTACTCTGTAATCCCCATCCACACCCTCATACAGGCAGCATACTTTATTTTCTTGACCGATTTTTATGTGTTAGAATTAACATTATTTAAACATAATCGATTGTCAGTGTCAAAAATAATATGTTTAATATGACATATAGCTTAAATACATGTATTATAAAACAAAGAAACCTTGGCCTAATAATACGGAGAGAGATAAGTTGTTATTCTAAAACTCTACTGGTACCACATCAGTGGATGTTCTGTTAAAGAGGGATAGGACTCCATTACTGTATTACAGTATGATCAATTACATTTTGATGAGGCAATACATTTGAAACTTGCTCCCGCGTTTTATTTGCAGTATGACACGTTCAACGGTTTTAACTAATACATACTTATTGAAGTTTGTTACTTCGATTGGCTATTTCTTGTGTTTATATAAAAGAAGATGTGGTATGATTGTCAATGAGAAATCCGCTCTCCACAAGAGAACAAAATGACACAGCAATTAACATTTATAGGTCACCGTATGGTCTTCAACAACGATCATAGCTGACTGATGTCGAAAGCAATAAATTCAAGGATGTACTTAGGTGAGGCTAGGTGAAAATTAATAAATCAAGAAGTTAAAATTGATACTATAAGCTAGTAGAGCATCAATTAAGGATAAAAATAAGCTAAAAATATTGATAGGTCATGGACCTCCTTTTGGAGATATTTGAGATTTAAAATATAGCGGGAAAAGGCTGACTCGGACTTTTACCTTATATTTGGTATTATTGGATCCGAAAACAAAAGAAAGAAAATCAAAAATCTTCTAAAATTTTGGTAAATGACCTTTCATGAGCTATTAAGTCGTATATGAAAAAATAAATGGGTGTTATGGGGCAAAATATTTTACATTGTATTGTATGGACAAACACCAAGGAGTCCGAACATTTGACACAAATTCCAAAACCTCACCTAAGTACAGTCATCCTTAAATTGATATTAGGTGGTTGTCCCGAAAACAAACACCGCTTCACTCAGTGTCTTACAATCCTTAATCGATATAAAACATATCAAAATGAAATGTTAAACATACAAATCGGTCTCAGGTTGCAATGTAGGATCATTTCAATCAGTTACATAATAATTTACATTGGTATAAACTTTATGATAATAATATAAACAATCAATATCACACAACCGCTAAGTAATGCCAACAGTCCTGTATTATACAAATTTCTTTTTCGTGTACATGTCACAAGGGTGTTATATACATGTATAATTACTCCTACACTACACACAACTGCAGACAGAACATCACATAACAATATCGTGCACACGATGTGTTAATCGTAGCATTGCGATCATTTCCGTTTTATCCTGTATTTCTGATATAAAGTATACGTTTACCCCAAGAAAAGTACCATATTTGATATAAGTTAATGTGCTTTTATCTGTTATACGACGTGTTCTCCATCCTTACTTGTCTTCTCATACCCTAATTGTATGGCCCTTGTCGTTTCGCTGAGAGTGGTACCACAGGGGCTTGTTACAATTGCCGGGTTTACTATCCATACGAACCCCTAAAAAAACACAAGGGAGGAAGCTCATTTGCGACAATGCTTCAAATTATTGCTGTAAAATTTTTCTAAGACTTTCACTTACTTTGTGACCTGGATAAATCTGTTCCCACTTGAATTATCTCTTCAATGACATATATTTATTACCTTAAGTAACCTCTATAACTATTGTAATCCTTAAAACAAACTCGACATTTCTGAAATAGAACGAATCGAGGTCCTAGATTTGAAAATGAAAGTACTAAAGCGACACCTACCGGAAAATATATTTTCGGCACTCTCGGGTGGTACCATAAATGTTATGTTTTTCGGAAGTCTACTGTATTTTAGATTTCAATAATGTAAAAATTGGCGGGAATTATTAGGTACACACTGTCTTTCATCTTCATATTGTGGTAAACTCCCGAGAGAGCCAAAAATATATTTTCCGGTAGGTGTCGCTTTAGTACTTTCATTTTCAAATCTAGGGCCTCGATTCGTTCTATTTCAGAAATGTCGAGTTTGTTTTAAGGATTACAATAGTTATAGAGGTTACTTAAGGTAATAAATATATGTCATTGAAGAGATAATTCAAGTGGGAACAGATTTATCCAGGTCACAAAGTAAGTGAAAGTCTTAGAAAAATTTTACAGCAATAATTTGAAGCATTGTCGCAAATGAGCTTCCTCCCTTGTGTTTTTTTAGGGGTTCGTATGGATAGTAAACCCGGCAATTGTAACAAGCCCCTGTGGTGGTACAATCAAAGAAGTCCAGCTTTCTGTTACTTGTGTATCATGTATTCAATCTCTTCGATGCTGTATCTCGGCAGAAAACCCTTAGCTAGTTCTACAGTACAATTACACAAGAATATAGACGTGAAAATTTACAAAATACACTATAAGGCAACAACCATTTTCTTATCTGGGAGGGGGGGGGGGGGGGGGGGGGCCTGGGATTTTTTTCAAAAAAATATTTTGATGGCCTAACTGAACGAAAAAAATATTATGTTTTGCACTGTAGCTAAAAAAAAATAAATTATGCTGTCACCTGCTTGAAAAAAATTTTGCACTGCTGAATTTGAGAATAGTGAAAATAACAACAGTTGAGACAGTGAAACAGCAGATTATAAACATCTGTCCAGTCTACAGATTACGCTAAGATTTCTATTTATACCTTATTACTTTTTGTATTTTCCTGTAATAGTGTTTGATCCAGAAATATTTAAAAGCATTCCAAATCTCCCGCATGTATGCTACTACATTAAGACATACTTAAAACTGCAACTATTATAAACATGATATGGTCATTTTATAACAGGGAAAGATATGGTATCATATTAAAGCAGTCTTTTAAAGTAGCCCTGATTGTGTAGGACACAGACTTGTATACCGGTAGTATCATTCTGTATCATTCTTTATACCTCTTTTTTCAATGGAATGTCAATTATCATAGTTGGAAACAGTGGATGTTTATAATTTGGAGCTACTCACTCTTTCCCATTACATATGGCAATGGTGGCCACTTCAATTGCAGTATTAAGATTCAAGGACTGTGGTACCTGTATGACGGACTCAGAGAATATCATAATGTAGAAAGTGGGCTAAAAAAAACGACAGAGACAACAGCCAATGCCAGGATATAGACAGAGCCATGCACTTTACATTTTACATCAATTAAAAAATTAAAATGAATTTTATGTAAATTTTATGGTTTAGAGAAAAAAAAAAGGTATTTCTGTTCCACATTATAGGAAAAAAAATTTTGCTTTCCTTCTCATAAGAAAAAATTTTTTTTATCGGAGGAAGGTTCTGAAAAAAAAATTATGAACATAATAAAAATTCCAGGCCCCCCCCCCCCCCCCCCCCCCCCAGATAAGAAAATGGTTGTTGCCTAAGAGTATGCACGTTGTTATTGAATTACAATAGGGGGACAGAACCGAGAATAAAACACGGACTTTGGTGCATAGGGTGACTTTAGTCTGAACTAAGCTGTAGAAATGGAGAAACATCATGTTGAAAGAAAATATTTAGGTGCATTTAAATTTTATAATCTCTCTATTAATCCTTTCAACATGCGCCTCAATTAATCGGTTCCATTGTTCTTGGCTAATATACAAAGTTAAACTACTGGAGATTAACACACAACGATTAAAAGATCACATTTAAGGTTACAAACTTAAAACATTGGTGTTTTTACGAAGTGACGTACAGAATTTTCCATTTTGACGTACAGAATTTTTAAAATGGAGTTTTATTTATCATAGACGATATTTTACAATACTCGACAAACCTCAAGTTTTGAAAGATGATAAGTCGACGTGCATCACCCGGTATCAGCCTAGGAGCCGATAATCATGGACGTCTTTTTGAAGTAAGTGATACTGTGAATCCTAATTAACTCAGCTAATAAATATGACCGCCTTTTTTTCTCGGTCACTATCGTTGAATAGCGTTTTTAGTTCTGTAGCAAAATAAAAATAAGCATATACATACATGTATAAAAAAGAAGATTTGGTATGATTGCCAACGAGATAACTCTCCACAAGAGACCAAATGACACTGTGAATGCGATCTGGCATTTCATTGTGATTTTTTAGGTCATTTTTCATTAATATCTATTTCTTAATGTACTGACACCTTGTTATCCTCTATTCTGTATGTGTTTACCGATAATTTTGTAAACTCCATCGATACTCTCCAATGCTTACCTAGAAATTACATTTCATTGTTATATAGATATGTTAGAAGATGTGGTATGAGTGCCAATGAGACTACTCTCAATCAAAGTCACAATTTGTAAAAAATATAACCATTATAGACCAAAAACGGTCTTCAACATGGAGTTGTTGTTTGTTAATGTGGTTCATACGCGTTTTCGTTTCCGAGTCGTTTCTTTTTATATAATATATATAAAGATAACATTGTTGGTTTTCACGTTTATATGGTTTTACACATGTCATTTTTGGGCCCTTCTTAGCTTGCTGTTCAGTGTGAACAAAGATTACGTGTTAAAGACCGTACTTTGGCCTAATATAATAGTCAACTCTTACAAATTGTGACTTGGATGGAGAGTTGTCTCATCAGCACTCATTCCATAACTTCTTATATCTATTGATTATTAATTTCTTTCAAATGACATAAGAATCAGATGATTTTTTTTTTTTTTAAGAAATCAGTTCGAGAACGAAACTTAAAGAAAACTAAACCTGGAGTACTCGCAGCACAATACAGACTCAATGTTCCTGCAACAAAAACATCTCAGTCAAGTAAAATACTTCGACCAAAGAAACACGACATGGTTCAGCTCGTCCGAGACGAAGTCGAGGAAAGTAACTTGTTCGATGTACCTAAAAAAGAAGAAAGAGAAGTTAAAGAAATAAGGCTGTGTAATTTAGACGACTCTGATTTTTCAGATGAGGAAGGTAAGTAAAGGATGACCGCTACTATTGTTTTTGACGTTTTGTCAGATATTCGGAATCCTCTAGTTTTATTCACATAGTGTCAATAAATATTTGGCCTGCTAGACCCTCCTTACTTTTCGTGGTTTTATGTGGTATTACATGTAGTCAGAAAAGCTATCTTTGAAAATCTTATAAAATCTTATTTTTCCATAGTTTCTGAAATAAAAGATGTCAATGCTAAATGTATGAAACAATCTAGAGAGAATCATTTCCCTCCCTTTCAATTGATCATATTTCAAAAACTAGGACACGGATCTGTTACTTTTTTTTGGGGCTTTTTTAGAACCGTTTTATAGTATCAATTTATTATACTATTCTTTTATAAAGCTTGTTATTTCCAAGCAGTGGTACGAACATCCTAAATTGGGTTTTAAATAATTTATGTCTTGAGTCAAGAAAGAAAAGGAAAATGTATGACAAGTTCAATGTTTCCCCGAGTCCCTTGGGTTCATACGTCAAATTAAGTTACAACCTTCTGAGTTAAAACCGTAAGTCAGTCACTCATCAGTATTAAAACATGATTTTTTAATTTTGTCTTTTTAACTTTCTTTCTTGAAACTTCATGTATATAGAGAATTAGTTCAGTGTACAATAACTTTACCAAGGATTTATATAGAAGTACATGTATTTACTATATACATACTTACTGTTACTAAAAAACACACACTTGTTTTAATTTTATATTTAGATGAACTTGAGTTATATTTCATGAGTCAACGACCAAAAGAGAAGATGTCTCAAAAACTTTACAAAGAGGCGTGTAGGACATTAAAGATCACACCGATGCAGATGTTTTATAAAGCATTGGACAAAGATGAAATCCGAGTTATCGGAGTGACGATGAAACCAAAAGATACAAAGGCTTGTGCAATAGCTCTATGTGTAAGTAGTTCCGACCGTGTGGGTCTGTATGGCCAGTCAAGGTCGTTGTAAACTTCCATATATTAATATATCTTTATTATGTAACTTTCAGAAAGCAAAACTACTTGGAAATGCATCTCTGGTAACTGGAACACCATCCCGACCAAAATTATTATTAATAATACGATAGATCGAGGGAGATGATATATGAGTGCCAATGAGACAACTCTCCATCCAAATAACAATATATAAAAGTAAAACATTATAGGTCTTGGTACGGTCTTCAACACCCTTGGTTCACACCGAACAGCAAGCTAGAAGTATTAATATATATATATATATATATATATAAACAGTTGAGATAACATTAACGGTATTAGTTTAACTGCATCACATGCTTATTTCGACAAATAACGTCTCTTAAGTGATGCTCGAGATCAACATATTTGAAAATCAATCAATCAATCAATCAATCAATCAATCAATCAATCAATCAATCAATCAATCAATCAATAGATCAACCAATTTATCAAGTTATATATCCATACCTAACTTCTATTCCGAAAAAAAACAACTTTCTTGTGGGACGCGATGGATTCATGATTGTAGCAACAAACTATAACTATAGCGTTGTTTCCGTATACAAATTATTGTGGTGTATGGTAGTACCAGGGTATAAATTTAGCGCCACTTTCGTATACAATTTATTGTGGTGTATTTAATTAACCATACTGCCAATACATCAATTAATCAATCAATCATTTCAGCGAGACAGTGAAGTAGAAAAGCTGACATTTGACGGGAATGACTTAGGAAGTAGTGGTGCTATGTATATTGCTGATGTCGTGGACAGGAACACATACCTGATAGAATTAGTAAGTGACAAGAACACATACCTGATAGAATTAGTAAGTGGCCAGAAACACATACATGATAGCATTAGTAAGTGGCCAGGAAAACATACCTGATAGCATTAGTAAGTGACCAGGAACACATACCTGATAGCCTTAGTAAGTGGCAAGAACACATACCTGATAGCATTAGTAAGTGGCCAGAAACACATACATGAAAGCATTAGTAATTGGCCAGGAACACATACCTGATAGCATTAGTAAGTGGTCAGGAACACATACATGATAGCATTAGTACGTGGCCAGGAACACATACCTGATAGCAATTGTAAGTGGCCAGGAACACATACCTGATAGCAATTGTAAGTGGCCAGGAACACATACCTGATAGCATTAGTCAGTGGCCAGGAACACATACCTGGTAGAATTAGTAAGTGGCCAGGAACACATACCTGATAGCAATTGTAAGTGACCAGGAACACATACCTGATAGCATTAGTAAGTGGCCAGGAACACATACCTGGTAGAATTAGTAAGGGGACAGGAACCCATACCTGATAGAATTAGTAAGTGGAAAGAAGTCAGAAAACTTTTTATTCTTATGTAATGCATATAAGTTGTTGTACCCACATGCGTTAGAGGGATCTGTCCCCTTTTTTTCTATATTTTAATCAATTTTGTTTCTCAAGTTTTCTTTGGTTAAAAGGGTTTTCACAGAGAGCATAAACATACGAAGATTTAGTATAATTGTCAATGACACATAGACCAAATGACATAGAACTCAACACATATAGGTCACCGTACGTCCTTCAACAACGACCAAAATTCATACCGCATAGTCAGCAATAAAAAGCCTCAAAGTTCAACACTTATAACGATGAAACGTTTGAGCATTCTATCTTTGTTCCAGAGTATTACAGAAAACAATATTGGAAAACAAGGCGCAGAAGCTATATGTGAAGCGTTGAAGAATAATAATTACCTGAGAAAGTTAGATTTGTCAGGTGAGTAGAAAATCTGTACACAGGGAGGGGGTCCGGGGTTGGAACCCCCTTTTTGACGATCATAGCTTTTGAATGGGGACATATGGTTGGAAACCCTCTTTTGAAAATGGCTAGAATTATTACATCTGCAGAGTCACCTATAGTTACCTGAAATTTCCGATCAAAACTACTTAACATTACTAAACATGATATATAAGAAGGTTTTTGGGGTAGTTCTAAGTAAAACAGAAAACACTTTTTTTTTACATGTCTTAGGTAGACACAATTTCAAAGCATCACAAATTGTTTTAAGTTTATTCGGCTGGCCGCATCATACTAATATGTGTAATACGCTCACCACTAAATGATCCTAAATATTACAGACAACGCAACATGGTTTAAAATTTCTAACACAAATGTAAAGATACATGAAGTAAATGTTTATTAGACGGAAACCCAACATTATAAGAAAAAAATGTCGATACAGGGACATAGCTACTGAATGCTGAGCGTACTATCTTGATTTGCATAAGGAATATATGAGAGAGTTAAAATGCTTTTCATAATTTTTATACTACTTATTTTAAAATATAACAGTAAGCACTAAAATACTAAAACAAAAAGTGCAAGTGGTTTAAAAACCAGTCTATAAATAATGCGTACTCATGTCACGGATCCACGATGTTGCGAGTGTGTTCCAGTTTATACACACAAATGGAAAGGAACTAAAGGGAGATCATTGGTAGTCTTTATTTAATTTCTTTCTCCGGAATCACAATTTATTATGTTTTTCTTAAGTCTTAAACTACTTTTAACATTTTCACAAGACAATGAAACTGGTACAATTATATATAATCAATGTATCAAATAATTAACGTGCAGTATGAGAAGAAGCCGATACCTTTTTATTGAAATAAATTACAGGCTTGAAATATTAAGTTTTAAGGTTTATCAGTACAACAATTTTAAAATATCTTTTTAAATATCTCGAGATAGATTGTATTGACCAAATACAACACAAAACATGAACAACTAAAATAGAATAATCAATTAAACCCCTATGCAGCTCAAGTTTTGTCTGTTCATATTCATTGTAGTAAAAACCTCATTTTTAATTGTATACAAAAAAAGTAACATTGCACACATTTCTAACATTTTGTTTGTATTATATTGTGTTTGTTTTATATTGATTAAGATTATAACACGATATTGGCTGATGTACCCCTATTTTTGACACTTTTACCTATTTTGTTTGTTTGTTTTGTTCACACATCGTTGTCAATTTAATGGACTTTATACGACTGTCATACAAGTGAGAGGTTTAGGTACAACCCGTAAACACTAGTTGCTTATATGTGTACACCTTTTACAGGTAATAACTTGACGGAGGGCGATGCCGTTCATTTCAAAGAAATGTTAGATGTAAGTATGGTTGAAAAAAAAATAGCTGCACAGAAGTTAGCAAAACGGTAGTGGTGGTTGTTGGGAGAATGATTAAGGTGGTACCCCTTTTGACAATCAATGCCTTTGAATTGGATCATATGGTTGGAACCCTGCTTTTAAAAATGACTGGATCCGCCCCTTACACTTAACTTCGTCGTTTTGATTTGTTTTTTTGTTTATTGTTCACAGTCTTGAACACTGCCTTTCATAGTTAAGTTATATTTTTTATTTTGAATGAGGATTAATAAGTAATCAAGTTTCAGTTTTGTTTACATAATTTTAAAGTGTACGTGAAATAATACACGTAATATAAATTGGATTTTGATTTATTTACATAGAAAACATTGTTGACGCACACGTTTAAAACAGTTTTCCTCTCTGTAAATATATATATTTTTTTATAAATGCATTAAAAATATGAACACAATGCTGAAGGCGCAATCTAAACACAAATCAAAGATAGATTCTAGTAGACAATATCTTATTCAAAACAAATCTTTTTACTGGATATTCTGGATAAAGACCCTGTTTGGTCATGAATATTATCTTATAAAATGTAATTAATGTTTTTTTAATTTAATGTTTGAATGTTCCTGGTGTAAGCAAATCCAAAAAAAAAGAGTTTCGGATACACCAAATGTATGAACTGGTTTATTTTCATATGCTCTCATAATCTTAGTTTACTGCTTTACCTGAAATAGTTTGCGTTTTTTTTTATCATTTCAGGAGAACCATGCCCTTAGAGAACTTCATCTGAAACACAATAAATTTCATGAAAGAGGAGGCGAAATATTTGCAGAAGGATTAGGTATAATAGCTAAACGCTTTGCACATTGTTGAAGGCCGTAATCCTAATAGCAGTGAAGTGTTAAGTTATAAAGAATCCCTATTTCAGTATCAAATATCATTTGGAAAATATCTTTATGGGATTGTGTATGAGCCTTTTCTTAGTTTTGTGTACCACTGAAATATATATCGCACTTCAGTTTTTCTCCTTTAATACTGTGTCCAATTTACGACGATCGTACCATGTCTCAATGGATGACAATTTTTTCAACATTCGAAGCAAACTCGTTGCTTTCCGAACATTCCCGAAGTTTTACGATTGACAAATTAACGTACTTCGGTTCTTGCTTGGATTTTTTTTTCACTTGCATTTTAGTTATGTTTGATATATTTTATTGCCTTATGTTATCTGTTTTATTTACAGCTGTTAATGACTTCCTTAAAGTTCTCGATTTAAGTTGGAATCACTTACGACTCCGTGGAGCCACAGCTATCGGTAGAGCTTTACAGGTTTGTTTACAAACAAATATATATAGTGTGATTTCAATGTACTTTTTTTCCAAAACTGTGAAATTCGTATGAATTGTATGTATAAAAGCCATGGGAAAAATGTCAAGTGATATGGGAACTGTTCCATTGTAATTTTGCGGAAAACAATGTCTGTGTGTCTGCTTTTTTGCTCTTCGATAGGTTTGTTATCTCCTTGACACATTTCCTGTTTCAATTCTCTATTCTCGTCTAAATAAATCAGAGAAAAAGAAACCCACAATATCAACAGGGTAGACCATTAAACATCATTTTGTCAAATTCCACACTTGTTCTATTTGCTGAGTTTCAAAATACAAACAAAACGATTCCTTAAACGTGTTGAGATTTTGCTTTTGCCTACTCATTCTAATGTTATGTTTGAAATGTTTTGAATGTCCATAATAAGCTTGTCGGTAGACCCATGGTGACCATGCTTACATCCACGTCATTTTGATTTTAGTTCATAGTTGTCTCTTCGCCAATCATACCAAATTTCCTACTTTCATATCGATAGAACATATCTTCATCAATTACGAAAAATACAAAACTTGTTCAAAATTATATTTCTAATTTGTGTCGAAGAGTGCACTTTCAATGCTACTTTTTAACAGGGTTTAATACACGTCTTATTGATTCTTTTATCACATATAGAAAAATCGCCATCTGGAAAAACTTGACATTTCTTGGAACGGCTTCCACCTAACAGGGGCAGCAACTATTAGTTACGCCCTAACAATGAATACAGCACTTATTGAACTAGATATGAGTTGTAACCGACTTACAGACGCATGCGCAAAATGTCTTATAAAAGGAATTGAGAAAAATTCAACTCTGAAAATTTTGAGGGTAAGTTTCTATTTTATTTGCTTTTTTCTACGTGTTATGTTTGTAAATTAATGTTTGAAATGAGTCAAGACATGAAAGTTGAAAGTTTTAGCTCTTTTCTAAATGAAGAAATAATAAGAAACTTGACCAAATCAGGACAAGATAGTTTCTCCTGTTAGATAAACTGATCAGCTCATTGTTGATTAGTGACGTTTAGTTTAGTTTGTTTACAGTCTAATTGACGCATATCCTTAAATAGAATACATTTGTTTATTGAAATAAAATAATGATAAACTTTTACAGACTAAAAACTATTTTATTTTATTTCTAATTTCAACTTGAAAAATATTTCATTGATCAAAATAAAAAAATGAAAAATCTTTTATCGAGTAGAAATCAAAAGAATGCACTTCAAAAAGATTAAAAATGATGTTATTTGTTTGAATATTTTAGCTTGGAAAAAATCAAATGTATCCCGTCAGTGCAACGGAATTACTCGAATGTATAGATCAATCTATATCAGGAATACAACTCTTAGATCTTGGGGTAAGTTCAATCGGTAATCAGCGGGTGAATCAGCTACGGAATTGGCCGAGTTGTGACGAATGAGCGTAAGTTAGACAAATAGAAAATAACAGGAACTGACAGGAATACTTTCCATTGGACGCTTAGAAATATTGTCGACCATTCATGTTTGTCATTTTTGTTTTTGTATTTTCTATTGTTGTAAACTAGGCCGTTAATTTCTCTTGAATTTTTGACATTTTCATGTCGAGGCTTCGTATTGCTGACTTTTTGCATTGTTAAAGGCTGTTTGGAGACCTATAATTGTTTAAATATTTTATTGAAATGCTTCCTATGTTCTCGGAACACGAGTATCACACAATAAAAAAAAAATCTTAATAATTCAACGCAAAAACTATAATATTATTTGTCTTTCAAGTGTGGACACAGATTAGTGTGGATAGTACTGCATGTTTGGATGTTTGACAGTGATTTCCGAAAAGAAAAAAAACAGAGTTCTCTGTTCGTTCTTTTCACCAGAGGTTTCTATGTTAAATTGTGTTACATTAATGCAGTAAGAAAAGACATTCATCGGGGTATAAAAGCGTTAACCGAAGTACATTTTGTTTGAACCGCAGAAACGCTTCATTCTAAAAATGTGCCCACGGTCAACGCTTTTGCAATAAAATAAAATTACCAAAAGAAGCAATCCACACTCACAATAACATGTTTTTGCTAGGATTAGGAAAACACAATTTCCTTCAAGTTTTTCTTTTATTTACCTGTGCACTTTATTGCGGAAGCTCGTGTCATCATAGATGTTACATTTTCATTTTGAAATGAAGGTTAATTTTTGAATGACACGAGATTTCTTTAAACTAACCAAAATAACGTATTATAATGAAACATACGCTTAATGTAATTATAAGTAGATATTAGTCAGCCATGAATGGCTGATCTTATTTAGTTCAGTCGGTTAGAGCACTTCACTGATTCGAGTCCCGGAGGAGACGAGCTGTTTTGTAAGAAAAATCATGCTCTCCGGTTACACTAGTTAAACCTACATCTTGCAATGTGCGATACTTATTTACATACATTTATGATACATCTATGATATATCTGGCTTAGGTTGGTCCCCTCCGTAAAATACCCAGTATACCTTCGGAATATACAAATATAAACAAGAATTTCAATAACGGCCGGGAAACAGACTATATCTGACTCAACATTCCAGTTTATAAAATAATACACAGTGTTATAACTTTTAGAATAAAGATTTGCCACATTTTGTTTTCCATGAGAGTTTAAAAACGGCATTATTCTCAGTGGCGGATCCAAAGGGGGGGGGAGGGGTCCGGGGGTTGTAACCCCCTTTTTTGGACGATCAATGCATTTGAATCGGGACATGTAGTTAGAAACCCCCCTTTTTGTACTTGGTTAGGACCCCCCTGCTTTTTAAAATGGCTGGATCCGCCCCTGATTCTTATGAAGATTTAACAAAGTGCTGTTGTTTTGTAATCAAGTTGATATCAATATTTTAAACGCAATTATTACAAAAGTATTTTGTTCAACATTGATCAGATTTAAATTTCGTTAATCTGACGTTTGACCTTTATACCATGAAGTTCTTAACACCTTCTTGAGACTTTAAGCAGATCAAATGGTTTAAGATAATCATGAACTTACTTTACACGCTGACCTTTAATTTGTTAGGATAAAACCGTATACATGTTATAATGTGAGCAAGAAAGAATTTTGAATCTATTTTTATTTTTACTGATACATTTATCAGTTACACATCTATGGAGATTTAGGGCAAAGCGAATCCGGAGCTTACGCCTCCTTAAATAATAATAATAAAAAAATAGTCTCTTTTTGGCCAAAAAAGTGGCACCATCATTACGGTCGCATCCCACTACACAGAATTCCTTGATTTTCTTTTAGCTGTGGTTTCTTTGATTAAAATACAATTGTCACAACATTAACGTTACACTTTTTTTTACTGTCTGTAAGAATGATATTTCTCTACTTGTGGGTTCATGAAATATTATACCATTATATAACATGATATACATCGTGAGTTCACGATTCTAGTAAAATAATGTAAACAGAAGTATTTAGTAACTTTATAGAGTTTTAAAAAAGGTTGATCGTGGATCTCATTTTTAGAATGAAGCGCTTCAACGCCTCGAATCTTCTTTACACTTCAGATCAGATCCGGCACTGACTTGATTTTTAACAAACCTTTCATAAACTCTCCTTTAAATATCAATAGCTTAGGTTCTCCTTAGGTTATATAGCTCTTAAGACTTAAATTAATTTGGCACGTTATTTTTCATAAAATATCGACCTTTTGACAAAAATATAAAACAATCAAAAACCTTAAATCACACACTTTATAGGAAAATTTACTTTGAGTATATAGCAATTTGACAAACGCTATAGTTTTGATCATTCGAAGCTTAGTATATTTCCTTAATAGAAAGTGATTAAAACGTTCAGCTGATTATTACAGAGTTATCTCCCTGTAGTGTTATGTATCACCTTAAACATTATTGTTTTTTTTAATTATTTTGTGTTTAAGCGTTTGCTAGGAAATAAATGCTGTGGAGTACTTTGAACGCATATGTTTAAATGTTATTTTAATTTTACAAAGCTTCAACAAATAACTTGGTGGCTTAGTGGTATAAGTCAAGAGAAAAAAGTAGTCCAAATACTGTTACACTTGCCAGTCAACACTGATGTTGTTGTGAGTTTAAACTCCGTACAGTGATCGTTTCCGAGAGTGTAGAGTAGTGTGCGGACCCGTATGCGGATTGGAGATGGAAATTCCGGGGAGTTTGGTACGGAGCGGGTGCACTTGACCCTACTCTTAGGACTGGCAGTTTTCATAACGAATAAGTACGATCCCGGATACGTATAGATCCCGAAACAATGAGCAGTCCCAAAATACACTCACAATACAGCCCCGTTGTAGTACTCTGGCTTGTCCACCAATAGAAATTGACCGCGATGAAATAGAATAATAGTGGTGCTAAACACCAATACATCAATCAATCAAATAACCTTTGAAGTATGACCTTTTTTATATCTCCAATTTTAAATTTTAATTGCAGGACCAGTGTGTTATGGATACATTTGAAAAATTATACAATGAAATGAAAAAAAGACGAGATTCGTTTAAAGCCATTTATGGATATGTTTGGGATACGAACCGTGAAGGAATTTCACAAACTGATGTAAACGAAGATGAAAAGGATCTTATTGACGAAGACCCATTACTTGTCTTATTTGAATATGCCAGACTTCAAAACTTTCGTCTCTTAGACATGTTCACTATATTAGACACAGATAAAAGTGGATCTCTTGATAAACAAGAATTCAAAGATGGATTAGAGGTGAGTATCTTACAGACTGTATAAATAAATTATTCAAATTTCTTAGTTAGATTTATTCAAATAAGGATAAGAGGTTAGTATCTTACAAACTGTATAAATATACCATTAAAAATGTCATCATCAGATTTAATTAAATGTGGGTTAGAGATGAGTATCTTACAGACGGTATATGTATACCATTGAAATATCGTGGTAAGATTTATTCAAAGAAGGATAAGAGGCGAGTAACTTACAAGCTGTATAAATATACCATTGAAAATTCCACCATCAAATTTAATCAAATGTGGGTTAGAGATGAGTATCTTACAAGCTGTATAATTATACATTTGAAATCTCTTAGTAAGATTTTTTCAAAGATAGATTAGAAGGGAATATCTTACAAACTGTATAAATATAACATTGAAAGTTCTTCGTCACTCAGATTTTAGGAAAGATGGATTAGAGGCGAGCTACTCATTTACGATTGAAAGTCATCGTCAGATTTAAGATTACAAATAGTATCAAAATGTTAGATTTCAATTATTTTCTGCAACGAGTTTTCATTATTCCCTTGGCTAGGAGATTGACAAAGAAAGGAGCCTAGGTTAAAAGAAGGGCAATACAAAGTCAGACAATACCATGAAACATAAATGATCAGACAAATAATTCACACACTAGGAAAGATAGAATAACCCGACCCCCCCGACCCCCCCCCCCCCCCCCCAACAACATGAAATTGACTAAGATATCTCTGAATGGGGCAGCAGTTCTGTATAACTAAATTGATTCTTATTCTTTCTTCTTAATCTTCTTAAAAGTGTAATGTTTTTATTTGCGTCCTCTTTTGTTTTACATTTATATGGTTGCCTCATATCTCTTCGTTCCAAGTTTAGAAATATGAAAGTTGTTTTCTACTCGTTTGATGTGTTTGAAATATTAGATTTTTCGTAAAATTATAAATTCCGTTGACAACATTTGGTAAGATGAAATTTTTTGTTTCTTATTTAAAAATAACATAGGGTCAATGAGAAAGCACCAAGAAAATTGTTTGCAATCTGAAATGGAACGATTTGTTTTTTACTTTTATATTTTTCTGTATGTCCATGGATGTATGCTACGTCAACTGGGGTCAATTGAGGTCTATATTGTAACTTCAATTTAGTACTGAAATTTATATAATCTTTTTTTTTTTCTTCTTTTAAATAGCAAGTGAAAATACCAATGTCAGAACCATCTCTGAACCTTTTGATAAAGAAGATGGACAAAGACGGAGATGGTGAAATAGATTTTGGGTTTGTATAAAATAAAGAAAAACGACACAAAAAATGCATTCATCCGAAAATTCTGTATTTACCTTCATCAGGAACGATCAAGGCCAAATATTTGAAAGTCAAGGATATATCTATAACCGAATAATTTGGAAACGATATGATAAAAAAAGGATATGATACTAATGGCCAAATCCATATAAGGCAAACTTTGCCTGAGTGAGTTAAAACCTTAAAATTCCTAATATTTTCTATACTAAAAATTTCAAAAGTGATTAAGAGAATATAACACAATGTTGACTGTAGTATCCCTATTTCTTTTTTTACCTATTATGTCTGTTTGTAATGTTCACACATCGTCAATATAATGGAATATTATGCGGCTGTCATACAAGAGGTTTAGCTAACTATAAAATCATGTTACTAAATCAACCTTTTTTTTTTCATTTTCTGTACCAAGTCAGGAATAGAACAGTTGTTATCAGTTCGTTATGTTTGAGCTTTTGGTTTTGCCATTTACAAAGGAACTTTTTGTTTAGAATTTTCCTCGGATTTCAGTATTTTTGATATTTTACTTTTTAGAAAGGTTTGAAACAAATCTTGTCAGTACTGAAGTATTCAGAAAATTCAAAATTTACGTAATCGATTAAAACCATACCATACAAAACTATGTACACATCTTGCAAGTTTGCATAGTTGTACAACGGATGAAACACATACATCACAAATGCAATCTCTTAAGGTACAGTACACATTCGCTCAACACGTATGTATTACATGATTGACGTCCGGTTCGTGTGTTTTTGTAAGACGGTTTCTTCAACTAGTTCTTATAGTTTATTCTTAAGTTGTGCTGTAACACGACAGTTCCAGGTTAAGGGAGGGTTGAGCGTTCACAAACATATTTATCACTGCCACATTCAGCATGTAATTCAGTAGTTGTTATTGGTTCATGTCTGTTATATTTGTTTTTCGTTAATTCTTTTCCTATAAATTTGGCCGTTAGTTTTCTTAATGGAATTGTTTCGTATTTTTAATGTTTTAGCCTTATATGACCGGCCATACGGGATGTGTTATTCTCATCGTTGAATGTCACACAGTTGCTTGTAATTGCTTACATCTACTTTATTTGAACTAATTTTATGTTTTATTAAGGTTAGGGTAAGTCTATATCCATATATGTTCTATATCCATATATGTATGGATTTTGTTATCAAAAGTTCGTTCTTACACCACTCATGTAAATGTTCTTTAAAAATATTTTACACATGATAAAAATGTCAACAAATCGATTAAAATATATGTAACATAAATTTCTGAATGTATTTTTTTAGGGAACTGATTTCAGCTCAAAAGTTGCACAAGGAAAAATTACGGGATTTTATGAGAGCTGAAGTTGATTTGGAGAATACCGAAATAGGACGAATCGACCGGAAGATAAGAATGGTCATGAGCAGAAGACATTTAATGAAAAAGAAGAAAACAGAAATGAAAGATCTTCTCAAAGTTTTAACAAAAGCAGCTAGACCCGTAGAAGAAGACATACCCGTTGAA
Source organism: Mytilus galloprovincialis (assembly GCA_037788925.1). Taxonomy (NCBI): domain Eukaryota; kingdom Metazoa; phylum Mollusca; class Bivalvia; order Mytilida; family Mytilidae; genus Mytilus; species Mytilus galloprovincialis. The sequence continues at coordinate 82,455,441 of CM075336.1, read as the reverse complement.
GAAAAAGTTGCAAAGGATCTTAAATCTACTTTACAAAAAGGCTTTCCTAAAATGGCAAATCTTATGAATTTTCTTCCAGATATAAAGCAAAGATTGTCACTAGTCGCTCAAACAGAACCAGAAGGAAACAACAGCCAACCAGTAGACACACCAGAAGAAACCAAGCAATCAGTAGACACATAAAAACAACAAGCAATCAATAAATTTAAAAGTTATGAATTAAACCTTTCTGTCGTAAAAACAACAAATGGAAAATATACAAATTTCAAAGAATTAACGATACAGCGTTTAGGAATGATCATAAACAGGGTTAAGGTTTGCAAAACCCTTCAACATATGGCACGGGCTTCTAAACGTTTCTGCATTTTAAGTTGATTAAACGAAGTTAGACTTCTACATGAAAATATCTCAACCAAAATTCCGTTTCAGCTGTTCTTGATTTATATTTGTTTTATGATGGTTTACTGAAGGTGCGATAAAGACCAAGCCTGAACATGGATATTAAATACTTAATACGAAAACAGGATTATCATTGACAATTAACAAAACATGTAAAATTCAATAAATTGCGGGTTCAATTATTTATGTTTGTTCTTTTTCCTGATTGCTGTCAACAAATAATATAAATCTCAGTATGATGTAAGGATATGCTTACCCTGGAGCACATCTGATAATCCTTGGTTTATGTTGGGGTTCGTGTTGCTCAGGTTTGAGATACACATTTCTATAGTGTGTGTTTTATGTGTTTTTTTTGTTTGTTAGAGACGTCTGTTTTCGAGTTGTTTAAGTAGTCAAACTACTAGCTAGCTGTTTCACTTGCCGGTTAAAACTCCCAAATGCGAGTTCAATTCCTGCACGTAGCAGGTGCACTTGACTCTAATCTTTATTGGCTAAGATTGCCTCGAAAACCTAACAAAGCTTTCCTACACCAAAACAAACTGACCACCAAAAAAATACATTGCGCCATAGATGGTGAGCTGTCTCCGTAGCACTCATATCAATTAATAAATGCTCATTTGGTCGTTTTTGACATGTTTACCTATTGTGTCTGTTTGGTTTGTTCACATATCGTTGTCATTTATTTATAATGGAATTTAATGCGACTGTCATACAAGTGAGATGTTAAGCTAGCTTTAAAATAAGGTTTTGTCAACTATTTTCGACATAAGAATGTCGTATGGTGACTTATAGTTGTTGTTGTTCTAAATCAGGAATATGACAGTTGTTATCCATTCGTTTGATATGTTTGAGTTTTTGATTTTGCCATTTGATTCGGATGTTTTTGAATTTTCCTCGAAGTTTGGTATTTTTGGTATTTTACTTTTTGCTTTTTCGGCAATATTGTTGTTAGTTTGTTTTTGACTTAGCTAGCCGTTTTAGGCCGATATGTCAATGTTTAATTCATTTTTGTGACATCACAAAAAGACCAGTGTCTAGATTATATCAACCTGCTCATTAACAAATAATATTTTCATTTTGTTTGCAAACCTTTGTAGAATTGTCCGTTAATGAATTTTAAATTTATTAGAAACTAAGGTTTCAACTCCCTAAGGTATAAATATTGATACTTGATGGATTTGGCTATTTCTTTAGATCCTTTTTGGTAATATAAATCTTCAACTGTTTCGGTTTTTAGACATCATTGGCTTTATAATACTCGGCTTTGATGAAGTTAATTCCCGAAAAGCGCTTCGGACGCATGGAATTTATGACGTGTTGTTTTCATTTTTTACATCAATGATGTGGCGAGGTTTAACATACTTGAGGGCGCCAACACTTCACTTAACATGTGACAGTAGTGTAACGTCAAAACACAAGAACAAATAATGCAATACAATAAACGTAAAACAAATGTAAGAAGCAGCCAGGAAAAAAATGAAAATCACTCAATTACAGGCATCTGACTTTGGACAATATATAATCAATATATGAATGTGTTTGCTGGCGCTAAACCCTCCCATATTCTGGGACAATGATATAATAGAATGAAATGAGGATAGACTAGTTTAACCCCGCCACATTTTGTATGTGTTGTTCCAAGTCAGTACCTTTAGATTCAGTGTTTGTCGTGTGTTGCTGTATATCATATTTGCTTTTCGTTCATTGTTTTAACGTAAATCAGGCTTTAAGTTTTCCGTTTGAATTGTTGAAATTCATTTTAAATGGCTTTTTATAGCAAATTATGAGGTATGGGTTAAGCACATTATTTAAGGTCGTATGGTGACTTATAGTTGTTGACTTCTATGTCATTTGGTCTCTGGTGAAAGTTGTCTCATTCGCAATCATACCACATCTTCTTATTTGAAGATAGCTATTAAGATCGACATAAAGCAGGAAAACACAGACCAGACGTTGAAAGAAATATATATACATCCCTCACAACAAAATATTCTGATCTGAGAGTACATGTACATGAAAGAATTAGAATGATTTGTGCGATTATCGACTCCTATTATAACTACAGAATAAAACAATAACGAGACGAGTCTAAAAAAAGTTCAACTTTTATTTTTTGTAAAGCAATAACCAAAAGCCAAAATAATGATTAGATATAAAAAAATATACAAACACATAAAAGATAAAAAATCAAAAATCATTGCTTCAACTGAACCTTAAAAAAGGCACATATGTTAAAACATCAGACTGATAACTAACAAAACGACTTCAGGCGACATGCAAAGGTAAGCAGTCGCAATGAATAGTTAATATAGACTCTAGACATGTTCTACTTTCTGTCAAAGCCACATCATTTGACATAGAAGGAATAGAATAATAGTTATGCATGTTAAATCTTCATTTTGTTTACAGAGTGTGGACTAACAGGGTGGGTTGGGCATTCCAAACAGGAGACGCTTACAGCAGGAACATACTATCGGTATTGCTCCGTTTGGGATTCACGCGATCCCCTTCATGAACTTGTGTTTTGCTATTTTGAAGTGTGAGCCGAATTGAGCATATGCTAGGTTAATTTCCAGCCTTTTATCAAACTGTTTAAGAAGTATTGTAATTCTACGTTATAATGAAATTCGTTTGAAAGGGAAAATATCGCGGGAGGTTTGATTTCAACCAAATAGAATCTTTCTCATTATTTCAGTCTTTATGGACGATCAGGATTTCGTACAAGAGAAACACCAAAGATTACAACGATAACAACTTTGGTATTTCATGTCCCTTAATTTTAGCTCGACAATCTGAAACCATTTTTGTGCTTGTCATATTTCTTTTATGTTTTATTATTTATATTATAGTATATACAACTTTTAAATCATGGAGCTGATTTTCTTGTTTGAATTCATTTTACATTTTGTCATGACGGGACTTTTATAGCTTACTATTTGGTACGAGTTTTGCCATACAGTGACCTACTATTGCCTACAAGTTCGTCTTTGATCTATAGGTGGGAGGGACACTCATACAGTACCGCATTTCCTTAGATATGTACTGAGTTTTATCGTTATGAAACATCTAAAATCTAATTGACCATTTACAATAAAGAAACAGGTCAATGTGATATAGAAACCGAAAGGGGTCATTTGAAAATATCTTATTTCCAATAAAAATAATAATACGTAATTTGTTTTATAAGGATTATCGACCTTTTCCCAAAATATCTTATCGTTCCGTCACACTCGGTCCTTAGCAGAGAGATACACATGTTATCCCAAATCAGTGTAAGGCAAGGTCAGGTAATTAACAGTGTAAGGCAAGGTCAGGTAAATAACAGTGTAAGGCAAGGTCAGGTAATTAACAGTGTAAAGCAAGGTCAGGTAATTAACAGGCCAGTGTAAGGCAAGGTCAGGTAATTAACAGGCCAGTGTAAGGCAAGGTCAGGTAATTAACAGTGTAAGGCAAGGTTAATTTGTGTAATGCATTTCATGTCAAAGGAATATCATGGATATTAAATACTTAATTCGAAAACAGGATTATCATTGACAATTAACAAAACATGTAAAATTAAATAAATTGCGGGTTCAATTATTTATGTTTATTCTTTTTCCTGATTGCAGTCAACACATAATATAAATCTCAGTATGATGCAAGGATATGCTTACCCTCCCGGAGCACATCTGATCATCCTCGGTTTATGTTTGGGTTCGTGTTGCTCAGGTTTGAGATATACATTTCTATAGTGTGTTTTATGTGTTTTTTTGTTTGTTAGAGACGTCTGTTTTCGAGTTGTTTAAGTAGTCAAACTACTAGCTAGCTGTTTCACTTGCCGGGTAAAACTCCCAAATGCGAGTTCAATTCCTGCACGTAGCAGGTGCACTTGACTCTAATCTTTATTGGCTAAGATTGCATCGACAACCTAACAAAGGCTTCCTACACCAAAACAAACTGACCACCAAAAAAATACATTGCGCCATAGATGTTGAGTTGTCTCCGTAGCACTCATATCAATTAATAAATGCTCATTTGGTCGTTTTTGACATGTTTACCTATTGTGTCTGTTTGGTTTGTTCACATATCGTTGTCATTTATTTATAATGGAATTTAATGCGACTGTCATACAAGTGAGATGTTAAGCTAGCTTTAAAATCAGATTTTGTCAATTATTTCTAAATAAGAATGTCGTATGGTGACTTATAGTTGTCTATTCTAAATCAGGAATATGACAGTTGTTATCCATTCGTTTGATGTGTTTGAGTTTTTGATTTTGCCATTTGATTCGGATGTTTTTGAATTTTCCTCGAAGTTTGGTATTTTTGGTATTTTACTTTTTCTTTTTCCGGCAATATCGTTGTTAGTTTGTTTTTGACTGAACTAGCCATTTAATACCGATATGTCAATGTTTAATTCATTTTTGTGACATCACAAAAAGACAAGTGTCTAGATTATATCAATTTGCTCATTAACAAATAACATTTTCATTTTGTAGAATTGTCCGTTAATATATTTAAATTTATTAGAAACTAAGGTTTCAACTCCCTAAGGTATAAATATTGATACTAGATGGATTTGGCTATTTCTTTAGAATCTTATTGGTAATATAAATCTTCAACTGTTTCGGTTTTTAGACATCATTGGCTTTATAATATTCGGCTTTGTTGGTTTCTGATGAAGTTAATTCAAGAACGTTTCGGACGCATTGAATTTATGACGTGTTGTTTTCATGTTTTACATCAATGATGTGGCGAGGTTTAACATACTTCAACTCCACTTAACCTGTGACAGTATTGTAACGTCACAACACAAGAACAAACAATGCAATACAATAAACGTAAAACAAATATGTGAAACAGCCAGCAACAAACGACAATCACTCAAATACAGGCATCTGACTTGGAAAATAAATAATCAATATATGAATATGTTTGCTGGCGCTACACCCTCCGATATTCTGGGACAATGATATAATAGAATGAAATGAGGATAGACTAGTTTAACCCCGCCACATTTTGTATGTGTTGTTCCAAGTCAGTACCTTTAATTAGATTCAGTGTTTGTCGTGTGTTGCTGTATATCATATTTGCTTTTCGTTCATTGTTTTAACGTAAATCAGGCTTTAAGTTTTCCGTTTGAATTGTTGAAATTCATTTTAAATGGCTTTTTATAGCAAATTATGAGGTATGGGTTAAGCACATTATTTAAGGTCGTATGGTGACTTATAGTTGTTGACTTCTATGTCATTTGGTCTCTGGTGAAAGTTGTCTCATTCGCAATCATACCACATCTTCTTATTTGAAGATAACTATTAAGATCGACATAAAGCAGGAAAACACAGACCAGACGTTGAAAGAAATATATTTACATCCCTCACAACAAAATATTCTGATCTGAGAGTACATGTACATGAAAGAATTAGAATGATTTGTGCGATTATCGACTCTTATTATAACTACAGAATAAAACAATAACGAGACGAGTCTAAAAAAAGTTCAACTTTTATTTTTTGTAAAGCAATAACCAAAAGCCAAAATAATGATTAGATATAAAAAAAAAATATACAAACACATAAAAGATAAAAAATCAAAAATCATTGCTTCAACTGAACCTTAAAAAAGGCACATATGTTAAAACATCAGACTGATAACTAACAAAACGACTTCAGGCGACATGCAAAGGTAAGCAGTCGCAATGAATAGTTAATATAGACTCTAGACATGTTCTACTTTCTGTCAAAGCCACATCATTTGACATAGAAGGAATAGAATAATATTTATGCATGTTAAATCTTCATTTTGTTTACAGAGTGTGGACTAACAGGGTGGGTTGGGCATTCCAAACAGGAGACGCTAACATCAGGAACATACTATCGGTATTGCTCCGTTTGGGATTCACGCGATCCCCTTCATGAACTTGTGTTTTGCTATTTTGAAGTGTGAGCCGAATTGAGCATATGCTAGGTTAATTTCCAGCCTTTTATCAAACTGTTTAAGAAGTATTGTAATTCTACGTTATAATGAAATTCGTTTGAAAGGGAAAATATCGCGGGAGGTTTGATTTCAACCAAATAGAATATTTCTCTTTATTTCAGTCTTTAGGGACGATCAGGATTTGGCACAAGAGAAACACCAAAGATTACAACGATAACAACTTTGGTATTTCATGTCCCTTAATTTAAGCTTGACGATCTGAAACCATTTTTGTGCTTGTCATATTTCTTTTATGTTTTATTATTTATATTATAGTATATACAACTTTTAAATCATGGAGCTGATTTTCTTGTTTGAATTCATTTTACATTTTGTCATGACGGGACTTTTATAGCTTACTATTTGGTACGAGTTTTGCCATACAGTGACCTACTATTGCCTACAAGTTCGTCTTTGATCTATAGGTGGGAGGGACACTCATACAGTACCGCATTTCCTTAGATATGTACTGAGTTTTATCGTTATGAAACATCTAAAATCTAATTGACCATTTACAATAAAGAAACAGGTCAATGTGATATAGAAACCGAAAGGGGTCATTTGAAAATATCTTATTTCCCATAAAAATAATAATACGTAATTTGTTTTATAAGGATTATCGACCTTTTCCCAAAATATCTTATCGTTCCGTCACACTCGGTCCTTAGCAGAGAGATACACATGTTATCCCAAATCAGTGTAAGGCAAGGTCATGTAAATAACAGTGTAAGGCAAGGTCAGGTAATTAACAGTGTAAAGCAAGGTCAGGTAATTAACAGGCCAGTGTAAGGCAAGGTCAGGTTATTAACAGTGTAAGGCAAGGTCAATTTGTGTAATGCATTTCATGTCAAAGGAATATCTATGTTTAGATTGGAACAGCTAAGATATTCATTGCCGAAGGTTAGGTAATTAACAGTGTAAGGCAAGGTCAGGTAAATAACAGTGTAAGGCAAGGTCAGGTAATTTACAGTGTAAGGCAAGCTATGTTTAGCAGGTTTATCTAAAATAAGAGTTATAAAGCGAGTCTTATCAGACTAAATATATTTATATAAATATATTTTGTTTTGTAAAGAAAAAACAGACATTCAACACATAAAGATGACAAAGTGACAAAACATTGGTGGAAGTAGTAGTATATTGGTGAAAAATTGCCATTTGATTATCATTCATTGGTATTAACTATCTTTGAGGTAAATCAATTTCAAAATCTCACTCCTCTCAATGCACCCATTTTTCCAATTCTGTGCAGAGCCTTAATTAACAAAAGCAGTGTTGGTTTTGGTTGCTGCTTCTTACTCCAGATCTGCAGAATCTCCTTAGTCTGTTCTGGCAGTTTGTTTTTATGTTTATACTGTATTTGTTGAATAGTAGTTGAATCTAGATCCAGCTCGATGGCAAGTTGCATAGTACTATTTCCAATATGGTTTGATAAATCCAAAAGTACGTTGTTTGATGGAGGGTTGTTCAATGTAACTTCTCGTATTCCTAAACAAAGAATAGAGTAAGTGCTAGTACTTTTGATACTTTTGAAGCAGACCAAAATAATAAAAGCATAGTTTGGTCAAGTGAAAAACTTATTTACATGTTATTCTTTGTAATCTGTGTTAGAGAAACATTTCTTATGCCAAACCTGCATGAAAGTAGTAACAATCGTATTAATACCTCGTCTACTGTGGCTACATTTCTGTTGTTTTAACAAAGTGACACATGACATTAGTACAGATGTTAGGCATAATACATTTAATATTTTGTAATTGTAATCATGTCCGCATAGTCATCTCGTTCTTCATTATTGGCTTCAATACGGAATTCTTTGTAAATCAATTGGGACGACCATTATTTGATATTCGGAAGGGGGAAGGACATGATGATCTTTTTTCTGGATTTGATTGAAAGGGATCAACAATAGTGATATGGCTAGTTTAGTACTAGTATGATTATGTTTAGTGCTGAGATTAGGCTGCAGGTATGGGTTATGGTTATGAAAAACGTTAAGTAAACGTCGGTTACATTTAAGGTGAGTGTTAATGTTGAGGTCTGGGTTATGCTCAGATCGAGACAAGGAAAATAGTTCGTAGCGACGCGATCCTTTCAATTCAAATTTCAGTTTTCAGAAATTCTATGTCATTCACATGATTCACGACAATATGTTTTATATCCCGGAGTTATGAGACTTGTACAGAAAGTTCGTATGCTGCATTATAATATATTTACTGAAACAAGTGACAAACCTCAAAGAGGTTGTAGGTATTTATTTCTGCTTTACGATCATGTACGACAAATAAAATCACCATAGATACGAGTATTAACATTTGGTAAGGCAGACGCATATTTCGTCTACAAAAGGCTCGTCACTGACGCTCTAATAAAAAAAACTTTAAAAGGCCGAACAATGTATGAAATTAAAGAGCATTGCGGACCTATAATTTTGAAAGGTTTTACCAATTACTGATAAAAGACGTAAATGTATCAATTATTGTCTATTAGATTTTCTTGGGATTGCACGTAAATGTTTGAATACAGATTTGTTATTTGGATGGAGATTTTCTTGGGATTGCACGTAAATGTTTGAATACAGATTTGTTATTTGGATGGAGATTTTCTTGGGATTGCACGTAAATGTTTGAATACAGATTTGTTATTTGGATGGAGAGTTGTCTCATTGGCGCACTCATACTACATCATCCTATATCTAATTAGAAATAAAGACCATATTTATGTATAAAAAGTATAGATTGAAATAGATAACATGTAATACCTGACACAACTGGATTCACATCTCTAAAAACCTAAAATGGAAAGACATCATTAAAACAAATCATCAAAGATACACGACGTAAGATTTATTACGCAGGACATGGGTTGTCGTAAAGATACGAATTGCCAGTGACAAATTAATCGAATCCACATATTAGGGACGACATCAAAAGTTTAATGTAGGATAAAAAACTTAATTCACATAGTTTTTTCGCTGACCCCCTACATCCCCTCTTAACTTAATTTGGGAAAAATTGATTTACCTATATAGATATATGTAAAATCGATTTTAGATTAACAAAACTTGCAGCAATGTTGACCCCCACCCCCAAACTATTCGATTTAAGTTTTTTTTTTATCCTACATCGATCTTTTGATGTCGTCCCTTAGGAAAAACAAATTAAGAACTAAGGAAATAAACGCAACAGTAGTATTACGCTGTTGGAAATTCATAAATCGATTAAGAAAACCTAATCCGGGTTACCAACTAAAACTAAGGGAAACACATTGAATATAAGAGGAGAACTACGAAACAACAGAAACACAATATTAAAATGTAACACACATAGAAAACACTTATCAATATATTGTGATAAAATAAGCTAAGAAAATCAAATTGAGAATGGAAATGGGGAATGTGTCATAGAGACATGCACTCGACCAGATATCAGTGATAGCCCATCGCCATCAACGGGTCGTCAACACAGGGAGAAACTCCCTCACCCGGAGACGGGCTTAAGCTAGGCCATAAGCACAAATGTGTACTTTTTCTGTGAAAATTGACGTCACTCTAAACTATGAAATATATAAATGAAAGAGCTTTACAGGTTTGTTCACCAACAAATATATATAGAGTGATTTCATTGTACTTATTTTCCAAAACTGTGAAATTCGTATGAATTGTATGTATAAAAGCCATGGGAAAAATATCACGTGACATGGGAACTGTTCCATTGTAATTTTGAAGAAAACAATGTCTGTGTGTCTGCTTTTTTGCCCTTCGATAGGTTTGTTATCTCCTTGGCACATTTCATGTTTCAATTCTCTATTATCGTCTAAATGAATCAGAAAAAAAAAACACAATATCAACAGGGAAGAAAATTAAACATCATTTTGTCAAATTTCACACTTGTTCTATTCGCTGAGTTTCAAAATACAAACAAAAGGATTCCTTAAACGTGTTGAGATTTTGCTTTTGCCTCATCATTCTAATGTTATGTTTGTAATGTTTTGATTGTCCATAATAAGCTTGACAGTAGATCCATGGTGACCATACTTACACCCACGTCATTTTGAGTTTAGTTCATAGTTATCTCTTCGGCAATCATACCAAATTTCCTACTTTCATATCGATAGAACATATCTTCATCAATTACGAACAATACAAACTGGTTCGATATTATATTACTAATTTGTGTCGAAGAGTGCTCTTTCAATGCTATTTTTTAACAGGGTTTAATACACGTTTTATTGATTCCTTTATCACATATAGAAAAATCGCCATCTGGAAAACTTGACATTTCTTGGAACGGCTTCCACTTAACAGGGGCAGCAACTATCAGTTACGCCCTAACAATGAATACAGCACTTATTGAACTAGATATGAGTTGTAACAGACTTACAGACGCATGCGCAAAATGTCTTATAAAAGGAATTGAGAAAAATTCAACTCTGAAAATTTTGAGGGTAAGTTTCTCTTTAATTTGCTTTTTCTACTTGTTAAGTTTGTAAATTAATGTTTAAAATGAGTCAAAACATTAAAATTGAAAGTTTTAGCTCTTTTCTATAAAAAGAAATAATAAGAAACTTGGCCAAAACAGGACAAGATAGTTCCTCCTGTTAAGATAAACTGGTCAGCTCGTTGTTGATTAGCGACGTCTAGTAAAGTTTGTTTACAGTCTGATTGACGCTTAGTATCCTTAACTAGAATAGAATTATTTATTGAAAACAAATAATGATAAACTTCTTTCTAATTTCAACTTGAAAAATATTTTATTGATCAAAATAAAAAAAATGAAAAATCTTTTATCAAAGTCGAAATAAAAATAATGCGCTTCAAAAAGATTAAAAATTATGTTATTTGTTTGAATATTTTAGCTTGGAAAAAATCAAATGTATCCCGTCAGTGCAATGGACTTACTGGAATGTATAGATCAATCTATATCAGGGATACAACTCTTAGATCTTGGGGTGAGTTCAATCGGTAATCCTCGGGTGAGTCCGCTACGGAATCGACCGAGTTGTGACGAATGAGCGTTAGTTAGACAAATAGAAAATAACAGGAACTGATAGGAATACTTTCCAGTGCACGCTTAGCAATATATTGTCGACCGTTCATTTTTTTCATATTTGTTTTCGTAATTTCTATTGATGTAAATTAGGCCGTTAGTTTTTTCTTTTGAATTCTTTGACATTTTAATGTCGAATCATTGTATTGCTGACTTTTTCCATTGTCAAAGGCTGTTAGGTGACTTACATGTATGTTTGGCTTAAATATTGGTTACTTCTACTCTGATGGATAGTTGTTGTATTGGAAATCATAACATATTTTTATGAAATTAAATCCTCTGAGTAAGAACACTTAAATAAGCAATAACTTTTTTATTATTAAAATTTCCTCCGTTCTCGGAACACCGACAGTGATTTCTGACAATCAGATTTCTCTGTCCTTTTCACCAGAGGGTTTTATGTTAAACTGTATTGCACAGTGATAGCCAACCTGTACCAAGAATTAGCCGTGTCTCCTTAAATCTACATCTGGCACTGTATTTATTTGCATACATCTATAATTATATATCTGGCTTACATTCCAGTTTATAAAATGAGAAACTGTTATATCTCAGCTTAGAATATAGATTTGTCACATTGGGTTATCCTTGCGAGTTTAAAAACGGCACCATTCTTATAAAGTCTGACAAAGTGCCGGTGTTTAGTTTTCAAATAAAAGTTTGATACACCATTATTATACAAGTATTTTGTTATACACTAATCAAATTGTAATTTGGGAATGTGTCAACAACCCGACCATAGAACAAACAACAGCCGAAGGCAACCAATGAGTCTTCAATGCAGCGAGAAACTCCCGCACCTGGAGATTCTCTTCAGGTGGCCCTTAAACAAATATGTATACTAGTTCAGTGATAATGGACGTCTTACTAAACACTGAAGAATACACAAGAAACTAAAATTAAGAATCATACAAGACGAAGAGTAACAAAACCAAAAGGCTCCTGACTTGGGACAGGCGCAAAAATAAGGCGGGGACAAAGTCTATAAATATTAATGTATAGGACGAAATTAAGAATATAAACATTAAGAATGATAAAGAAGTCAGTTTTCCGGCCATCGGGATGATCTTACACTGACACATCAAGTCCAAATGGGATACATGTAACTATTTTACATCCCAGCTGCTCTAGATAAGATACAAACTCATTCACGCTTCATAACACCTAGTTTAGATCGACACACAATCCTATTATATATTTTATATATCATTATACAGTATATATATTTTGTGAGCCCCGGACACAATGTTTAAATATGTAAAAATTAACAGCATGTTTGTAACCAGTCGTCCTGGTGTAGGGGTTTGAATCGTGGGTATATATGCTTAAGGTCTTGAATTCAAATCTCAGCAAAGACATTGGATTTTTTTCTACATAAATTTTGATAGTTACTCTTTTCCGTATAAATAGTTTAGCGTTTTATTGTGGATTAGGCATTCTCAACAAAATTTTACAAAACAAAGGAAAGCATGCAAAACAAAGCAAACTCAAAAAGGGGTGATGTTGTGCTTAAATCACCCCTTGTTAGAACAAAGGAGCTGAGATGTAAACCTATAGTTTATAGTCGAGATCAGCTTCGGAACTGACATGATTTATAATATACTCTTCATAATTTCTCTGTTAAATAAAAGTAGAACTTATTTTTGTATATTTTTATTACTTTTACTCTTTCAATTGCAGGACCAATGTGTTATGGATACATTTGAAAAACTATATAATGAAATGAAAAAAAGACGAGATTCGTTTAAAGCTATTTATGGATATGTTTGGGATACGAATTGTGAAGGAATTTCACAAACTGATGTAAACGAAGATGAAAAGGATCTTATTGACGAGGACCCATTACTTGTCTTATTTGAATATGCCAGACTTCAAACTTTCGTCTGTTAGACATGTTTACTATATTAGACACAGATAAAAGTGGATCTCTTGATAAACAAGAATTCAAAGATGGATTAGAGGTGAGTATCTTACAAACTGTATAAATATACCATTGAAATCACTTAGTAAGATTTATTCAAAGATTGATTAGAGGTGAGTATCTTACAAACTGTATGAATATACCGTTGAAAATTCCATCATCAGATTTAATCAAATGTGGGTTAGAGATGAGTATCTTACAGACTGTATAAGTAAACCATTGAAAATTCCATCATCAGATTTAATCAAATTAGGGTAGAGATGAGTATTTTACAAGCTGTATAAGTATACCATTGAAATCTCTTAGTAAGATTTTTCAAAGATGGATTAGAGGTGAGTAACTTACAAAGTGTATAAATAATTCCATTGAAAGTTCTGCGTCACCCATATTTTATGAAAAATGGGTTAGAGGCGAATAACTTATAAACTGTACCAATATACGATTGAAAGTTCATTGTCAGATTTAAGATTACTAATAGTATCAAAATGTTAGATTTCAATTATTTTCTGCAACGAGTTTCCATTATTCCCTTGGCTATGAGATTGACAAAGAAAGGAGGTTAAAAGAAGGGCAATACAAAGTCAGACAATACCATGAAACATAAATGAAAAGACGATTGAACATACAAAATAATTTACACACTAGGAAAGATAAAACAACCCGAACCCCCCCCCCCCCCCACCCAACAAAAAATATGAAATTGACTAAGATTTCTCTGAATGGGTCAGCAGTTTTGTATAACTAAATTAATTCTTATTTTCTCTTCTTAAAAGTCTTAATGTCCCTTTGTATCTGCCGCCTTTTTTGTTTAACAATTATATGGTTGTCTCATGTCTCTTTGTTTCAAAACACGTTGATGACGTCACGGACAAAATTATGTATATGAGGTGGTAGAAAAAAAACTTTCAGCCAGTCATAGGACGCCGTACAACTAAATTAAATTATATTACAATGATTACTGCTGTACCCCTAACTTTCACATTTTTACCAGTTATGTCTGGGTTTTTTTAACTTACACATTGATGTCGATATAATGGAATTCATGCGACTGTCATATAAGCAAAAAGTTAGCTATAAAATCAGGTTTAATTCACAATTTTTACATAAGGTAATACATGTACCAAGTCAGGAATGTGACAGTTTTTCGGTATGTCCATGGATGTATGCTACGTCAACTGCGGTCAATTGAGGTATATAGTGTACCTTCCATTTAGTATCGAATTTTATATCATCTTTTTTTTTCTTTTTTCTTATTTTAAATAGCAAGTGAAAATTCCAATGTCAGAACCATCTCTGAACCTTTTGATAAAGAAGATGGACAAAGACGGAGATGGTGAAATAGATTTTGGGTTTGTATAAAAAAAAGGAAAAACGACACAAAAAAAACCGCATTCAACCGAAAATTCTGTATTTACCTTTATCAGGAACGCTCAAGGCCAAATATTTTAAAGTCAAGGATATATCTATAACAGAAAAATTTCGAAACGATATGATGAAAAAAGGACATGATACTAATGGCCAAATCCATCTAAGGCAAACTTTGTCTGGGTGAATTAAAACCTTGAAATTCCCAATATTTTTTATACTAAAAATACCAAAGTGATTAAGATTATAACACAATGTTGACTGTTGTACCCCTATTTCTTTTTTTTACCTATAATGTCTGTTTGTGTTGTTAACACATCGTCAATAGAATTTGATGCAACTGTCATACAAGAGGTTTGGCTAGCTATAAAATTATAAAATCATTTTAAAACAAACATCTTCTACATAAGAAAATGTCTGAACCAAGTCAGGAATTTGCATAGGAACTTTTCGCTTAGAATTTTCCTCGGAGTTCGGTATTTTTGTTATTTTTCTGTTTAGAAAGGTTTGTAATAAATCTTGTCATTACTGAAGCACTGACTATTGATCTGATGATACCCTCGTGGGTCGATAAGTCCACTGGCAACAGGGAGGGTTGAGCGCTCACGAACAAATTTAATGCAGCCACATTCAGCATGTAATTCAGTAGTTGTTATTGGTTCATGTCTCTCATATTTGTTTTTCGTTAATTTGTTTTCCTATAAATTTGGCCGTTTGTTTTCTTAATGAAATTGTTTCGTATTTTTGATGTTTTAGCCTTATATAACCGGCTATACGGGATGTGTTATTCTCATCGTTGAATGTCGTACAGTTGCTTGTAATTGCTTACATCTACTTTATTTGCACTAATTTTATGTTGTATTGAGGTCTAAGGGTTTGTTTACATCCATATATGTATGGATTTTGTTATCAAAAGTTCGTTCTTACATCACTCGTGTTAATGTTCTTTAAAAATATTTTACACATGAAAAAAGTCAACAAATTGATTAAAATATATGTTACATACATTTCTGAATGTATTTTTTTAGGGAACTGATTTCAGTTCAAAAGTTGCACAAGGAAAAATTACGGGATTTTATGAGAGCTGAAGTTGATTTGGAGAATACCGAAATAGGACGAATCGACCGGAAGATAAGAATGGTCATGAGCAGACGACATTTAATGAAAAAGAAGAAAACAGAAATGAAAGATCTTCTTAAAGTTTTAACAAAAGCAGCTAGACCCGTAGAAGAAGACATACCCGTTGAAGAAAAAGTTGCTAAGGATCTTAAATCTACTTTACAAAAAGGCTTTCCTAAAATGGCAAATCTTATGAATTTTCTTCCAGATATAAAGCAAAGATTGTCACTTGTCGCTCAAACGGATACAGAAGGAAACAACAGCCAATCAGTAGACACGCCAGAAGAAACCAAGCAATCAGTAGACACATAAAAACAACAAGCAATCAATAAATTTAAAAGTTATAAGTTAAACCTCTCTGTCGTAAAAACGACAAATGAAAATATACAAATTTCAAAGAATTAACGACACACCGTTCAGGAATGACAATAAACAGGGTTTAGGTTTGCAAAACCCCTCAACATATGGCATGGGCTTCTAAACGTTTCTGCATTTTAAGTTGATTAAACGAAGTTAGACTTCTACATGAAAATATCTCAACAAAAATTCCGTTTCAGCTGTTCTTAATTTATATTTGTTTCATGATGGTTTACTGAAGGTGAGATAAAGACCAAGCCTGAACATGGATATTAAATACTTAATTCGAAAACAGGATTATCATTGACAATTAACAAAACTTGTAAAATTAAATAAATTGCGGGTTCAATTATTTATGTTTTATTTTTCCTGATTGCTGTCAACACATAACATAAATCTCAGTATGATGTAAGGATATGCTTACCCTTCCGGAGCACATCTGATCATCCTCGGTTTATGTTTGGGTTCGTGTTGCTCAGGTTTGAGATACACAATTCTATAGTGTGTTTTATGTGTTTTTTGTTTGTTAGAGACGTCTGTTTTCGAGTTGTTTAAGTAGTCAAACTACTAGCTAGCTGTTTCACTTGCCGGGTAAAACTCCCAAATGCGAGTTCAATTCCTGCACGTAGCAGGTGCACTTGACTCTAATCTTTATTGGCTAAGATTGCATCGACAACCTAACAAAGGCTTCCTACACCAAAACAAACTGACCACCAAAAAATACATTGCGCCATAGATGGTGAGCTGTCTCCGTAGCACTCATATCAATTAATAAATTCTCATTTGGTCGTTTTTGACATGTTTACTTATTGTGTCTGTTTGGTTTGTTCACATATCGTTGTCATTTATTTATAATGGAATTTAATGCGACTGTCATACAAGTGAGATGTTAAGCTAGCTTTAAAATAAGGTTTTGTCAACTATTTTCGACATAAGAATGTCGTATGGTGACTTATAGTTGTTGTCTGTTCTAAGTCAGGAATATGACAGCTGTTATCCATTCGTTTGATGTGTTTGAGTTTTTGATTTTGCCATTTGATTCGGATGTTTTTGAATTTCCCTCGAAGTTTGGTATTTTTGGTATTTTACTTTTTCCTTTTCCGGCAATATCGTTGTTAGTTTGTTTTTGACTAAACTAGCCATTTAATACCGATATGTCAATGTTTAATTCATTTTTGTGACATCACAAAAAGACAAGTGTCTAGATTATATCAACCTGCTCATTAACAAATAATATTTTCATTTTGTTTGCAAACCTTTGTAGAATTGTCCGTTAATAAATTTTAAATTTATTAGAAACTAAGGTTTCAACTCCCTAAGGTATAAATATTGATACTTGATGGATTTGGCTATTTCTTTAGATCCTTTTTGGTAATATAAATCTTTAACTGTTTCGGTTTTTAGATATCATTGGCTGTATAATATTCGGCTTTGTTGGTTTCTGATGAAATAAATTCAAGAACGTTTCGGACGCATTGAATTTATGACGTGTTGTTTTCATGTTTTACATCAATGATGTGGCGAGGTTTAACATACTTGAACTCCACTTAACCTGTGACAGTATTGTAACGTCACAACACAAGAACAAACAATGCAATACAATAAACGTAAAACAAATATGTGAAACAGCCAGCAACAAACGACAATCACTCAAATACAGGCATCTGACTTGGAAAATAAATAATCAATATATGAATATGTTTGCAGGCGCTAAACCCTCCGATATTCTGGGACAATGATATAATAGAATGAAATGAGGATAGACTAGTTTAACCCCGCCACATTTTGTATGTGTTGTTCCAAGTCAGTACCTTTAGATTCAGTGTTTGTCGTGTGTTGCTGTATATCATATTTGCTTTTCGTTCATTGTTTTAACGTAAATCAGGCTTTAAGTTTTCCGTTTGAATTGTTGAAATTCATTTTAAATGGCTTTTTATAGCAAATTATGAGGTATGGGTTAAGCACATTATTTAAGGTCGTATGGTGACTTATAGTTGTTGACTTCTATGTCATTTGGTCTCTGGTGAAAGTTGTCTCATTCGCAATCATACCACATCTTCTTATTTGAAGATAACTATTAAGATCGACATAAAGCAGGAAAACACAGACCAGACGTTGAAAGAAATATATATACATCCCTCACAACAAAATATTCTGATCTGAGAGTACATGTACATGAAAGAATTAGAATGATTTGTGCGATTATCGACTCCTATTATAACTACAGAATAAAACAATAACGAGACGAGTCTAAAAAAAGTTCAACTTTTATTTTTTGTAAAGCAATAACCAAAAGCCAAAATAATGATTAGATATAAAAAAATATACAAACACATAAAAGATAAAAAATCAAAAATCATTGCTTCAACTGAACCTTAAAAAAGGCACATATGTTAAAACATCAGACTGATAATTAACAAAACGACTTCAGGCGACATGCAAAGGTAAGCAGTCGCAATGAATAGTTAATATAGACTCTAGACATGTTCTACTTTCTGTCAAAGCCACATCATTTGACATAGAAGGAACAGAATAATATTTCTGCATGTTAAATCTTCATTTTGTTTACAGAGTGTGGACTTACAAGGTGGGTTGAGCATTCCAAACAGGAAACGCTAACATCAGGAACATAATATCGGTATTGCTCCGTTTGGGATTCACGCGATTCCCTTCATGAACTTGTGTTTTGCTATTTTGAAGTGTGAGCCGAATTGAGCATATGCTAGGTTAATTTCCAGCCTTTTATCAAACTGTTTAAGAAGTATTGTAATTCTACGTTATAATGAGGGCGATTTGATTGCAACCAAATAGAATCTTTCTCTTTATTTCAGTCTTTAGGGACGATCAGGATTTGGAACAAGAGAAACACCAAAGATTACAACGCTAACAACTTTGGTATTTCATGTCCCTTAATTTTAGCTTGACGATCTGAAACCATTTTTGTGCTTGTCATATTTCTTTTATGTTTTATTATTTATATTATAGTATATACAACTTTTAAATCATGGAGCTGATTTTCTTGTTTGAATTCATTTTACATTTTGTCATGACGGGACTTTTATAGCTTACTATTTGGTACGAGTTTTGCCATACAGTGACCTACTATTGCCTACAAGTTCGTCTTTGATCTATAGGTGGGAGGGACACTCATACAGTACCACATTTCCTTAGATATGTACTGAGTTTTATCGTTCTGAAACATCTAAAATCTAATTGACCATTTACAATAAAGAAACAGGTCAATGTGATATAGAAACCGAAAGGGGTCATTTGAAAATATCTTATTTCCCATAAAAATAATAATACGTAATTTGTTTTATAAGGATTATCGACCTTTTCCCAAAATATCTTATCGTTCCGTCACACTCGGTCCTTAGCAGAGAGATACACATGTTATCCCAAATCAGTGTAAGGCAAGGTCAGGTAAATAACAGTGTAAGGCAAGGTCAGGTAATTAACAGTGTAAAGCAAGGTCAGGTAATTAACAGGCCAGTGTAAGGCAAGGTCAGGTAATTAACAGTGTAAGGCAAGGTCAATTTGTGTAATGCATTTCATGTCAAAGTAATATCTATGTTTAGATTGGAACAGCTAAGATATTCATTGCCGAAGGTTAGGTAATTAACAGTGTAAGGCAAGGTCAGGTAAATAACAGTGTAAGGCAAGGTCAGGTAATTTACAGTGTAAGGCAAGCTATGTTTAGCAGGTTTATCTAAAATAAGAGTTATAAAGCGAGTCTTATCAGACTAAATATATTTATATAAATATATTTTGTTTTGTAAAGAAAAAACAGACATTCAACACATAAAGATGACAAAGTGACAAAACATCGGTGGAAGTAGTAGTATATTGGTGAAAAATTGCCATTTGATTATCATTCATTGGTATTAACTATCTTTGAGGAAAATCAATTTCAAAATCTCACTCCTCTCAATGCACCCATTTTTCCAATTCTGTGCAGAGCCTTAATTAACAAAAGCAGTGTTGGTTTTGGTTGCTGCTTCTTACTCCAGATCTGCAGAATCTCCTTAGTCTGTTCTGGCAGTTTGTTTTTATGTTTATACTGTATTTGTTGAATAGTAGTTGAATCTAGATCCAGCTCGATGGCAAGTTGCATAGTACTATTTCCAATATGGTTTGATAAATCCAAAAGTACGTTGTTTGATGGAGGGTTGTTCAATGTAACTTCTCGTATTCCTAAACAAAGAATAGAGTAAGTGCTAGTACTTTTGATACTTTTGAAGCAGACCAAAATAATAAAAGCATAGTTTGGTCAAGTGAAAAACTTATTTACATGTTATTCTTTGTAATCTGTGTTAGAGAAACATTTCTTATGCCAAACCTGCATGAAAGTAGTAACAATCGTTTTAATACCTCGTCTACTGTGGCTACATTTCTGTTGTTTTAACAAAGTGACACATGACATTAGTACAGATGTTAGGCATAATACATTTAATATTTTGTAATTGTAATCATGTCCGCATAGTCATCTCGTTCTTCATTATTGGCTTCAATACGGAATTCTTTGTAAATCAATTGGGACGACCATTATTTGATATTCGGAAGGGGGAAGGACATGATGATCTTTTTTCTGGATTTGATTGAAAGGGATCAACAATAGTGATATGGCTAGTTTAGTACTAGTATGATTATGTTTAGTGCTGAGATTAGGCTGCAGGTATGGGTTATGGTTATGAAAAACGTTAAGTAAACGTCGGTTACATTTAAGGTGAGAGTTAATGTTGAGGTCTGGGTTATGCTCAGATCGAGACAAGGAAAATAGTTCGTAGCGACGCGATCCTTTCAATTCAAATTTCAGTTTTCAGAAATTCTATGTCATTCACATGATTCACGACAATATGTTTTATATCCCGGAGTTATGAGACTTGTACAGAAAGTTCGTATGTTGCATTATAATATATTTACTGAAACAAGTGACAAACCTCAAAGAGGTTGTAGGTATTTATTTCTGCTTTACGATCATGTACGACAAATAAAATCACCATAGATACGAGTATTAACATTTGGTAAGGCAGACGCATATTTCGTCTACAAAAGGCTCGTCACTGACGCTCTAATAAAAAAAACTTTAAAAGGCCGAACAATGTATGAAATTAAAGAGCATTGCGGACCTATAATTTTGAAAGGTTTTACCAATTACTGATAAAAGACGTAAATGTATCAATTATTGTCTATTAGATTTTCTTGGGATTGCACGTAAATGTTTGAATACAGATTTGTTATTTGGATGGAGATTTTCTTGGGATTGCACGTAAATGTTTGAATACAGATTTGTTATTTGGATGGAGATTTTCTTGGGATTGCACGTAAATGTTTGAATACAGATTTGTTATTTGGATGGAGAGTTGTCTCATTGGCGCACTCATACTACATCATCCTATACATGCTATATCTAATTAGAAATAAAGACCATATTTATGTATAACAAGTATAGATGGAAATAGAAAACATGTAATACCTGACACAACTGGATTCACATCTCTAAAAACCTAAAATGGAAAGACATCATTAAAACAAATCATCAAAGATACACGACGTAAGATTTATTACGCAGGACATGGGTTGTCGTAAAGATACGAATTGCCAGTAACAAATTAATCGAATCCACACATTAGGGACGACATCAAAAGTTCAATGTAGGATAAAAAAACTTAATTCACATAGTTTTTTCGCTGACCCCCTACATCCCCTCTTAACTTAATTTGGGAAAAATTGATTTACCTATATAGATATATGTAAAATCGATTTTAGATTAACAAAACTTGCAGCAATGTTGACCCCCACCCCCAAACTATTCGATTTAAGTTTTTTTTATCCTACATCGATCTTTTGATGTCGTCCCTTAGGAAAAGCAAATTAAGAACTAAGGAAATAAAGGCAACAGTAGTATTCCGCTGTTCGAAATTCATAAATCGATTAAGAAAACCTAATCCGGGTTATCAACGAAAACTGAGGGAAACACATTAAATATAAGAGGAGAACTACGAAACAACAGAAACACAATATTAAAATGTAACACACATAGAAAACACTTATCAATATATTGTGACAAAAAAAGAAAATCAAATTGAGAATGGAAATGGGGAATGTGTCATAGAGACATGCAACCGACCAGATATCAGATAATAGCCAATCGTCATCAACGGGTCGTCAACACAGGGAGAAACTCCCGCACCCGGAGACGGGCTTAAGCCTTTAGCTGGGCCATATGCACAAAATGTGTACTTTTTCTGTGAAAATTGACGTCACTCTAAACTCTGAAATATATAAATGAACTAAAATAAAAAAAAAAAAGAAATAAAAAAGGCTTGAGGTTTCTGACTAGGGACAGGCACAAAAATGCGGCAATTTTGACTTATAACTAGCAAATATTCAAGGTGTTTCAATGAATGATTTACCATTTGAATGTGTACTTTTATGAAAAAACGATGACCTGCAGATGGCAAGCTAGAGTTAATTCACACGTCTTCTTTCTGTTGTAGTCTGATTGAGGTATACCTAGCATACCTGGTAATTCTTAATTGTTTGTTGGTATTGTTCAAATAAGGTATAAGGTTTTCAAATTAATCTGTATAGTTTTACCAAACGAATGAAGTGAAAGAAATTAAATGTAATTTTTCAATGATAATTAACTAAAAAGGTGCTGTTGCCACATATTTTCAATGGTGAAATTTGAAAAAGGTTCAAAATTTATGATACACTACAGCTCAGGTGGATTTTGCTTTGTCCACCCGACCACAGTGGGAGTGGGCACCGGGTGTGCAAAATTTCATGCTTGTCCACTCTGTCGACCCATAGGAGTGGGCATGCAATTTTTATGTTTAATCAAAGGACTGTCATGTACAGTATTTATGTACTATTTTTACCAAAAAAAAAAGATATTATAGCTAGTGTGGGCACGGGTAGACTGCCCACGTTGGTTCGATGGAAAAGGCGAATTCCTCCCGGGCTGTTGTGTACCTACACAAGCACTACCTAAGATTAAGGTATTTAATAAAATAAAGAAACAGTCTTACCTTACAAAGAAGATGATGACTTAGCTTTAGTTTTTCCAAGGCGCAAACAAGCATATGAAATGTAAAGTTCCCACTTTTTTCCGTGCAAGACTGCACTGCTACGAATTTAAAATCATCTGAAATTTGATGCTGAAATTGGGTTTCAAAATTTTCCCATTCATGAACCTCTAGTCCGAGTTCGATTGCCAGTTCTCGACACTTCCCCGGAGAGAGCTCTTTAACCAGTCTTCTCAGGTGTTTGTCCGATGGACATTGTTCTTGTGTCATTGTTCCAAGTCCTAAATATAAGTTGTCAGACTTGTAAATACGTTTAAACATTTTAACACACACACACACACACACACACTTATATAACTGTCATCGCTAAATGAATAGCGAACATTTGTAAGATGATTTGAGAAATTAGGGTATTCGTGTGTTTGATACCCTTTTGTGTGCTGTGAAGAATATGGTGTCGATGACAGATCTGTAATAGACTGTGTTCCATATTATTGAGATTGTGAATATTCGATTAAAAACACTACTTACCGTTTGTTTACTTCGTAACAACCAATGTACAGAAAATAAAAATCACAAAAATACTGAACTCCGAGGAAAATTCAAAACGAAAAGTCCCTAATCAAATGGCAAAATTAATAGATATATGTAAACACCATAAGATCGAACAAATGGATTGTTACTGCTGATGAATTGAAAACAAAATAATTTATAAGAGAAGGACAAAAGATACCGGGGGACATTCAAATTCGTATATCTAAAAAAACAACGTCATGGCTAAAAGAGAAAAAAGACAAACAGACAAATAAAAGTATACAAGACAAAACACAGAAAACTAAAAACTCAGCAAACTAACCCCACAAAAATGTTCGGGTGATCTCGGTTACCCCGGAAGGGTGAATTAATCACAATATTTGCTGCTCACAAGGAAGCAATTAACAAAGAGTTCCAAGTTGTGATGTTAAAACCATCCATTTGTAAGTTTTACGGACGTCATCGCCAGTTTGTTGACCGTTATTGAACATAATTATTCACAGATGGTAGCGGATATGTTCATACATTGTAACTACATTGCGTCCCCTTTCTCTTAAGGGACCTACCGACTTACTTTTATTATCGAGTTTGCAATAACACGAGTTACATAACCAGTGCCACATGTGGAGAACGATCTATAAACCCTTCCGGAGCACTTGAAATAAAACCTGTTTCCGGTTGGATTCGTGTTTCTCTTTCTGTATTTTTCTATGTTGTGGTTTGTGTACTTTAGTTTGTCTTTTGCATGTTTTGGTTTTTTTCTTTTGTAGCAACAGCGTTTTCCGGTTTTTTTTTTGTACATATGAGTTTGTATGTCCCAATGGTATATTTTGCATCGCTTTTGTCATGTTTGTCATAGATTCTACTTTGAGGTTACGTACCTTTGTCAATATCAATACAAATATGTGTAACAGACTATGTTCAAAATAGGACCTGAGTTAGTAAATTACTCATAATTATAGAATTGAAATGAGTTCTGCATTACCCCCTTTTTTCAGCTAAATCATGTATTAAGGGTACGTGTAAAATACTGTAATGTTAAGAATGTACACCTCTGAGGCGCTAAATTTTTTTCTTCTTCAAAACCTGATTTTTGGGTTTATATGACTGTAAAAAAATATTTGGTGAAGAAAAAATCATATTGTGGTGCACTTCTTTTTTTTGTTACGGCCTTCTGAAAGTACCCAATTTTGATGATTTTTCCATTGTTCATCAATTTTTTCCTATTTTTGGGCTATTATCGTGAAAAAAATCCCAGTTCCACGATTAAACTTGTTTTCATACTCTAATAAAGATGAAGGGGACCAATCTGAATAAATTCAACTAAAAAAGAACTATAGGTATGTGTTAAAATACTATATGTTTTATCATATTTTGATGCTTTTTCGTGTCAAATTTACCATGTTGTCAATTTTGTAAATTTGTGATTTTTCTCTGTTTAAAGAACAGAATGCATATTTTTTCAACTTCCTTGTTATAAATAATTAAACAAAATACATATCTATGAAGTTTGAAAAGAAAAAGTTATATGGGATGTTTATGTTTCTGGTAAAATATTTTTCTGTTCCCTTCACCTATTTTTCTCAAACTTTTACTAAAAAAGACTACTGACTTGATTGATAATAAAATTTGAAAATCTCATTACTCAAAAACTCATTATTGGAAATACACAATTCGTTCACAGAGTTATGTTTGATTATGATAATTATCAAATTCCTTGCTATTTTCCACTTATATCACATGTTTTGGAAATAATTCCAGAACGAGATTTCAGTGAGACTGAACGAGACTGAAAAGTCAGAAGAATACATCATTAATACACTTACCTTTGCAATTGTTGTGGCAGTGATCTGAAGGTTCCTGGAACAGAGAGATATAAACTCATGATAAGCAATGTTTTCGTTCGAAATTACAACGAAGTCAGTTTTGTAAAATCCACTCTAAGAAGGTGTTATATACATGATATAATGTTGTTTAATAGTTAGTTTTATTCCCTCATTACTGTTTGGTATTTTTTTTTACTCAGCCATTATGTTCTTTGTATTTCTTATGTGTTTTTTAATAACCCCCTTATCTTCCTTGTTATTCATTTGTTCACTTCATATTTCAAAAATTCCAACTCTTATTGAAGTACAGTGTGATTATACATTTTTTGTAATAGTTTGTAATTATTTCTATCACATAACATACTACCTAATAAGTAGGATAATGTTACTTATATTCTGATCATATATTTTATCTTTTCCAGTTAAGGTGGTTATCTATATATAGCTACCTTTTCAGAAAACCAAGCTTGAAGGTATCCAACTTCGTTATTCTTGCTGTGCTGACTACAAAACCACGGCGAGTTTAGACGTATTTCATTGTGATGAAAAAAACATATATCTGACTTGCAAAATACACCAAATTCTATTTTGAATGGCATTGGCTGATGTTCTGAACTAGTTTGAGAATCAGATAAAGTTGAGTAAAATTCGCAAACTCCATGCATTGCAGTGGTAAGACATTCTTGAATAGAAGAAGCTAGGGTTGGGATAATATTCTCCTTGTTCACTGTATGTACAAGTGAAACCACAACTCTGTTGCCTTTCACTTGGACAGCAATTTCGTGACTGTTGCCAATTTCAACCACATAAAGATCACGAAAAAGCATTTGTTTTTCGCTATTACTCTCTGTACATGCATATTTCTTTACGTGCCACATAGTAACAAGGGAGCCCAGGAATCGGTATAACAATGCTGGCGGTATTATTTTTTCTATAAATTTATAGGCCATGACAATTGAATTATTATAATTCTGAAATTTTTCCAAATACTTTGTGTCGTTTGTTTTGGTTATCATACATGGAACAAGAAAACGCGAAACATCTCTCAATGGGATAATGGAAAGTTCAAAGTTAGTTCTTGGAGCGATGATTACATCTAAATGTACTAACAGATCGATCATGTATTCCTTGTATTTCAGAATATGAATGAACTCCTCTTGTGTCCACAAGTAATATATATCCTTCTTATCAATGTATCCAGTTGTTTGCAGGTTTTTCAAGATTCTAGGGAAATCCTCTCTTTTAGGCCAAAACTGTTTTGCTGTCACTAATGACGTCAAAACTTCCACTAAGTACACTGGTGATATAATGATATGGCCACGGAGATTTTCTACATTGAAGTACAGAAGCTTTCCAATTGAATGTTGAACTTCCAGAAATGTTTCAATTTCCTTTTCAGACAACTCCATTGACTCATTTTTAGAATTTAAAGACATAAGTTGATTCCGAGTTATGACATTAATACCTTCTTCAGCTTTCCTTGCCAACTGCAGATCTAGTGGAATCCATTTAGTTGGCATTTTGTCCCCCCATAGTGGATGCTGAGTCGCTTTTTCTAAAATACGGTGTTGTAGTTCGATTATTTCTGGGTCTTCAGGATTTAATGAATTTATGAACAGTAGCGGCTTAAATTCTAAATGCATCCAGCCGGCATGCGATTTAAATAGCTTTTGTATTTCGTCTTCAATCTTACGTCTGTATGATTCGAATCTCCACTGCAATAAAAGAAGAAGAATAAATGTTTTGGTAAACAGTATAAACTGGAATGAGCAGTACTGACATTCTCACCTTTATGATACAAAAACGATTTCAAAATTTATTTATCTATGTCTGTCCTGAGCGTTCTTGCATTTATTTGAACTGTATTCTTGTCATGTGATGTGATGTCATTTTGGTTCTTTATTTAACATTGCATGAAGCGCAAGGTTTGGATAGCAACAACACCAGGTTCAACCAACCATATTTTTCTTGAATTGTTATGTACCAAGTCAGAAATATGACAGTTGTTATCCAATAGTTCGTTTCTATGTAAGTTGCATTGTCGTTTGTTTTAGTGCACTTCAGTATTTCTGTTGTTTCGTGGTTTTTCGTTTATAGTTAATGTATTTACTCTGTTTTATTACCAACAGCGGTATACTACTGTTGCCTTTAATTATTTTTTAACCCGGATTTGTTTTTTCTCGATCGATTGGTGACTTTTGAAAAGCTGAGAGACAGATAAATGTTACCGGGAAGTGTGCAAATCTTTCTACACACTGTTATACTGTGATTAAGCTCACAGTATCGGGGATGTTCAAAGCTACAAGACGTTAAACAATCACCCATCCATTCGTCCATGAAGATGCAAATTTCAATTTTAAACTCGTCAAATACAGTTCCATGGGGAAAAAACGAAAAACGATTTAAAGGCAACCAACAGTTTACAGAGTACAACAAAGAAATCTTTGGCCTTTGTACACGAATCCCATCAAAGTCGGATCATCCCAGGTGCTCTGAAAGGATAATCAATTTCTCTTTAGTTAAACAGATATTCCATAGCTGGCAGCCAACTTGTGAATGCGCCCTTAAAATGTCAGAAGTGTCTGGAGTTTCGTATTAACTGGAAGATATATACTCTAAATGCAGGCCCTCTGTTGACATGTGGCTACATAAGAATGAAAAGTTTATATCTTCTATGTAATTGAAAACACATATTGAAATGCTGAAATGCAATCGAAACTGTTACAATTAGGAAACTGCAAATGTCTTTTTAGTTTAATTTTTTTCCCTAGATGTAGGTCACGGATAAACTGTATCTGTTGAATCCTATGATTTAATTTGATGGGAAAGATCCGTTCAACAAACTGTAAAAAGGCATCATATTTATGTATAGCAAAACTTGTAGTAAAAGGATAATCCTAGCTTCTTGACAAAAGAGGGACGAAAGATACCAAAGGGACAGTCAAACTCATAAATCGAAAATAAACTGAAAACGCCATGGCTAAAAATGAAAAAAAAAGACAAACAGACAAACAATAGTACACATGACACAACATAGAAAACAAAAGAATAAACAACACGAACCCCACAAAAAACTAGGGGTGATCTCAGGTGCTCCAGAAGAGCATGAAGCATCCGTCGTGTTGTTGATGTGATAACAAATCCGGTAAATAGTCTAATTCATGAAGGGAAGGGAATTGTACGTAAGGAACATATCCAATATCATTTGTGAAACAGTTATTCCATAACGGTCAACCAACTCGTGATGGCGTCCGTAAAATTTACGAAGGGATGATTTCAACTTCACCATTTGGAACTCTTGGTTTAATAGTTTCCTTGTGAGCAGCAACCCTCTATCAAGAAAATGCTGATAGGAAATGCAAGCACGGGAATATTGTATCAATTGGGAGATATATACCCCGTATGCAGGTGCTGCTGGAATTTTGCTACTTAGAAATAGAAAGTTCACAATTGGAAAGCTGAAATCATCTCTTTTGTCATAAAGTTTTGTTTTCAACCGACCCTTATTGTCAACTTCTAGATGTAAGTCAAGATATGAGACTGACTTAACTGTATCTGTGGTTACCTTTATCTCTAGTTCGATGGGATAGATGCGTTCCACATAGTCACCCAATTTTGAATTATTTAGTGAAAGAACAACATCTATATAGCGGAAAGTAGAGTTACAGGATATCGCTATCTTCTTGTCTTTCTTTCTAAGACGTTCCTGCATGAATCGTCTTAATCAACTTTTGTGTGAAGTATGTTTCATATGAATAAAACATACAAGATAAGGTCGACAAGTAGAGTCACATAGTTGGTTCTCATATTTGTATATACCATATATACCTTGACCATTCTATTTTTAAACAAAACAGAACCAATTCTCTTATTGTTTGTCTTTAATTTCAAAAAAATGAATTTGTAAAGAGTATAAGTCAAAAACTATAATTATTTGTAAACAGAAACTTTACTAAAAAAAAAAAAGACAACTCTCCATCAAAACATTTATATGGCCAAAGTACGGTGTATTGCACGGACCCTTGGCTCACAACGAACAACAAACTATAAAAGGCAAGGTCCAGAAATGACTCCTGTTAAGCCATTCAAATGGGATAACCAACGGTCTAATCTATATAAAACGAGAAATGATAAACACTTATAAACCACATTAACAAATGACAACTACTGAACATCAGATTTTTGACTTCCGACAGGTTCAAGTTTGATGATTTAATGGTACGAAAACCTCCACCCTTATCTGAAACAATTGTGTAACATTAAAACATGTACACACGCACTATAAAATATGAATTGAAATCTCACTCGAAAGACTTTGTGTATTTATTTTGATTTTAATATATATATTTGCACCAGCGATATTGATTATTTTGTGTCCAACTGCACGAATTAACTGTTTACAACTTAGATTTTTGACATACCATAGACTACCCTAGCTATATGTGGCTAAACCTTTCGGAATTGGTTTCCTGAATGCCCTTTTATATCGTTTTTTGTTTTGCCTTTTATTAGTGTATTGTTGACGAAACGTGCGTCGGTTGTCTATTAAAACAGGTTTGTTATATCAAGAGCACAATTGCGACTGTCGCATGATCTGCATATCTTTCCGGAAGTCCCGTAACTTGGTGGTCAGTTTTCCATGCTGTGTTTTTATACCATTTTTTGTCTTTTTGTCTCTTTATATATTGCCATACACTGTAGCTTTGTCAGTTTATTTTCGACTTATGAGTTTAAACATGTTAAATGTACCATTGGTATCTTTCTGTTTTCTGCAATAAGATACTGAGTTTCATTTACCTTCCATACCCATGATACCATGTCACTGTGAGTAGCAACAAATATGATTTTAGGAAAACCTTCTTTTGATCGTTTACAGAACGTCAAGATCGAATTCACCCAATGTAAAAGGTAAACTGAAATAAAATAAAATGTAAGGTTATCACTACTTTGAACCAACTTTTTTTTCTTAATTCTTATGTTCGCGGTTTAACTTTTTCTATTTTTTTCTGGAACAGTGCCAACCGTCCGTTTGTCATTTGTACTTGATTTTATGTCACAATATGATTATTTTTGGAATAGGTAAAAAGTAAAGTAACAAAAATACAAAGTTTCAAAAAAAATTGAAATTCCCTTATCAAATGATAAATCAAAAGCTCAAACACATCAAACGAATAAAAAACAACCGACTTATTCCTAACGTGGTATATCATTTAAGCAGAAAATGGTGGGTTAAACCTCTCACTTGCATGAATGTCGCAAACAATTTCATTTAATTGAACAAAACCAACAAACATAACATGATATTGTCTTACTTATAGAACCATCCTGCATATAACCAACACTATAGTTAATATATATATGAAGATGTGTTATGAGTGCAAATATGACAGGTTTCTATCCAAGTCACAATTTCTAAAAGTAAACCATCATAGGTCAAAATACGGTTTTCAAAACAGAGCATTGTCTTACACCGAACAGCAAGCAATATTTAGATAATAATGATAAATAATAACGATACGCCATCTACGATGAAACTGGGACTGAGAAACATGACGTAAAAATTTTGAATCTATTTTACTGACATGTTCACTAATATATACATAAATATAAACACTAATGAATATTAAAATTGAGAATTGAAATTGGGACATGAACAAATTATGTTTTAGCTAAAAGATAGAAGATTAGGACAGATATTTGGGTTTCCAAGTGTCTTATCAGAATCTCGAACCAGACTTATGTTGTACTGTTATACCACTGTCCTAGGTTAGGGGGATACGGCAATATGTTTAACCCCGCGACAATCTGTATCTATGTGTCTGTTCCAAGTCAGGAGCCTGTAATTTAGTGGTTGTCGTTGGTTTATGTGTTACATGTTTGTTTTTCGTTCATTTTTTTGTTCATAAATTAGGCCGTTAGTTTTTTCGTTTGATTTGTTTAACATTAACTTTTCGTGGTCTTTTATAGCTGACTATGCGGTATAGGCTTTGCTCATTATTGAAGACCGTACAGTGACCTATAGTTGTTTATTTCTGTGTCAGTTTTGTCTTTTGTTGAGAGTTGTCTCATTGGCAACATACCACATCTTCTGTTTTATATTAACACCGAGTAACACGACAAGAACCTACTAATTAGCCAGGGCCCCGGTGATGAAAAGAACGGATTCGTGTTTTATTTAGTTTAAGTGATGTTTTTTTTGTATTTTATTTTTTCCATTATCTCTATTATTTATACAGTTTGTGTTTTTATGCCTCATTTATGTTTTCTGGTCTGTGCGTCCGTTCTTCCGTTCGTTCGTTCGTTCGTTCGTCCGTCCATCTAATTTGATTGCCCAATTGGAGTTTTAACCCATTTTCACGGTCCACTGAACAAAAAAAAAGTGCAGATGGGACATTCGTGTACTAGGGCCACATTCTTGTTTTCTTATATATATATATTTTATGAAAAACGTGTTTATATTTCAGTTTTTTACAATCGGGTTTAGCGTTAAATGTAAAACAACAGAAAAATCTAACTCCAAGGAAAAATCAAATCGAAAAGTCCTTTATCAAATTTCAAATCAAAAGCTCAAACACACCAAACAAATGTAAAACAACAATCGTATTTCTGAATTGGTAAAAACGGTGGGTTTAACAGTTGTTATAGCTAAGTAGATCTCTTTTGTTTTATTGAAAAAATGACATAAATGTTAAGCATTTACAATTTCCTAACTATTACCTGCCACTGTTGGTTTCCCAAAGTGTCCCGGTAGAGACCCAAGGTCTGGTTGGTGTTTGTGTATTCCAATACTTCCATTGAACATAAGGATAAAGATACCTCTGCTAGTAATGAACAACTGGTGAGTCATATGATAATCTTTCTGTCCCCCAAAGTCCCAAATATCTATTGGTACTATTTTCTGTTTGTATTTCCCGTCTTTCACTGCTTTGATCATTAACTCATGTATTTTGTCTTTGGACATGTCGCTTGAAATATCCTTCATCCATTCGCTTTCAAAGTTTCCTGACTTTACCTTGATTGTTTCTGTGGAGTTTCGATTTCTCTCATCAATTATAGGCAATTCTTGAATAAGTCTTTTCATACTCGAATCGAGCCTAAATGCAGCTTTTTTCTCATCATTGGTACAACAAACTTCCGATTTATTATCTGTGTTATATTTGTCTTGACTGACATTTAATGAGAAAGCGGAATTTATATTCTTTTCAGATTGTTGAACATCAATGCATTTGCGTCTGAATAAAACAAGGTCTTCATGTTTGTCTGTACTCCCTCTTTCTGATAGTTTATGAGATGATGCATCGGACATGTCTTCCTCTGCACTCACTAATGAACATTTAGAAGGTTCTTCATATACATTTATTCCTTGATATTTGCATTTTTGTTTTGGTTCCAGAGTCCTATGTTTTGTTTCGACATTTGTACTGTCAACACGGGTTTGTGCTGATTCCTCGGCACTTGAAAGTGACATCAACATAGTCGTCAGTATCTCAGTTGAAGCGTGACCTTTTAAAAAAAACATTAAAAAGTTAGATAAAAACAGCAGTAATATACCGCTGTTAATATCAATCGATTGAGAGAAAACAAATCCGGTTACAAACATAAACCGAGGAAAACACATCAACTTTAAGAGGACAATAGACGAACAACTAAAACACTGAAGTGCAACACAAACAAACGGCAGTACACATATAACATGTATAAACAAACTATTTGATAACAACTGCCATATTCCGGACTTCATACAGGATAATTTAGGTCATTAATGAGTCTAATACCAGCGTCATGCATCAGCGTTTAGCACTGACGTACGCCGGGCGTGGTAAAAACAAATGTACGCTGCCAATACGCTAGTATTTTTGGATGCATTCAACTTGTCACTCATATTTGTATCGTGTACACAACGACCTTTAAGCGTGTTTTGTACGCATAAGCGTTTATCGGGCGTTCAAATAACGTATGTTGGTGTATGTCTGACGTTTGACTTACGTGGTTGAAATCCACGTTACGAAGGAAAACGTCCTTTAAAAGTATTTAAGACGCGTCCCAGTCGTATCTGAGACGGTTATTCGTGCTTTCGGCGTATCTGGGACGTGTTATTATTGGGTGTTTGTTACAAGCACGCTCTGCATACGTCAAAGTAAACGTCAAACAATCTTGAGGTATATACAACGTGTTTTAAACGTGTCTCAAACTTTTTTGTAGCGTTTTCAACGCGCTTGTAGCGTATATAATTACGTACGTGTAGCCAACATGCATAATCTTGACAAACACTAGAGCTAGATTTAAATTTGTATGCTTATGAAAAATTTCCTAGAGTTATAACGTTCACCAAGCACATACCTTTGCATTTCGATGTACTTCAAACTTATGCAACGTTCGTGCACCTAACGTATGCGGAATTTTCTCTGTACGTCTGGTGCACGTTGGTCTATACGCCAATGTGTGAAGACGGTATTATGTAGACAAAACGCCCGTCTGCTGTATTAAATTATAAGCTTGG
Source organism: Mytilus galloprovincialis (assembly GCA_037788925.1). Classification (NCBI taxonomy): domain Eukaryota; kingdom Metazoa; phylum Mollusca; class Bivalvia; order Mytilida; family Mytilidae; genus Mytilus; species Mytilus galloprovincialis. The sequence continues at coordinate 82,421,390 of CM075336.1, read as the reverse complement.
TACCTTTGAGAACTATTCACACCACTGGTGAACGTTTCGTTTCCGATGGTATCGCCAGCCAAGTAGTCAGCACTTCGGTGTTGACATGAATATCAATTATATGGTCATATTTATAAATTTCCTGTTTACAAAAGTATGCTTTTTCGAAATATTACGGATGTTCTTATACCAGGCATAGATTACCTTAGCCTTGATAGGCACAATGTTTTGGAATTTTGGGTCCTCAATTCGCCTGAACTTTATATTTGTTTGGCTTTATAACTATTTTATCCTGAGGATCACTGATGAGTTTTATGAAGACGAAACGCGTTTTAAATTATAATTCTGGTACATTTGTACCTTTGATTACTGCAATGTATTAGCGGAAAATTTTAGGTTGAGACTGGTTCTATGGCTAGCCAATCATCCCGCTTATGCGCCAATGTTAAAAAATATCACTAAAATGACGTCACTAGGGGGGACAAAGACACACACACACACGCAAGATCACTTATGAAAATGTTTGAAATTAATAAACAATAATATATACTACTATGGATATTGATCACTTATAAAAAAGACCAACAAAAATACTGAAATTGAAGGTAATTTAAAAAACGTGGACTATAAAAACTAACAAAATAAAATGGTTAACTATATCAACGAAATGAATGAGTAGTTAAAACCCGGAAACTCCTTAACATAGTACATGACTTTTTGTGGAAAATGAAAGATTTACCTTGTTACATGAAGCTTTAATCTGCAGCAAACCTTCGAATAAGTGTAGATATTTACATCATTGAGAAAGAAGAAAAATGTCAAGATGATTACCTCATGTATGAACGTATAAACGTACCCTTCTTAAAATTTATCCATTTCATTTCATCCACATCCATACCAGCTTTTCCCATGCAGATCCATATGCCATCGGTGGACTCTCTTGATACTGGAACTGGTTCACCAACGAGAATTTTCGCTAAACAACTTTTTCCAACAGAATATGGACCCACCAAATATACCCTATTCCAGTAACTCTTAAATGAGCTAACAAGTAGTAGATCTTGTAAATCAGAAGCTGTTTGAAACCCTAACCCTCTCAGCTTTTGCAGAAGTTCACCTAAAAAGGCATAACTATGATGTGTGAAAACAGGAATCTGATGTTCAGTAGTTGCCATTTTTTATGTGGTTCATAAGGGTTTCTCGTTTCCCGTTTTTATATACATAAATATAAGACCGATGTTTTTGTTTTTGTTTGAATGGCTTTACAGAAGTAATTTTTGGGTCGTTTATAGCTAGTTGTTCGGGGTGAGCCAAGGCTCCACTATGCTTAAGACCGTACTTTTACCTATAATGGTTTAGTTTTACAAATTGTTTTGATTGAGAGTTGTCTCATTGGCACTCATATCTAATCTTATTATACATGTTATATCTATCCTTTATTGCTTTTAAATACACAGATTTTTTTTAGCGTTGCTACACATAGACCCGCTTCATGCGCATCTGTAACCAATTTGTTTGATAATATTAAAAATAGTAACGGCTACGAGAGATATATAAAAAAAATCAAAATATCATTATTTTTTTCAAGTATTAATGAAAGTGAAATAGTGAAATAATAATTCGATTTTAGCTGCCAGAATGGTTCAATATTTCCAAAACAAGCTAATACACGTCGATGATTATTTATTCACTTGCAAGTGAATAATCTGACCTCATTAGATACGTATTCATGTGGCCTTTAAATAACCCCAGATTGAGTATTCATTAATTATGCGTTATCGGTATTATTAGGAAAGATTTGTCAACATTGAAAGTGAAACAAAGGCAAATCATTTGATTCTCTTATTCGATCCACAAATACTCATTCTTATTACACCATCACGAGTTGGTTGACTGATATGGGATAACTGTTTCACAGATAATATCGGATATGTTTCTTATGTCGTAACCACAATTCACTTCCATTTTCACAACGATTGTGACCTGCCAACTTAGACTACCGGGTTTGTAATAACATGAGTAACACGACGAGTGAAGGATCTACTAACCCTTCCAGAGTACCTGAAATCACCCCCAGTTTATGGTGGGGTTCGTGTTGATTAGTCTTTACTTTCTATGTTGTGTCTTTTGTCCTATCATTTGTCTGTTGTTTTGTTTTTAATTTTTAGCCATGGCGTTGTCAGTTTATTTTAGATTTATGAGTTTGACTCTGATATCTTCAGTCCCTTCTTTTAGAAATGGCCGAATCGATGATTAAAATAAATGTTTAACCTAAATATGAAATGAAGTAGACATAGAGAATTCAATTGCACGATATTGTTATCTATCTATATTATATTTATGTTAATATCGCTTATATGCCATGTTGTGTTGTCTTTTTAATGTTATATTTAACATTGCCATTAAAGGGGGAGGTTTGGCATGCAACAAAACCAGGTTCAACCTACCATATTTTTTTCTTTTTTGTTGTACCAAGTCAGGAAAATGACCATTGTTATATTGTAGTTCGTTTCCGTGTATGATACATTTTAATGTTGTGTTTCTGTTGTGTCGTTTGAATCAATGAATATTTGTGAATTCACAGATACTGTAGCAAATACAATTGTTATCTGAACGTAACGTATTAATTGAGAATTGTAAAAACATATTCTTACCTTTCTGTATTTCCTCCTGAAAAAAGAGCTGAATAATAAAGGCAACAGTAAATTTCTTAATGTGTATTGTGAAAGTGTTGATCGATAAAAGTCAGACTTACGGTGATGATATGCGATAATCAAGTGTTCATTGTATATCATCATAAAATCTCATACGAAAATATAAATTATTTCAAAAGAATTGATTCTACAAGTCAACGAACATTTGTAGATTGTTTATGTACCGGTAACCTTTTCCTAAAACGACATGTGTATGGCCCAATCAACCCACTTAATCTGTTAATCCAACAATCTAGGGTTAATTAGTGTTGTCACCTCTGATTGAACGTGTTCAACAATGAAAAAGTTTATTCATGTTATTTTGCAATTTCATTAAAATGGGAAATTTCAATAATAAAGGAGTTGCCATATATTTTGATTCACATACAAACACTTTATTGATCTATGATTTGTCCACTAGGAAGTCAATAACAAGATTCTGTGTGAAATGTATGAAACAGAAACATAAATTGCAATTAAAAACCAATTCTTCAGAGAACAATTGAAGGTCTTTCCACCTCGATAATAAGAATGAAATTTGATAAAACGATGTTAGAAAATGTCACTCCTTGTTGATGTAATTTGGTTCTTGAAATTGATATAAAAAAATAAGATTAATCGGTCTATGCAGAAGACTTAATTATTTTTATTATGAACAGAAAATAATTTTTAGCAAAGGTCAAAATCTAGAACGTCAAATTGACCTTTGACCTTGACCTCAATTTCAAGGTCATAGGTCAGTGATTTCAAATCAAAAGACCTTAGGTCAATCGTTTGTATGGTTGTGGAGAAATACTGATTTCAAATACATAAGGGGAGAAAACTCCTATAAGAGTTAACCAAAACACTTCGACTGAAATAGGTTGAAGTTGCGCCTTTTTGTAAACAGTAATTTGGCAAACAAATCATATCATTAACTGTAACAGTTTCTTTTAAATAACGATAACAAGCAAAATTCAAAATTTATAACATGACCTTGACCTTCGACCTTGACCTCAATTTCAATGTCATAGGTCAGTGAACTCAAAACGGAAGACCGGAGGTCAATGACTTGTATGGTTTTGGAGAAATGCTGATTTGAAATACATAAAGGGAGAAAACTCCTATAAGGGTTACCCAAAACAATTTGACTGAAATAGGTTGAAGTTGCGCCTTATTGTAAACAGTTATTTGGCAAACACATCATATCATTTACTGTCACAGTTTCTGTGGAATAACGATAACAAGCAAAATTTAAAATTTAGAGCATGACCTTGTCCTTTGACCTTGACCTTAATTTCCTTCAAATGGACCAAGGACTTCATATCAAAAGACTGTAGGCCTCTACGACTTAAAATGTATGAATTTATGCAACAAATCGCCTATCTTAAATTTTCAAAGGGAAATAACTCCCATGTCTTCCGATCACTCAAGTCAAAATAAAGCAAATCCTTCTGAAGAGTAGACGAACAATTTGGTGAAAACAGTTTGCTAAAATCTATTACGGTTTTAGAGATATAGCGATAACAAGAAAAAGGGGATGCGGGGAGATAACTCCTATAAGAATAAGTGTTCGGTCACACAGGGTGAGTTTTGAAACCCCCATTACTGTACAACATCAATGGCCAAAAAATCCATTCGATATGTTGTAAGACAAAAAAGCATCTCAGACGACAGAAAAAAAAATAATCATTCTTTAGACCACAATAATATTTTATAACAATATATTTTGCAAATTCTTACCTGAAGAAAGCTTTTCATTTCTCTTCGTCGGTTGGTCTTAGGAAGACAACGATAGGATACCAAATCTAATGCAGTTTCTCCCTTCGAAAATAAGAATAAGTGAGATAATTTCGTAAAAACAGATGGAAAATTGAGAAATTGATTCGTGTACACACCATATTATATATACTCTCTATTGTTCGGCATTTATTTTTGAAGTTTATGATTGTTATTCAATTTCAATTGATTGAATTTATTGTAATATTATCAATCACATTATAGATTCTTACATTGATACTATTGTATTATATGATTTATCCAATAGACATAGTAAAATTATAAATTTTAAAGTCAGAGCCTTGGATAGATATAGGATAAATCCGATAATCCACGTGTAAATTTGAAAGAGTCTGTTTCTCTAATGATTAAAAAAAATAATTTTTATTTGTTTTTTGTTTAACGAAAATCCCCTTCGAGTGACTATTACATTCAAAGAAGTTGTCAATTTCATTCACACCTTTTAGCATATTTTGATACATCCAGTGAGCTGATGAAGGTTCTGACCCATAAAATCCTCCAATCATCTTCTGAAATTACCGTCACCAAAATGTCGATTAAATTGTTTCATACAATTTATGGATTAGAAAACGTTTAAATTGCAATAGAATGAGAGAAAATATATAAATCCTGCTTTATTATGCAGATAAAAGTATTCCTTTAAAATTTATATGAGATTTTAATGCACCGTGCCAGAACACCGTTGCGTAATGTATAACTTGAAACCTGAAAATATAAAACTATTTCGTTGGGAAAACTAACTGCTTATTTATATCAAAACAGTTTACGAAAAACAAATATAACAGACATAAACCAATGACAAACACTGAACTACAGGTGCCCGATTTGGGAGGAATACATAAAGAATGTGGCGTTGTTAAACATGATTGTCAACGTTAAATCGTTCCCTTACCTGGGACAGTGGTGTAACAGGACAATATAAGTACAAACTATAAAAATCAGTTGAAAAGGGCTTTGCTCATCAAATGGATATAGATAGAAATACATCTAACAAAAACAGAGGACGTGGACGGGTTCCTTCAAAATTAAAAAGACAATAAGTACAGATCTAAAATTATTCGCTTTTACTAACAGCTAGTAAGCATTCAATAACAACTAATGACAAAAATAATATATCTTAGACTAAAATATTTATCAGTACACATCCAACATCCATTGAATTAAGTATACAGTCCGCCAAAAGTTAAGCACCACCGAAATATAACTGGCAATATTTTTTTAACTATTGCAAAAAAAATATTAATGTTTGGTGTTATGAATTACCTTTAACATACACTAAAAAAATTCATTACGACCAAAAAGATTGCACTCCGATAAAGCAGTCAACCAACCTTTTATCAAAGGTCATATGTGCGTTTATAAATAAACTGTTTCTCCAGGTGGTCGTGTAAGTGTTCATACATTGGTCCGTCGACTTTATAGAGGAAAACGAAGAGCACGTCGTGGTGTATAGAGACCTGTACCTTCAAGCAGGCACTCTACCGTCAGGTTTAAATGGGATAATGAACATCTATGCTTGAACATAAGAACCTGACAAAACACTCATTGGTCAGATGGGAGTCAGTTTCCTTTACTGCCAGAAGACGCCATAATACGAATTTCGCAGGGGGAAAAAACAGCCTATGACCAAAAACAATATTTGCACAAGGACTGCATGCATTGCTGGTTGTGTTCCAGTACGGGGTTGCTTCTTATACCGTTATAAGCTGGGTATGCATATTCTGCAGGGTAACATAAACGGACAGACATACAGAGATTTGGTGCCTTAACATATTGTAGTCCGTCATTTTAGTAATCCCCCACTTGCGTCAACATTGTCAAGACACTTGTACCTGAATGACAACGCTATACCACGCAGGGCAAGAATTTTAACCGAGTCCAAACAGCAACCAGCCATTTACACTAATTTTTGGCCTTCCTTGACTCCATGCATGAACCCTATCAAACATGTCTGAGATGCCATTGTCGGAAATCTCAATCGCAGAGATTCACCTTTACAAAAGTTTGTCGATTTAAAAGTGGCATTTGTTGTTTAATGCAACAGATTTCCTCAACTAAAGTTTTGAAGGCTTGTACCGAGAAAGATAGGTCGTGTTATGAAACTGTACCGGAAATGAGGTTGTTACACATGCTATTGACTCAAATATTGACATTAAATTTGCCAAACATACCAAAGATTATGTGTAGAAAATTTTAATGGTATTGGGTGATTAATTGTTGTAAAAAAATAAAATCACAGTGAAACTTAAATTCCATTTCTTAATTGTGTAATTTACACTATTTCTATGAACGAAAAACCTATATGCATAGAACCTTCATAAGTGACCAAAATTATATTTGTGGTTTGTTTATGGTATACATTAGCAAAATTGCTATATGATTGTTTTCTATTTTTCGAGGAACAATTGATTTTTTAAATTTGAAAAAAAATCGATGCAATAAAAGTAGGTGGTGCTTAACTTTTGGCGGACTGTATATAAGGACGTCATTTACGAACAGAGTAAAACACGACTTTGTGCAATGCCACACTATAAGTATCGACAGATAGTAGTACCAGCTGGAAATTACATAATTACATGTAATATTAATTATGGTTTAAATTTAGTGATATCAAAACCAATTAAAACACCAATTAAAACAATATTCAGAGATTTAATTACAGTGTTCAATAGGTAACATGTTAGTACAAATTTATTTGAGAAATATGTCTGTGTTGCTTGCCTACTGAATTTTATTTATATAATCAACTGTCGTTGAAGGTAATAGTAGCTGCTTTGCTCTCACCTTTTTCAATTAATAGTGGGGTTCAGTATGAATGTTACCCTTTGATACCCAAATTTCCAAAAACATGTTTGCCAGGGAATTGTGACCACTGAATTCGGAGTTTTTACGTGATACAAAAGTTTTTAACAATTAAAAAACGTTTTATTAAACTTTGTAAATTTTACATATTTGTTGGAGCTATACTCTTCTAGTTTACAATTGCTGGTATTTGAATATAAGACATTTGAATGCAGAGAAAAAGAAACGAGAATAAATTAAATTCGCAAGCAATAGTCCATTGATGGCTTGACGTCAACGTTCGTCATTTGTATAACTATGCGAGCAGTCTTGAACATTGACGACATTTTTTTAGCTAACTTTCAGTGGCTGCACATACTCTTGACTTGGTTTTTTGTGGTTCTTTGGGTGTTGTGATGAGTCAATTTTCATTTTTTTTCTTCTCATTTTGTGATTGTCTGTGTCAGAAGGGTCGTTGAGCAGTAATAAACAAGTTCAAACTGGCCACAGTCAGTAGAAGCTTGTAATTAAGATATTGGTTTTTTTTTTATTTCCTCCCTTTTGTTTTAATCAAATATGCTTACAACTCAGGGATTTGGTTTCTTATTATGAAATGTCCAATCTTTTGTTATTTTTTTTTTTAAAAATCTATATGGCATGCAATTGTTTATTACTGAAGGCGAATATATTTGTCAATCATATCGAATTTCTCTTTTCATATTTTTGTATTCTTAAATAAAAATATATGATATAAAATGATGAAAGGGATTAAATTGAAAAAAAAAAAATATAAATCATAACTTTTATTAGATACTTACGTCGGTTGTGGATGAATCTAATTTAGCGCCTCTCACAACAAGTATTGACACTATTTCCCTTTTAAGATGAGTAGCTGCATAATGGAGTGCTGTGTATCCCTAAAGAATATCAATAAAGTTAACAGTTGTATATCGCTGTTCGAAACACATAAATCGATTAAGAAAATAAAATATCCGGGTTACAAACTAAAATGGAGGGAAACGCATCAAATATAAGAGGAGAACAATGACACAACATTAAAATGTAACACATACAAAAACGAGCTATTATTAAACAATCGCCATTTTCTTGACTTGGCACAGGACATTTTTAGATAAATTTTCTGTTTACAAAACTTTGAATTTTTCGAAAAACTAAGGATTTTTTTACCCCAGGAGTAGATAATTACCTTAGCCGTATTTGGCACAACATTTTGGAATTTTGGGTCCTCAATGCTCTTCAACTTTGTATTTGTTTGGCTTTTAAACTATTTTGATCTGAGCGTCACTGATGAGTCTTATGTAGACGAAACGCGCGTCTGGCGTATAAAATTATAACTCTGGTACTTTTGATAACTAATTAGAACAAAATAGTGGGTTGAACCTCGTGTTGTGGCATGCCAAACCTCCCGCTTTTATGACAATGTTGAATATAACATTAAAATGACAACATTACATGACAGGACTACAATATGAATAAATGGGATAACATATAGGACAGAGAAACACACGAATAATAGCTAAAAAAGGTACCAGGTTTAAAATCTAATACGCCAGACGTCCGTTTCGTCCACACAAGACTAATCAGTGACGCTCAGATGAAAAAAGTTCGAAAGCCAAAACAAGTTGAAGAGCACTGGGGAATAAAAGTTCCAAAAAGTCGTGTGCAATACGGCTAGAATTTTCTGCCTGGGATAAGAACATCCTTATTATTTTGAATCATTTATACTTCCGCAGACAGTCAATTTTATAAAATGACTATATAATAGATATACATGATAAAACCGAAGTGGTGACTAACTACAAAATATAAACGACATAATCCAGCACATAAAAATACACAGCAGAGTTAGTCAAAGCCTAAACGCACAAAATGACGACACATTTGAAATTCTAAAAAATCACACAAAGTGACGTCATATTTGAATTTCTAATTATAATTCCCAAAAATAAGATAGAATTAGGATTGATTCAAGATTAGATTTGTAATACTGATATTGCATTTATTAATAACAAGGGAAATTGCAATACTTATTAATATCAAAGTGTGGTAGTAATTAGATAATCAATTGTATTATCTAGCTATGTCGGTGTTTCTTCTGAATCAAACTGTAAACCAAATATATCGTATAAATTTCCTTGACCCAAACTAAAATCTTATAAATAAAGGGGTGATTAATTATCATTACCATAACACACGAATATAACAAAAAAGACGTTAAGACAGTTAACAAAATCCGATGAGAATAACAAATATAACATCAAAACTAAATACATGACTTTGGGATAGAAAAGTACCGTGACACGTCTTATAACAATGCGAATTCACACTCAGCAAAACAGTCATAATCGGGAATAGCTCACGTTCGGTAATTGAAAGATCAATCTTACACAATCATATACCTACAATCATCTACCTCCGTTTACACATAGCATTTGTAGTACAAAGTATATTGTCCGATTAAAGATAAGTATAAATGCATAATACTTCAAAGGATTTACTTGCACGGAACTATTAAAAGCGTTTTATATCGTTACTAAGGTGGTGGAATTAGTTATCTCTTGTGAGTATGAAACATAGTTCTGGCAGAGCAATATTTCTTGGAAAATCACAATTAATTGCAAGATCATAAATATACATCTATAAGACATATATATTACATTGCTCTTTGTTTATATACATAGAACAGAACAGAACAACGTCACAAACACATATACATGTACGTATAACTCACATCTACATTTTTAGCGTTTGGATCTGCATCTTTGTCAAGTAGAATAGAAACGATTTCCTTGTGTCCAATACCAGCTGATAAAATTAGTGGTGTATTGCCCTATGCAGTAACGATACAATTTCACATTCAAATATCTGTTATTTTATTCATCTATTATTTTACATATATATTTTTTATTACAGTGAAACCTGACTAAACCGAACCCTTTCGGGACATGAGATGTTGTTCGGTTTTGGCAGGTATTCGGTTTCATCGGGTTCACAATGCATAAAATGTGATATGATTGGTCTTCAGAACAAGTTTGGATTAGACAGGTTTCCGGTTTATTCAGGGTTCGGTTTAATCAGGTTTCACTGTATTGCATAATTGTGTTACTATATTTTACTTACCGCATTGGTTGACAATGTATTTCAAGTGTCAGATTTAGCTTGCTATAGAACCAAGTTTAATCCACTTTTTTAAACATATAAAAAACGCCTGTACCAAGTCAGGAATATGAAAGTTGTTGTCTACTCGTTTGGCATGTTTGAGCTTTTGATTTTGTCATTTGATTTTGAATTTTCCTCCGAGTTCTGTACTTTTGTGATTTTACTTTTTAATAATTTACTTTTTGTATCTGCACGGAAATAAACTCATCATAGATACCAGTATAACATTTTGTATTTACGCCAGAAGTGCGTTTCGTCTACAAAAGACTAATCAGGATTGCATAATACATTGAACAGCTAAGGTAATCATTTCCTGAGGTAGAAAAGCCTTAGTATTACAAAAATTCAAAATTCAAAAACAGTTAATTTCCGTATTCAAATGTTGATGAAAATTTCCAAATATGCTGTTTTTCACCTGATTAAATCAAATATGCAATTAAAAATATACCTTCATTTGATACTTTTTTAGTAAAATGAGGTCAAAAAATCTTTTTCAAAAGATAAAAACACAAAAGATGGACGAAAGATACCAGAGGGAGAGTCAAACTCATAGACAGAAAATAAACTGACAGGTCATGGCTAAAAATAAAACGACAAGCAGAAAAATAATAGTACAGAAGACACAACATGGAATACTAAATACTAAGCAACACGAACTCCACCAAAAATTAGAGTTTCAGAGAATTTTTGGTTTGAATCAGAGTGATTCTTTATGCAGTAGGATTTTTCCCTCCCACAAGCTGTTTTTTGTTAAATTTATTGTTACTCCTGTTACATATAAATGGCCTATAAATTCATGCATTTTATTTTTACCAATAAATCATCTTTATCAAATGTTCATGAATGTAGAACAAAACGTCTTTTTTTGCTGAATATTTATCAAATTAAAAAAAAATACACTATTGATGTTTTGATAAAAATTGGTAAAATAATCTTCATACGTAATCAAACGAAATGTCATTTAAAAAAATATGGGTTTATGAACTCGTTTTCAAGTCAAATACGTTTGACTGATAAAAACCAGTCGAAAAATGCATTTTTTTGCCGATATGTCAGATTTTGAAGTTGCAAAAATAATATTTTACGTTAGCAACGTTTTTACCTCCCCTAAAACTGTATCGTATGCCCTTAAATAAATGATTTTAAGGAACATATATATAGTGTCATGACAAAACCTCCTTAGCTAATTACTCACATCTGCATCCACTGCGTTTTGGTCTGCAGCATGGTCAAGGAGAACTAAAACTACATCCTTGTGTCTATTCCTTGCAGATAAATGTAATGCTGTGTTTCCCTACACAGTGATGATACAATTTAATATTCAAAAATGCAGTCATTTAATATGTACTTTTACTGCAATGCATTATCAAGCAAATGTGTTTTTACCCGATACTTAAATAATGCATTATATAAAAGTGCCTATTGTAATCAAACAAATTATTCAAATTACAAGATCAAATACGGCTAGATACAAACGAATGGAGATTATAAATAACAACTGAATAATAATAGTGCAAATCATGAAGCTCCTCAGATGGATGACGCCATACATATATGAGTTTTATTTGCGCCCCCATGGTGACTGCTTTGCTTATTTCTTTAATTCAAGGTTGCTACAGTATTTAACCGTGCACAGTTTACAACCAATTAAAAGACTGATATTCGCTACTAACTCTGTGAGTTGTAAATTGCAAGAACTACATACATTTCGGGGACTTTTAAAGCTGATTATGCAGTATTGGCTTTGCGCATTGGTGAAGGCCGTACGGTGACCTATATTTGTTAATTAATGTGTCATTTGGTTTCTTTTGGAGAGGTTTCTCATTGGCAATCATACCACATCTTCTTTTGGATACATGTAGTTCTGTATAGTAAATGTTTAATTGGTCAATAATGCTAAGAATATGATTTAATTCAGGTGTTTCATTCTCATGTAAAATTGATTGCATACCATTCTATCCGTTATGTCAAACTACGTTGTATTAAACGCTTATCAATAATATACATGATTTCGAAAATTACTTTATTTTGTTTTAGAGTTTTATTGTTTTGCACCCGTCTCGTTGACGTTTTGCCTCATTTCCTTTTATTCAGAATAATGTTTATGCCATTTCAAGTGCAAGATGTTAAGCTCCAATGTATATACCGCATTCAAAATAAGATCATACATCGATATCACCGAATTATCTAAGATTTGAATAGAATCCTTAATTCTAATTACTATCAGATATCACAGTGATTATGAAAATGAACAGCATTTAACTTTTCGTTTATAGAAATTTGCTTTTTCGTGTATCGAAAGTAAAGTTCGTTTCATAAGATATTAGATTACACGACTAAATCTCACTTCTTCGTTTTTTGTATTTGGATCTGCAGCATGGTCAAGGAGGACAGTTACCACTTCCTTATGTCCAGTGCTTGATGACAAATGTAATGCTGTATTGCCCTATATTGTCGTGATAAAATTTGATATTATCAGATTATTACATGGCATTTTTTATATTGCATGTATTATCAGCCATTGGTGCAATATCAACCCAAGCACCAAGTGATAAAAGTTGAAGCATGTGAGAAACTTTTCATATCAGCCCAATTCGAAAAATATGGAATTTTCATAAATTTAATGGTTTTATCATACGGTAAAATTCATGTGTTATTTAGTCTAGATAAATGATAACTAAACATATTTCATTTCATATATAATATTAAATTCATGATAGGCAACTTTTTTCTAAACAGCGACAAGATTTATGTACAAGAAATAGTGTAAAAACGTTGTGAAAATATCTGAAAATTTCATGATGCTTTTCCCAATTTACTTTTTACACGAACTTCTATATACATGCTTTCAGTCATTCTTCCCACGCTTTAAAAGTTTTTTTTTTTGTATGCAGAAGTTGATAGCAAACCAATGATACCATTCCTAAAATGGTAGGCTTCTTTTAAAAATGATAATGATCCTGAAACCTTTGCTCGCAAGCTATTAAGGTAGATCATAAGCACATATTTTTTGAAACAGAATTTTCTTATAATTTGCCAAATTGAAGAATTTACTATGCTTTTATCAAAAATCTAATAAAAAGTATGGGTCACCGTACTATTTTTTAAGTTATGTCTCGCTAAAAGTGCCAAAATTTGGTTAGTTTGTTCATGAAAAACCACGTCAGTGTGAATAAAAAAAAAATTCTATGATATAGAATTTTGAAATAAATTGTGAGAAGATATGTTTCATAATATATTTTAAAAGAAAACATGGTGTCACCGAACTTGTTTTCTTGCTAGAAGTAAAAATAAAAAATAAAAATTCCTATTAGCCCAGTATAATATTTGTACTAAAAGAGTTATCTCCCTTACATGGCTCATTTGAAAAATATTATTTAAAAAAAAAATGATATTTGTTCAAATATTTTCTGTAATACAATTAATTAACAAGATTTCTTTATATAAAAAAACAGTCTAACCATTGAATTCTAAATCCGTCTCCAAATTTGCAGATTTAGGCAAATAACTAGACCGATTTTGTACCGTGATTGTACAATCTAAGATGGCGGTATACCATGAATCTACCTTAAATTATACCTACATCTGAAGTAGCTGCATTCGAATCTGATCCTCTGCGGAGTAATTCACAAACAATGTCCATAATTCCATTTTGAGCTGCTAAATGGAGTGCTAAGCACCCCTGTATAATTATAAAATGATATAATAATTTGATTCTTTATGAATCTACCAAACACTGATTGTGATTCATTTGTCTTGTGTAAGGGGACGATATCAAAGTACGCACCTTGTATATGTATTACAATAGGTGTTAACGGTATACCAATTATAGACCAAACTACAACACCACAAATCGTTCAAAAACAATGGAGAAAGTCATCGGTACTTTACTGTCAAAAGCCTATCATTCAGTGGTTGTCGTTTGTTGTTATCTGGCATATTTGTTCTTTGATAATTGTTTTATCATATATCATACCATTTTTTTCGTTTAAATTTTTTAGCATTGTATCATATTGGTGTCTTATATGAGTAATTATATGGTATGGGTTGAGCTCATTGTACGATTACCTTTAGTGACTTGCGTCCACATCATGTTGAATCGACAGTTATCTCATTGGCAATTATACTAAATCCTCAATGCTCTTCAATTTTGTACTTGTTTGGCTTTATAAATATTTTGATATGAGCGTCACTGGTGAGTCGTATGTAGACGACACGCGCGTTTGGCGTACTAAATTATGATACTGGTACCTGTGATAACTATTTACACCACTGGGTCGATGCCACTGCTAGTTGCCTTTTCGTCCCCGAGGGTATCACTAGTCCAGTAGTCAACACTTCGGTGTTGATATGAATATTCATTATGTGGACATTTTTTATAAATTTCCTGTTTAAAAAACTTTGAATTTTTCGAAAAATTAAGGATTTTCTTATCCCAGGCATTGATTACCTTAGCCGTATTCGGCACAACTATTTGGAATTTTGGATCCTCCATGCTCTTCAACTTTGTACTTGTTTGGCTTTATAAATATTTTGATATGAGCGTCACTGATGAGTCCTTTGTAGACGAAACGCGCGTCTGGCGTACTAAATTATAATTCTTGTACCTTTGATAACTATCAGCAACGCAAAAATCACTGAAGGACAAAAGTTGTAAAATATTTTTAAACAAAATCGCTGCGAGTCTTAGAGAAGGAAAATGAGGAAAAAGTTGCCATGGAACCATTACACGCCAAAAATCGCACAAAAACGGTCGATATAAGCAGCAAAGAAAAAAAAAGATTAGCATAACTCCAGATTTTGTTTGCTTTTCAATCAGAGATTTCCCACATTCACAATATTACACAATAGTAAAAAAAATTTCATACTGAATGAATATGTACCATTCTGAATTCCAATTTGGTTAAAACATACGAATATACCCTAATGCATATACTAACATCTTTGTCTACATAATTCAACAAGTCTAAATCTTTGTCAAGCAGTACAGGAACTATTTCTATATGTCCATTGTCAGCTGCCCAATGAAGGACTGTTCTACCCTACAAAATAAATACATAAAATATATAAATAGAAAATTATATGTGGCGTCTGTAGAAATGTCAAAATGATGTATACCACAAAATAGATAATACAAAATCGAAAGAAATAAAGAAAACAAAGAAGTTTGAAATGTTTAGAAAGTAAAACAACAAAATTACAACAATTGAATGGATAAAAACTGTCATAAACTTAATTAGATACAGGCGTTTTCTTACGTAGAAAATGGAGGATTAAACCTGGTTTGATAGTTAGCAACCTTCCACTTGTATGAAAGTCGCATTATATTTGTTCGGATCAGTAACCTTTCTTCACATCAACCAAAATAATCTGCCAAAGTACTGGTCTGTACTCCTGTGTATCTGTCAAAATATGTTATAGGCGTGTGCTGCTCAAAACTGTTTTAAGATTTATCATCAGTTGGATAGAATAGGTGAAAGCTGCTATGGATTAACGTTTGAAATTTAATTTTAATAATGTTTGTTTATGATAATGCGTATGTAGTTTAAAATGTACATTGTGACTTGGATGGAGAGTTGTCTCATTGGCCTTCATATCTAATAATCTTAGCTATATGTACTATTTCAGTTATTATTTACAAAAATAGTACATGTTCTTTAGAAACACAAATATATACAGAACTCTTTTGGGATTTTTATTAGAGGTAAATATTTTATTACACGGTGATCGTATCAATTATAAATAAATATTATCACATGTTAAAATCTTTTTGTATAGATTTGTATTACAAAAGTGGTTTAACAAGATTCATTCAAAGTTTGCTATTAGTAAATTACAATAGTTCATAAGATCATACGGTCAATTTAGCAAAGAAAGGCAATTGTAGCATACCGCTGTTCAATAAATCGAATTTTCTAAAACAAATTTTCTGTGTCATTCTGCTCTCTTGTAGAGAGTTGTCTCATTGGCAATCATACCACATCTCCTTTTTGTATACAATAATAAGAACTTTTCAAAGAAGAAACAAACATATCCTACATTATCTTACCTCCTATACATTTCGAGGAATCTGATTGGTTAAAAGCGTCCGTGTGCAAACCGTGTATATTTGATATTTGGTTAGAAGGGAGGCGGGGCTTATCTCATACACGATTAGAAGTGGAGTTATGTCCCTTTATATTCCATATTAGATAAGAAGGGGGCGGGGCTTATTTCCTACACGGTTAGTAATGGTGTTATGCCTCTTTATAAAAACAAAACAGTACTGAGAAAAAATCTTAAAAGGTCCAACAGACGAAGAAATTGATGATTACGATTGAAATAAATTCATAAAACACATTTAAACCTTACAAGTCGTTATTGTTGGCATCTGTTTTTGTAGGATCAATGGAAGTATTTTCTAAATGCTAACAGTATTGAAGACTTGCTCATTTTGAGAATCCCTAGTCTTAATTTCACACGTTCAGATAATCGGTAAGATAAATTCGTTACATAGTGTTCTAGTGACCTAATACGGTATATATAGGGTCAGTAAATTCGATCAATGGAAGTATTTTCTAAATGCTAACAGTATTGAAGACTTGCTCATTTTGAGAATCCCTAGTCTTAATTTCACACGTTCAGATAATCGGTAAGATAAATTCGTTACATAGTGTTCTAGTGACCTAATACGGTATATATAGGGTCAGTAAATTCGATCAATGGAAGTATTTTCTAAATGCTAACAGTATTGAAGACTTGCTCATTTTGGGAATCCCTAGTCTTAATTTCACACGTTCAGATAATCGGTAAGATAAATTCGCTACATAGTGTGCTAGTGACGTAATACGGTATATATGGGGTCAGTAAATTCCATATGGAATTTACTGACCCTATATATACCGTATTAGGTCACTAGAACACTATGTAACTAATAATATTTTAGATAACAACAAATGAATACAATATAAACAAATAGAATAAATTTTAGTTCTGTTCACTTTTTCTGACATATTTTAGGAAAGTTAAAACGGAGTCCAACTGTACAAGTGTTTAATAAAAGACAATTTACCCATTTGGAAAGATAGTTGTAATTTGTTAAGTTTTACGCTGTAAAAAATATTATTCAATAATATGAGCTCGCTTTTATTTTGACCAATATACCAATTTTGCCTTATTCGTCGTAACCTCAATGGTGTACCCTCAATGGCGAAAGAGTCTAAACATTCTAAAATTTAATATGAGATTTATAAATTTTATCAAAGATTTATCATTAAAAAATGAATCATTTATGTATTCAGCTTATCTTATATCCATTCTATCAAGTACAATTTATTTCTGATAGATATCAAATGATACTTACATAGTCTGTCACTCTGTGAAGATCACAATTGTTGTCAAGTAGTTCAGACACAATCTCCGCTTGTCCATTTTCAACTGCACAGTGGAGAACAGACACGCCCTGTCAATAATCAGTATAATTGTAATTATATGAACATACACATATAACATCTATGAATAAATGCCAGACAGCAGTGATGGCCATGAACATAAAAAATAACTAAAGACAAAAAATATATTAAAACATAAAATCACAGTGTGAGAACCCGCTAAAAATATTGTAAGCACGTCTTCTTGTGCTTGGTTAGCAGTTTTCTGCTCGGAAAGTTAAATTGAAATCAGTCATAAAGAGAGGCGTCTTTCAGTTTAGAAATACCCTTTACAATCTTGAAAAGGGTTCTCTGAAGCCTCCTGACTTCTAAATGAGTTTGTTTTTGTATATTGTGATTCTACAATACACACGAAACCACGGTCACGTCCATAGTGTGATGTTTATCTACAAATTAGAGCATAACATTTATAGAACATTAAAAAAAGTTAACAAATCCATCAGGATTAAAATTTTGTGTTTCCAATACTCACATGTGTGCGTGTTACTTTGTTTGGGTCAAGTCCTCTACCAAGAAGATCAGAAACAATTTCTTTATGTCCATATAAGGCAGCAATATGAAGGATTGTCCAGCCCTGTGTTGACGATAACACGATATATGAAATTGTTAACATACTAGTGATAACTTTAAATAGTTTATTTACTAGACTAATAACTCATGCATCTATTAATGGACTGTTTGTCTTAAGATAAATGTGTCTGATGCAGGCGCTCTAGGAGACTCATATCCTGAAGATCCATGAAACTGCATTATTATGTATATAACAATAGTGTGATGTTTATTTTTCTCAATTTTTATTTTTCTCTTGTTTGCGGTCTTCTTCGTCTTTTTTTCCTCATTTTGTTTGCCATGTTATTGTACTTTTTTATCAGTTGTGAAAGACACTCTGGTATTTCCCGCTTTTTACGTAGACACAGTACTTACATCTGGTGTTAATGCATTTAAGTTGAAGCCATTGTCAAGTAAAATTGAAACGATGTCCCTGTGTCCATAAGCAGATGCATAATGAAGTGCAGTCAAGTTCTGCAAAAAAGATCATTCACATAAACACCTTTATCAATATGTTATAAAAAGGCTAAAACATGACTTTTATTACATGCGATGTAGAAAATAAGTATGTTATGTAGAATACTGTCTGTAAGACAAATGACGCAGAAATTTGCCATTCCTATTCTGTAGGTTTCATAGTGGTGCTAGTTTTTTTTGTTACCGAAACCAAGCAGTGACGTTAATAGAAACTAACTAAATTATGACTTCTTGTTAATTTTTCACCATTTCTTCAAGTTATTTCCTCCTTTCACGTCTGGTGAACTGAACAAAGGAGCTTGGAATATATATGATTTTATTTTGTTATCATTAGGTGTCAGACCACCAATTACTCCATCTAATTTAGAACGTATGTACTCTGACACAAAATAGTGCATTTGATGTCAGTATTTACTTAAACTAACCAACAAATTTGCAGAAATGAAACTTTTGGTGAAAGAGAAAATTAAGACCATTTGATTCAAAATTCACTTGTCAATGAGTCTGCATTAAAAATTCAGCGCTCCATAGTATACTAATTAAACATTTCCAGAAAAAAAGTGTTATTTTTGGAGTAACTCTTTCCGAATGTAAGTTTTTCTTATAAGATTTTAAAGGTATGTTGAAAATTGGCATGCAGAAAGCTGATACATGTATAATTCATAATACACCTAATCGAAATTCTATGAATTTAAATTTAAGGTAAAATATTAAGTAAGCTGTGAAAAATGCAAAATTAAGGTAAAAAGATAGAGATTTTTAATTGGTGATCTGACACCTCATTAGATTAATCCGTCCGTTGTTCAATAGTCAGTAAGCGAATAGTGACTACAATAAGCCGTATTTGGATAAACTTTTTGGAATTTCGGATCGTCAATGCTCTTCAACTTTGTACTTGTTTGGCTTTATAAATATTTTGATATGAGCGTCACTGATAAGTCTTATGAAGACGAGGCGCGCGTCTGGCGTACTAAATTATAGTCCAGGTGCCTTTGATGGCTATTTACACCTATGGGTCGATGCCACTACTGGTTTCCGTCTCGTTCCCGAGGGTAACACCAGCCCAGTAGTCAAGACTTAAGTGTTTAGGTGTTGACATGAATGTCAATATTGTGGTAATTTTTATAGATTTCCTGTTTACAAATTTTTTTTTTTTTTTCGAAAACTAAGGATTTTCTTTTCCCAGGCATAGATTACCTTAGACGTATTTGACACAACTTTTTTGAATTTTAAATCCTTAATGCTCTTCAACTTTGTACTTGTTTGGCTTTATGGATATTTTGATATGAGCGTCACTGATGAGTCTTATGTAGACTGGCTTACTAAGTTATAGTTCTGGTGCCTTTGATGGTTACTGTTACAGGAAAGTATTGGATTGTTTTTGTATGTCTGTAATATATGTTTACACAGTTGTAGTTACTCCCAATTAATGTAAAGTTTACCAATCAATTCTTTTTAGGTTGCTTACCCAATGTTGTCAAGTGGGCGGTTTAGCTAGCTACGAAACCAGGTTCAACTCGATCACTATTTTCTTATTGATGCTTTTGTCCTTCAAGTCAGGAATATGACAGTTGTTTTCTACTCGTTTCGTAAGCTGATATGGCTCAAGTTTTCTTGAAAACGTTAATCAAATGCATTGTGTGCTTTTTTGGATAGTGCAATGTTAGTTTTATATAAAATTAAACTTACTTTGTTTATTCAATGGATGAAAATTAAACTTACATCGGATTGGTCCACATAATTTAGCAGTGCTCCTTTCTGGAGGCATTTTTTCACTGCGTCTAGGTTACCAATCTTAGCAGCCTCAATCAGCTTCTTTATTTATAAAAAAAGAGCAAATATATTTTAATTATAAATAAAACCAAAAAGTAATTGACAAAACTCCTTCGAATTTTAACATTCATTTGAATTTGTGATTGCTTGTATGAAATTGCATGCTGATGAAACTTGTCGCTATATTAAAAAAAAAAGATTAACATCTTCATCATCTGATTATAAAAATTCTGCAATAATATGAGCAACACGTAGTTTGCCACATATGGAGCAGAATCTGCCTTCCATTCCTGAGCACATGATATCACCCCAGTTTTTGGTGAGGTTCGTGTTGCTTCGTCTCAAGTTTTCTATGTTGTGTCTTGTGTACTATTTTTTGTCTGTTTGTCTTTTTCTTATTCAGCTTGGTGTTGTCAGTTTGTTTTCGATCTATGAGTTTGAAAATTCCTCTGGTATCTTTGATCTAATATGGATACACAGGTACACTATGCAAGTTTTGCCAAACAAGTAGAAGTTTGTTCTGTCTTCCCAAATGGAATTTTAGAATTGTGAAATCAAAACAGTTTTTAAATAAAATTTTCAACATCTGATTACTGTTGAATCATATTTATTCGTTGGATTCCAGTTTTCGCGGATTTCGTTGGTACGTAAACCACGAATTAAAATGATAAACGACACACATTTGTATCAGGTTGTATGCAGATTATTTAGCAAAACCACTAAAATTGGTACCTACGAAAATAAATGAATCCACAGTATAATCTTTTTGAACAGTCGTGAGATTCTTACAAAATAACAAAGAAAACAACAATAACAATTAAACGATAATGTTTTGAAGTCTATGACTTAAATGCTAGTGCTATATATAAGGCTTGAAAAAATGTTTTGAAACTTGTCTGTAATCGAAGACCGTGTTTTAACCCTACATGTTTGAATTAAATTAGGTATCGGAATAAAAAACCCTTTTAACTCACATGGCCCGAAGGGCCAAGTGAGCTTTTCTCATCACTTGGCGTCCGTCGTCATCGTCCGGCGTCGTCTGTTAACTTTTAGGAGTTATTGCCCTTTATAGTCAATTTTACCAGTTTTTCTTAAATTTTTGTAATCTTTTACAAAAAACTTTTCCTCTGAAACTACTTGGCCAAATTTAATCAAACTTGGCCACAATCGTTATTGGGGTATCTAAATAAAAAAAAAATGTGTCCGATGACCCGGCCAGCTAACCAAGATGGCTGCCATGGCTAAAAATAGAACATAAGGGTAAATTTTGGCTTATAACTCTGAAACCAAAGCCATTAGAGCAAATCTGACATGGGTAAAATTGTTTATCAAGTCAAAATATATCTGGCCTTAAATTTTAAGATGAATCGGACAACCTGTTGTTGGGTTGCTGCCACTGAATTGGTAATTTTAAGGAAATTTTGCTGTTTTTGGTTATTATCTTGAATATTATTATAGATAGAGATAAACTTAAAACAGCAATATTGTTCAGCAAAGAAGGATCTACAAATAAGTCAAACATGAATTTTGTATTTTTTGGTAATTTTTTTACAATTTACCAAAAAATACAATGTTTTCTCTTTAACTAAAAAAGTGCATTATAGATAGATATATAGCAAGAGTGTTCAGTAGAGTAATATCTACAAACTCATCACCATCACCAAAACACATTTTTGTCATGAATCCATCTGTGTCCTTTGTTTAATATGCACATAGACCAAGGTGAGCGACACAGGCTCTTTAGAGCCTCTAGTTCTAATTCATAGCGCTATTCACTTTGCATTTCATAAGCATTTGTCACTCATCGTATGTTTAAAATAAACTTAAACAAAAAAATAATCGAAATTGTTACTTTTATCAAATGAGAAGATTGTGACTTACACTATTTAAACTATCAACATCTGCGTCAACATCCATATACATAGGCTAACTGTAATAAAAAGCAAAAATATACTAGGTTAAAATTGAAATTAAAGTTGGTTCAATTATATAAATAAAAAGTCAGTTGGAACGTAATTAATTTAAGTCTGTATCATCACGACCCGTGATGATGGAAAGGGATATGCTCTCATTCTTTTTTCATGTATAATTGCCCTTGAGTTGTATATGGTATATTACTACCTATTAGACGTATGCCCCAATGTTCTTTCGCAATTTATATTGCCTTCACAATTGTTGATATTAAAATCATATGTCAGGCCAATACAGCAAGCCTCAGATCAATAACAAGGTCAATACAGCAATACTCACGTAATATCATAGTATTTCATTTTTCTATTTCCAATATATTATATTTTAGACATGAGACATTTTTTTTTTTAATTATCATTCCAATTAAAGCTTACCATAATCTGTTCTTAAGCATCAGCAATTTTTCCTAAACACTCCTTTGATTTGAATATGGTTGTTTTTTTACAAAAATGGCAACCGCAGTTTAAAAGGTTATTTTTTCCTTGAACGACAATGTCACCAAGCATATCCTTCCTCATTTATCAAAATTCAAATATGTAATCCCGTATCAACTTTAAACATCAAGTGTGTGACATAAAATATTAGATAATCAATATAACTAAAATTTACATATATACTCTATATACACAATTTTTCAAACACAGCAAATAGTCGAGTGTCCCATGTCCTCATTTCGAACGACTTTTTGATTTGGGACCCAAATTTATTTACTTGTGATGATGTTGATGGATTGAGTATAAACGTCAACTTTTCTTCATCAGATAAATTTTAAACGGAAAAGTTTAGCTCCAAATTGTATAAAACGTTGCTCACATTTCTGTGAATTACGTAATAAGATCTTAACGAACATTATGAAGTGTAATATGAGAGGAGTACATATTGCTTTAATTCTTAAAAAATGGTCATCTTGGACTGCCTACGGGACAGTGGTATTGACTAAGATAGCGATAAGGACTTAGTCGTAGGCGAGGGCATTATCGCTGTCGCACTCAATCCAAATGTCCTACGGGAAGTCTTTGAATCACGATAATGACCAGTTCTTCAATTACTATTATGTTTATTTCATTGAGGAACCATGTTTTTTTAATATTCACATACATAGTTTCAAAATGTTCAAAGCAGACTCGAGTTATTTTTATAGGAAAGAGTTAAGACCAGTCGTAGTGATAACTTTAAGTCACTGTCATTCATTTAAGTGCAATTTTTCAGTATATGAATACAAAATAAGGTTTCTATAATTCATAATTTCCGAGAAAATATGGTAAAGAATTCAACGACTTCAATATAAAATTGAAAACAAAATAAATTTTAACCAAAGGGACATCTCTCAGACAGAGAAACCACGCCCCATCGGTCATTAACATTGAAACATCTGTTAACGACCAGTTTTCTGGTCTGTTTTGTTTTGTTAAAGACCGATGGAAATTATTACTGAAGAATAAAGAATATCGTGTGGCCTCTTGTTATCCAATAAGAGAAGCTAATTCTAAACCGATATTAAATAAATATTTAAATTACATTAGATATAAAATAAGTCAACTATATACTAGATTTCAAGAAGAAGAAAAAAACAAATATAAGCCACCTTAAAACCATCATTCATTAAAAAAAACTTTTACCGTACAGTTAGCAATAAACAGTTCTGCATGAACAATTAAAAAAAAAAACAATTCAAACGAGAACATTTACGATGCTTACGGCAGAATGTATACAACATAATTTACGAAATACCATCATGACAGACATAAATCAATGACAACCACTTATCAAGTACATGCTCCTGGCCACCGGGGGTGGGTGTGTCGGTGGTCTCAACATGGGTTTATGGGTACAGATGTGCTGCTGGGATTTCAACCCCCCCCCCTTCATACATGTATATTGCAGTCTTGTGAAATCCTGATCCATAAACATATTTCAAGGAAAAATCATAACCCATTCATATATTCCTCAGTTATCACATATTTATTTTTTTAAATCCTGACTTGAATTTAAACGATAAAACAACATTTATACAAAAATCTAATCAAAAGATGAAAATTATTGACCAATTGACATATTACTTTGGTAAAATCGCAACCCATTGATGCATTTGATGTGTAAAAAAAAAAGACCCATTCCAGCGACACATCTGTATATACCTTTATATAGGATAAGACCCCCACCCCGTGCTTCTGGCTTAAGACAGACCGAGAATGTGGTAGGTTTAAAAATGTTTATGATTGGTCAACGTTAACCCTCTTCCTAATCCAGAACAGAGATGCTACAGCACAAAATACGAACACGTTGTAAACAAGAACTATCTTTAAAAAAGATATCCGACGTATTTAAATTTGAGTATATGTTTAAAACTATCATTTCGATAACCTTCAGAAGCACAATGACTTAAATTTTAAATCTCCATCTGAATGTATAACTACATGAAAATCTGTTTACATTCACCAAAACCCCGCGGAAATGTCACATGCGTAGGTGCGTTCTAAAAGTCATGTACGTTCGTACAACAAAGTTTACATTAAAAATTATATAATTGTCCCGAATAAACAGCTGTCATGGTTGCAAAGAGCTATTGGAGAAACAATTATTTTAATAAAAATATAAATCTTTGTAAGATCTAGTTCAAACATTTATAGTTTTTAACTTGCTTTCCATCACGATATAATTAACGAGACATTTTTTTCAAACACAACCAAATCACCCACCATGACAGCATTTTGTCCAATCACAGAAAGGATTTTCGAGCATGCGTATTCTGTTGCCATAGTTAAGCGTCCTTAAGTTCAAAGGGCACAAACCGAAACTATACCGACTACGTCGGAAAAACCGGTTTAAGAATGGATTAACTCACAAAATCGGTACGATGCACACAAAAAAATAACCTAACTAACACAAAAGTAATAGGCACAAAACATCGGTATAACAGTACTCGCTGTTACTGGTAGCCAATACAAAACGATTACAACAAATAGTTAAACCATATTTCCAAGACTATGATACTGTACTATCTATAAAAACATATAAAACGAATTTAGTGCAAGAAAGTCATATTAAATCATTTAGGAAACGTAATGCAAAAATATAAGTACACAACGGTATCACTTGGATGTAAGATCATGCATATTCATAACTTGGCATGCATACGGTATGTGTTTTTTTTTCTGTTTTGTATCAATCTGAGGAGTTGATCCCTTTTCAGCTGATATTTATAGTTGTACTGTTACACCACTATCAGTAGTAAGTGGTGGGGGGGGGGGGGGGGGGGTGGCACTACACCACCACATTCTTAATGCGCCTTTCCCAACTCAATTCAGTGATTGTCGTTTGTTGCTGTGTGTCATATTTGTTTTTCGGTCATTGTTTTGTATCATGATAAGGCCGTTAGTTTTCTCTTTTGAATTGTTTCACATTTGTCTTTAGAAGACTTTTATACATGAAGCTGTCTAAGCGGTATTGGTTTAAATCTTTGTTTAAGTCCATACATAACCTATAGATGTTAACTAATGTCATGTCATTTGGTCTTTCGTACAGAATTGTCTCGTTGGCAATCACACCATACATTCCTATTTTCATTTAGCAACATATATTTAGGCGTACATTTATTTAAAACCAGGTCAATGAGTTTACATGGATCGTAAATAAATCTGTTTGCTTTATAAAAAATATCACAGTAAAATGGTGTGTGTATTGGCTCGTTTTTGGTCAGAATTATACAGGTTTAGCCAGATTTCCCTTCGGCTGATATCTTTGGTCTGGTTGTTGTCTCTTTGGCACATTCCAATTTCCATTCTCAATTTTAATAACTAGAAAAATGAAGAAAAAATGAGGAAATAAACCAATTTTAAAAATAATGTACTACAATCCAATTTATCAATAGTTTTGTTAAACATGTCACGTGATCATTTCGCGCAACCGCACAGTCCAGATAAACAACCTCCAAAGAAAATGTTCACATAACACGTCCGTTGTCTTTCCTGTCCTAATATTGGACGTGCGTCATAGGGAACTAATAACATGTCGGCTGATCTACATTGTTCGCAGTAAGAAATCAAGTCATTTATCGTTATTGACATTTTTGTTCGTTCTAGCCGCTGGTATGTCCGTAATGTGGTTAGTTCCTCACATAAAATCGTCTTCCTTTTTTCGTCGTCCATTTTTCTTTGATTAGAGATTTACAGTGGAATTAAGTTAGCACCTGAAATATATATGAGTTCAATCAAGTTAAATCGATTTCAACATAATAGTTTGGTATTAATGTAAATACACCTATACACATAAATTACAAAAGTGCATCTCCTCTCAGAAAAAGTGGGGGAAGAAAAGAAAAATGGATCCTCATTCTCTTTCTCTCTCTCTTCATTAGAAAGTGGTGAGAGAAAAAAAATGGACGTCTGATCAATTTGTGTTAATTTAACCTTTAAATTTGTTTTTAATGTGTATTAATTATAGAAAGGTACAGACAACTCAAATTGAATAAAAAAAGTAAACTTCTATCATACTTGCGATTTTATTGTTAGATCAAGTCTGTGTCAAGCGAGTGCAATCGGAATTATGTGAACACTTTGTTATGTTTGAACATGAGATACAAGGACAGTGAAGTTCACCCACATAATTTAAGGGAAATTGATATATCTTTTAAATATTTAAATATGCAAAACATTTTTTTTTGAAGTAAAGGAATTAAACAATTCGTGTGTTGTTGTTTTTTTTTTTTTTTTTTTTTTGGGGGGGGGGGGGGGGGGGGGGGGTTTATTATCAACTTCATGTGTTTGACACTAAAAGTATTATGGTGCAAAACAAACGATTCTGCTTATAGTTGCCGTCAGCTGAAATTCGTAGCGGTTATCGATAAAAAAATATTCTAAACTATCAATCGCGTTCACTCGAGATATAGCTTTTCGCATTCAATTCATAAATCGCAAAAAGAAAAAACACTACTGACCTACCTTTTAAGTGATTGCACTGTGATAATCCTGACCTTAATTCCATTTATATACATGTATGTTTAACCCCGCCTTAATTTTGCGCCTGTCCCAAGTCAGGACCCTCTGGCCTTTGTTAGTCTTGTATGATTTTTTTATTTTAGTTTCTTTTTTTATTATTCGAAGTTTAGTATGATGTCCATTATCACTGAACTAGTTTAGATATTTGTTAAGGGACCAGCTGAAGGACGCCTCCGGGTGCGGGAGTTTCTCGCTGCATTGAAGACCTATTGGTGTCCTTCTGCTGTTGTCTGTTCTATGGTCGGGTTGTTGTCTCTTTGACACATTCCCTATTTCCATTCTCAATTTTATTGTCAAAATGCGGTATAAAAACTGTGGAGTTATAATGATACTTTTGTCTCAAAAGCGTATCATCCCCATCTACGAAGTTATTTATAATTAACAGGGAAAACTATGGTTGCTAACAAAACAACTATTTACAAGAGTCCAAAATAGTTGTAACCAACAATGGGTCAATGCACGATATTTTACGTTACATCTCATGGTTTTGGTAATTGGCATGCATAAAAAGAAAGATGATAAGAAACGAGTTGATGTATCATAAGCCCATCAACACACAAACAATCAAAAGATATTATGTTTACATTTAAGTAAAAATTGTTATATATACTATGGGACACAAAAAACGTGTAGATATTATTTCTGATAAAAAATAAAACAAATAAATGTAACTTAATTTGTATGAATAAGTATGCTAGATATATAGTGTTAAGGCAGTATACATATTGTATATGTGATAATATAAAGCATAAGTTAATGTAAACTTACATGACCATGTTGAATAAACTTCATATATTTCGACTGAGTCACGAAATAAGTATAATATAAATTTAAACATATAAAAGCGTATACTGAGTAACAAGAATAACGCGCCACATCATAACATACTACATCAAGGGTTGACAGACGTATAGAATAAGGGAACTTTTGAGTAGGCGTTTGTCTGTGCAATTGTTTTATATACTTTTGTCCTTTTCTCTTTCTTATCATTTTTTTTTCATCAAAGTGCTTTAAATTGAAAACTGTTAAGATATTTACTCACAATTTATTTTTAAAATCCTTAAATTTCATTCTTATAGTATTTTTTCTCTATAGAATGGACATATAATGTTTATTTTGAAGAAATGCGGTTTTAAAATAGACAGAACTCTTTTTTCCTCAAATAAGCTCTACTCACTATTTTTTTTCTCTCATTTTTTTTCCATTTTTCATGACTGGTGAATGGTGTTAAAAACTCATTAGCCGAATTTTTGTACAAGGTTAAAATTAATAATTAATTAAAAAAATAAAGCCATACTGTTATATATTACAAGATTTTAAAACAATTGGTGCGGGTCTATTGTTTTTCACTATACCCACCCATCGTAACAGCCAAACCGGATAAGGAAACACTTCATACATGTACAATTACATGTATTTGTTATTGTTTATAGAAAATTTCCGGTGACGATGCATCCGACTATATACCAATGAATGAACTAAAATGCAGCCTACGCAAAGTTGTATTTTTCTTCATTCATGTAACAAGTGTTCGTCAAAAGAACATTCTGGTATTTAAATTTAGTATTTTGTTTTTAGTACTCTGCAGAAATGATCTCGAGTCAGATTCATCATCACAAATACTGTTAAGTCACAGACCGATTAAATGGGACAAGGGACCAGTACATCTACCATTAAAGGAATGCTAATAATTGTTTTCTTTTTCGTTTCAAGACTATGATACGACAAGTCACTATCCGTTTTGTAACCGGGGGCGGATTCAGGATTTAAAAGGGGGCTTACATCTCGAAATTGATTATTTACCCAAAACATTAGATGATTTTATGCTATTAATAGTATTATATATACATTTTCCCATCTAAAAGGGTAGCACATGCCCTCTACACCCTCCGTTTTTGTATTCAGCAACTGGCGATTCATTACAAACAACGAGAAATTCATGAGTAACCACGGATGGGAAATAATTAAGATTTACTTGGGTTTTTTTAGCACCATAGGTCTGACATGATTGTGGTCCAATGAGGTTCAAGAAGCAGAGAGAATGGAAACACAACTGTTCGTTGGGAAGTCAATCTCTTAAATGGATCATGAGGCGAGGAAAAAACAGTGTACACATCAATGAACACACATGTACACGAACAGAGGATTAGGAGAGATAATTAATTTCAAAATACAAATACATTTACAGCTGTGTAGGTAAAGGTAATATTTTCGGTTAGCCGCGAAGTCATTATAAGGTTAAGTAAATCACCCTCCTTTAAGAGTAGACTAGTCCGACACATAACCAATCTATCTGTCTGAAAGACTAGACTACTTCGAAAGGAAGGTAGTTTATAAGTGATTTAAGTGAGGCTTTGCTCATTGTTGAAGGCCGTACGGTGACCTATAGTTGTTAATTTCTGTGTCATTTTGGTCTCTTTTGGACAGTTGTTTCATTGGCAAGCATACCACATCATTCTTCTTTTTTAAAGGTAATATCTTTGGTTAGCTTACTTGCTAGCTGAACCGTGAAGTCATTGTATACTACCCTCCATTCAAAGTAGCCTAGTCCTACAGACAGATACATGGGTTATCTGTCGGACTAGCCTATTCTTTAAAGAGAGTAGTTTACCTAACCTAAAAATGACTTCACGGTTCAGCTACCAAGCAAGCTAACCAAAGATATTACTTTTGTCTACACACTCATTGACATCGGCTGTAATGCAAGGTGCACGATGGTCTCTTTCTATGTATATTGTATACAGACCCATCACTGGAAATTCATTTCAGACAATTTTGTCTTGAAATACATTAGTGGAATATGATTTTTACATAATTCTAATATACAGGCAAATGTGGATGTGGTTGAAATCTAAGCTGTATGTCCGTAATCGATGTATATATAGGGTATACAAAGACGTGCCGTGTCACCTGCATCAGGTCTTGTTTGATGATAGCTTAAATACAATATTGTAGTTATAATTATTCATGAAAAATTATGGGTCGTAATTTTTTGTTCTAGATTTCTAATAATAGTACTTTATTCCAAAAGCAAGTACTGTACAGCTTATAGCTAGGATATATACAATTGTTGACAAATTAATTTACATACATGCACCATATATAACATATTACTGAACAGACATATATATATATACATGTACATGATCTGAGACTACTATATAACATAGTAGTCTCAGACATGATGTATAATATTAAAATGTTAGCTACATTTAAATACATTAAATCACTCTTATACAATACAAATTGAATTTTAAGTACACGTATAACGCAGAGTATGAAATTCATAGAATAAGTATGGGGTATGCACACACAATCCCATGTTGAGAATTCCCCCCCCCCCATTTTTTGTTGCATCTATAATAGAATGTTGAGACCACACAATGAAATTCCCCCTTTTCACCTTTTTATAGTGAAATCGTTAAATAAATAACATTTAAGTAATTTTTGGGAAAAATGAAACTATTTTTTTTAACAAATTAATGCATAGATAAGATAAGATAGATAAGATAAGAATTGTATTAATCTAATCAAGAACCCATAAAGGGCATCATTTTACAACACAATATGATTGGAAAAAGCAAAACAGAAAACTAATACTATACTATAACGTTATTGACAGGATCAGAGCCTAACACAACATGTGTTTTATATAACTATTATATTTTAAAATCTTATAACAATAAAATATTAAATTATTTCATATATTTTGTTTACATCTGGATCTTATTTCTAAACCTTTAATAATGTAATTTCCTAGGCACATGAGAGTTGGTAAATGCTCATTTGTGAACGGCCAGAAATATTTCTTACCATAGGTAGTTCTTTAAAATTAGTACAAAAAGTGATAACTTTATCAAATAATAATTTCCTCTGTTCATCATATAATGGACAATTTACTGTAAAATGGGTCTCATCTTCAATAGAATGTGATCCATGTGATAAGCAGTGATGACATAGACGTTGAGTTCTCTCTATGTATTTTTTACTATATCTATCTTTCTCAATTCATAGATCATGAGCACTTATTCTCATTTTACATATAGCTCTTCTTATACTAAAATCTTTAATTGATAAATAAGCCTCATTTACAAAGTCAGTCTTGAGGTTGAAATAATTTTCTAACTTACTATTACCTTGTGATAAGGTTTCAGATCTTTTGACCAACCAAAATGTTTTAAAACTATTACAAAGTTTACCTTTTACAAATTTAATTAATTTATTGAGCTTTGTATCTAAATTTTGTATATCAAGTGATTGAAGTACATATTTCATAGATGAATACCAACAATAAATGTTTTCTGCATCTAAAATTTTATTACAAACATAAGCATCATAAAGTAACCCTTAGTCCAACTTGTTAAGCCTGTGTACATATTTTACCATAGATATAATGACAGAAAAATAAAGAGGAAATCTTGCAACCTCTGATAACACTGCTAAATTTGAGGCTTTCTTATTTACACCAAGAATATACTTTAAATATATGAAATGTGATTTTTCCAAATAATCATTTATGTAGATTAATTCAAATAGATAATCACTTTCTTTCTTGCAAGCAGCAGAGTTAATTTTAAATGAAACCCAAATTTCACTACAATATAATAAAATTGGTTTTATTGTGTGATCATATAAATGAATTGCAGTATCAATACTTGGATTACAAGCTGACATGGATTTTTGTAATTTAAATTTTGCCTTTAAGGATTTTTTGAATAGCTCTTCTTTCCCCTGTTGAAAAAGACCACTAGAAGTTAAGACTATCCCTAAATATTTACATTTATTAACACATTCTATAGCCTCTTTATCTAAATAAATGATTCCTTCAAAAATTTTCCAGGCTTGTTAAAAATTAAAACTTTTGTTTTGGACAAGTTTACATCTAGACACCAGTCAATACAATAAGTATGCAATATATCAAGTCGGTTTTGAAGACCTTTTTTAGTGTTTGATAATACAATAATGTCATCAGCGTACATAAGACAATCAATTCTACGCCCATTGATATCAACAGCATCTGGACTTGGCTCAAATTTTGGAGGCAGATCGATTCGGTAATGAAAAGCTTAAATAAGTTTGGACTTAGAACATCCCCTTGTCTTACCCCAACTAGTGAACTGAAAGATGGTGTTAATACATTGCCCACTTTCACAGACATTTCATTCTTGCTCATCTTCGCTAGCCAAGGATTACGATCCACTCCCGCTGGAGAGAGCGGGAGTGGATCGTAACCCTTGGCTAGCGAAGATGATTCTTGTTGTACATATCTTTTAAAATAGTATAAAATTTTCCAGATATGTTATTTTCCAATAATTTATATTTGAGACAATATCTGAAAAAGTCTAATTTCCATGTCCCGCACTTCACCAGCAATTATTTTTTTATTTAACCATCTTTTTTGAAAATTTTAAGTTACAGTATAAACTAAGTTATATAATGCACCATGTCCTGCCAATTAAACACTCATTCTTATATTTCTTCCAATAAAATATTGTAATTTAAATGTTCAACCCCCCCTAAAATCATGTTGTCCCCTGTGTTTTTTTGAAAACTAAATCATTCAAATAATATCCAAATTAATTAAACAGGCGTCCGATTCTCACATATATGATATATTATATAATAAACTTGCCCCTAATTTGTCTTTTTATATTATAACTATAGCATGTAATAAAATTTTGCAAATTTTAAGAGAGAAAAAATGTGTCCCCAGGGGTGATTTCCCTCCTGTTACCACTGTTTTTTTTTTACCTGTGGAAACGTTTACAAGACCAAGAGTTATTTTCCCATTATGTATTGTGAAGAGCATCATTTCCTGAATGCATTAGTACAAAGAAATAGTTGGAAAGGCGGCCAGGTTTGAAAATTCAAGCCCATCCAAGGTAAGAATTTATAGAAAAATACTTATTGGTGTTCTATCCTGTTACAGCCTTTTCTTACACTTTCTGAGAATATTTTTAAGTGTGCACCACAGCATTAAGTGTGTTTTTATATCATCTTTTTAAAAGTTATATGTCATAGGAAATACACTTACATTTAATGTGATAAAAAGGACAAAAACTATCGCGTAATTCCTTTCTGTTACGTTCTGTCATGTTACCTGATAAAAAGTAACAGCATAACCATCATCAGAAGGATGTTCAAGACAATTTCACTGAAGAATCGAAAAGTTAATCTACTATATGCCAACCATTTCATTTAATATAAGTTATCACCACCATATTAAATAAATTTCAAAATAATATAAAGTATATTGAATAAAAAAATAGGTTTTTTGCTTTTGATAACAGCAGAGAACAATGTGCAATTCTAGTTTAGTAGATAGTAACAAAAAGAAATTTATTTTAGAATTTTTCATTACCTAGGCAGATTTTTCATCTTGCAAATACAGTTTCAGAGGATAAATGACATTGTTTGCTGTTATCTTCCAATTGTGACCAATTTAAAATGATGTATTTTTCTTAAACTTTAAAATAAAGCAGAAAAATCCTTTCTGTTACCAACTCTGTCCTGTTACCGTTGTGCTGTTACTCAAGATTCTTTCATGTTACCGACATATCTGACTATATTTAAGTATATTTCTAAACCTTTTGTATTGCAAATGCTAAAATCAATAATTGGCATTTGATAAACTATTGCAGGATATACCAGTAAACCACAAATATTGTCTTAAACTTATTCCTTATTCCCATTAGAAACTTTTTAAAATTGATTCACTTTGGTAACAGGAAAGAACTGGATTTTTTTTGTACCATTTTTAAAATAGCCATTGTTTCCTTATTAAACAATTGTTTGAATTACAGACAACAGTTCCTAGATCCCCAATGTGTGTTCTTCGATTTGTGCTATTAAAATACTGGGTCTAAACAAATTTTTTTTGTTTTTTCTTATTTCCAAAAATTAGACTTTTTCAGATATTGTCTCATTTAATTCCACAGTGTATGACCCTGTCGAAAGCCTTTTTAAAGTCCACAAAGCAAGCATAGATTCCCCCCCCCCTTTTTTGTTAGTATATTTGTCTAATATGGTTTTTAAAACAAACATATGATCAGATGTTCTACTCTTTTTTGAAAAACCAATCTGACATGGATGAATTATATTATTTTTATCAAGATGAATGTCAAGTCTTTTGTTAAGAATACTGTTAAATAATTGTCCAATGCATGAATTTATTGCTATGGCTCTGTAATTTTCAGGTTTACTGAGGCTTGTTTATCAATATTCCATATCCCATTAAGTTTTTATCCCAATATCCCGTATCCCTATAATGTTTACCCCTAATTTATGTATAAAAAAATGAACAAAAAACAAATATGTAACACATCAAAAAACGACAACCACTGAATTAAAGAGTCCTGACTTTGGACAGGCACATACATACAGAATGTGGCGAGGTTAAACATGTTAGCGGGATCCCAACCCTCCCCTTAACCTGGGACAGTGGTGTAACAGTACAACATAAGAACGAACTATACAAATCAGTTGAAAAAGGCTTAACTCATCAGATGGATACAAATAGAAATACATCTAAAAAAAACAGAGAGTGGACGTGACCGAGTACTTGTACATCCCATCAACAAAAAGACACTATGTACAGATCTGAGAGTACTCGCAGTTACTGACAGCTAGTTCAAAGCCAATTACAACTAATAAAAAGTAATGCATCTGAAACTAAATTATCAGTCATTACACATCCAGCATCCAATGGCACGGTAAACAACATCTCCGTAAAAATGAGGATGTGCTATCCTGTTTGAAATAAGTTTTCTACAGGTAGAACCAAACTTCAAAACCAAATCTAGAATTTAGTAAAGATTTTAAGTGATTTGTGGTAACGAAATCCCTGACTTAATAATTTACCAGTAATACATCATGAGATTTCGTTCATTAAAATCCAAAACGTTACAACAGACACGGGCATAGCGGAGGAGTGGTGATATACAAAGACCGTAATATCGTGCCAAAGGAACATCACCACCCAAAAAAGGAAAATTAACAATAAGGAACGAAGTATGGAAAGCAAAACAAATACTTTTAAAATTATCAGTACATATGAGCATATAAATATCGAAAATAGATCAATACTTTTCGCTAGGGTTTGGATGACTTTTAAATAAAACGACCATAAACTCAATTAAAATCAAAAAAGCACTAAAATGACCTTTAATATTAAACTTTTTTGGGCAATTTTATCAAGTGAGATGTAAATATTTCTGTACTTAACTTTTAAATTCCACTTATTTTTTTCATGTTAAGAATTCAATATCCTTATAAATGCATCAATATCCCATATCCCATTTACTTTTAGGACGAATATCCCATATCCCTAAAATTAAAATGGCAAATATTCCGTATCCCAATATACCCTATACAAGCCTCTTTACTAGGACTCCCTGCTTTAAAAATTGGACATAAATAAGATAATGCCCATTTGCGAGGGTATGTTCCAGAGCAGAATACTAAATTAAAAAGTTTCTGCAAAACAGGTGCAAATATACTTCCCCCTGATTTTAATATCTCATTTGGAATACCATCCAATCCTGCAGCTTTATTATTCTTTAGTTTATTTATAGCATCCAAAATTTCTTTTAGGGTTATTTTGTAATCTAGTTTACAAAAAGTTGAATTTTTTTCTAATTTTTTTACTTTTTTACTAATTTCCTCTAATCTGTCTTTAAATTTATCAGAGTTAAAATTTAAAGATTGAAAATATGAAAACCAGACATTACTTTGAATAGAATTTTCTGGACCATCCGAATTGTCTTCTTTTAATTCTTTAATGAGATTCCAATAACTCTTTAGATTATTATCCCTTATATTATCCAGACTGTCAAGAATGTTTTGTTTAAATTTCCTTTCTTTATATTTACGTAGCTTATTATATTCTTTATAACATTTATAGTACGACCCTTTTATAATTGGGTCCCAAGGGAATTTTGATAATAGCTTACCTTTAGAAATAAGACTTTTACGTTTTTGTACTAGGTCTATGTCAAACCATTTTTTATTTTTATGTTTACATGCACCTTTTAATTTTGTTTTACGAACTATTAAATATTTACTGGCAGCTTTATCTATTATATTAAAACATTCATTAGCCGCTTGTTCAATATAGTCCTCTGAATGATTATTTTTTGAGTCTAAAAATATATTAATACTGTTTTTAATATTTGGCTGGCATAAAGTATCTTGAAGTTTTTGTGTAGAGGTTTCTGACCATGTATATTTTCCAGGAAATAAAATAGTAATGTCTTGCTCCTTATTTTTAGGTGAATAACTAGCTAACATGCCAAATGTTAGTTTACAGTGACAGTCTGACAGAGTTGGTAAAAAATCAGCAACATGAAAAAATAAAGTGTCTGTAATCAAGTCTTCTGACACGATAACATAGTCAACCACACTACTACCTACTGCTTTCATACAAGTGTATTTACCGTAAGAATCGCCCCACATTCTCCCATTTAAAATACGTAATTTGGACGCAATACACACAGGCACTTGTCTCAGAAATTTTTTTTCCTATATACCTTAATATGTCTCAGAAATTTTTTTCCTATATACCTTAATATGTCTCAGAAATTTTTTTTCCTATATACCTTAATATTAAGGTATATAGGAAAAAAAATTCTGAGACAAGTGCCTGATATTAAGGTATATAGGGAAAAAAAATTCTGAGACAAGTGCCTGTGGCAATACACATGATACACAAGTCCAGAAGTTGTTTACCTCTTGAATCTACTTTCATATCATAACTATGTTCATCTTTTTTTCTTGAATAACATCACAACTATAATTATCATACATTGGTATATGTGTATCATTAACATCATTAATGCATAAAAATCTGGAGTTAAAAATAGCATTGAAGATTCTTCATGGCGATTTTACATTTTTTCAATTGGATTATTTCCCTTTAAACGTGCTTGCAATCTATTTATAATTAGTGTTTCTATTTTACTTCCTCCGAGCTGAAAATGAAAAGGACGATTGTGTAACAGAAATAATTCAGGTGTGTACTGCAATTTATCATTTTATATTCATGATAATTATCCTCATTTCATATAAATATCTTGCAGTTAATCACTTATAATTGACTTTAGTTTTAACCGGTCAAATAGAAGAAATCTCTAAGAGTAATATGTATACATGTGTCTATAGTTTTAAGTATAATATATAACCATGCAACAAAATATTTCGTTTTGTTAAATAAGTACGTGCACGTCTTAAATCCCCTGGAATACTTACAAGGAATATAGAATGATTTTGCTAAATGATGAATGATCATGAGTTGAGTAAGAACGAACGTCAACATGGTCCATGATGGGTATTCACCGATGAGTCAACACTTGACAACCAAAGAAAGTACGAGGTCTACATGGTATTAACCCCCGGTATTAACCCACGACAAAGGCCAACGACTGAAGATTTAATTTCAGTATAGAATGTCAAAAGACATAGCACCGTCAAACATTTACCTCCCCCTAGTCAATAAATGTGCCTATCCTAAGTTATAGAAGCCTGTTTATATTGAACGATTGTCTTTTATATTTTTTTTTTGCATAGTTGTTCTTGTGTTGTGCCGCTATACCACTTCAAGGTTAGGGAAATATATGTATATAGGAAGTTTGACACCTTCGAACAAGTTTGATATAAAAAAGAAGATGTGGTATGATTGCCAATAAGACAACTCTCCACAAGAGACCAAAATGACACAGAAATTAACAACTATATGTCATCGTACGGCCTTTAACAATGAGCAAAGCCCATACCGCATAGTCAGCTATAAAAGGCCCCGAAATGACAATATATAACAATTCAAACGAGAAAACTAACGGCCTTATTTATTTTAAAAAATGAACGATAAACAAATATTTAACACATAAACAAACGATAACCACTGAATTACAGGCTCCTGACTTGGGACAGGCACATACATACATAAACATGTTAGCGGGATCCCAACCCTCTCCTTACCTGGGACAGTGGTATAACAGTACAACATAAGAACGAACTATAAAAATCAGCTGAAAAAGGCTTAACTCATCAGATGGACAAAAACACAAGTGGACGTGACCGGGTACTTCCCAACAACAAAAAGACAGTGAACAGATCTGAGAGTACTCGCAGTTAACTGACAGCTATTATAAACCCCATAATATATAATGTTAAAAGTTAATAAGATGTCGATCAATCTTAATTTGATGACATAATGATATAATATTTTACAGCTCAATCAATGCCGAAGTATACAACAACGTGACAAATGCACCCAATTGAACATTTTCCTGAATTTTGAAGTCGATGTTTTGTGTAGAATGACGATACTATAAACTGTTACTTGATAGACATCAAACTTTAAGGTAACTCATTTTGATTAGAACAGGTTTGGTTAAGAAATAATAGCATTTACTGCAACAAATGTCCAGTCAGAATATATAAAGAGTCAATAATTTCACGTGTAAATATTGAAAAAATTGAGGCTTACACTACATCTTCGTTCTATTAATCAAACAAAATATTGTTGTTGTGTTGTCTGTAATTCTTGTGTCAGTAACTGTCTTCTACTTTTTTTTAAAAATATTTTGAAATGAAATTCCAATGTCTTAAATTTAATCAACATTCGGAATCAAGACGGTCGATAGGGTAACCATTCCTGCTGTGCATTTGAATTGTTTTGGACATGTCATATATTTATCTTAATTATACTTTATATAATTATATTCGATTGTTGTTAATATGATACGGGTTTATATGTACATACATTTTATGATAGTATGTTATTAAACACGTAATGGGAGGGATTGTGCTTGATTTTAATATGATGAAGACATACTATTTCAATCAGTTTAATTGATGCCTGGAGCTGGCATGTCAGTAACTGATAGTATAGTTCTTTATTAGTGTATTTATCATTGTCATTTTGTTTTGTTTGTTTTGTTACCTATTCTGACATCAGACTCGGACTTTTTTAAAACTTAATTTTACTGTGCGTATTGCTATGTTGATGTACAGTGACGTTACGCACAGTGTTCGGTTTAGTAATGGTAACGTTACTCGACGTAGTTTTTTTAATTAAAATTATTTCATCTGACTTCTGTACAAGGCTTTGCACTGTATTTAATACAGCTGGCATTAAGATGTTCAACTTCTTATTTATAAAAAAAAAAATACACTGTATACATGACTGATTATATATTTTTGACAATTAAACTTTATTTCCTGATAATCTTATTGAAAATATATATTTCAAGTATTTGTCACTGCCCATGCATGTCAATTGTTGCAAAATGCATATATCCTCAGGATTCCGTCATCACAAGTATCTTAGTCTAGACATGTACATCGTGTGGAAACAGCCAGTATCAAAGCTGTTTAGTACTTTAAAAGTATAAATGTTATCAACCGCCTTTAACTGTTGTTTTCAAACTATAAATAGCGAATAATTTTATGGTCTTTTTATCCGTACTATCAACATCCCAAATATGTGTCTTTCAAGAAGTTTATAATGTTTGAAGATGCGTGGAAATGACTGTTAGTGTATATTTACAACAAACATTCGTTCTAGCAGGCACATACATGTTTCTAGGTTTCAAAGTCGAAAAGTTATTATTTATCAAAAAATTCACTAGTGTGGATCTAGCCGTCGATAGCAGCCGGCGTTAATATTCATGAGGCCAGCCTTCAATAATATTCATGAGCCGTCAATAATATTCATGAGATGACTTGCGTTCGAAGAAGTGTTGTTAGAAACTATGAACGATAATTATAATTAAATAACGTTCCTATTTATATTTGATATTACTTCAAATAGGCATGTCAATGGGTGTCTTCTTCGAGGTCCGCGTTTATTGAATCAACTTTGGGTCTTCTTCAAGGTCTGCGTCTTTAAACAACATTGTAAATGTAATAAAAACAATGTAAATGCCTCCATAAATATAAAACAAAGAAATGGTCTTTTAACATTCTGTGATAAGGGAAATAATGTAAACTAAAGCAATAACAAGTTTTAAAAAAATATAATTAAATATAGAAATTAAACGGGACATTACAACAAACAAATAAAGTAAAGAACAGTTCGTATTAAAATTTTGTGATAATTAAATCAATGTAAGCTACAATAAATTTAAAAAATTGATTAAATATAGGTTTCAAAGTCGAAAAGTTATTATTTATCAAAAAATTCACTAGTGTGGATCTAGCCGTCGATAGCAGCCGGCGTTAATATTCATGAGGCCAGCCTTCAATAATATTCATGAGCCGTCAATAATATTCATGAGATGACTTGCGTTCGAAGAAGTGTTGTTAGAAACTATGAACGATAATTATAATTAAATAACGTTCCTATTTATATTTGATATTACTTCAAATAGGCATGTCAATGGGTGTCTTCTTCGAGGTCCGCGTTTATTGAATCAACTTTGGGTCTTCTTCAAGGTCTGCGTCTTTAAACAACATTGTAAATGTAATAAAAACAATGTAAATGCCTCCATAAATATAAAACAAAGAAATGGTCTTTTAACATTCTGTGATAAGGGAAATAATGTAAACTAAAGCAATAACAAGTTTTAAAAAAATATAATTAAATATAGAAATTAAACGGGACATTACAACAAACAAATAAAGTAAAGAACAGTTCGTATTAAAATTTTGTGATAATTAAATCAATGTAAGCTACAATAAATTTAAAAAATTGATTAAATATAGAAATTTAGGAATGACAGAGAATTGATGGTCATTTGTTCGTTGTCTACAAATATAGTCCAATCATGAAACTAAAACATACAATATTACGACAGTATTTTCTATTTAAACATAAAATTATCAGAAAAATAGAAACATAGTTAATTGCAGAAATAAAAATAACAGAAAAATAACAACTGTCAATTACTATTTCAATGACATATGATTCTTTACAATTATGGAGACCAATCTGAGTCATTATTAACAATTCATATTATTGCCTCTAAAATGGCCCATAGCACTTATGCCCTAGACCCGTACGAGTTAGTCAGGAGAGAATAAGGGGGTACCCTGGTATATCACACATTCGAAAATGAACTATTGCCGGCTGGCCAAACGAAGAGATTCTCCACGTGGGCAATGGTATCAGACGAAGAGGTACTTATTGCCTTTAAACTGGCCCATAGCACTTATACCCTTGACCCGTACGAGTTTGTCAGTAGAGGGTTCAAAGGGGGGATATGGAATCCAAGATACAACGAATTCGAACTGAACTATTGCCGGCTGGCCAAACTAAGAGATTCTCCACACCGACCATTATACTAGAGGTAGAGGTTGGTATTGCCTCTAAAATGGCCCATAGCACTTATGCCCTAGACCCGTACGAGTTAGTCAGAAAAGGATAAGGGGGGGTACCCTGGTATATCACAAATTCGAAAATGAACTATTGCCGGCTGGCCAAACGAAGAGATTCTCCACGTGGGCAATGATACCAGAGGAAGAGGTACTTATTGCCTTTAAAATGGCCCATAGCACTTATACCCTAGACCCGTACGAGTTTGTCAGTAGAGGGTTCAAAGGGGGGATATGGAATCATACAACAAATTCGAACTGAACTATTGTCGGCTGGCCAAACGAAGAGATTCTCCACGTGGGCAATGATACCAGAGGAAGAGGTACTTATTGCCTTAAAAATGGCCCATAGCACTTATGCCCTAGACCCGTACGAGTTAGTCAGAAAAGGATAAGGGGGGGGGGGGTACCTTGGTATATCACAAATTCGAAAATGAACTATTGCCGGCTGGCCAAACGAAGAGATTCTCCACGTGGGCAATGATATCAGTGGAAGAGGTACTTATTGCCTTCAAAATGGCCCATAGCACTTATACCCTAGACCCTTACGAGTTTGTCAGTAGAGGGTCCAAAGGAGGGATATGGAATCCAAGATATAACGAATTCGAACTGAACTATTGCCGGCTGGCCAAACTAAGAGATTTTCCACACCGACCATTATACCAGAGGTAGAGGTTTGTATTGCCTCTAAAATGGCCCATAGCACTTATGCCCTAGATCCGTACGAATTAGTCAGAAAAGGATAAGGGGGTACCCTGGTATATCACAAATTCGAAAATGAACTATTGCCGGCTGGCCAAACGAAGAGATTCTCCACGTGGGCAATGATACCAGAGGAAGAGGTACTTATTGCCTTTAAAATGGCCCATAGCACTTATACCCTAGACCCGTACGAGTTTGTCAGTAGAGGGTTCAAAGAGGGGATATGGAATCCAAGATACAACTGAACTATTGCCGGCTGGCCAAACTAAGAGATTCTCCACATCGACCATTATACCAGAGGTAGAGGTTGGTATTGCCTCTAAAATGGCCCATAGCACTTATGCCCTAGACCCGTACGAGTTAGTCAGAAAAGGATAAGGGGGGGGGGGGGGGTACCTTGGTATATCACAAATTCGAAAATGAACTATTGCCGGCTGGCCAAACGAAGAGATTCTCCACGTGGGCAATGATATCAGTGGAAGAGGTACTTATTGCCTTCAAAATGGCCCATAGCACTTATACCCTAGACCCTTACGAGTTTGTCAGTAGAGGGTCCAAAGGAGGGATATGGAATCCAAGATATAACGAATTCGAACTGAACTATTGCCGGCTGGCCAAACTAAGAGATTTTCCACACCGACCATTATACCAGAGGTAGAGGTTTGTATTGCCTCTAAAATGGCCCATAGCACTTATGCCCTAGATCCGTACGAATTAGTCAGAAAAGGATAAGGGGGTACCCTGGTATATCACAAATTCGAAAATGAACTATTGCCGGCTGGCCAAACGAAGAGATTCTCCACGTGGGCAATGATACCAGAGGAAGAGGTACTTATTGCCTTTAAAATGGCCCATAGCACTTATACCCTAGACCCGTACGAGTTTGTCAGTAGAGGGTTCAAAGAGGGGATATGGAATCCAAGATACAACTGAACTATTGCCGGCTGGCCAAACTAAGAGATTCTCCACATCGACCATTATACCAGAGGTAGAGGTTGGTATTGCCTCTAAAATGGCCCATAGCACTTATGCCCTAGACCCGTACGAGTTCGTCAGAAAAGGATAAGGGGGGTACCCTGGTATATCACACATTCGAAAATGAACTATAGCCGGCTGGCCAAACGAAGAGATTCTCCACGTGGGCAATGATATCAGAGGAAGAGGTACTTATTGCCTTTAAAATGGCCCAGATCACTTATACCCTAGACCCGTACGAGTTTGTCAGTAGAGGGTCCAAAGGGGGGATATGGAATCCAAGATATAACGAATTCGAACTGAACTATTGCCGGCTGGCCAAACTAAGAGATTCTCCACACCGACCATTATACCAGAGGTAGAGGTTTGTATTGCCTCTAAAATGGCCCATAGCACTTATGCCCTAGATCCGTAAGAATTAGTCAGAAAAGGATAAGGGGGTATCCTGGTATATCACAAATTCGAAAATGAACTATTGCCGGCTGGCCAAACGAAGAGATTCTCCACGTGCGCAATGATACCAGAGGAAGAGGTACTTATTGCCTTTAAAATGGCCCAGAGCACTTATACCCTAGACCCGTACGTATGTCAGTAGAGGGTTCAAAGAGGGGATATGGAATCCAAGATACAACTGAACTATTGCCGGCTGGCCAAACTAAGAGATTCTCCACATCGACCATTATACCAGAGGTAGAGGTTGGTATTGCCTCTAAAATGGCCTATAGCACTTATGCCCTAGACCCGTACGAGTTGGTCAGAAAAGGATAAGGGGGGTACCCTGGTATATCACACATTCGAAAATGAACTATAGCCGG
The DNA here is from genome assembly GCA_037788925.1 of Mytilus galloprovincialis. Taxonomy (NCBI): domain Eukaryota; kingdom Metazoa; phylum Mollusca; class Bivalvia; order Mytilida; family Mytilidae; genus Mytilus; species Mytilus galloprovincialis. The sequence goes on along the minus strand of CM075336.1, from coordinate 82,376,976 downwards.
CTGGCCAAACGAAGAGATTCTCCACGTGGGCAATGATACCAGAGGAAGATGTACTTATTGCCTTTATAATGGCCAATAGCACTTATACCCTAGACCCGTACGAGTTTGTCAGTAGAGGGTTCAAAGGGGGGATATGGAATCCAAGATACAACGAATTCGAACTGAACTATTGCCGGCTGGCCAAACTAAGAGATTCTCCACACCGACCATTATACCAGAGGTAGAGGTTGGTATTGCCTCTAAAATGGCCCATAGCACTTATGCCCTAGACCCGTACGAGTTAGTCAGAAAAGGATAAAGGGGGGGGGGGTACCCTGGTATATCACAAATTCGAAAATGAACTATTACCGGCTGGCCAAACGAAGAGATTCTCCACGTGGGCAATGATACCAGAGGAAGAGGTACTTATTGCCTTTAAAATGGTCCATAACACTTATACCCTAGACCCGTACGAGTTTGTCATTAGAGGGTTCAAAAGGGGGATATGGAATCAAAGATACAACTGAACTATTGCCGGCTGGCCAAACTAAGAGATTCTCCACATCGACCATTATACCAGAGGTAGAGGTTGGTATTGCCTCTAAAATGGCCCATAGCACTTATGCCCTAGACCCGTACGAGTTAGTCAGAAAAGGATAAGGGGGGTACCCTGGTATATCACAAATTCGAAAATGAACTATTGCCGGCTGGCCAAACGAAGAGATTCTCCACGTGGGCAATGATACCAGAGAAAGAGGTACTTATTGCCTTTAAAATGGCCCATAGCACTTATACCCTAGACCCGTACGAGTTTGTCAGTAGAGGGTTCAAAGGGGGGATATGGAATCAAAGATACAACGAATTCGAACTGAACTATTGTCGGCTGGCCAAACGAAGAGATTCTCCACGTGGGCAATAATACCAGAGGAAGAGGTACTTATTGCCTTAAAAATGGCCCATAGCACTTATGCCCTAGACCCGTACGAGTTAGTCAGAAAAGGATAAGGGGGGGGGGTACCCTGGTATATCACAAATTCGAAAATGAACTATTGCCGGCTGGCCAAACGAAGAGATTCTCCACGTAGGCAATGATATCAGAGGAAGAGGTACTTATTGCCTTTAAAATGGCCCAAATCACTTATACCCTAGACCCGTACGAGTTTGTCAGTTGAGGGTCCAAAGGGGGGATATGGAATTCAAGATATAACGAATTCGAACTGAACTATTGCCGGCTGGCCAAACTAAGAGATTTTCCACACCGACCATTATACCAGAGGTAGAGGTTTGTATTGCCTCTAAAATGGCCCATAGCACTTATGCCCTAGATCCGTACGAATTAGTCAGAAAAGGATAAGGGGGGTACCCTGGTATATCACAAATTCGAAAATGAACTATTGCCGGCTGGCCAAACGAAGAGATTCTCCACGTGGGCAATGATACCAGAGGAAGAGGTACTTATTGCCTTTAAAATGGCCCATAGCACTTATACCCTAGACCCGTACGAGTTTGTCAGTAGAGGGTTCAAAGAGGGGATATGGAATCCAAGATACAACTGAACTATTACCGGCTGGCCAAACTAAGAGATTCTCCGCATCGACCATTATACCAGAGGTAGAGGTTGGTATTGCCTCTAAAATGGCCCATAGCACTTATGCCCTAGACCCGTACGAGTTAGTCAGAAAAGGATAAGGGGGGTACCCTGGTATATCACACATTCGAAAATGAACTATAGCCGGCTGGCCAAACGAAGAGATTCTCCACGTGGGCAATGATACCAGAGGAAGATGTACTTATTGGCTTTATAATGGCCAATAGCACTTATACCCTAGACCCGTACGAGTTTGTCAGTAGAGGGTTCAAAGGGGGGATATGGAATCCAAGATACAACGAATTCGAACTAAACTATTGCCGTCTGGCCAAACTAAGAGATTCTCCACATCGACCATTATACCAGAGGTAGAGGTTGGTATTGCCTCTAAAATGGCCCATAGCACTTATGCCCTAGACCTGTACGAGTTAGTCAGAAAAGGATAAGGGGGGTACCCTGGTATATCATAAATTCGAAAATGAACTATTGCCGGCTGGCCAAACGAAGAGATTCTCCACGTGGGCACTGATACCAGAGGAAGAGGTACTTATTGCTTTTAAAATGGCCCATAGCACTTATACCCTAGACCCGTACGAGTTTGTCAGTAGAGGGTTCAAAGAGGGGATATGGAATCCAAGATACAACTGAACTATTGCCGGCTGGCCAAACTAAGAGATTCTCCACATCGACCATTATACCAGAGGTAGAGGTTGGTATTGCCTCTAAAATGGCCCATAGCACTTATGCCCTAGACCCGTACGAGTTAGTCAGAAAAGGATAAGGGGGGTACCCTGGTATATCACACATTCGAAAATGAACTATAGCCGGCTGGCCAAACGAAGAGATTCTCCACGTGGGCAATGATACCAGAGGAAGATGTACTTATTGCCTTTATAATGGCCAATAACACTTATACCCTAGACCCGTACGAGTTTGTCAGTAGAGGGTTCAAAGGGGGGATATGGAATCAAAGATACAACGAATTCGAACTGAACTATTGTCGGCTGGCCAAACGAAGAGATTCTCCACGTGGGCAATAATACCAGAGGAAGAGGTACTTATTGCCTTAAAAATGGCCCATAGCACTTATGCCCTAGACCCGTACGAGTTAGTCAGAAAAGGATAAGGGGGGGGGGGGTACCCTGGTATATCACAAATTCGAAAATGAACTATTGCCGGCTGGCCAAACGAAGAGATTCTCCACGTGGGCAATGATATCAGAGGAAGAGGTACTTATTGCCTTTAAAATGGCCCAAATCACTTATACCCTAGACCCGTACGAGTTTGTCAGTTGAGGGTCCAAAGGGGGGATATGGAATTCAAGATATAACGAATTCGAACTGAACTATTGCCGGCTGGCCAAACTAAGAGATTTTCCACACCGACCATTATACCAGAGGTAGAGGTTTGTATTGCCTCTAAAATGGCCCATAGCACTTATGCCCTAGATCCGTACGAATTAGTCAGAAAAGGATAAGGGGGGTACCCTGGTATATCACAAATTCGAAAATGAACTATTGCCGGCTGGCCAAACGAAGAGATTCTCCACGTGGGCAACAATACCAGAGGAAGAGGTACTTATTGCCTTTAAAATGGCCCATAGCACTTATACCCTAGACCCGTACGAGTTTGTCAGTAGAGGGTTCAAAGAGGGGATATGGAATCCAAGATACAACTGAACTATTACCGGCTGGCCAAACTAAGAGATTCTCCACATCGACCATTATACCAGAGGTAGAGGTTGGTATTGCCTCTAAAATGGCCCATAGCACTTATGCCCTAGACCCGTACGAGTTAGTCAGAAAAGGATAAGGGGGGTACCCTGGTATATCACACATTCGAAAATGAACTATAGCCGGCTGGCCAAACGAAGAGATTCTCCACGTGGGCAATGATACCAGAGGAAGATGTACTTATTGGCTTTATAATGGCCCAAATCACTTATACCCTAGACCCGTACGAGTTTGTCAGTAGAGGGTTCAAAGGGGGGATATGGAATCAAAGATACAACGAATTCGAACTGAACTATTGCCGGCTGGCCAAACTAAGAGATTCTCCACATCGACCATTATACCAGAGGTAGAGGTTGGTATTGCCTCTAAAATGGCCCATAGCACTTATGCCCTAGACCTGTACGAGTTAGTCAGAAAAGGATAAGGGGGGTACCCTGGTATATCACAAATTCGAAAATGAACTATTGCCGGCTGGCCAAACGAAGAGATTCTCCACGTGGGCAACGATACCAGAGGAAGAGGTACTTATTGCCTTTAAAATGGCCCATAGCACTTATACCCTAGACCCGTACGAGTTTGTCAGTAGAGGGTTCAAAGAGGGGATATGGAATCCAAGATACAACTGAACTATTGCCGGCTGGCCAAACTAAGAGATTCTCCACATCGACCATTATACCAGAGGTAGAGGTTGGTATTGCCTCTAAAATGGCCCATAGCACTTATGCCCTAGACCCGTACGAGTTAGTCAGAAAAGGATAAGGGGGGTACCCTGGTATATCACACATTCGAAAATGAACTATAGCCGGCTGGCCAAACGAAGAGATTCTCCACGTGGGCAATGATACCAGAGGAAAATGTACTTATTGCCTTTATAATGGCCAATAACACTTATACCCTAGACCCGTACGAGTTTGTCAGTAGAGGGTTCAAAGGGGGGATATGGAATCAAAGATACAACGAATTCGAACTGAACTCTTGCCGGCTGGCCAAACTGAGAGATTCTCCACACCGACCATTATACCAGAGGTAGAGGTTGGTATTGCCTCTAAAATGGCCCATAGCACTTATGCCCTAGACCCGTACGAGTTAGTCAGAAAAGGATAAGGGGGGGGGGTACCCTGGTATATCACAAATTCGAAAATGAACTATTGCCGGCTGGCCAAACGAAGAGATTCTCCACGTGGGCACTGATACCAGAGGAAGAGGTACTTATTGCCTTTAAAATGGCCCATAGCACTTATACCCTAGACCCGTACGAGTTTGTCAGTAGAGGGTTAAAAGGGGGGATATGGTGTTCTGGTTTACAACGAATTCGAACTGAACTATTGCCGGCTGGCCAAACTAAGAGATTCTCCACATTGAACATCATACCAGAGGTAGAGGTTGGTATTGCCTATACAATGGCTCAGACCACTTATGCCCTAGACCCGTACGAGTTAGTCAGGAAAGGATAAGGGGGGTACCCTGGTATATCACGAATTCGAAAATGCACTATTGCCGGCTGGCCAAACGAAGAGATTCTCCACGTGGGAAATGATACCAGAGGAAGATGTACTTATTGCCTTTAAAATGGCCCATAGCACTTGTACCCTAGAGCCGTACGAGTTTGTCAGTAGAAGGTTAAAAGGGGGGATATGGTATTCCGGTTTACAACGAATTCGAACTGAACTATTGCCGGCTGGCCAAACTAAGAGATTCTCCACATTGACCATCATACCAGGGGTAGAGGTTGGTATTGCCTATAAAATGGCCCATAGAACTTATGCCCTAGACCCGTACGAGTTAGTCAGGAAAGGATAAGGGGGGTACTCTGGAATATCACAAATCCGAAAATTAACTATTGCCGGCTGGCCAAACGAAGAGATTCTCCACGTGGGCAATGATACCAGAGGAAGAGGTACTTATTGCCTTTAAAATAGCCCATAGCACTTGTACCCTAGACCCGTACGAGTATGTCAGTAGAGAGTTAAAAGGGGGGATATGGTATTCCGCTTTACAACAAATTCGAACTGAACTATTGCCGGCTGGCCAAACTAAGAGATTCTCCACATCAAACATCATATCAGAGGTAGAGGTTGGTATTGCCTATAAGATGGCTCAAAGCACTTATGCCCTAGACCCGTACGAGTCAGTCAGGAAAGGATAAGGGGGGTACCCTGGTATATCACAAATTCGAAAATGAACTATTGCCGGCTGGCCAAACGAAGAGATTCTCCACGTGGGAAATGATACCAGAGGAAGAGGTACTTATTGCCTTTGAAATGGCCCATAGCACTTGTACCCTAGACCTGTACGAGTTTGTCAGTAGAAGGTTAAAAGGGGGGATATGGTGTTCTGGTTTACAACGAATTCGAACTGAACTATTGCCGGCTGGCCAAACTAAGAGATTCTCCACATTGAACATCATACCAGAGGTAGAGGTTGGTATTGCCTATACCTTGGCTCAGACCACTTATGCCCTAGACCCGTACGAGTTAGTCTGGAAAGGATAAGGGGGGTATCCTGGTATATCACAAATTCTAAAATGAACTATTGCCGGCTGACCAAACTAAGATATTCTCCACATCGACCATCATACCAGAGGTAGAGGTTGGTATTGCCTATAAAATGGCTCAGAGCACTTATGCCCTAGACCCGTACGAGTTAGTCAGAAAAGGATAAGGGGGGTACCCTGGTATATCACAAATTCTAAAATGAACTATTACCGGCTGGCCAAACGAAGAGATTCTCCACGTGGGCAATGATACCAGAGGAAGAAGTACTTATTGCCTTTAAAATGGCCCATAGCACTTGTACCCTAGACCCGTACGAGTTTGTCAGTAGAAAGTTAAAAGGAGGGATATGGTATTCCGGTTAACAACGAATTCGAACTGAACTATTGCCGGCTGGCCAAACTAAAAGATTCTCCACATCGACCATTATACTAGAGGTAGAGGTTGGTACTGCCTCTAAAATGGCCGATAGCACCTATGCCCTAGACCCGTATGAGTTAGTCAGGAAAGGATAAGGAGGGGGTACCCAAGTATATCACAAATTCGAAATGAATTATTGCCGGCTGGCCAAACGAAGAGATTGTCCCCGTAGGTAATGATACCAGAGGAAGAGGTACTTATTGACTTTAAAATGACCCATAGCACTTGAACCGTAGACCCGTACGAGTAAGTAAGTAGAGGGTAAAAAGTGGGGATATGGGATACCGGTTTACAACAAATTCGAACTGAACTATTGCCGGCTGGCCAAACGAAGAGATTCTCCACAAGGGCAATGATACCAGAGGAAGAGGTACTTATTGCCTTTAAAATGGCCCATAGCACTTGTACCCTAGACCCGTACGAGTTTGTCAGTAGAGGGTTAAAAGGGGGGATATGGTATTCCGGTTTACAACGAATTCGAACTGAACTATTGCCTGCTGGCCAAACTGAGAGATTCTCCACATCGACCATCATACCAGAGGTAGAAGTTGGTATTGCCTATAAAATGGCTCATAGCACTTATGCCCTAGACCCGTACGAGTTAGTCAGAAAAGATAAGGGGGGTACCCTGGTATATCACAAATTCGAAAATGAACTATTGCCGGCTGGCTAAACGAAGAGATTCTCCATGTGGGCAATGATACCAGAGGAAGAGGTACTTATTGCCTTTAAAATGGCACAGAGCACTTATACCCTAGACCCGTACGAGTTTGTCAGTAGAGGGTTCAAAGGGGGGATATGGAATCCAAGATACAACGAATTCGAACTGAACTATTGCCGGCTGGCCAAACTAAGAGATTCTCCACATCGAACATTATACCAGAGGTAGAGGTTGGTATTGCCTCTAAAATGGCCCATAGCACTTATGCCCTAGACCCGTACGAGTTAGTCAGAAAAGGATAAGGGGGGGGGGGGTACCCTGGTATATCACAAATTCGAAAATGAACTATTGCCGGCTGGCCAAACGAAGAGATTCTCCACGTGGGAAATGATACCAGAGGAAGATGTACTTATTGCCTTTAAAATGGCCCATAGCACTTGTACCCTAGACCCGTACGAGTTTGTCAGTAGAAGGTTAAAAGGGGGGATATGGTATTCCGGTTTACAACGAATTCGAACTGAACTATTGCCGGCTGGCCAAACTAAGAGATTCTCCACATCAACCATCATACCAGAGGTAGAGGTTGGTATTGCCTATAAAATGGCTCATAGCACTTATGCCCTAGACCCGTACGAGTTAGTCAGAAAAGGATAAGGGGGGTACCCTGGTATATTACAAATTCGAAAATGAACTATTGCCGGCTGGCTAAACGAAGAGATTCTCCACGTGGGCAATGATACCAGAGGAAGAGGTACTTATTGCCTTTAAAATGGCCCATAGCACTTGTACCCTAGACCCGTACGAGTTTGTCAGTAGAAAGTTAAAAGGAGGGATATGGTATTCCGGTTAACAACGAATTCGAACTGAACTATTGCCGGCTGGCCAAACTAAAAGATTCTCCACATCGACCATTATACCAGAGGTAGAGGTTGGTACTGCCTCTAAAATGGCCGATAGCACCTATACCCTAGACCCGTATGAGTTAGTCAGGAAAGGATAAGGAGGGGGTACCCAAGTATATCACAAATTCGAAATGAATTATTGCCGGCTGGCCAAACGAAGAGATTGTCCCCGTAGGTAATGATACCAGAGGAAGAGGTACTTATTGACTTTAAAATGACCCATAGCACTTGAACTGTAGACCCGTACGAGTAAGTAAGTAGAGGGTTAAAAGTGGGGATATGGGATACCGGTTTACAACAAATTCGAACTGAACTATTGCCGGCTGGCCAAACGAAGAGATTCTCCACGAGGGCAATGATACCAGAGGAAGAGGTACTTATTGCCTTTAAAATGGCCAATAGCACTTGTACCATAGACCCGTACGAGTTTGTCAGTAGAGGGTTAAAAGGGGGGATATGGTATTCCGGTTTACAACGAATTCGAACTGAACTATTGCCGGCTGGCCAAACTGTGAGATTCTCCACATCGACCATCATACCAGAGGTAGAAGTTGGTATTGCCTATAAAATGGCTCATAGCACTTATGCCCTAGACCCGTACGAGTTAGTCAGAAAAGGATAAGGGGGTACCCTGGTATATCACAAATTCTAAAATGAACTATTGCCGGCTGGCCAAACGAAGAGATTCTCCACGTGGGCAATGATACCAGAGGAAGAAGTACTTATTGCCTTTAAAATGGCCCATAGCACTTGTACCCTAGACCCGTACGAGTTTGTCAGTAGAGGGTTAAAAGGGGGGATATGGTATTCCGGTTTACAACGAATTCGAACTGAACTATTGCCGGCTGGCCAAAGTAAGAGATTCTCCAAATCGACCATCATACCAGAGGTAGAGGTTGGTATTGCCTATAGAATGGCCCATAGCACTTATGCCCTAGACCCGTACGAGTTAGTCAGGAAAGGATAAGGGGGGTACTCTGGAATATCACAAATCCGAAAAGGAACTATTGCCGGCTGGCCAAACGAAGAGATTCTCCACGTGGGCAATGATACCAGAGGAAGAGGTACTTATTGCCTTTAAAATGGCCCATAGCACTTGTACCTTAGACCCGTACGAGTTTGTCATTAGAGGGTTCAAAGGGGGGATATGGAATCAAAGATACAACTGATCTATTGCCGGCTGGCCAAACTAAGAGATTCTCCACATCGACCATTATACGAGAGGTAGAGGTTGGTATTGCCTCTAAAATGGCCCATAGCACTTATGCCCTAGACGCGTACGAGTTAGTCAGAAAAGGATAAGGGGGGTACCCTGGTATATCACAAATTCGAAAATGAACTATTGCCGGCTGGCCAAACGAAGAGATTCTCCACGTGGGCAATGATACCAGAGGAAGAGGTACTTATTGCCTTTAAAATGGTCCATAGCACTTATACCCTAGACCTGTACGAGTTAGTCAGAAAAGTATAAGGGGGGTACCCTGGTATATCACAAATTCGAAAATGCACTATTGCCGGCTGGCCAAACGAAGAGATTCTCCACGTGGGCAATGATACCAGAGGAAGAGGTACTTATTGTCTTTAAAATGGCTTATAGCATTTATACCCTAGACCCGTACGATTTTGTCAGTAAAGGGTTAATAGGGGGGATATGGTGTCACGGTATACAACGAATTCGATCTGAATTATTGCCGGCTGGCCAAACTATGAGATTCTCCACGTGGGCCATTATACCAGTGGTAGAGGTAGGCATTTCCTCTAAAATGGCCCATAACAATCATGCCCTAGACCTGTGCAAATTTGTCAGCAGACGGTTTAAAGGGGGATATAGTATCCAGGTGTACAACGAAGTCAAAATGAAATATTGCCAGCTGACCGACTAAGATAATCTAAACGTGGACCATATTAGCAGAGGTAGAGGTAGCCATTGCCTTTAAGATGGGCCATATCACTAACCCTGATTGCGTTGTCAAACATATCAGATGTATGGAATAATGTTGCCTCGAAAATACCCATGGTTCTTATGTCCTAGACCCGTACCTGTTGAACAGCAAAGGGAAGTACTCTTGTATATCACAAAGACCAAACAAAGAGTTTCTCCTTGTGGGCTAACAAAAAGATTAGCGTAGGTGTTTTCTCTAAAAAGGCCCATGTATCGTATATCATAGATCCGTACGTATTGGTAGGAAAAGGGTAAGGGAAGTACTCTTGTATATCAAAATATTCAAACATACTTTTACTTGCTGGTCATTTTAAAGGTAATTAGTACCTTAACCTCTGTATCATGGTCCACGAGGAGAATCTTTTAGTTTGACAAGTCGTCAATAGTTCAATTCGACTTTGAGATATATAAAGGTGCCCATCTTTCTCTTTGCTGACTAGGTCGTACGGTATAGGGTATAGTAGTATGGGTCATTTTAGAGGCAATTCCTATTTCTTCCTCTGATATAATGACCCACGTGGAGAATTTCTTAATTTGGCCATCCGGCAATAGTTTTTTTCTACTTCGTGATGAATCGGAATAGCACAACCCTTGTTATCCCCTCCTGATAAACTCGTACGGGTCTAGGACATAAGTACTATGGGCCATTATACAACTACTACATATACCTCTTGTGTCATGACCCATGTGGAAAATGTCTTGGTTTGGCCAGCTGGCAATAGTTCATTTCGACTTTGTGATATATAAAGGTACCAACCTTATCCTTTCCTGGTTAAGTCGTACGAGTCTAGGGCATTAAAGATTTTTGTCATTTTTGAGGCAATGGATACCTCTCCCTCTGATATAATGACTCGTGTGAAAAATTCTTTCTATTCAAGCTCTAATGTCAACATGTCACACATGTTACAATGAATATGGGTAGCGAGAACGTTGCGTTTGTGATTTTGATCTTAACATACTTGGGCCGCACATGAATTACTTTAAAATAAATGAAAGTGATCACAACATTAATTATTAAAGTTCTAATAAAATAAATTACTAGTAAAATTTTAAAGTTTATATGTAAAATATTTAACAGCCCACGGTTTAAATTCATTTTAATGTCCATATGCTAATCACACGTTATCATTTTACTTTTCACGATTTATATTTAACACATGTTAGTCTATGTTTTTATTTTCGTCTTTTCCTCACTCTGAGCTGCTATATTTTCAAGTTCCAAAGAATTCAAGTTTGATGATTGGTCTAGATATCAAACCAGTTTTTGTTCGAATTATGGCTGATCGTGTAAGTCCATCTTTGCCGTAAAATAATTTGTCAATGATCGCCAAAGTCCAATTTACTCTAGATACATAGTCCTGAATCTGAACTACATATTTCCGACGTTAATGTTCTATGTGTTTCGATCTGTGTATCGGTAATATTTCCTAAGCGAATTTATGTATTCCTGCTTCCATCTTTATATGTAGTTTTTAAGAATTAATGAAAGAAACTTTGATTGTCTAGCCAGTTACTGGTTCATGCGTAGTGTCTTTGGTTCCTGGTTGTAAACTACAGTCTTTAAGGCCGTTATACGGTAGCGTCTTTTCAATATAATAAATGTGACGGAGTAAGGGGTTCGTCGTCCGCGTTTGATCCGATGAAACGTATGTTAGTGGGCGATCACTGAGTAAACGTTCTACTTCAGTCATTATCGTGTTGAGTGTTTTATTGTCCATATGTGCTCGTTTAATGCAGTTTTTCGTTATTCCTCTCAATCTCTGTTCCACCATCCACCGAACAAAATTGTTCCATAAGGATTAAGCTTCTCGGTTACATGATGATTTTGATAAATGTTCAATTTCTTATGCTCTCGCATCATACAAATCATTTACAAATACTAAACGTGATGCATGGAAGAAGTCTAACAAAGCTCTTTGTTAATTAAAGCTCGATATAATATTGTCTACATAAAAGTATTTCTTTAACATTGCTGTCCAGTCTGTTGAATTGCAGTCAAATGTTTACGTATAACAGCATTTAGGATAAACGGAGAGAAAGTTGCTCCAAATTATACTGACTTGAATCTGTTTGAGGTTAGTTGACTATTTGGGTCATCCGGGTTGCTACACATAAGAGAATCTGGTAACATCACGATCCTCTTCATCCAGCCCATAATAAGTAAGGCTTTTTTCTATACCTGTCGAGACGGCGTATTTGTGCATTCTAAATCGGAGAAAAATTCCGGTTAAATCATTAAAGTTAGGCCAAAGATCCATCAAACAATCATTTAAGCTTAGATTAATAGGTGAAGGTTTGTAGCTATAGTCAAATACAATTCTGATTGGCGTGGTTGACGACTTTTTACGGAAATGATGGTGCGGTATGGAATGAACAATTGTTTTGGCTGATCGTTCATCAACTCTCTCGATAAATCTACGTTTTTCTTGTTCATTAATAATTTTTCTGTTTTTCTGTAAAAGTGTAAGTTCACGATTAAGACGCTTAATGACATTTTCTGTTCTCCGTTATTCAATACTTCTGTTGTCTAGTAAGGTGTGGTGTTCCTCCTTACAAGGTAACTTATCAACATATCTTTATGTTTCCATATGGTAACCTGTACCATTTGATTTATATACATCTTGGAATTGTCTGTTTTCAGATTTGTTGTCACTATTATTTATACTAGCAGCTTCAACTTCCATAAATTTCTCCATTATAAAAGTTCTACTCTTCAACTTTGTGACCTACTAATATGTTCATCATTGACGTAAGTGTGTGATCTGGATTTGCAGGTATTCAATTGATGGTGCCGGACAGAAGGTTACGGATTTCCGACTTTACGGTAGTAGGTCCTGTTCCTCATACTATTCTATCATCGACAATTGACCAGTAATAATCGAATTAGATATAATTCAATAGAGAATCTTCAACCATTGGGTCATGTGAGACCGGATGGTCTAGTTTCAAGCCAAACAAATACTTTAAATTTGTTATATTACGTACATAAGTCTTCATTGGTACAGCTATTTCTGGTACAATCAAAACGTTGATAGGTAATTTGCCGTTGTCTGTGCCATCACTTGTGTCACAAAATCCTGACAAGTTTATGGTCTTCTGTCTGGTAATTGTCAAATCAAGCTCTGTAGCTTATTTTTCTGTGATGAGGGCATCTGTGCGCCCTTGTCAAATAATGTGTTTGTGTAAGTACATTGAAAGCCCAAACTTACTTGCGCTACGACAGTTTTTAGTCTGTGTCTGTGAGTGAAGAACTGTACCCGTTTTCTTCGCGTTGTGTTGTGTTTACTGAATTGTGTTACAAGTAATATATTCATTAGTGTTACTCTGTTTTTCATCTTTTTAACCTCGTCTTTGCATAAACTAATATGCTGCTTTATTTTACATTTCCTGCAACTTTTGTGTGATTTGCAATCAGCTATATTGGGGGTCAAAGACAGTTAAAACATAAACGATGCTGTTTAACAACAGAAATATTTGCTGTTTGGTCAATTATCTTAGTGCAATTAACGGGAACATGTGATTCGTTACAAAAGTACACATGATTTTACGTTTATTTGTGTTGATTTATTTTGTACGTACCTTTGCATTGGTGTGAAATGCTGCTGTAGTGGTTTAAGTTTCCGTATGATCAGAGGAATTGCCTCTCTCCATAATAGTAGTTCATTTAATTGCCAACTATTTGATTCATGGTGTCTTGTAAGATTTATGCGTACGTCCCCGGTAACGTTTTCAATATGATAGGGACCAATAATGGGTCATATGTATTCTCTGTCTGACCAAGGGATTCTAAACCACGTACATATGTTTCAATTTTGTCGTAAAAAATAACGTAAGCTCTTGTATGAAGGTATGTAAAATTATGCATTCATGTAGGTTTGCGTGATGTTGCGAACTTGTGGCATTTGTGTTTAGCGTTGATGTTTGTACTTAGATACATTTTGCTATTGACTGTATTTTTTTTTCTAAATTAAATAAATAATCATCAGAGTTAACGATTTCTGTTTCGAAGGTTATTGGAATCAACAAGTTTTGTGCCGCTCTCCCCATTTTTCGTCGAATTTCTGGAATATTCCGGAGACGGCACTACTATGTCCTGCTAGTATCGATTTCAGCTGTAAATTCATCCTGGTCACTTGACACCAATATCGTTAAGAGGTTCACTTGACACCAATATCGTTAAGAGGTTACATCGGACAACTATATAGCTAACAATAACAAAAGCGAATAGAATGTATGTATATCTATTTTGACTCTAATGTCAACACGTGACACTTACGTAACATTACAATGATTAACAACAGCGAAAACTGGATCAATTACTCCTTAACATATTGTCTAAGTATCGGTACCCAATACGATTGTAATACGTAAGTAAACGTAGCATTGGGTCCGAATTAAGTGAACGCTCGTGTGCGTCTGTCACTATCAGTTTGGTAAGTAAATGATTCGCAGGTAATAAATACGGAAATTTGGTATTCTCTAAAATGATTCCGCTGTGAATCCTTCCATTGCATCTCAAAAAGCTACCGTCATCTATGAAGAGTCACAATTGTCTAGTGCTAGGATATTGCCTTGTGTTTTTATCTCAGATGTTTGGTATATCGGTATATTGGTAGTTAAATATGAACCGCTGAACGTAAGCAGTTACTCAAATCACTTTCCTGAAAATTTCAATATTTCCAATTGTCTATAACGTTATTGATATCATAGTGATCAGTATGAACTTCATTGTTTAGAAATTCCTCGTCTTCGTTTTTTTCTGTAATTGTCAATGCCGTTAACTAATTCTGTCTTTTTTTAAAGGACACTATCGATGTATTGATCGACGTCAATTCCTCGTGTTAAGAGATTGGTTGGGTTGCATTCTTTTGGGCAATATCTCCATTAATGTTGATTTTGTAGATTTTGTTATTCCTCGCGCTCGATTCACAATAAATCGTTTAAACAGTTTCGATGATTTAACCAGTGCAATACTATACAGCTATCCGACCAGAAAGCCACGTTTTTACATTAGAAGGTCGATTTTACATGAAAAGCTAGTGTAGTTCCAATAACTGCGGCCATAAGTTCTAGTTGCGGTTATGTAAGGGTTTTCACTTGCGCTAATCTGCTTTTCGCAATCACTAACTTTATTTCGGTTCCGTTGTTCAGATAGTCAGTCGCAAAATACGTGTAGTTCAAGGTATACCGAAGATTAGATGAAACAAAGGAGAATACAAAATTCGATCAAGTAGAAGTCATTACAACACTAGGAAAACTTGTGCAAACACAAACATTGTTTTAGGACTTGAATGAACAAATTCTAAAGTTAACGGAACCGGAAGATGTGGTAAATTAGATTATTTCATTCAGATGAATTTTCGGTTAATATGATAACCTTGATTTGACACGTACGTAAGTTCATACAAATGTCCAAAATCCTGCAGTCCCGTCACATTGAATCAAATACATGTACTAAAGTACTAGAACGCACACTTTAAATCCAAAAACTATACCGTTTGTTTCAACGCAAAACATAGCAAACCTACACAACGCACTGTCGTTTGAAAACCAGTTTGCCCAAGCCATTCTCACAATCAACACGCAATAAAGTACATTTCCTGCAACTTTTAATCAGAGTAACGTACCAAAACTTACGCTTCCAACTTTCGAAGGCACGATTTCAGAATGGCAAACCTTCTGGGACTCATGTGAGTCGTCCGTACATCTTAACTAGTTACTTACTAATATACAAAAGTGTAACTGCTTGAAAGCTCATGAAGTAGAACACGAAGCACTAGATTTAGAAATTCCTTCGCCTATAAATCAGTAAACAAGCTTACGAAGTTTTTTACGATCAAATTGGAGGTAGCGTCAAGGTCTAGAAACTTTGGGTAAGACACATGAAACATACGGCACACTACTTCTTCCCATTATTGTCAACAAATTACCCGTTGAAGTCAGAAAATATCTCGCGCGAGGACATAGAACAAAAACGTTGGTATAACGGACCTCCCTGAAAGCATATTAGACGATATCGTTATACCGGACACAGGACAAAAGAGTCGACATCCGAAATTGGTGAAATCTAAATCTTACAAGAATATTGAGACTAGACCTAGCGTTTAATGTCACGAAATACATCCACCAACTCATTGCAGTAAATAGTTATCAAAGGTACCAGGATTATAATTTTGTACGCCAGACGCGCGTTTCTTCTACATAAGACTCATCAGTGACGCTCATATCAAAATATTTATAAAGCCAAACAAGTACAAAGTTGAAGAGCATTGAGGATCCAAAATTCCAAAAAATTGTGCCAAATACGGCTAAGTTAAAAAAAACAGCCGACACATAATGCCGTATGAACAAATTTGTTATCTTTAACTACCTTGGTATACACAGACTAAACGAATGTAAATCTAAACGCACATTGTAATGAGAAAAACCACACAAACTAATGTAATGCACGTTAAACCCACTATCTTCGAATTCGCCCAACGTTCAACTCGTGAATGACATTGATGATACGGAACATATTACTACTATTTTGTATTCTCAACGGACAGAATTGCAATCGAATGTACTTTTGAAAACTGCCGTGGCACAAGTAGGCTCAAATCAGTTCTTTATCGATACGGATATTCTTTTTGACGAAGGAGGGCAAACATCTTTTGAAACGCAAAACTTAACTAAATTTACAGATAGCGGGAACATAAATAATATATTAATCGGCATTTGGAGGTGCAGAGAAAAACGTGAGACACATAGAAAAGTCAACAATCTATCTGAAAACCGATGTAGGACACGTATTGTCAATCAAAGTACTGATAGTACAGATGATCGGCATGCCTATACAGAATCACATACGTAATATTGATACACAGAACGGTTATTTGCGTGGTTTAAAGATAGCACACACGGAGACAAAGCACGATTCATTCGAGATATCGTTGCTGGTAGGCGCATATCACTATGGGGACGTTGTTAAAGATTATGTAGTCCGTGTAAACGATCTGACCACCGTGAAATCCAATATCGTATAAATGCTTTCGGTACTTACATACGGTAAGAAAACAAACACGTCGAAGACTAGTATGTGTAATGTTCTAGTATCACACAAAGTTACAGAATTCAATCTGGAGAGATTTTGGAATTTAGATTCAATAGGAATAAATAGTAGGGAGGTAGACGAAGACGACAATGCATATATTTAAGTCTATCAGGACAGATCAATTGAGTTCTGAGAAAACCAATATTCCGCTATGTTACCTTGAAAACGTGATGAATTGCCTATAAATTAAGCAGTCACGAACAGAAGGACAGAAAACGTCCTTCAAAGACTTACTCAAAACTCAGATATGTTAAAGAAGTACGGGAACATTATACAAGAACAGGAACGAAGAGGATTCATAGAGAAGGTAGATGAAACAGATGAACTTAAGAAAAGTATCACTACATTCCTTATCATCCTGTACAGAAGGAATCAAGCACTATGCCTATCAAAATTGTTTACGACTGCATTTGTCGACATCGCATAATTCGCAAAGTTTGAATGACTGATTTGTATGTGGACAACATTCTGTTAAGTTTACAGAACGAGGGTGGGCTGACTATAAGGAAGGGAGATCAATGATGGAGGAAACTGGATTCTATCTACGATCCTGGACGTCAAACCGTGTGGATATACGTAAGCTAGCTAAAACGGAAAAAGTACTACTATATGCGGACAAAACACAAAAGTACTTGGTATGTTATGGAATAGCTGATTCGATGATCTGATGTACCAGAAATTAATACGGCCGCTTTGTGAAAAATTGTGCAAATCATGCTACAGGAATAAAATTTGGCATAGACTCAGCTCAGCTGTTACTCTTTTATTCAAGATGAGGAGGCATTTGAAAAAATGACTCACATCCGGTAAAAATCTTAAATGGCCGACATCATACTTAAATCATCCAAATATCAGAGGCTAGTGTAAGTGTGTGAAAAGCGGTTTTTATCATGCTGATATAATAATATTTGGAACAAACCTTTGTTATGTTCTACTTTTGGATATTTCATATAGATAAGATGTCTTTTAAAACCCTACTTTCGGTAAAATCCGACATGGCGGACATTGTACTAAAATAAGATTATTTTTTAAGGAGGGTATTGCTACTATCATTAAATTGTTCAGGGACCTTTCTTTGATGCTGCTAATGGATACAATACATAAGACATATGTCTTTAAAAGCATTACTTCCGGTTATAGTCAAACTGGCGGACATGAAACATCATTATTTTACTTTAATATTCAACTTTATTTCAAAATGTAAAGAAACTGGGTTTTTTTTTTGTGCTGGTCAGTTACCATTTGGTTTTGGCTTTAAGTTATCTTCTAAACCACCTATTGTATTCTATAGATAATGATTAAATACAAAGCTAACACTTCCGGTATATAAAACCAATTAGGAGTAAATTTCAAAGATGAGTCCTCAGTCCATATCTTCGAAATAAAGGTTTTATTTGGATAGATTGATGAAAATAAGATAAAATCACTGTAGTACTAAAACATCTTTAAAAGTACAGATCATTTATGGCCGCAAATATTCACAATGGGAAAGCTGATTTTCCTCATTTACTAAGACAGCGGCGGTATTGGTTTTTACATCAATAATGTACAAGCTCCTGATAAGGTGAAGAGGCCTCACAAAGGGTTGTCCAAAGGGGTTCTAATGTTTCATATTTTCCCCGCCATTATAAGCGTCTTGAATAGTAAGCATAGAAACCAAATCTCAAGCTTGTTACTCATCCACACCCGCCATGGTATATTGCACGTTTTACATGATGAAAAACATTAGACCGAGTCGTTCAAATATCACCAATAAGTCTTTCCACTTTCAAAAACATGTTTTCTTGCTTCGTAAACCCCATCTGATAAGTTTGTTCGATCTTACTACAAAACCACGTATCGTTTTATCAATGGCATTATCAAATCCATATCTGGTGATGTTGGCTGATCAATCATCATTCTAAATCATTAAGTCACATCTTCAAACGCCATCCATGTCAACAACGAAGTTCCCTTTCAAGTAAACGTGCACTTGAAAGGTCACGGATAGATTATATCTAAAGCTTTTTCCACTTCCAAATACAAGCCAAAGTTTATCTGCCCCCATGTCACGGAATAATTACACAGCAATGACAGCAGCATCAGTATCGACTGTTCAAGTCATGAGTTAGTTAAGTCTGTGAATCACTGCATCAGACACATGTTTTTTTTGTATATTGATTCTATAGTATAAGCCTATTCATTTTAACATGGGGCTAAACTTGAAACACCATCATGTGGTGAATAACACAAAACATCCTGAGCATTTGTTGCTACAACTAACTCTTCCTCAAAATCTATTGATCAAGCGCCTGTGAATAAAAACTAAAAAGTTCTTTCTTAATGTCGTCATCTCTCAGAAAACTTTACCAATTTTGAGATTTGTTTCGACTCTGGATTCGTCTTTGTATTCTCTTACCCCTTAGTGTATTTCTTTTTTCTTGTGGCAGCATTCAAACTACCGGTATTGTCTATATATGCATTCATCCACTGTTACAGTTTCAAGTTGTTTCATAACGAGTATGCTGATAGGGTATTATGCCCTTATCTTAAAAAGCATAAAACTATTATGATAAAGTCTTGGATGCATATGACAGTTGTAGCAACACATGTTCAGGATATTCTATCTTTACCGCCGTGATGCGTTTCAAGTTAAACACCATATTAATACATATGTATTAAAAGGCTGACACTAGAATCATGGTGCATGTGTCTGATGCAGTGAAACACGAAATTAAACAAGTCATTATTCGAACAGTCGTTACTGATGATGCTGTCATTACTGTTTCGCTATTCCGTGACATAGGGGTAGACGAACTATGGATTGTGTTTAAGAGGAGGAAAAGCTTTGGATAAATATATATAAATGACCTTCCAAATGCACTCGCGATTAGGGATCACAAACAAATATTGTGATCCATTTTCCGGCTGTGATACGGTTCTCTGTTTTCTTGAAAAGGGGGACAAAGACTGTTTGGGAGACATTGATAGCATTTGAAGATGTGACTTTAACTTAAAGAATGATAATTGATCCGCCTAAATCACCGGTGTTTACTGTAAGATAGCAAAAAATAATCATATGGGGTTAGCATGGTTAACAAAGCAAGAAATATCTATTTACGCAAAAGGGTAGGTTAATTGAGGTTATCAACTTAGTCTAGTCTTTTCCAGCATGCAAAATGTACAATATACTAAGACACGTGTTTAGGGGACGAGCCTGAAATTGGCTCGTATGCTACCAAGTCCAGGTGCTAATGGATGACGACGGGACAAAGAGGATCACTTTTAAAAAACTCTTTCTGAGGGCTCATCATGTTGTCAGAAGCTTGCACATTGTGGATGTAAGAAAGGTTGTCGCGGTTGTTTTTATGAGGAAAATCAAGTCTCCCGTGCCCTGCGTCGTGTGCATGTGGTGGTAATTGGGAATTTACAAGTTTTTTTTGCCAAATAGTGGTAATTTTTAAAAGGTTTAGTACTTAAGTGATTTTATTTTGATTAAATCAATCTATCCAAAGCTCTACATCGAACATATGGAGTGAGGACTCATCTTTGACATTTACGCCATATTGGTTTTTTTTACCGGAAGTGTTAACTTTGTATTTAAATATTAACTACAGAATATGATAAGTGGTTTAGAGGATAAATTAAAGCCTAAAGTTGAAGACCACCACAAAAAAAAACCACTTTCTTCACATTTTGAAAAAAAAGATAAATATCAAAATAAAAAAATGACATATTTATGTCCTTTTTGAATATTACCGGAAGAAAGGATTTTTAAGACATATATCTTATACATTGTATCCCTTGGAAGCATCAAAGAAATGTTCCTGTACCATTTAATGATAGTAACAATACGTTAAAACACATTTCAATCCCCCTCCCTAAAACATAAGCTTATTTTAGTCAATGTCCGCCATATTGGATTCTACCGAAAGTAGGGTTTTTAGAGACATTTTATCTATATAATATATCCAAAAGTATTACATAACAAAGGTTTGTACCAAATATTATTATAGCAGCATGCTGATAGATCCTTTTCACACACTGTGGATTCATTATTATTCGTGGGATACCAATTTTTCGTGGATTTCGTTGGTACAGGCAAACCACGAAATTTGATGTTCAACGAATGACAAATTTTACAAAGGCTTGTACTAGTATGCAGACTTCGGTAAAACCACGAAGTTAAATATCCACGAATATGTAAGTTTCCCTGAATCCACGAAAATTGGTACCCACGAAAATAAATGAATCCACAGTACTAGCCTTCTATATTGGGCCGATTAAAGTATGATGTCCGCTATTTTTTATTTAACCGGCAGTGAGACATTTTTTTCAAATGCCTTCTTATCTGAAATAAAAGAGTAATATTTCAGGAAGGTCTATGCCAATGTTCATGCTTATATCAGGATGTGCACAACTCGTCTGAAATATACTTGTGGCCGCCGGACTAAATGTGATATTCCAATACTAGACATTGTAACAAAAAGTGAGATTTTGAAAATTCTTCGAAAAAATACGATCCACTTAGAATACTTAGCCCGGTCACAATACGAACAAAGAAGCTCATACAGGATCTATGGAAAAGTGGATTGAATTGGGATAAACACGTTTCGGAAAACTCTAAGGATTACTGTAGCAAGCGACTTTGAGAAAGCGACACACAACGTATTTCCGAGATATTATTTCTCCGGTAATTCTATTTCGGAATAGTCTGGTAACAGCGCTTCTGTCTTCTGTTCTACGATCTGACTGATTTCATTTTTTCGAGATCCGGGTCACGGTATCATAAATAAAGATGATAGTTAAGGCAATATGTACTACAACAACTGTTCAGCCAGTACATTAAATATACATATTCGTATTCCAAGGCGAAGTCACTGACAGTACGACGTCGACAATGGACAAGTACAATAAATCGGAGGTTATGCTCCCGCGATAGGTTAACCAATAATGGCTAACGTGGAGAATCTCTTAGTATGGCCAGTCAACAATAGTTAATTTCCATTTTTAACCCACTTCTGAAAAATCTTACGGGTCTAAGGCATCAGTGCTTTTATCCATTTTTAAAGGTAATAACTACCTTTGTCCCTGTTATCGTGGCCCTAGTGGAGAATCTTTTAGTTTTGCGAGTCGGCAACAGTTCAATAAACCCCATTCCCTTTGCTGACTGACTCGTACGGGTCTAGGGCATAAGTGTTATGGGTCATTTTAGAGTCAATATCAACTTCTACCTCTGGTATAATTGTCGATGTGGAGAATCTCTTCGTTTGGCCAGCCGGCAAAAATTCAGTTCGAATTTGTTGTAAACCGGTATCCCATATCCCCACTTTTAACCCTCTACTTACTTACTCATACGGGTCTAGGGTATAAGTGCTATGGGTCATTTTAAAGTCAATTAGTACCTCTTCCTCTGGTATCATTGCCTACGGGGACAATCTCTTCGTTTGGCCAGCCGGCAATAATTTATTTCGAATTTGTGATATACTTGGGTACCCCCTCCTTATCCTTTCCTGACTAACTCGTACGGGTCTAGGGCATAAGTGCTATCGGCCATTTTAGAGGCAGTACCAACCTCTACCTCTGGTATAATGGTCGATGTGGAGAATCTTTTAGTTTGGCCAGCCGGCAATAGTTAAGTTCGAATTCGTTGTTAACCGGAATACCATATCCCTCCTTTTAACCTTCTACTGACAAACTCGTACGGGTCTAAGGTACAAGTGCTATGGGCCATTTTAAAGGCAATAAGTACCTCTTCCTCTGGTATCATTGCCCACGTGGAGAATCTCTTCGTTTGGCCAGCCGGCAATAGTTCATTTTCGAATTTGTGATATTCCAGAGTACCCCCCTTATCCTTTCCTGACTAACTCGTACGGGTCTAGGGCATAAGTGCTATGGGCCATTTTATAGGCAATACCAACCTCTACCTCTGGTATGATGGTCGATTTGGAGAATCTCTTACTTTAGCCAGCGGCAATAGTTCAGTTCGAATTCGTTGTAAACCGGAATACCATATCCCCCTTTTAACCCTCTACTGACAAACTCGTACGGGTCTAGGGTACAAGTGCTATGGGCCATTTTAAAGGCAATAAGTACTTCTTCCTCTGGTATCATTGCCCACGTGGAGAATATCTTCGTTTGGCCAGCCGGCAATAGTTCATTTTAGAATTTGTGATATACCAGAGTACCCCCCTTATCCTTTTCTGACTAACTCGTAAGGATCTAGGGCATAAGTGCTATGAGCCATTTTATAGGCAATACCAACTTCTACCTCTGGTATGATGGTCGATGTGGAGAATCTCTCAGTTTGGCCAGCCGGCAATAGTTCAGTTCGAATTCGTTGTAAACCGGAATACCATATCCCCCCTTTTAACCCTCTACTGACAAACTCGTACGGGTCTAGGGTACAAGTGCTATGGGTCATTTTAAAGGCAATAAGTACCTCTTCCTCTGGTATCATTGCCCTCGTGGAGAATCTCTTTGTTTGGCCAGCCGGCAATAGTTCAGTTCGAATTTGTTGTAAACCGGTATCCCATATCCCCACTTTTAACCCTCTACTTACTTACTCGTACGGGTCTACGGTTCAAGTGCTATGGGTCATTTTAAAGACAATAAGTACCTCTTCCTCTGGTATCATTGCCTACGGGGACAATCTCTTCGTTTAGCCAGCCGGCAATAATTCATTTCGAATTTGTGATATACTTGGGTACCCCCTCCTTATCCTTTCCTGACTAACTCATACGGGTCTAGGGCATAAGTGCTCTCGGCCATTTTAGAGGCAGTACCAACCTCTACCTCTGGTATAATGGTCGATGTGGAGAATCTTTTAGTTTGGCCAGCCGGCAATAGTTCAGTTCGAATTCGTTGTATCTTGGATTCCATATCCCCCTTTGAACCCTCTACTGACAAACTCGTACGGGTCTAGGGTATAAGTGCTATGGGCCATTTTAAAGGCAATAAGTACCTCTTCCTCTGGTATCATTGCCCACGTGGAGAATCTCTTCGTTTGGCCAGCCGGCAATAGTTCATTTTCGAATTTGTGATATACCAGGGTACCCCCCCCCTTATCCTTTTCTGACTAACTCGTACGGGTCTATGGCATAAGTGCTATGGGCCATTTTAGAGGCAATACCAACCTCTACCTCTGGTATAATGGTCGGTATGGAGAATCTCTTAGTTTGGCCAGCCGGCAATAGTTCAGTTCGAATGCGTTATATCTTGGATTCCATATCCCCCCTTTGGACCCTCTACTGACAAACTCGTACGGGTCTAGGGTATAAGTGATATGGCCATTTTAAAGGCAATAAGTACCTCTTCCTCTGATATCATTGCCCACGTGGAGAATCTCTTCGTTTGGCCAGCCGGCAATAGTTCATTTTCGAATTTGTGATATACCAGGGTACCCCCCCCTTAATCCTTTTCTGACTAACTCGTACGGGTCTAGGGCATAAGTGCTATGGGCCATTTTAGAGGCAATACCAACCTCTACCTCTGGTATAATGGTCGGTGTGGAGAATCTCTTCGTTTGGCCAGCCGGCAATAGTTCAGTTCGAATTTGTTGTAAACCGGTATCCCATATCCCCACTTTTAACCCTCTACTTACTTACTCGTACGGGTCTACGGTTCAAGTGCTATGGGTCATTTTAAAGACAATAAGTACCTCTTCCTCTGGTATCATTGCCTACGGGGACAATCTCTTCGTTTGGCCAGCCGGCAATAATTCATTTCGAATTTGTGATATAATTGGGTACCCCCTCCTTATCCTTTCCTGACTAACTCTTACGGGTCTAGGGCATAAGTGGTCTCGGCCATTTTAGAGGCAGTACCAACCTCTACCTCTGGTATAATGGTCGATGTGGAGAATCTTTTAGTTTGGCCAGTCGGCAATAGTTCAGTTCGAATTCGTTATATCTTGGATTCCATATCCCCCCTTTGAACCCTCTACTGACAAACTCGTACGGGTCTAGGGTATAAGTGCTATGGGCCATTTTAAAGGCAATAAGTACCTCTTCCTCTGGTATCATTGCCCACGTGGAGAATCTCTTCGTTTGGCCAGCCGGCAATAGTTCATTTTCGAATTTGTGATATACCAGGGTACCCCCCCTTATCCTTTTCTGACTAACTCGTACGGGTCTAGGGCATAAGTGCTATGGGCCATTTTAGAGGCAATACAAACTTCTACCTCTGGTATAATGGTCGGTGTGGAGAATCTCTTAGTTTGGCCAGCCGGCAATAGTTCAGTTCGAATTCGTTATATCTTGGATTCCATATCCCCCTTTTTGACCCTCTACTGACAAACTCGTACGGGTCTAGGGTATAAGTGATCTGGGCCATTTTAAAGGCAATAAGTACCTCTTTCTCTGGTATCATTGCCCACGTGGAGAACCTCTTCGTTTGGCCAGCCGGCAATAGTTCATTCTCGAATTTGTGATATACCAGGGTAGCCCCCCCCCCTTATCCTTTTCTGACTAAGTCGTACGGGTCTAGGGCATAAGTGCTATGGGCCATTTTAGAGGCAATACCAACCTCTACCTCTGGTATAATGGTCGGTGTGGAGAATCTCTTAGTTTGGCCAGCCGGCAATAGTTCAGTTCGAATTCGTTGTATCTTGGATTCCATATCCCCCCTTTGAACCCTCTACTGACAAACTCGTACGGGTCTAGGGTATAAGTGCTCTGGGCCATTTTAAAGGCAATAAGTACCTCTTCCTCTGGTATCATTCCCCACGTGGAGAATCTCTTCGTTTGGCCAGCCGGCAATAGTTCATTTTCGAATTTGTGATATACCAGGGTACCCCCCTTATCCTTTTCTGACTAATTCGTACGGATCTAGGGCATAAGTGCTATGGGCCATTTTAGATGCAATACCAACCTCTACCTCTGGTATAATGGTCGATGTGGAGAATCTCTTAGTTTGGCCAGCCGGCAATAGTTCAGTTCGAATTCGTTGTATCTTGGATTCCATATCCCCCCTTTGAACCCTCTACTGACAAACTCGTACGGGTCTAGGGTATAAGTGCTATGGGCCATTTTAAAGGCAATAAGTACCTCTTCCTCTGGTATCATTGCCCACGTGGAGAATCTCTTCGTTTGGCCAGCCGGCAATAGTTCATTTTCGAATTTGTGATATACCAGGGTACCCCCCCCCCCCCCCCTTATCCTTTTCTGACTAACTCGTACGGGTCTAGGGCATAATTGCTATGGGCCATTTTAGAGGCAATACCAACCTCTACCTCTGGTATAATGGTCGGTGTGGATAATCTCTTAGTTTGGCCAGCCGGCAATAGTTCAGTTCGAATTCGTTATATCTTGGATTCCATATCCCCCTTTGGACCCTCTACTGACAAACTCGTACGGGTCTAGGGTATAAGTGATATATGCCATTTTAAAGGCAATAAGTACCTCTTCCTCTGATATCATTGCCCACGTGGAGAATCTCTTCGTTTGGCCAGCCGGCAATAGTTCATTTTCGAATTTGTGATATACCAGGGTACACCCCCCCCTTATCCTTTTCTGACTAACTCGTACGGGTCTAGGGCATAATTGCTATGGGCCATTTTAGAGGCAATACCAACCTCTACCTCTGGTATAATGGTCGGTGTGGATAATCTCTTAGTTTGGCCAGCCGGCAATAGTTCAGTTCGAATTCGTTGTATCTTGGATTCCATATCCCCCCTTTGAACCCTCTACTGACAAACTCGTACGGGTCTAGGGTATAAGTGCTATGGACCATTTTAAAGGCAATAAGTACCTCTTCCTGTGGTATCATTGCCCACGTGGAGAATCTCTTCGTTTGGCCAGCCGGCAATAGTTCATTTTCGAATTTGTGATATACCAGGGTACCCCCATTATCCTTTTCTGACTAATTCGTACGGGTCTAGGGCATAAGTGCTATGGGCCATTTTAGATGCAATACCAACCTCTACCTCTGGTATAATGGTCGATGTGGAGAATCTCTTAGTTTGGCCAGCCGGCAATAGTTCAGTTCGAATTCGTTGTATCTTGGATTCCATATCCCCCCTTTGAACCCTTTACTGACAAACTCGTACGGGTCTAGGGTATAAGTGCTATGGGCCATTTTAAAGGCAATAAGTACCTCTTCCTCTGGTATCATTGCCCACGTGGAGAATCTCTTCGTTTGGCCAGCCGGCAATAGTTCATTTTCGAATTTGTGATATACCAGGGTACCCCCCCCCCCCCTTATCCTTTTCTGACTAATTTGTACGGGTCTAGGGCATAAGTGCTATGGGCCATTTTAGAGGCAATACCAACCTCTACCTCTGGTATAATGGTCGGTGTGGAGAATCTCTTAGTTTGGCCAGCCGGCAATAGTTCAGTTCGAATTCGTTGTATCTTGGATTCCATATCCCCCCTTTGAACCCTCTACTGACAAACTCGTACGGGTCTAGGGTATAAGTGCTATGGGCCATTTTAAAGGCAATAAGTACCTCTTCCTCTGGTATCATTGCCCACGTGGAGAATCTCTTCGTTTGGCCTGCCGGCAATAGTTCATTTTGGAATTTGTGATATACCAGGGTACCCCCCCCCCTTATCCTTTTCTGACTAATTTGTACGGGTCTAGGGCATAAGTGCTATGGGCCATTTTAGAGGCAATACCAACCTCTACTTCTGGTATAATGGTCGGTGTGGAGAATCTCTTAGTTTGGCCAGCCGGCAATAGTTCAGTTCGAATTCGTTGTATCTTGGATTCCATATCCCCCCTTTGAACCCTCTACTGACAAACTCGTACGGGTCTAGGGTATAAGTGCTATGGGCCATTTTAAAGGCAATAAGTACCTCTTCCTCTGGTATCATTGCCCACGTGGAGAATCTCTTCGTTTGGCCAGCCGGCAATAGTTCATTTTCGAATTTGTGATATACCAGGGTACCCCCATTATCCTTTTCTGACTAATTCGTACGGGTCTAGGGCATAAGTGCTATGGGCCATTTTAGATGCAATACCAACCTCTACCTCTGGTATAATGGTCGATGTGGAGAATCTCTTAGTTTGGCCAGCCGGCAATAGTTCAGTTCGAATTCGTTGTATCTTGGATTCCATATCCCCCCTTTGAACCCTTTACTGACAAACTCGTACGGGTCTAGGGTATAAGTGCTATGGGCCATTTTAAAGGCAATAAGTACCTCTTCCTCTGGTATCATTGCCCACGTGGAGAATCTCTTCGTTTGGCCAGCCGGCAATAGTTCATTTTCGAATTTGTGATATACCAGGGTACCCCCCCCCCCCCCCTTATCCTTTTCTGACTAATTTGTACGGGTCTAGGGCATAAGTGCTATGGGCCATTTTAGAGGCAATACCAACCTCTACCTCTGGTATAATGGTCGGTGTGGAGAATCTCTTAGTTTGGCCAGCCGGCAATAGTTCAGTTCGAATTCGTTGTATCTTGGATTCCATATCCCCCCTTTGAACCCTCTACTGACAAACTCGTACGGGTCTAGGGTATAAGTGCTATGGGCCATTTTAAAGGCAATAAGTACCTCTTCCTCTGGTATCATTGCCCACGTGGAGAATCTCTTCGTTTGGCCAGCCGGCAATAGTTCATTTTGGAATTTGTGATATACCAGGGTACCCCCCCCCCCCTTTATCCTTTTCTGACTAACTCGTACGGGTCTAGGGCATAAGTGCTATGGGCCATTTTAGAGGCAATACCAACCTCTACCTCTGGTATAATGGTCGGTGTGGAGAATCTCTTAGTTTGGCCAGCCGGCAATAGTTCAGTTCGAATTCGTTATATCTTGGATTCCATATCCCCCCTTTGGACCCTCTACTGACAAACTCGTACGGGTCTAGGGTATAAGTGATATGGGCCATTTTAAAGGCAATAAGTACCTCTTCCTCTGATATCATTGCCCACGTGGAGAATCTCTTCGTTTGGCCAGCCGGCAATAGTTCATTTTCGAATTTGTGATATACCAGGGTACCCCCCCCCCCCTTATCCTTTTCTGACTAACTCGTACGGGTCTAGGGCATAAGTGCTATGGGCCATTTTAGAGGCAATACCAACCTCTACCTCTGGTATAATGGTCGGTGTGTAGAATCTCTTAGTTTGGCCAGCCGGCAATAGTTCAGTTCGAATTCGTTGTATCTTGGATTCCATATCCCCCCTTTGAACCCTCTACTGACAAACTCATACGGGTCTAGGGTATAAGTGCTATGGACCATTTTAAAGGCAATAAGTACCTCTTCCTCTGGTATCATTGCCCACGTGGAGAATCTGTTCGTTTGGCCAGCCGGCAATAGTTCATTTTCGAATTTGTGATATACCAGGGTACCCCCCTTATCCTTTTCTGACTAATTCGTACGGATCTAGGGCATAAGTGCTATGGGCCATTTTAGATGCAATACCAACCTCTACCTCTGGTATAATGGTCGATGTGGAGAATCTCTTAGTTTGGCCAGCCGGCAATAGTTCAGTTCGAATTCGTTGTATCTTGGATTCCATATCCCCCCTTTGAACCCTCTACTGACAAACTCGTACGGGTCTAGGGTATAAGTGCTATGGGCCATTTTAAAAGTAATAAGTACCTCTTCCTCTGGTATCATTGCCCACGTGGAGAATCTCTTCGTTTGACCAGCCGGCAATAGTTCATTTTCGAATTTGTGATATACCAGGGTACCCCCCCCCCCTTATCCTTTTCTGACTAACTCGTACGGGTCTAGGGCATAAGTGCTATGGGCCATTTTAGAGGCAATACCAACCTCTACCTCTGGTATAATGGTCGGTGTGGAGAATCTCTTAGTTTGGCCAGCCGGCAATAGTTCAGTTCGAATTCGTTATATCTTGGATTTTATATCCCCCCTTTGGACCCTCTACTGACAAACTCGTACGGGTCTAGGGTATAAGTGCTATGGGCCATTTTAAAGGCAATAAGTACCTCTTCCTCTGATATCATTCCCCACGTGGAGAATCTCTTTGTTTGGCCAGCCGGCAATAGTTCATTTTCGAATTTGTGATATACCAGGGTACCCCCCCCCCCCCTTATCCTTTTCTGACTAACTCGTACGGGTCTAGGGCATAAGTGCTATGGGCCATTTTAGAGGCAATACCAACCTCTACCTCTGGTATAATGGTCGGTGTGGAGAATCTCTTAGTTTGGCCAGCCGGCAATAGTTCAGTTCGAATTCGTTATATCTTGGATTCCATATCCCCCCTTTGGACCCTCTACTGACAAACTCGTACGGGTCTAGGGTATAAGTGATATGGGTTATTTTAAAGGCAATAAGTACCTCTTCCTCTGATATCATTGCCCACGTGGAGAATCTCTTTGTTTGGCCAGCCGGCAATAGTTCATTTTCGAATTTGTGATATACCAGGGTACCCCCCCCTTATCCTTTTCTGACTAACTCGTACGGGTCTAGGGCATAAGTGCTATGGGCCATTTTAGAGGCAATACCAACCTCTACCTCTGGTATAATGGTCGGTGTGGAGAATCTCTTAGTTTGGCCAGCCGGCAATAGTTCAGTTCGAATTCGTTATATCTTGGATTCCATATCCCCCCTTTGGACCCTCTACTGACAAACTCGTACGGGTCTAGGGTATAAGTGATATGGGTTATTTTAAAGGCAATAAGTACCTCTTCCTCTGATATCATTGCCCACGTGGAGAATCTCTTTGTTTGGCCAGCCGGCAATAGTTCATTTTCGAATTTGTGATATACCAGGGTACCCCCCCCTTATCCTTTTCTGACTAACTCGTACGGGTCTAGGGCATAAGTGCTATGGGCCATTTTAGAGGCAATACCAACCTCTACCTCTGGTATAATGGTCGGTGTGGAGAATCTCTTAGTTTGGCCAGCCGGCAATAGTTCAGTTCGAATTCGTTATATCTTGGATTCCATATCCCCCCTTTGGACCCTCTACTGACAAACTCGTACGGGTCTAGGGTATAAGTGATATGGGTTATTTTAAAGGCAATAAGTACCTCTTCCTCTGATATCATTGCCCACGTGGAGAATCTCTTTGTTTGGCCAGCCGGCAATAGTTCATTTTCGAATTTGTGATATACCAGGGTACCCCCCCTTATCCTTTTCTGACTAACTCGTACGGGTCTAGGGCATAAGTGCTATGGGCCATTTTAGAGGCAATACCAACCTCTACCTCTGGTATAATGGTCGGTGTGGAGAATCTCTTAGTTTGGCCAGCCGGCAATAGTTCAGTTCGAATTCGTTATATCTTGGATTCCATATCCCCCCTTTGGACCCTCTACTGACTAACTCGTATGGGTCTAGGGCATAAGTGAGATGGGCCATTTTAGAGGCAATAATATGGACTGAATTAAAGATTAAAGACTCTGATTGATCTCCGTAATTTTGAAGAATTATGTCATTGAAATAGTAATTAACAGTTTCTATTTTTCTGTTTATTATATGTCTTCAATTAACTATGTTTCTTGTTTTTCTGATCTTTTTAATTGTGTGATACTATCATATGTATTGTATATTTTAGTTTTAGAATTGGACTATATTTGTAGACAACGAACAGATTATGGAATGCCCATATGACAATTAATTCCATTTAATTGCCCTCTATTTAATCATCTTGTTTTAATTACTAAAGTTTACATTGATTCAATAATAACAACATTTTAATGATCATAATTGTTTTGTGTTGTGTGAGGCAATGCAATTAAACTTTTCATTTACTTTCATTTTAAATGACGCGGACCTTACAGAAGACACCTATTGGCTTAATATTTCTTAATCACTTTATATTGCTATAAATAGCATAACCATAATGGATATTGACATCAAAATTTATTTTATTGTCACAATCTAATAACTACCCAAAACATTTCATCGAACGCGGTTTTGATCTCATGAATATTATTGACGGCTAGCCTCATGAATATTAACGCCGGCTAGATCCACACTAGTAAAAAATTCTACGCCTTTAAGATCAGCACATAGTTTACAACAATATAATTAAAGTCAAATTTTCTTGGTGATTTATCAAATTTCAGAGAAATTATTAAAAAATATCTCCCAAAAATATATTATTACACAGAACATGTTAAATGCTATATAGCTAATGTCACAAACTTGAAATGCTAATCTTTCAGTTAATGGAAAATAGAATTATATATAAATTACGTTACATTTCATACGTTCTGTGCAAAAAACGTTCATTTTGGACGTGGTAACATTTTGGGGAGACACGGACAACTTGACGGAAACTAATGAAAAATTTAGCGTTTCCTAAACATTGAAGGATTAAAAAAATCTTCAAACAAATTACATTTCAGTGGTAACATCTGTTTTCATAGTTCATTTGTCTGTCACAAATTTGAAATAGCCTAAATTATCATGGTACTGAAAAATCTTGAACAGTGGCTATATGGTAACATTTAAGGGAAACACGGTAAATACTGAAAAAAAAAAAAAAAACGAGAGAAGCTGTGCTAGAAATAAAAACGTGTTCGTAAAATTCAATAAAATTACATTTTCATGTAGAGGTGGCGAACCCTTTCTGATATTTAGGTGAAAATAATGTAATATCGAAGTGCTTGCTTTCATTTTCGTATACTCGAATTTTCAAATCTCACAGCTTTATGGAAGTTCGAAAATGGCCGCCAGATTGTGAACTGACATGATATTTATCGTGACCTTCTCACACCATGAACATGATCATATTATATCCCATATTTACAAATTTTATAGGAATCCATTCAGTAGTTTGGGTTTTTTTCTTCGTTTATATAAGGATGGTCAGTTATTGTTGTTACGTCTTACACGGCAAAAATGGCAGTATGAACGCGGAATCATTGCTTAATTATGTAATAATACATAACATTAAATTTATTAAAATCCGGTTTTATTTAATTTCGATTCAAATGATGAATCAAGACAAGTTACTATTTAATAATACGCAGAAACGATTGTTTTTTTGTCCTACTGTTGCATCAAGAAATGATCAAATGAAACATAGACCGAATACCGTGCGTAACGTCTGTGTTTCTTTATGCTACATTGCATGGCTAGAGGGGAGGGTTGAGATCTCACAAAACATGTTAAACCCCGCGGCATGTGTGAACCTGTCCCACGTCAGGAGCCTCTGTCCTTTGATTAGTAATATATGTTTTTTAATTTTAGTTCATTTTTATGTTTCAGAGTTTAATGACGTTCATTTTCACATGTTTATTTAGGGACCAGCTGAGGCCAACCTCCGGGTGCAAGATTTTCTCGCTGCGTTGTAGACCCATTGGTGGCCTTCGGTTAATATCTACTCTTTGGTCGGGTTGTTGTCTCTTTTACATATTTCTCATTTCCATTCTTAATTTTATTGTTATTTAAGGAGTTATGTTTAACTTTTGTAATCGTTTTCGTTAATATTTCAAATGACAAGATTAAAATTCCAAAACCAATACTATAGATTTTTTTAAAATTTGGGTTATATTCCTAAACTGTAATACCATTAGTTGTTTTCTGCAATAAATATCGCTCTGCCTAACTTTTACAAGTATTTGATTTAACCTGTATTGCAAATGACATCCATTTAATAGGGTAAAGCAATAACGAATAAAATATATGAATACAACCAATTTTCAATTAACCTTATATATATACACCATAACACCAATGAAAATTCAAAATATTTAGTCCTTAAATTATGCATGAAATATGTGCCACTGGACGTTAACTTACCAATTATCTATAACGCATGACGTAATGATGTTTTTTTCAATCATTTGTTCTTTTTTTAAATTACTATTTTAAGGTTATAGTGTTTCTTTGCAAGTATGAAATATTGAAAACAATCTATGTTGTGTTTAGACAGACAGATGGATGTTACGAAGCTTTTTGTGGCGGCAATCGACTTTGGGACAACTTATTCTGGCTTTGCTTTTTCAACAAGAGACGACCAAATAGCGGTGTACACGTGCGATTGGAAAAGTTCTGATCTAACCTCAAGCAAAACACCCACGACTGTGCTGCTGGACAAACACCAAAAGTTCAAAGCATTTGGATATGAAGCCGATAATAAATACATACAGGATATCATCCCAAATGAATCGAATGAAGAATTTTACTATTTTCGACGTTTCAAGATGACCTTACACAACGAGGTTTGTATGCGACATTTTTTACACGTCAACAGCCCGTGAACGTAAACTATAGTATTGTGTCTTCAATGCTTGTTTTTAAATTTCATATTTAAAAGATCTAGGCCTAGACAGTGATATTGTTTGCCTTAAAATACCGGCGAATAAAGACAACTTTTTTTTCCAAACAGTGCAGTCTTAGTAGTAATTGTGCATGAATAAAAACTTGAAAACACTCATAATTGACTAAATATGCAGATTTGAGGGTCTATTTATGTATCATCACTAATAATAAGGATTCTTATTTCAAATGAGGGTTTACCTCTTGAAAGGGGGGTCTTTAAATTGAAGTTCCAGTCAATTTCATGGTTTATTATAAATTTCCCAATTTAATAAAAATGACTCATATTTTACCAATAAAAAAGGGTAGAGGTAGTTTTGAAAAAAGCTAATATCACTGATAGATTTTTACATTTAACATACTTGGCTGTTTAATTTTTTTTACGAACTGCTTACATTGGCATGCTATACTTCCAGAACGTGAACTTTATGAGATGTTTTGCTAAGGTGTAGCGTCCGTTTGACTGTGTTGGGTGCAAACATTTAGCTGAATTCGTTCTGAATGGGAATGTAATATTCGATGCGTGTTGTAGGGCGTGTCCAAACATAAAGTAGAAATATAAAAATCTCTGAAATCGTGGACACAGAGTCTTTAATTCAATCAGATTATAATTATTAATGATACTAAAAACTCAAGGTAAACGATACCAATTAAAGAGCATTATAAGCCGAAGAAAAAATTACAACGCCATGGCAAAAAATACAATTCAAATATAAACAAGATATTGAAAAAATGAATAACAACTACACACTTAGCAACACGAACCCCACCAAAAATAGGGTAGTATGATCAGGTGCTCCGACGGGAAAAAAACTGGTCCTGCTCCTCTAGTAGCACCCGTCATGTTTTCACAAGTAATGTAGGTTTCCTTCTTAAAGTTCGTTTATGTATTATTTTGTTCTGATTCATTACAAATGGATAGATGATTGATTGATTGATGTTTGATTATAGTACTGCGGCTTGTAAATTTGTAAACTTGGTGAATATTTTGGATATATGAAAAAGCGTATATTTTAGAGATTATCACTAGATACAGAAATTGAGGAGGAGTGTGGCAAGAAAATGAAGGCACTAGACGTATTTTGTATGTCTATCAAATATTTGAAAGAAGAAGTTATAAAGAAGTTACAAAGCAGATTTTTATCAACGAAAGAGGAAGACATACAATATGTATTGACAGTACCGGCTATATGGGCTGACCAAGCAAAGTTCTTTATGAGAAAAGCTGCTGAAAAGGTTAATTAGTAAATATAATAGAAACAAGAATGTGTCCATTGTACACGAATGCCCCACTCGCACTATCATTTTCTATGTTCATTGGACCGTGAAATTGGGGTCAAAACTTTAATTTGGAATTATGATTAGAAAGATCATATCATAGGGAACATGTGTAGTAAGATTCAAGTTGATGTAACTTTAACTTCATCAAAAACTACCTTGACCAAAAACTTTAACCTGAACTTCGCACTATCATTTTCTATGTTCAGTGGACCATGCAATTGGGGTCAAAACTATAATTTGGCATTAAAATTAGAAAGATCATATCATTGGGAACATGTGTACTAAGTTTCAAGTTGATTGGACTTCAACTTCTTCAAAAACTACCTTGACCAAAAACTTTAACCTGAAGGCACAGACGGACGGACGAACGGACGCACAGACGGTACGACGAACGCACAGACGGACGAACAGAGGCACAGACCAGAAAACATAATGCCCCTCTACTTTCGTAGGTGGGGCATAAAAAGCAACGGTTACTTTATCGATAGGCAATTTTTTTATTTGTACAAATAAAAAAATCTAATTGGATGTTTTCCCCTTTTCGCCTTAACTAAAGTAATATATTTTATTTCTTTAGACGTACTTTTTTAAAAATAAGAAATGTTTAGTACATATATTTTTTAAACACAGATCACAGGCACTTGTCTCAGAAAAAAATAAGGTATACAGGAAAAAAATTTCTGAGACAAGTGCCTGTGACACAGATATCTGATTTTAGATTGATTTGTTCTTAAATGATATGAATGTAAGTCAGATAGCAGGGTCATAGTTCGTATGCCAGACAAGGATTTCCTATTTTTTTTATATTTCTTTAAAAGGGAGACATCATTGTACATGTTGTAGCTTCATAATTATATGAACAAGATGTTTTTGATTTCCTTTATTCACAACATTGTTCTCCATTATTCAACAAATAAATCAATGCTGTCAGATGAAGACGATAGAAAAATTAAGGAAGAAAAAAACCCTGTCTAGTGTCATTTAAGGGATATTTGTATTTTATTTTCAAATCTTCATGTAGAATATATAAGAGAAAGTTAACGATTATTAATTTTCTAATCGGTTTTAACCTAACGAACATTAACTTTAATTCAGGCCGGTATAGCCAAAGACCAGTTGACTTTAGCATTGGAACCTGAGGCGGCATCTATATACTGTCATGAACTGAGGCTAGACGTTGACAAAAAACAGAACAAGTTTCTCCAAACAATCAAACCTGGAATGAAGTTCATGGTCATTGACCTTGGGGGTAGGTTAAGGTCAAGGTATAATTGTTCTCTTACTTGCTTCTATTTTCTTTAAGGATGTACTTACATGGAATTAAAAATCCAAAATTGTCACTATTAGTCAGAAAAATGGCAGGAAAAAGGCTGATTTGGACTTGTATAAAGCATAGCCATTATTTGGGTCTCAGATCGTAGGGAAGAAAAGCTTGCATTTACTTAAATTTTGATAACGACATTTTTGTGAAAAGAAAAGTGGGTGTAATGGGGCAAAATAGTTTACCATGTTTCTTATGAAAAAAAAACAAGAATTCCGAACATCTGACAAATATTCATAAACCTCACATAAGTACATCCTTACGGCTGGTGACGATCAAAGATAAACAAACATACACAATTATTTCAGATTTATCCAAAGGACATCTGAAGTATAGTAGTACACGTATCTATAAAAAAGAAGATATGGTATACTTTCCAACGAGACAACTCTCCACAAGAGACAAAATGATACAGAAATAAACAGATTTAGGTCAACGTACTGCCTTCAACAATTCGCAAATCCCGTTACGTTTAGTCGGCTATAAAAGGTTCACATTGCAAATGTAAAACAATTCAATGTTGAACCGAGAAAATCGTCGGCCCAATTTAAGTTAACCGACAACCACCGAATTACAGGCTCCTGGCTTGGGACAGGCACATACAAATATACATAAAAATGTACAGAATGTGGCGGGGTTAAACATGTTAGCAGGATCCCAACCATCCCCTAAACATGGAACAGTGGTGAAACAGTACATTATAAGAACAAACTATGAAAACCAGTTGAAAAAGGCTTAACTCTTCAGATGGATACCAATAGAACCACATCTAATAAAAACGTAGATTTTTTTTTTAATTTTCTTTTAGGTGGTACAGTCGATATCACAGTTCATCAGCGTCAAAGAGACGAAACATTAGAAGAAGTGATACCTCCTAGTGGCGGCCCCTGGGGAGGCACTGCCGTAGACCAAGCATTTCTAGACTTTATGAAAGATTTATTTGGCGCGGATGTAATTGATGGGTTGAAAGAAGAAGATCTAGAAGACTATTTCCATCTCTTGCATGAGTTTGAAATCAAGAAAAGATCAGTCAAATCAAAAGGAGACGATGACAGGGACATTGTTATGCAGATGTCAGTGACATTAATGGATTTAATCAAGAAATTTAGAGTTGGTATAAGCTCACACATCAAGACAACAAAATACAAAGACTTCGTATCAGTTGAAGTTCAAAGGTTACATATCAAGGCCGAAATTTTCAGGGACCTTTTTAAATCTACAATAGATAAGTTGATACAGCATCTCCGTAAAATATTTGAAAAACCAGAACTATATGATCTAAAAAATGTGATCATGGTTGGCGGTTTTTCTGAATGCGAGCTTGTTCAAATGGCTGTCAGAAATAAGTTTGGTGCAGACAGGAAAATAATTATTCCGGATGAATCTGGATTGGCTGTTTTAAAAGGAGCTGTGTTATTTGGTCACCAGAAGAAGAAAATAACGAAGCGAATTTTGACGAAAACGTATGGGATTCAAAGCTGGCCGGAATGGGATCCGGATATTCATCCGGAAACAAAGAAAATCCGAATGGGCGGAACCGATCGTTGTAAAGATGTTTTCTTTAAATTTGCAACTATCGACGATAAAGTTGAGGACGGCCATACCTCCTCGCAGATCTTCCAAGCATTGAATCCGAATGAGAGGACTCTTGAATGTGCGATCTACACTTCAACTGATCCGAGTCCAAGATACGTTACCGATCCGACTTGTCAACGTCTGGGTAATTTAATCGTAGATTTGCCGAAGCTCAAAGATGGAGAAACGTTGGAAATAGAAGAAACACTTGTTTTCGGTGGTACTGAATTGTTATTCAGGGCTAAAAACTTAAAAACAGGTCGAGTGTTCGAGACACAACTAGACTTTTAATTACAAATTCATTTGTACTTAATATGTTCACATACGAAGTGATATGATCGAGTTTTTTTCTGCTTAAAATTGTTAGATACTAAATGTATAAAGTAGTGTTTTTTTTTATTTGTTTTCATTTGTATCATTTGTCAGAATCGCAGTTTGTATCATAATAAGCTACAACATATTCTATATGATGCTTTTACATATTTGATCTTGAAATATTTAGAGAACATGGTTTCGAGCATAAACAGACGAAAAATGCTTGTTTTATGAATGCAGGGGGCCGGGGGATGGAGGGGAATGGAGGTGTAATAAAACATAAGTAGAAGATAGACAAACAACTCTACTGTCAAAAGAAAGACTAAAATGTAAATAAAGCAGAAAACTAAAAACTAAAGATTTAGCAGCATGCATATATGCATTAACAAAACCGGGACGAACTTCAGATACTCCGAAAGGCAAGCAGTTTCTATATGGATTGAAACACCCGTCGCGTCACTAATTTTCTGAGATTGATAGGTTATTGTCAGTAATATTAGCTGGTATTTATAATCACCAGAAAAAAGATGAAACTTGAAGTACATGTAATATAAATTGTGATATAATTCGAATTATATTCAATTCAGCGCCCTCTATCCACTATTGGTTTTCCTTAAGGGAGTTATTGCAGTGCGCGGAATATGACGACTGGACTATTCAGGTTACATAATAAAAAATAGGAACACAAGATATTGGGTACTCATCTACATTGTATGATGACGATGATGATGATTAACTGTTTAAAGTCAAGCGACAAAGTCAAAGCATGTTCAGCATGAGAACAAATTAATGTTATATGAATATAAACCCTGCTTTATACAAGACCAAAACACCAAGCCGTTTTTAAACATTTTTAGCATGCTTGTTCAAAAGGTAACAGTCCGTAGGAAGACATTCGGACTCGGACTTCTTTTAGATTAAGTTTTACTGTGCGTATTGCTATGTGTTTGTTTATTCTACATTGGCTAGAGGTATATAAGGAGGGTTGAGATCACACAAAACATGTTTAACCCCGCCGCATTTTTGCGCCTGTCCCAAGTCAGGAGCCTCTGTCCTTTGTAAGTCTTGTATGTTTTTTTAATTTTAGTTCATGAATATGTTTCAGAGTGTAGTGTGATGTCCATTTTTACTAAACTAGTATACATTTTTGTTTAGGGGCCAGCTGAAGTCCGCCTCCGGTTGCAGGATTTTCTTGCTGTATTGAAGACCAATTGGTGACCTTGGGCTGTTTTCTGCTCTTTGGTCGGGTTGTTGTCTCTTTCACACATTCCCCATTTCCATTCTCAATTGTATGTCTTCCTACCCGGGCAATTTATTCTGACTTCAAGCCGAACAGTCTTTGCCCATATACAATAAAAACCAGCAAATACTAATTTTAAAGTCGTTGGTTTGACCCAATTCTGGTTCGAACACGTGACCACCGATTAAATGAGACAATAACCAGCTACATAAAATATTTATGCAACAGCGAACCAGTATTACAAATACATACATGTACCGTACTCTCAT
The DNA here is from genome assembly GCA_037788925.1 of Mytilus galloprovincialis. Lineage (NCBI taxonomy): Eukaryota > Metazoa > Mollusca > Bivalvia > Mytilida > Mytilidae > Mytilus > Mytilus galloprovincialis. Next base: position 82,337,009 of record CM075336.1, on the reverse strand, counting down.
AAAATGGCCGTGTACGCATGAACAAAAACAGCTAACAAGTATTACTAATACATACATTGTACATGTACCGTTCTCTCATAAAATGGGCGTTTACGCATGAACAAAACTGTTTTTTTTTCAAACTTAACTTTCCTTTTATTCCCATTCATGTTATATTTAAAAAGCAGCTCTTTGGACATAATTCTGTACTGATAAAAACATGTCGGAAAAAAGAGAAGGGCTCATGCTGGGATTATCAATGCAATGTTTATAATTTTGTTCAAATTTAAAAACATTTTGAAATTTAAAATGAAAATATTTACTACAATTGTTATTAAGGATTATTACACATTTGATTATCGAAGCCCATCAACATTATTTAAACAATAAAATTTTCTTATGTTTGTGTCCACATAATTAAAAGAACATAAATGTATGTGCAAAATTAGTACCATTATGACATCTCAATAATATAATGAATATTCAGAGATTTAAGTCAATAGTATGGTGGCCGGTTAAGTCCATTTCGTGTTTTCGCGTTTTGACCTTTCATATTCTATAGGGCGAAAACGCGAAAATGCACATGTTAACATAACATAACATTTTAAATATAATTGGAGACAAGTATAAGTCATTCAAATGATTGTCATATAAATTTCATATCTGTGACGTATTATTAATACTTTCATAAATTAAGACAATTTCTTTACATTCTTTGTTGGCAATTACTGAACAAATTTAAAAACAGATGCATTTCAAATTGTATAAAATACCTTTGAATATACAATTTGGTGGAAGTTATAGTTTGGACATTTTAAAATAAATTAAATTAATCATTATTATGGCCATGGTTACTTAAAATACATAATATTTCATTTAAATGCTCTTGTTGTGAATCTAAAAAAAATAATATTTAAATAGCTTGTGCGAAAAAAGTTTAAAATTTAATACATTGTGGAGATAAGACTTTTGTCAAATAAAACTTGGGACGGTTTCGCGAAGCTATCCTAAGACCTGTTATACGATACTAGAATATTTTATGACATGTCTTATGATCCTCTTAGGACTATCCAAGACGTCGTAGGTTGATCTTAGCAAAGATATCATAAATCTGTCGCATGTTCTTTTAATTTAAACAAAAAGTAACCTGGATTTTTTTAGAAAATTCATGTAAATGTAGAATGTGTTTCCCATATATTACTAAACGCATTGATTAATATTTCAAATTTTCAAAGATGGAAATTTGTTCATCTACAGGAGACACCAAGCGACAAGGGATAAACTGTTGAATGCGGTAGACAATAACAACAATCCTCCCCGTGTCAGAACCAGATTAACAAAACAAATAGAGAAACTGAATCTGGTTAATTAACAAATTTCAAGCAAATTGTATACTCAAAGGCATTTTATGCAAATGCATCTGTTTTTAAATTTGTTCAGTAATACTACTACTACAACTAATAATAATAATATCTTTATTTAAATAGAGCAACTCATTTGGATTAAACCAATTTTAAATAAGGCTCTCTAAATACAATATCAACTACATGACTAAAACATAATTAATCTACTAATATATATACACATGTAAACAATAGATGTATATAAACAAAATATTATAATTTCAACAACAAAAACCGCCTATGATAGTTTACATTGTGACACTTCTTAAAAAGATAATGACTTGAGTATTTGAAACAACGAATGTATTAAAGGAATTGTCTAATTTATGAAAATATTTAAAGTAAACCACAGATATGAAATTTATATGACAATCATTTGAATGACTTATACTTTGTAGTCTTGTCTCCAATTATATTTAAAATGTTATGTTATATATATATAATAACATGTATATAATAAAAACGCGAAAAGGCGAAATCGCAAAATCGAAAAGGCAAAAACGCGAAAAGGCGAAGTCGAAAACGCGAAATCAGATCGATTTCGCGTTTTCGCCCTATAGAATATGAAAGGCGAAAACGCGAAACCGCCTTAACCGGCCACCATACAATAGACAGCCTAACTTTAATTTTCTACAAGAGAAGTCAAAAAAGCATATAATGACAAATACGTTTGAGTGTAAAATAATTTACACCTATATATAAGTAAATGTATCACAAATAAACTAGTTAAGATAGTATGAAAGTCTTCGTCCATCTTCAACGGAAGCAAGACAACTCTCCACACTGCAAATTCTCCCCAGATAAAATAATTTCAACTTTTAGCAAACTAGCCCCACATAAATTATGTTACCACATCGCCTTACTTATGAAAATGGGATTCATCCCGCTACATGTAGGCCTGTCAACTCGTCCAAATGTTGCAAAAGAGTAAAATCCTGATGAATTTAGTTCTGCCAACTTCAGAAAAAGGGTAAAATCCTGCTGAATTTAGTCCTGCCAACTCGCCCTTTCTATGAAAAAGAGTACAATCCTGCAGAATTTAGTCCTGCTAACTCGACTTACTTGTGAAAAGGAGTAAGATCCTGCTGAATTTTGTCCTGCAAACTAGTTCTTTTTATGCAAAAGAGTACAATCCTGCAGAATTTAGTCCTGCTAACTCGCCTTTACTTATGAAAAAGAGTAAATTCCTGCTGAATGTTTTCCTCCCAACTCGCCCTACTTATAATTATGAAAAGGAGTAAAATCCTGCTGAATTTTGTCCTGCAAACTCGCCCTATTTATGAAAAAGAGTAAAATCCTGTTGACGTTTGTCCTGCCAACTCGCCTTACTTATGTAAAAGAGTAAAATTGTCCTGTCAACTCGTCTCATTTATGAAAAAGAGTAAAATCCTGCTGAATTTAGTCCTGCCAACTCGCCTCATTTATGAAAAAAAGTAAAATTCCGATGAATTTAGTCCTGTCGACTCATTTCACCTATGAAGATTGTTTTATATACACAATCTCCCCAAAGGTGAACGTAACTATACTAAAATAATAATAGAAGAAGAATGTGTCCATAGTACACGAATGCTTCACTCCGACTATCATATTCCATGTTCAGTGCACCGTGAAATTGGGATCAAAACTCTAATATGGCATTAAAATTCGAAAGATCATATCATAGGGTACTAAGTTTCTAGTTGTTTGGACTTCAGCTTCATTAAAAACTAAAAAAAATTAACCTGAAGCGGGACAGACGGACGGACGAACGAACGAACGCACAGACCGAAAAACATAATGCTCCTTTTCTATCTTAGGTTGGGCATAAAAATACACTTGCTATACTAACGAAAAAAAGAAAATTTGATATATAATTCTGATTGAAATTAAAATGGGCTTCATTTCTTAAAATATAACTGTAGATACATTAATCATTACTAGATAATTGCTGTATTTATTTGAAAATATCTGTATTTTTGCATGCTAAATGACCAAAAAAGGCTTAAATACCCTATTGTAGTAATTTGTTGGTTGTAATTTGACACCAACATAATTGTTACATAAAAAAATGATACATGATTACTAACAATATATGTGACCAATTTTCATTGTAATGGTTATATATTTCTAGAATTATCTGAGCTTTACATATAAAAAAAGATTGACAACGAGACTCTTCACAATAGACCAAATGCCACAGAAATTAACAACTATAGGTCACTGTACGGCCTTCAACAATATAAAAAAACCCATACCGCACAGTCAGCTATACAAGGCCCCGAAATAACAAATATAAAACAATTCAAACAAAAAACTAACGGCCTGATTCATGTACAAAATAATGAACGAAAAACAAATATATAACAGCAACATACGACAACGGTCCACTGAATTACATACAGGCTCCTGATTTGGCACAGGCATATAATGTGGCGGGGTTAAACATGTTATCGCGCGCCCAACCCTCCCCTAACCTGAGACAGTGGTGTAACGGTACAACATAAAAACAAACTATAAAAATTAGTTGAAAAAGGCTTAACTCATCAGATGGATACTAATAGAAACACATCTAACAAAATCACAGAGTGCATGGACGTGGCCGGGTACTTGTACATCCCTACAACAAAAAGACACTTAGTACAGATCTGAGAGTACTCACAATTACTGACAGCTAGTTCTAAGTTTGACATGCTTTCAGGAAAGAATGTAAACGAATTTCCAATCAAACAAGATAAACAAAAACAAAGTGGCAGCATAATAAGAAAGTATGGCGGCCACCAAACGGCAGAAGAAAGATCCATTCAGAAAACAAACAAAACAATATTTCATTACCTTAGAAATGAAACTTAATAGGAAATGCATAAAATAGGGTGAAGTAATTCTAATAGCTGAACTGCAATTACATGTAGACGTCACTGAACAATCATACAGTCATGAATGCTTTGGTGATTTATATTACTTTTACTTGCAATCTTCAAGTCATTAAATCCTCCCAGATTGAAGTAAATACTGGGATTATTCTGGAAGGAAAATCTGTGTTTCAAAGTGTGACACTTTGTGAAACCAGAATCATTGTTTGCAGTATGAGAAACAGTTATCCCTGTGTAAACTGTATACTAACTAGAAGGTAAACTATCTTAAGGTGGTACCTAACACTACAGGGAGATAACTCTGTAAAATCAGCTAAACGTTTTAAATACGTTGTATTGTTAAGGAAATATTAAGCTTCAAATTGATCAAATTGAGTGTTTGTCAAACTGCTATATATCCAACCAATAGTTTCCAAGAAAGTGTTTAGTTCAAGTTTTCTGAAATTTTTATACTTTTTTTCAAATGGTCAAAGAAATTATTTTGTCAAAATTTTATAAAAAATAAACGATCCAAATTAATTTTAGTCAAGGTGTTGGGTACCACCTTCACCAAGAGATCTAACATGATACAAGACAGCAAACATAATGGCTTTCTTCTATGACAGATAGGGCATAAAAATGACACTTTTCTACTTTGAAAAAGACTGACATGACATCCTATATACATTTGTATATTGTAAAATATATATACTATGTTAAGGAACTTGTGCATAAGTTAAAACCGTTGGAATCAAAACTTGAAACAATGTTTATATTGATTTCAATATTCTACCTCACCGCCAACTGGATCGCATAACGTAGCATTTACAGTCTGTTAAAATTACAAAGGGTTTTTAATTTGTTTTTATTTTATATATATATAAAAAAAAAAGATGTGGAATGATTGCCAATGAGACAACTCTTCACAAGAGTATTATTGTTGTTCCTTTTATTTTCAGATATTTTCTATGTAACAATTTTATTTTCACATTTGATGAGTTGATTGTGTTATATTCTCAAAGTATTAACTCGTGTTTCCTAACAAATGTCCTTAATAAAGTTCGTAAGGGAGCAACCATTTAACTTCAAAATAGGGGAGGGGTGTTATTGTTTGGTTTTTTTGTTTCAGTCAGAAATTGTTTTTCGCGCAAAGCTCGAACATTTTTTTTTGTCATCTGCTTGACAATATTTGTTTTCATCAAATTGGGGATCAAAATTGATTATCTTAGGAAAAACCATAACCCCCCTTTTCAAGTTAAATGGTCGGTCCCTAAAGAGATGCTACATAATATATTAAGTTTATTTCATTTACATTACTAAAATACCGAGACCTGAAAAAGCACAAAATTGTAAGAATTCAGTTACTTTTCAGAGGTTGGTCAGCTAAGAACCTGAGTAGGAAAGAGATTGAATAGGATTGCAAGCCATTAATTACCCTGCTGACCATGTTAATTCTTTTCCTCGTCATATTTGGGGAGCTATATCCTTGTTGCCTTCTTTTGCTTTAAGGGTCCCCATCAAACTAGATGTAAATGTGGAACATCATTCAATAAAGGATAAGTGTAGTGTACACAACTTTTGTTGACTACTACTCAAAATTAATAATACAAGCATTTAAACAGGCACGGAGCACATCAACATATATGCTAAATGACATGGCAAGACACAACGTATGTTTAGGCAAATAATTCGGGTAGGTTCTGCAAGATGTAACACCACCAACTCGGGCCCGGTCAAAACGAACATACCAGAAAGTAGTACATATTCAAAACAAAATAGTTTCTACGCATCGGTGTAAATTTCAAACTATGTAGAATATATTTTGGTAATTTTGGTATGAAATGAAAGTTGAAGGACTGGTGGTCCATGTAGAACACCTTCTGACTGATAATTTTGAATAATACAAAAATGGATGAATGAATACAGAATTCAGTTCATATATTGCTTGTTTCACTAATATGAAGTACGTAATTTGGTGTATCCAAAATTCCGGTAACCTATACGGTCTGATGTGTAAAAAAAACCCGGTATGTTGACCCCGTCACCCATATATGTTTGAAAGTTAAAATAACATAGAAATGAATGTGGGACAAAATAGGTGGTGTGCGTCTTATTAAAATTGTTTTTGTACAAACTAGCTTTAAATTGAGCACACATCAGGATAGCCATCTCAAGAATAAATACGCTTTAACTTAAATAAAAACCATAAGTACATACACCTCAAGTGGAAACTTTGTACGACAACCACACAGTACGAGAGACAAACTCCCTTAACATAATAAAAACAAACAAAGGATATGGGATATTCATCAATGACACAAAATCAGTATATGCACATGAAAAAAAAAGAAAAAGGAAATAAACCGCGCTTTTTTATTGCTATTATTTATCTCCCCAAAAAAAATTCCATCTCCAATGTTTATTTAGAGTTTGCATACTGCTTTTAAGGTAGATAGCCATGTTGGTTCATCTCTTCCCATTCAGTATTTATTTATATAGTTCACTGACCTTTTAGACAAATTGTACTAGTATATTCAGACTATCCAGGAGTTATTATTTACCAGAACACATCAACACAATACTGAATTAAATGAATAGCTAATGAACAGTTTATAATTGCTTGCAAGTGAATTGTTACATGTAGTACTGAATTGACCACAGTGAATCATTGTTGGTACGGTCAAAACTATAGTCTGTTCTACTGTTGTTGTCTGTATTAAAAGGTAAAATAACAAAAATACAAAAATACAGAACTCCATGGAAAATTCAAAAGGAACGTCCCTGATCAAATGGTAAAATCAAAAGCACAAACACATCAAACGAATGGATAACAACTGTCATATTCCTGACTTGTTACAGGCATTTCCTTATGTAGAAATGGTAGATTAAACCTGGTTTTATAGCTAGCTAAACCTCTCACTTGTATAAGGGAGGCAAAAGATACGAAAGGAAGAATCAAACTCAAAGTCGAAAATAAACTGACAACGCCATGGCTAAAAAAGAAAAACAGACCAACAGACAAATACAGTATACACATCTCACAACATAGAAACTAAAGGCTGAGCAAAACGAACCCCACTATGGCCAAAAACTGGGGGTGATCTCAGGTGCTCCGGAAGGGTGAGCAGATCCTGCTTCACATGTGGCAATCACATAATATTCAATTATATTGACAATTGTGAGAACTTTGTATCGAGAATAATTATTCTTAATAGAAAAAAAAATGCAAACGAGAAAATGAGAAAATGTGACTGAAATGGTACACATAATACATTATTTATGTTAAGGGAGCAAGCATTTAACGTCAAGTTGGGGGGCGGCAGGGGGGGGGGGATATTTTTTTTTTCTGAGTCAGATTTTTTTTTTCGCGAACAATTTTATTTAGTTTTCAACGCTATCAATCAAAATATTTGTTCAAAATTTCACACTATAAGGTATTGGGAAAATCTGGATTCAGAATATTTTGTTGTCCTCTGTTTGAACAAAATATTTGTTTTCATCAATTTGGGAATCATAATATTTATTTAGGAAAAACCCATACCCCTCACCCCTTTTTGAAGTTAAATGGTCGTTCCCTAATGCCATTTAATAAATATACAGTCTAGATTTCACAGGTAACGTTTTCGGTCACTGACCCGGTTTGTACATGAAAGAAAATAAAATCGGATCGATTTCACAAGACATACTTTAAATCTTTCTACATGAAAGAAAATAAAATCGGATCGATTTCACAAGACATACTTTAAATCTTTCTAAACTTTGATCAGTTAGGGACGACATCGAAAGTTCAATGAAGGATAAAAAAAACTTAATTAACATAGTTTTTTTCTCTGACCCCCCACCCCCTCTTAACTTAATTTGGGAAAAATTGATTGACCCATATAGATATATGTAAAAATCAGCAGTTCAACCCCCCACCCCCAAACTATTTGAATTAAGTTTTTTTTTCTTTTTTTTTTATCTTACATTGATCTTTTGATGTCGTCCCTTAACTTCATAACAAACCTAATTGTTGATACATTTGTCGTTTATTTTGATTTTCGAAAGGAATTTGTGATTTGAAAAAAGATAAAATAAGATAACATAAAGCCAGCTTTAAAAAAAAAATACAAATGAAACTCGGCCAACCATTACATACATTTAAATGTTGTGTGTATTATTTCTAAAAAGAGGAAGTATAAATAAATTTTATTTCATGGACCAAGAACTTGTTTCGGATTAAACAATTTGGGGATTGATGGCTTTTGGATGTTTATTTCAAAACTAAATTCTAAGTGTATTGAGCACACATTTCGGATATGTGTATTGAAAATGTATTTTGTAATTATATTGATACATTTGAATCATCTGGTAAGTTGTTTTATTGAAGAGGAAAAGAAAGAGATAAATGGTTCGAATGGGATCAAAAGAGTAGATGTAAAAGATGGAGAATTCACGAACAGAATAGTTTTTACAACGACAAGAGAAGATGACCCTAGTTTATGGTTTAATAATAATTATCATCAATATGAATACATTGGACAGGTAATATGTGCTTATACAATTCAGTGGACAAAGTTTAAGTAACCTTGATTCAACCTTTTAATGGTAATAAATAAAATTGAGAATGGAAATGGGGAATGTGCCAAAGAGACAACAACCCGACCATAGAAAAAAAACAACAGCAGAAGGTCACCATCAGGTCTTCAATGTAGCAAGAAAATTCCCGCAACCGGAGGCGTCCTTCAGCTAGCCCCTGAACAAATATATACTAGTTCAGTGATAATAAACGCCATACTAATTTCCAAATTGTACACAAGAAACTAAAATTAAAATAATACAAGACTAACAAAGGCCAGAGGCTCCTGACTTGAGACAGGCGCAAAAATGCGACGGGGTTAAACATGTTTGTGAGATCTCAACCCTCCCCCTATACCTCTAGCCAATGTAAAAAAGTAAACGCATAACAATACGCACATTAAAATTCAGTTCAAGAGGTTTATTTGAGAAATGTTAAAAAAGAAACGAATTTGAATAAAAATAAACAATCAGGTTTTTTTCCAAATAGCATTCATAAAGCATATACCCTTTTTACAAAATAACAACACTTGAAAATAAAGCAAGAGGTACACGAACCGTTTAAAAAACTGGAGGTGATATCATAAATGTTGAGATTTTATATTAATATATAATGCTGTTATGTTTTACATGAATGTTGACTTGTTTAAAAAAAAAGAATTAATTTTTAACTTAAAAAATTTGATATTGTCCTATGTGTATTTTATTTCATTGTACATTATTCATTCGTTTTGTATATGCTCTTAGACGCATTTGTAGGTACCCTGCCTGCAAGTACCCCCGTTGTAAAGGGGTAGTTTCTTAATAAATATGTATATATATATAGAATTGACAAAGTACAAGTTGTACAAGTCTTAGAGAACAACACTAACCTTGTCCTTTGTTGTATTACAATCATGAATGAAATTCCATATTAGAGGAAACTAACAGACACAAACCTGTTTTTTTTTTTAAACAAGTCAACATTCATGTAAAACATAACAGCATTATATATTAATATAAAATCTCAACATTTATGATATCACCTCCAGTTTTTTAAAGTAAAAGTATCTTGTATAAGAGACAACGATCTAAAATATCCTGCTGTAAAAATCACGTACCGTACGTATCATGGTCATCGTCCTCGTAGAATCAGACGAATGACAAACAGCAAGGAATCGCTCCTGCTTATAGAACCCAATGGCGGCCGTACCATTTTTGAAGGAGGGGTGTTTTTTCAAAGTGCCTTATTACTCGAATGAGATTTTCCACGGGAACACCCCTTCACATTTGGCCTGACCCAATGTTTACCCGCAAAATATCGTATTCTTTTCTTTGTTTTATTAATGTATAAAATAAGGCTTCTATCGAACTGTAACTAAGGTAAACGATCTAACCTAAGATACAAAATCATCACACTACATAGAAAAAGAAGGTTCGCAATTGGACAGCTGAAATCATCTCGTGTGATGTAAAGTTTTGTTCTCAACAATTAGATTACATCTTATATTACCGACGTTGATGGCATCGATATATATTCCATAATAGTCAACCGACTCGTGATGGTGTCAGTAAAAGTTCTAAAGGATTGATTTCAACTTCCAATTAATAGCTTCATTTTAGAGGCAACCCTATACGAATGTGTTGTTACGTTGCTGACTTTTTGACAAATACCCACATATCATCAAAATAAATAAAACTACTTTAATATCTGTACTTGATTACTTTTATATTGTTTAAATTATAAGCCTTTTATCTTGGAAAAATTCAATAATATATGAAAAATATTTATTTACTATAAATTTTAAAACTTTTTCACAATTAGATTTGTTCGTTACGTGAAATTTTCTTTAACAGTATATATGTCTATTCGATGTGTATACTTTTTCAGGAGAACATATGTTTTTAAAGCAAACTTTATAGACGGATTTCAAATAAAATATAAACATTTCAAAGAAAAAATAAAATAAGGCAAAATTAATATCAAAAAAAACTTTTACATGCAGTTGGATATTATTTTAGGCTATTTGTATTTAAAATTACGTATTTTAATTACCTTGCTTCATGTTACATCAGACAATTTCATTTCCAATATACACTTTTCAGATGCAAATTAGACCTAAAACTGGCTAATTTATTTCAAATTTAACCCCAATAAATACAAATTTTAATTATAAACTTTTATCAAGGTTCATTGGAATTAATTTCTGTAAGTATATGCATAAAAAACATGAACGACTTAATTTTACATTTCAAATCTAAATTTAAATTTTGAGCTGGTTTCTTGAACAACAATCCTTGAAGTATTCGTTGTTTGGGTGTAATACCAACAAATAGTACGTCACATCCGGTTGCATACGGAAAAGAGTCGGAAAAAAGTATTCCCTTGAATTTGACAGTTGCAGGAAATTAATCCTGCATTTCATTGCAGTAAAAAAAAATCTGAGTTATACACACTCACATATATTGGGTGTTTCAAAGCACCATTATTTTTTGATTTGGTGTATCTATAGAAGATTTAGGAAACCTGGGGTTACATGGTTACTAAAGCTTGTACACAGGAATACAAGGGGTGAACATTTGATAGGTTAACTTCCAGTGATGGTAATTTTTGTATATGCAATGAAATGTTATGTGAAATTTTATCTATAGTACTGGACAGATTAAAACTTTACTCATGCCAAGTATTTCTTTATTTGAAACAAAGATAAATTCTGCACAATGTTTTGAAAAGTGCAAATTTAATAAAGACAAATAGGGGAAAACCAATGGTGGTGTTACACCTAAACAATCGACAGAATTCAAACTAAACTCTTAAAACTATTTTCTGTTGTATGTGTCACAGGGTGACTTTGGTTACTCACATATATGTTGTTATTTTGGTTGTTAATTCTATTTCGATTTGCAGAGCGTCAGTATCTTATAAATGCTATATTCTGCAGACTTCAGTGTATAATACATGTCCACATTTTACATCTAATTAATTAGGTAGTGTCCACTATTTACTTGGGCATTTACCTGTAAACTTGTCGAACGGGTTGAGTAACATGTGATACCTGTATTTGATGAGCTGACTATTCACTCTCAGGTAACACCTTAACGAGTCAAGGTGTATATATGTTTTGTATAAAGTTAGTTTACAATGTGGCGTGGACACACACACTAGATTTCTGAGGTAGGACTCAATTTATTCTTATTTATTTAATCATTATTCGTTCTAAAGTGTTCAGTTTTCTACAACAACGCAAATATAGAATATTTATTTAAATTGTAATTGTAATTTTTGACATTGCTATTTTGTAACTGTCACAAGTCAATTAATGTTCATTATAATGAAAGTTTAACACGGTTATATATTTTCGGTTATAGTAATTATTTGAGTATAAGTAATGCATTATTCAATATGCTGTAATCTTCTATAGATTGAACATAAGTAGTCGTACTAAGTATTTGTCATTATTTATGCGACATGTGTAATACATAAACATAATTATGTATATTTCTTGAGTATAGTATTGTATTTTAACGTACAGTATGTATTTCAATAGGTCCCAGTTTCGGGCTAGATGTATGTAGTTTTGATTAGTAAAGTATGGAGATATATTACAAAGGGTGGTGAAACCTGTTGACGGTGCGACGTTCCATGTTTTTCATCAATAGTTTAACAACCTACAATATTTGGAGTCGAGTCTAGACAATAGGGCAGCCGTAATGTGTACACCGCTTATGTTGGGCCAGTTTTGTGTAGTTACCATAAAACCAAATACGTAACATTCCGTAGTATCGTTATCCAGATTTCGAAGCTAAATATAAAGAAGGAACAGTTCATTAAACATTTGACATTATTATTTCATTTGATTTCATTTATTTATATTTGTAAATTTGTACAATATTAAATTGTTATTTTGTTTAAAGAAGTAGTCATTTATTATCTGTAAGTACAAACTCCTAAGTCAGCTCTCGTCTATCCGTGACAATTGGTGTCATAAGTGGGATTTGTTTAAAAGGCTTAGAGAGTTTTCATTTAAATTAAATTTTCAATCTCATGTTTTTTTTTTATTGTATTGTTTTTTTTCCACCATGTATTTTCCATTTGTATTGTTTTATTATATAGTTGAATTGTATAGTTTCAGGTGTTTGTGAGGAGAACTGAATATTTGGGACCCAGATTTCACAGTTGTGTCTATGTTGGTTCGTGCCTTGGAGGTTTGGTGTTGTTTCTGCTCTACATTGTAAACTGTGAGTATCGGTACTTACATATATTTAGTAATTGATTGTAGTACACTGGGGGTTGCAGTAGGTGCATTGGGTATTGGCGTTTTGTTTTTGAAATTGGTGTTTGGTTTGTTGACTGTTCAAGATGGAACAGATTCAACAGATTAGAGATTTGGGTACTTCATTAGGGTATGAAGATGATGAGTTGAGAAGGTTTGTTAAAGATCAGCAGGATAGGGTCCGAGATGAAAGGGCTGCTTTAAGGCAAGAACAGAAAGACGAACGAGATAGGAAAGCAGCTATAGAAAAAGCTTTGATTGAGAAAGCTAAGGTTGAGACTGAATGGGAACTACAAAAGTTGACGCATAGTCAGAAAATGGAAGAGTTAAGTAAACAAGCTGAGTTACCACAAGTAGTAAGTACAGGGGGGTCACATGATACAGTTCGTGGACCTAAAATTCCAGCTTTTGAAGAAGGTAAGGATGAGATAGATAGTTATCTTAGGAGATTTGAGCGTTATGCTACTGCTCAAAAGTGGAAACCGGATATTTGGGCCACTCATCTTAGTGCGTTATTGAAGGGCAAGGCTCTTGATGTATATGCACTTATGCCAGTTGATAAAGCTCTTGATTATCCAGCTTTGAAAAATGCTCTACTAAAAAGGTATGATATGACTGAAGAAGGATTTAAACGTAGATTTAGAAGTTGCAGACCAGAACCAGGTGAGACTTTTATACAGTTTTCTGTTAGGTTAGATAGCTATTTTAAGCGTTGGATTGATATGGCACATACAGAAAATACTTATATAAGTTTGTATGACTTGATTATACGAGATCAGTTTCTACATATATGTTCGAAGGACTTGTCTTTGTTTTTGAAAGAGAGAATACCAGATTCTTTAGAGAAAATGGTAGCTTTAGCTGATCAGTATCGTGAGGCAAGACATACTAGTGCTTCCAATCATATAGATAAAGGTAATCAGTCGAACACATCTTCAGTAGGAAACCAAAGTGGTCCGGAAGCAGGTGATTATAGTACAAAGAAAGAACAGAGAAGTATAAAACCAGCAGAACGTACTTCATTTGTACCTGTTAGGGATAGAAAGTGCTTTAGGTGTGGTAAGAATGGACATATTGCACAGAATTGTAGCAGTTAAAGGTATAGATAATGTGGGTGCAGATTATTTCAGTAGGGTTTAGGATGTAAATATTACAGTGTTTTGTTTCATAATGAATAGTAAGTAGTGAAGATTTGATAGTTTTAGTTTTATTTTGTTGAACAGTCTAAATATCACAGGACTAGATTTGAAATGGTGACAAACCGTGATGTTGTGGGCAGGATATGTCGTGATATAACACTTTGAATAGGTAAGTTATGAGGCGACAAGACCTGATAATGATCCTTATTCATCTTTTAGGTGAGTATATGTCGATTTTTTGTAAGGGTCGGTTGGTATTTTATTTGGACCTGGTCAAGAGTCGAGTACTGTCCGGTAGTGTCGTTAGTATGAATAGTTTCTTTTTGATTTGGACTAGTTTATTTGTATCGATGGATTTTTGTATGTAAATCTATTTCTGTTTATATGTTGTTTTTTTTATTATCAGTACTTCGTACTTCTTTTTGTGGGGAGGAACTGTCACAGGGTGACTTTGGTTACTCACATATATGTTGTTATTTTGGTTGTTAATTCTATTTCGATTTGCAGAGCGTCAGTATCTTATAAATGCTATATTCTGCAGACTTCAGTGTATAATACATGTCCACATTTTACATCTTATTAATTAGGTAGTGTCCACTATTTACTTGGGCATTTACCTGTAAACTTGTCGAACGGGTTGAATAACATGTGATACCTGTATTTGATGAGCTGACTATTCACTCTCAGGTAACACCTTAACGAGTCAAGGTGTATATATGTTTTGTATAAAGTTAGTTTACAATGTGGCGTGGACACACACACTGGATTTCTGAGGTAGGACTCAATTTATTCTTATTTATTTAATCATTATTCGTTCTAAAGTGTTCAGTTTTCTGCAACAACGCAAATATAGAATATTTATTTAAATTGTAATTGTAATTTTTGACATTGCTATTTTGTAACTGTCACAAGTCAATTAATGTTCATTATAATGAAAGTTTAACACGGTTATATATTTTCGGTTATAGTAATTATTTGAGTATAAGTAATGCATTATTCAATATGCTGTAATCTTCTATAGATTGAACATAAGTAGTCGTACTAAGTATTTGTCATTATTTATGCGACATGTGTAATACATAAACATAATTATGTATATTTCTTGAGTATAGTATTGTATTTTAACGTACAGTATGTATTTCAATAGGTCCCAGTTTCGGGCTAGATGTATGTAGTTTTGATTAGTAAAGTATGGAGATATATTACAAAGGGTGGTGAAACCTGTTGACGGTGCGACGTTCCATGTTTTTCATCAATAGTTTGGCAACCTACAATATTTGGAGTCGAGTCTAGACAATAGGGCAGCCGTAATGTGTACACCGCTTATGTTGGGCCAGTTTTGTGTAGTTACCATAAAACCAAATACGTAACATTCCGTAGTATCGTTATCCAGATTTCGAAGCTAAATATAAAGAAGGAACAGTTCATTAAACATTTGACATTATTATTTCATTTGATTTCATTTATTTATATTTGTAAATTTGTACAATATTAAATTGTTATTTTGTTTAAAGAAGTAGTCATTTATTATCTGTAAGTACAAACTCCTAAGTCAGCTCTCGTCTATCCGTGACAGTATGTTAGTTTTGTTTATTTGTTTGAAAACTAAAATGAACATTTGATTCTTTCAGTTTTGGATCGGGAAAACAAAGTATATCACTGCTCAAATAAGTCAGAAGAAAACCAAAGAGGCATTAAGTACTCTCAAAGAAGACCCGGATATAAATGTTCTAAGACAAAGTTCTGAGGTATGATTCAAAATAAGAATTTAAACGATTTCCCAAGCGCTCTTCATTTTCGCCATTTTTGAACAAGTTTTCTTGATCGAATTCGTTCATCGAATATTTCCAAGTATTCGGAAAAAAATCGACATATTTTCAAAGTGATGACTACATCAAATAAGATAAACAAATGAAATGCATACTAGAGAGAATTTTACAGTACTGTGACACATGAAACACAACCCGTGCCGAAGTAGTCTTTGTCCAATAACAAAATTGTATACAATCATACAAAGTACGCTGTTAAAACTACTTATATTATACCGTTTGTCCAAAAGCTGTTATTTTTTGTACAATTGTTTGTCAAATTTTTTTTATTTTCAATACAAACTGATCGCCATCATATAGTGAAGCTTGAGTTGCAAATGACATTATAAATTCCGACATACATCAACCATTGTATAATTTTCTTTTATGCCCAATCCTCCTCTGTTTAAAAATAACAAGCTGTTTAACAGACTGTAATACATTGATAGTATATAAATATCAGAACTTAAAAAGGAGAGAAAATGACAAGTCTGCGATCTTGTATTTGAGATATAATCGATTGAAAAATTGGCGGGAAATTATTCTCTCTAGAAACTAGAAAATTCCAATTGCAGTTTTAATATATATAAGAAGATGCGGTATGAGTGCCAATGAGACAACTCTCACTCCAAGTCACAATTTGTAAAAGTAAACCATTATAGGTCAAGGTACGGTCTTCAAAACGGAGCCTTGGCTCACACCAAAACAGCAAGCTATAAAGGGCCCCAAAAATGACTAGTGTTAAACCATTAAAACGGGAAAACCAACGGTCTAATCTATATAAAAAACAAGAAACGAGAAACTTATGAGCCACATCAACAAACGACAACTACTGAACATCAGATTCCTGACTTACGACAGGTGCAAATAAATGCAGCGGGCTTAAACTTTTTAATAGGTATCAACCTTCACCCTTATCTAAAACAATAGTGTTACATCACAACATAGAAAGACACACTATAAAATATCAATTGTAATAGTTTAACTCAATCAAAAGACATACAGTAGTATACCGCCGTGAGATGTTTTAAAAGCAATTAAAAAAAACCAATAACCTTGAACAAAAAGCCGCCATATACAATAATAAACACAGGTAAATGAAAATAATTTTGTGGTCAGGTATACAGTTAAATGTTTATAGTACGAAGAAGTGAAAATTTACACTTATCAAAGCTGATATATAGACGAGATATAACCCTAAATAAGTAAACATTAAATTAAAAAAAAAGCATTACAAATAGTATCAACAGGTCATATTAACAAGAAAGTACGATTTGAGAGTACTCACAATTACTGACAGCTAGTAAAAAGCCGAAAACAATTAATAATAAAAAATCATGCATCAGAGACTAAAATCAACTAAAACACATCCCAGGGATTTAGTATTTAAAAGTCATGGACAAATCAAAGAAGACATGACTTGTGCAATGCCAAAAATAAATGTATCGACAGGCGATAGTTAGGAGTTAACTTCTTTATAGAAAAAAATGAACGTGGATATGTCTCTATACATCCCGCTTGAAAAGAATACAAATTAGTTATGTTTTAATTTGCTGCTGACAAAATCGATATTTGTGCCAATGTAAACTAAATTCAAAGATCTAATTACAACATTGGTAAGATAACCTTTACTAATAAGTTTGATTAAGGGTTCGATGAGTTAACTCGGATCACATAATGATTTCCGCGCTTTTAGTACAATATTGTCGTAAAATTTAGGATAAGAAATACCGTTTTTAATCAGTTTTCTACAGGTACAGTCAAATTTACTAATCAAATATTTTTATCTATTAAAGAATTAGTAAATGTTTTAAGTAGTTTATGGCAACGAAATTATTAATAATTTACCAGTGATGCATTGATTACGTTCGTTAGAATCAATGACATCAGTACACACACAGGCATAACGAACGAGTTGGGATATATATACACCGTATGATGGAGCCAAAGGAACATCGCCGTCTAAAAAAGGAAAATTAACAATAGGGAATGAAAAATCGTCTCTTTTGTCGTAAATTTTAGTATGGAGTTTCCCTTTAGAAATTGAAATGTCTCAATCTAGAAAAGGACAATTATAGTTACTGCTGTTTATGTTTGATTTAGTTACATAAGTTCCTTTGGGTAAATTTCGGTAGTATATTTAGAAAACTCTGGATTATTTAACGAAACAATGTCATCAAGATAACGGTAGGTATTGTTGAATGTATCAACCAAATGTAACAATGACGTGTCTTTACTGAGTTTGGTCATAAACTGAGATTCATAGCAATACAGGGAAAAAATTGCTATTAAAGGGGCGCAGTTAGTGCCCATAGGAATACCTACTACCTGTCGATACACGTAATCGCCGAAACGTACATATATGTTGTCCAGGGGAAAGTTTAAAGCTTCAATCATATCTTCACATTTCCAGTAAATGTATCTAGCATACTTTCCTTTTTCGTTACAGAAAAAGGCTGTAAACGAGTTACAGCAAATAAATTTGCAATGAGATTTTTCAAAAGACCATTTACACATGATTTAATTAAAAACCTATGACATTGAGCTAGGGCACAACGAACTTATGGTATGCTTATAAATAAAATCTTTAGAACGAGTGGGAATGTGAACAACCAAATAATGTTGATAATTATTTGAAGTACGAAATTTCAATGTTAATCCTCTTAATGTTGTGTACATTCTTTAAGATTTTGTTGTGATTGTGAACAAAGTTTTGATTTCAAAGTATCTTTAAAAATAAATAAAAGCATATGAACTTAACCTCGAAACCATCATTTACTTTTTTCTTGTCATATAAAAAAGTAAAACACAATTTATATCATTATAGATTTCCTGGGTTATACAAGAAAAGGCATATGTCAGAGTGAAAAGAACAGCAGATACAGAATGGCCCAACCTCTGGTATTTGGTATGTAATAGTTTCACAGGGTTAAATAATTTGTATTTGTTATAAAAACAAAGCGTAATACTGTCAACGCAAAATATCGTCAATGCAACCATTTGTTTTTACATTTTTACCTAGTTTGTTCACACATTGTTGGCAACATAATGAAATTTTATACGAACTACATACAATTGAGAGGTTAATCAAGCTATAAAACCAGATTTACCCCCCCCCCCTCCATTTTCTACATAACCAAATGCCTGTTCCAAGTGAGGAATATGACTGTTGTTTTCCATTCGTTTGATGTGTTTGACCTTTTGATTTTGTCATTTGATAAGGGACTTCCGTTTTGAATTTTCCTTAGAGTTCGGTATTTTTGTTATCTTACTTTTTGCATTCATTGTTAGCTCACCTGGCTCAATGGGCCAAGTGAGCTTTTCTCATCACTTGGCGTCCGTCGTCGTCGTTGTCCGTCGTTGTCAATTACTTTTACAAAAATCTTCTCCTTTGAAACTACTGGGCCAAATTTAACCAAACTTGGGCAACAATCATCATTTGGGTATCTAGTTTAAATAATGTGTCCGACGACCCCGCCTGCCAACCAACATGGCCGCCATGGCTAAAAATAGAACATAGGGGGTAAAATGCAGTTTTTGGCTTATGTCTCTGAAACTAAAGCACTTAAAGTATATCTGACGGGGTAAACATGTTCATCAGGTTTAGATCTATCTGCCCTGTTATTTTTAGACGAATCAGACAACCTGTTGTTGGGTTGCTGCCCCATAAATAGTAATTTTAAGGAAATTTTGCAGTTTTTGGTTATTATCTGGAATCGTATTATAAATAGAGATAAACTGTAAACAGCAATAATGTTTAGCAAAGTAAGATCTACAAATGAATCAACAGTTGACCCCTTAAGGAGTAATTGCCCTGTATAATCAATGTTTTACAATTTTTCGTAAATTTTTGTAATCTTTTACAAAAATCTTCTTCTCTGAAACTACATAGACAAATTCAACCAAACTTGGGCACAATCATCATTAGGGTATCTAGTTTAAAAAATGTGTCCGATGACCCCACTTGCCAACCAACATGGCCGACATGGCTAAAAATAGAATATAGGGGTACAATGCAGTTTTTGGCTGATATGTTTGAAACGAAAGCATTTAGAGCAAATAAGAGTGAGTAAAATTGTTCATCAAGTTAAGATCTATCTGCCTTGAAATTTTCAGACAAATCAGACAACCTGTTGTTGGGTTGCTGCCCCTGAATTGGTAATTTTAAGGAAATTTTGCAGTTTTTGGTTATTATCTTGAATATTATTTTAGATATAGATAAACTGTAAACAGCAATAACGTTTAGCAAAGTAAGATCTACAAATAAATTACTTGACCAAAATTGTCAATTGACCCCGAAAGGAGTTATTACCTTTGAAAATCAATTTTTTACAATTTTTCGTAAATTTTTGTTATCTTTTACAAAAATCTGCTCCTCTGAAACAACTGAGACAAATTTAACCAAACTTGGCCACAATCATCATTAGAGTATTTAGTTTAATGAATGTGTCCGATCACTCTGCCTGCCAACCAACATTGCCGACATGGCTAAAAATAGAACCTTGGGGTAAAATGCAGTTTTTGGCTTGTATCTCTGAAACTCAAGTTAAAGTATAATGGTGGCATTATTTCATTCATCAATTGTGAACAAAAATATCAGGTGAGCGACACAGGCTCCTTGGAGCCTCTATTTTTGTTTAAGAAAAAAAAACGGTTATCGTTGTTTAGCTGTTTGATATATATTTATATCAATATGTTAATATTTCATTTCTGATCAAAGCCGTGTTCAGTTTTGTCGAAACTTATAGCATGACACAAGGTAAATATGATACGTTATAATACTTAATTCGAAATAACAAATACGAAAAATCATGTTTTCAGTGCGATATTTCATACATTGGGAATGTTTTCTTATGTTTACTGTCAGAGAAAAACACCACCCAGCTAGTTCACGATTATAGATGATTACACTGAATATGTATGCCATGTTGAAACAACTATTCACTTTGTTGTTAAAAAAAATGTCAGTATTGTATTTTAACAAGCATGAATTAATAGATTCCAACTACCAAAAAAATTAAATGTTTGATTGGTGATGAAGTGTATATGTACGGTTATATGAGAAATAATCGACAATCCGCTATTGTGTAATGAGTTAGGACCTGCTATATAATTTAGCAGCGTATGTCATAGATCACGTTTGAAGAAGGATCTGTTATAGGATTAAACACATTTTTTCTAGAGGTTATTGATGTGTAAACCGGGGCGATTAACTCACAAACTGAATAAAAGTCCGAAGGACTTTTATGTTGAGTTTGTGAGTAAGAGCCCCGGTTTACACACCAATAACCTCTAGAAAAAATGTGTTTAATCCTTATAATTCTTCAGCCAAATATTTGGGATATTTAATAAACATATTTTTTTATGATGGCTACTATATATATTACCATCAAAAGCACAATAACAAGTCGTATCTAAGGAGTACGCCGCCCTCTTGACTTTCTAAAAACCATAAATGTCAGATAAATACAACGGAATCTTAAATAAAATAGCACCTACCTCAAAAACTTCATTTTAATTAAATGTTATTTGAATTTGAAGCGTACACGTAACGAAATAATCTTTCCCTTGAAAATTTCTATTCGTATGACGTCGTGTTTTGCCATGACGTAAATTCGCCAAATCCTTCATGAAATTTCGCGGAATTTATTAAATTTTATTTTTATACATTTTCGAAGCTTAGTGAATTAAATTTATTTCTTTTTTTTTTTGGTTATATATGCACTAGAATAGTCACAACTGTTATGCAATTGTTTTTAAATCTCAAATTGCTGAAAATCCTGGGATCACTGCAAGCTTGTGTATCGCGCATGAATGATCATGAATAGATTACAAAAGTAGTTTCGGGAACATGGTTTATCGAAGTGTAAACTTAGAGAAAATTTCTAATTGACCAATCCAATTTAAGTATTTATAGATATGCAAATCATATAAGAATTATTAACTATTCTAGTGCAATCTTCATGTAACAGTGTTTTTGATAGGCTAAAATTTAACGTCATATCATCAATTGATATGTCCTGGGAAGCAATTTGTAATTCCTGGAATTCACAAATGTTCGATTAATGTAATTTTGATTAATGGTGTTTTAATAATGGCAAAAAAATCAACGTTTATTTGTTCACTAATAATTAATTGCTCTAGACTTTTATGTTTTCTTGGCTTTGTCTTTCGGTTTTAATAATGCCAAGATCGTTCGCTATGGCATTGTCTGTAGTGTCAATGCACGTTATCCATGCTTAACTGGTAAACTATGAGTTCAAGAATTTTGTTGCCATAGACTACTTAACATTGCTACAATTTTTTTCATATATACGAGTATATTGTTCTGACGTCTGACTTCATGTTTCGGCAGAACATTATCACTGACTTGATAACACATCCTAATGTATACGTTGATGTTGTTAAAAGAACTCGTATAATCATAAACTCTCTATGTCATGTATGTACACTTATTTATTCTTTGAATATACTTATTCTTTAAGCTTATTAATTCAACATAGAATTAAGATCTTTGAATGCTGCCTATATCAGTACTAACATTAAATTTATATTTAAAATTCAAAAGCATAATTTAATTTGATACTGGTTTGCTTATTATCAATGAATTATCGACCAGTTGACCTAGGTGAATATCATATCTCTTAGGTTGATAAATCATTGGATCAACCTCATCAAAAGTCCATAATTGTATAATGTTCAGAATATCTTTTAATTTCGTAATAGTGTTGTAAATATAAGGAAAATATGGTTTGCATAATTTGTAAACATTCCAACATCTATGCAGCAGAATAAGAGTCAGCACTCCCCAGGTGACATGAAATAATATTGATACGGTCGTTTTCTATAAATTGACTGCTCATATATTGTTGAAATCAGCTGAAGCAAAAAAAAACTTCCTATGCATGACTGACCCTTATCAAGATTTGACACAAATTGTTTTGTTTTAATATTGTAAATTTCGTACATCATGTGGACTTCGAAATTGTTTATATTTGAGCACCACTGGTGAAACTTATACAGACGACACGAGCTTTGGCGTACTAAGTTATAAGACTGATATAAGAAAGTTTTTTATTCATATATTCAAGTTTAGTTTCATAGTTAATCATAACATTTCTTAAATTTTTCCGGTCACGTTTTCAGAATGATGATGTATCTCCTTCAATGAAAATCGACGAAGCTTGGGCGGCAGGTTACTCTGGTCAGGGTATTATAATGGCAGTGTTGGATGATGGTTTACAGACAGACCACCCTGATCTTGCAGTCAATGTTGTACGTACACTTCTTAAACTTTTTTATGGTATAATTATTTTAAAATTTAATTTAGTATTTACTGAGTAGTAAATACAGACAAATTGTATTTGTAATCCGATCAATGGCAATTATTCTGTATCAGCCATCCTTAATAATATTTATAACAGTCAGAGTTTAAAAAGCCTTATCAAACCGCTTGTATTTATCACGTAATATCACGTGAAACATGTTGGTTTTTTAAAAATAAATTATCATAAAGCATAAGTTATTGTTTGTCTAATATCACATACAGTATCAACAGTTAATCAATACAATTCCTCGACCATTGCTCTATTTTAAAAGCAATATTATATTCTATAAATTGACCCATCTATTACTAACAGAAATTAAACACTCATTTGTGTTTGATGTGTTTGAGCTTTAAATTTTGCCATTTGATTAGAGACTTTCAGTTTTGAATTTTCCTCGGAGTTATTACTAAATTTATTTCACTTAACTGGGCGGAGTTTATCCAGTTCGCTCATAATAAACCAGTCCATCCATAGATAGGTGTTTAAGGATACACTCATCAATGCATTGTCCAGTCATTCTTTTGTAAATTCCTTTGAGGTCACTGATAGGTGATTAGAAATCAGTAATAACTATAACGGCAATCATCATAATCACACACATTTTCAAATCGACTGTCCTCATGCAAATTAAAACGTAAGCTCCGCCCGATCAGTTGAAATAACATTGGTAATATGTATTTTTGTTATTTTACTTTTAAGTATTCAAACATCCGAATGAAATACTGGATGCATAGCATGATGTACATCAGAAATATATCAATACATAATATTTCATATTTGTATATTACTACACAGGATACTGACCATGATATTGATATATATGGCTTCGATCATAATCCCTATCCTGCAACAGGAAGAAGGTAAACAGTTCCATTATTATTTCAGGGTATCTAAACATGTCGGGGACAGACATTAAGCATAATAAAATGTTTGTTCTAAATAATAGATGAAAAAGATAACAGGAATCACCTACAGTTATGGAAAGCAAAACACACCAAAATCGACTACCAAAACACTCCTTTGAACAATAGAGATTCAAACAAAACGCATTTCAAAACCATACCCAGATTTTCGCTTGCCAGTATATACATTTATCTTACCTCCTATACTTTCTAGGAATATCATTGGTTAACGGTTACGCCAAGGAGACCGTGTTTATTTAATATTAGTAGGCGAAGCTTATTATAATGCACAAATATTAGTTGTGTTACGTCCCGTTATAAAAACAATACGGCGTTGATGAAAAATCTGAAATGTTTCTACAAATTGATGATGAAGTATTGAAATAAAAGCAAAAAACACATTATAAGTTAACAATATAAAAAGGAATATGTGGTATGATTGCCAATGAGACAACTCTTCACAAGAGACCAAATGACACAGAAATTAACAATAAGAGGTCACCGTACAGCCTTCAACAATGAACAAAGCCTAAACCACATAGTCAGCTATAAAAGGCACCGAAATGACAAAATTAAATTATGTCAAACAATTCAAACGAGAAAACTAACTAATTTATGTACAAAAAAATTAACCAAAAAAAACAAATATGTAAGAATAGCAACAAACGACAACCACTGAATTACAGGCTCCTGACTTGGGACAGACACAAACATACAGAATGTGGCGGTGTTAAACATGTTAGCGGAATCCTAACCCTCCTCTAACCGGGGAAAGTGGTGTAACGGTACAACATAAGAACGAACTATAAAAATCAGTTGAAAAATGCTTAACTCATTGGATGGATACGAACATAAATACATCTAACAAAAACATAGAATGGAAGTTGTTATTGTTGGCATTTGTTTTTGTATAGACCAATAGAAGAAGGTTCTTTATATTGAAGACATGATCACTTTGAGAGGCCACTAGTCTAAATGCCACATGTTAAGATAGTCGGTAAGATACATTCGTTACACAGTGTGGTAGTGACCTAAAACGATATATATGGTGTCAATAAATTCCGTATTGGGTTCGATCTTCGCACTCATCGGATATGGTATTTACTGACCCCATATATATCGTATTAAGTCACTACCACACTATGTTACTAATAATATATCTTCCAATATGAGCCACACGACACTTTCGGAAACCTTTTCCCTCATTTGCTCCAACAAAATCGCCAAAAACAACTTCATATTTTGCCTAACGACTGATGTTTAACGTTATAATAAAATTAACATCATGGCATTCAGAGCTTATGAAATGTACTTCTAACTGTCAGATAATATATAGTTTAAATGGAAAAAAAATATTTTGTTGGAGTATTTTGTTTATTAGATTATGTAAGCTGATATGTATTTTTCATCTGAAATGTAATCGCCTAGTGTTATTTATAAACAGCAGACCATTATAGGTAGGAAAAAGGTTTATTTCGCATTGATTTTACCTTGAGTCTATTTAGGTTACGTTTTGAATTCAATAGCGAGAGAAATTTATGTATTACTGAAAAATTATTACACCATGGATTTCAATATCACAAACTAGTCAGAACATTTACAAAATTTTATCATCGGTATGAGGAAATAATTCGTAAATATAACTCAACATGCAGACATTCAGGTATTTCACATCTAATCTTTTATGGTAATAGTCTTTACAAAGCACAAAAATGTCAGTATTCACCTCAAAAGCTTACAAAACCTTTAAACAGACTTAATTTGAAGGGATATACATAATATGTAGTTACGATACTGTTGTCAGGTCATTAAAGATTGCATATTTTGGCTTTAATATTGATTCACTTATAGGGTCTTTACATCGGAACTAAACACATTTATGTGAAAAACAGTTGTTGGCATGACACGGGTTATGTTCTTCTCATATATGTTATGATAGTATGATACTAAACCCCTAACGGGAGGGATTGTACCTGATATTCATATGATGAAGACATAATCATTCAATCAGTTTATTTGAGGTCTGTAGCTGGCATGTCAGTTAACTGCTAGTAGTCTGTTGTTATTTATGTATTATTGTCATTTTATTTATTTTCTTTTGTTACATCTTCTGACATCGGACTCGGATTTATCTTGAACTGAATTTTAATGTGCGTATTGTTATGCGTTTACTTTTCTACATTGGCTAGAGGCATAGGGGGAGGGTTGAGATCTCATAAACATGTTTAACCCCGCCGCAATTTTGCGCCTGTTCCAAGTCAGGAGCCTCTGGCCTTTTCTAGTCTTGTATGATTTTTAATTTTAGTTTCTTGTGTTTAATTCTGAGTTTAGTATGACGTCCATTATCACTGTACTAGTATACATATGTTTTAAGGGGCCAGCTGAAGGACACCTACGAGTGCGGGAGTTTCTCGCTACATTGAAGACTCATTGGTGGCCTTCGGCTGTTGTCTGCTCTATGGTCGGGTTGTTGTCGCTTTGACACATTCCCCATTCCCTTTCTCAATTTTAATAATGTTTAATAGAAATTGGTGAGAGCTTTAGAATGTTAGAGTACCGCTGACAGATAACACACATACTTTGGTCTGCGTCTGTTTGTTCGGTACCATAGTGTAATGTATCAAGATCAAACAATTGAACAGTAGATACTGACTAACATCATAAATAAAGACAACAGTATTATACTGCTGTTCAATAGTCATAAATCGATTAAGCGAAAACAATTCCGGTCAGGAACCAAAACCGAGGGAAACACATCAACATGAGAGGAAAATACGAACAACAGAAACACTAAACTACAAAAAACAAACGCCAACATTCATAGAAACGAACTATCTGATAACAACTGCCACATTTCTGACTTGGTACAGGACGTTTTAAGAAAAAATGGTGGGTTGAACCTTGTTTTAAGGCTAGTAAAACCTCCCGCTTATATGACAATACTAAAAATATTGCTAAAATGACATCAGAAACTTTACACAAGAATGAAAGTGCCATTTAGTATTTGTATTCACAATTTCTGTCCACAAGCATTATTCCAATCTATGTTAAACAAATGAAAGGAGATGTGGGGTATATGTCAATGAGCAGAAATCAAACGCAAAAAAATACAGCAAATAGAAGGCATCTACATGTCAAAATACAGTTTGAAGGTGTACTTAGGTGATGTTTAGAACTTTTTGTCAAACTGTTCCACTCCTTGTTTTTTTTTTCAGACGATACAGGGTAAAATATTTTGCCCCATTAAACACCCGTTGTTCTTTTCATATAAGACTTCAATAGCTCATAAAAGGTCATTTACCAACATTTTTAAGAGCATATTCTAGATTTCTTTTCTTTCGATTTGAGAAACAAATAATTCCAATGCAAATATAAGATAAGAGTTATCCTTTTCCCGCCATTTTTTTTTAAAATTAAATATCTCGAAAAGGAGCTCCATAAACTATCAATATTTTTCGCTTATTTTGTTTCTTAACTAATGCTCTTCAGACTTATAGTATAAATTTTAAAATCAAGATTTTTTTAATTTCACCTAAGTACATCCTAAAAAAAAAACTATTAACATAAACCATTCCCTTCTATATTCAAATTATAAATCCTGGTTGTCTCATGCACAGTAATAATAATCGATATATTACAAAAAGTAACCAATTTAGCAATTTCCATTTATAATTCTATTGTTCTGATACTAGTCATTAATTTCTCTATAATTTGAGTAGTAATACGTGTAAATGGGTAAATTTTAGGGAAGGGTAAACGTTATGCAGTGTTTGTTTGGTCCGTATTCGTACTGAAAATAAGATGATAATGAGCTGAAACAATATTCGACGGTGAATTTTGATTCCGAGGTAACAAATACAATATTTATCAAATCAGTTTTGAAACCACATGGTTATCAGAAAGCAATCTGTTGTTTTTAATATGCTTAAGCTTCTGTATGGAATGAGTTTATAGACACGATACCATAGTAATATGTATTATATTTCAGTCACGGAACAGAAGTAAGTGGACTTATAGGTGCAGTAAAGGACAATAATATGTGTGTAGTTGGTGTGGCATTTCGGTGTACTCTCATAGGTGAGTTTAATAAATTGCTGCATTGCAAAGCAGTTTTAGAATTTGTTTGAGGTACAGATAGCTTTAAATTTACAAGTGAATTTAGTACCAAATGATTTATTGTAGTCTATATAATAAATATGTGAAATTGAAGTTATTATCCTCTCATTTTTACAATTGATAGAAATTACAAAATGTTGAATAAGTTGTAAGTCTACCGTGTATATGCTGATTGCTTGACATTCATACGTGAGTTTCAGGTCTTTTTGTTAGTTTTTTGTGATTTGTATAGATCTGATAAACGATTTTACAGAAAATTGTTAAAAAGAGATAGCTGAAAAGTTGAAATTTATAATTAAAAGAGAAACTGTCAAAACCATGACTTAAAAGGAAATCCACAAAAAGAACAAACTTAAGTCCTCAAAGCACTACATATACATGTAAAACTACCGACTGAGCAACACGACCTTAACCAATAACCGGGAGTGACTTATTATGAGGAGTAAGCAGATCCACATGTGGCATTTGTGGTGGATGTTGATCATGGTAATTATACATCACATGATGTAATGAACGAGAAAAAGAGGATAGGATTTTGGCTACGACAATTGGGACAAAACCGTAGTTGTAAATCACACAGATATTCAATAACAGTCAACCAAAACATGATAAGGTCCGTATAACTCTTAAAGTAGTGAGATCACATTTACCACTATAAATCTTTCGTAATAACTTTATTGTATCAACTGGAAAATATATTCTACATAAGTAGGCGCTGCTGGATGAAAAATGGAAAATTTATAATTAATAATAATACAGGTATTGTATTAGGGATTTTCAGTCTGCAAAGTTATGATAGCTTTCGTACTCATTGTCTATGATTGTGAACGTTTTAGTACTATTGATTAATGAGATAACGACGTTTCAATATTACTTTCAAACTTTCTGTACCTCGTTCGTAGTTTCGAATAGAAAGGAAAGATAGCTGTAGTATTTTCTGCTATCTTTTGTTATTCAAAACTCTGGGTTTTTTTCACATACAAGGCAGCATTGCATAAAAGGGAGACGAAAGATAACAGTGGGACAGTCAAACTCATAGATCGAAAACAAACTGACAACGCCATAGCCAAAAATGAAAAGCCAAACAGACAAATGATAGTACAGATGACGCAACAAAGAAAACAAAAGACTAAGCAACACGAACCCCACAAAAACTTGGTATGATCTCAAGTGCTCCGGAAGGGTAAGCAGATCCTGCTCCACATGTGACACCCGTCGTGTTGCTTATGTTATTACAAATCCGGTAAATATTCTAATTCGGTAGGTCACATTCGGGAAAAGGGAAGGGTATTGTAGTTACGACATAAGGAACATATCCGATATCATCTGTGAAACAATTATTCCATAACGGTCAATCAACTCGTGATGGCGTCCGTAAAATTTACGAAGGGATGATTTCCACTTCACCATTTGAAACTCTTGGTTTAATTGCTTCCTTGTGAGCAGCAATCCTCTATCAAGGAAACCATGATAGGAAATACAAGCCCTTCTTTTATATCTTTATCTTTGCTATATTTGTTTTAAAGGAGTTCGGATTGCAGGTACTTACGCTCTATCTGATTCAGAGGAAGCTCGAGGCTTGAATCACTATATTTCAAATGTTGACATATACCACAATAGTTGGGGACCTGGTGATAGTTCTGGTTTCAAAGGACCCGGATTACTTGCAAGGGAAGCACTGCAATCTGGAGTAACTAATGTAAGTTATTGTTATATTTAAGACAATCTAAGTACTTTGTTGAGTATATAAAATGTGGTTGTTCTAGTTTTAAATAATCTTGACTTCCTAACATTTTAAGTGTATCTGAAAAGATATATATTGGCCATAATTACTTCAATTTTCATTTATATTCTTGAAGTTAGATCTGTCCAATGATTTACCACAGTTGCTCGTTTTACTATGAGCAGTGATCCAAGAATATATTAAAACATATCAAATGAATACTTGGCAATGGACATACAGATTAAATATTGTTTTAGCAGATTGTATAACTATCCCTTGTGGGGAGCAAGAAGGTGAAATGTAGATTATTTTATTTCAATAGTACCGCTTAAGTCGATGCTAGGGGCCGTCTTGACCTTGTTGTAGGGTATGAATGATTCGTTCATTGTTGCAGACCCTACATCTACTGTCAAGATGAAGAACAATAATAAAAGCCCTGTTCATTGATCATTTTTTATTTTTTCTATGTGTTGTGTGCGATTTTGTCCCATGTACATTTACTCCATATCCTTTTATTTTCTATCAAATAAAAAAAGTGTCAAATTATAAAAGAAGTAAACAGGTGAACTGTTATACATTATACGTTACGAGGAATAAGAATCTGTAAAAATAATAATCCGCGCAGAATGAAACTAGGTGCGTCGATAGGATAAATATCATTTGTAAAACATCAATTACACATCTTAGGATTTCAAAGTCATATCCAGTGATAAGTGTCAATCCGCAACATGAAAAAAACCCAGGTTACTAATGAATACAATTCAACGTTAGTGAACATGCTTGGAACAAATTAGAATGTAAGACTCATGCGTGAATTATTTACTCCTGCAACTGCTGTAGTATTTAATATTTTTCAACGTTCTGGTTTCATTGTAGATTTCAATCACTAATATAGTTTCGAATGTTCGTTATTTCAGTAAAATCATTATGGTTCAAGTTGTATAATTTAATTTAATATATTGTATGCAATGACAAAAATAAAAATATGGACGACGTTTACATTTGGTACTGTTCAGCAGTTACACTCATTCATTGACTGACTAATTACGCTTTATGTTAATTCCAGGTGACAACTTCAGGATTGCTCTGCAGTTTTTTTCTAATTTTGTTAACATTTTGATTCTGAAACCGAAGTTGATAGCTAGTTTGATTTTTGATAATCGCATATTACATTTTTTATGAGTTATTGCACTTGATTAATTTTACAATTAAACATAAAAAAATGTATTGGAATCCCGAGTATCTGTCGTTTTGGTTACTTCTTCTTTAAATGTTTATCAATTGCCATTTAAACGGGACATTTCACAAAAACATCCTATGTGTAAGTAATGTTGACGTGTATGCAGTGCTGGGTTCGCAAGATGGTTCTAGGTATGCACTTCTTTGTAACAAAGCTTGCTATCTAACGGACTTATCGTATATAAACCAGTATCTAGGGTTTTGTCATATAGAATAATACTATGCTGTTCATATCTATCATACCTAGCAAAACAAACAATTGTAACCCTGTC
Organism: Mytilus galloprovincialis; assembly: GCA_037788925.1. Classification (NCBI taxonomy): domain Eukaryota; kingdom Metazoa; phylum Mollusca; class Bivalvia; order Mytilida; family Mytilidae; genus Mytilus; species Mytilus galloprovincialis. Next base: position 82,305,462 of record CM075336.1, on the reverse strand, counting down.
GTCATTTTAAACAGTTTTAATATTCTACCTTTATGATCTATTTAAAGTTACAATGTCTATATTAGGTTGTTGTTAATTCAACCACTTTTTGCGTAATGTTGAGTAATGCTGCAGGTTAAATATCAGTTAATAAAGGTTACGAAAAACGTATGTCGAGGATAATCCTATATTTTCCGAAAATGCTGTTCGTCGGGAAAGCAGTAATTCTGTATGAGTATACCTTGAATGATATGTAAAAAATCGTTACGTTAAAATGCTGAACAAGATAAAAAAAAAAGGGCTGTAACTTCAATAGTAGATCTTAATTTACTTTGACTGTGTTGTTCGTGTCCTTTTGGTTTTAATACTTACGAAAGTAGTTGTTCCTTTGGTTTCTCAAATGTTTTATTCCGATTAAAATCAGCTGTTTGTTCTTGCTCAGATTTCGCCTTTAATAGATCAGATTGCAAATATTGACTGTCGAATTCATGCATGTAAGGTTGTTTGAAAAACACGTTTCCTCCTAAATGGAATCGATAAAATACGTTTTTATCATAAACAACAGAAAACGTCCGATGAACGTTTGGAATTGTTTTTAAAGATTAGACAGACAAAAAAGAATCTCCATTTAGTGGAACGAAAATTACCATTTTCCACCTTTCCTGAGTTTAATTTGATACAATCTGTTTTGTGTTAGCTCGAAATATCACCACAAGGAATTATTCGCTGATAGTTTTTTTTTCTGAAATTACGTTTGAAGGTTTTATATCAATTGTCTTTATATTTGAAAAAAGCCTTTATCACGATTATTGAAATTAAAAGATGAGGAGTACGTATCAAAAAAGTTAAAAGTCAAAAGGAAAATACATTAAATGTTTTGTTTTCCATCTAACATTGGGTTGATATCCAGTTTAAAAGCAGCATTTATCAGTTTATATTCAGGATATTTTAACAGTCATCCATTTTTTTTCGAAATTTTCTGTTTTAGGGGAGGGAGTGGTGTTTGTGGGAGATTTTTTTTGTTTGAATGGAAGATAAACACATATACTTGTTTGGAACTTATATACAATTCTTTATATGGAAATCAAAAACATTGCAAAGAAATTTTAAACGCATACTAGCAATAATTATGAAATATTCTTATGATTTTATTTTCGTCCCTCTTTTTGTTATATGTATTTTGTCTTTCTTCGACTAGGGAATTTAATTGGCCACTTGGTTTCTTCTCCATATTCATTTTCTGAGAATAACAGCTTAGTCAAACCCAGTCGTTACAAGAAACATTTTGTTTCAAATTTGTCAATTAAGAATGCAATTATAATTTGAGGTCAACGCCAAGCCTTTAAAACTGTAACATGATTCAGAAATTTTAACTCCACCAAAATTGTCTAATTTTACGTTAAAGTTTAATGGAGATCCTTACAAACGAAAAAGTTTGATTCGAAAGTTGGTATACATGAAAACTATGATTCGATATAAATATGTTTACAGTGGTTGTATGTTGGTGGTCATAATTGTTGTAGAAATTATTATCAAAATGACAATTATTGGTAAAAATCGTGATTGTGAAAAGTTCATCATGCCATCAACATTCACATTACTGCACTTTAGTATCTAATTTTTTTTTGAAATGCTAAAACTTGTAGTTGTCAAATAATGTTTCTTATTATATATTCTCATCAACACTGCGGTGCTGACATGAATATCAACAATGTGGTCATTTTTATAAATTTCCTGTTTACCAAACTTTGAATTTTTCGAAAAACTAAGGATTTTCTTATCCCAGGCATAGATTACCTTAGCCGTATTTGGCACAACTTTTTAAGGCAATTGATAAACATTTAAAGAAGAAGTTACTTAAACGACAGATACTCGGGATTTCAATACATTTGTTAGGCTGTTACTTCAATAGGAAAAGTAGATCTTAATTTACTTTGACTGTGTTGTTCATGTCCTTTTGGTTTTAATACTTACCAAAGTAGTTGTTCCTTTTGTTTCTCAAATGTTTTATTCCGATAAAAATCAGTTGTTTGTTCCTGCTCAGAATTCGCCTTTAATAGATCAGATTGCAAATATTGACTGTCGAATTCATGCATGTAAGGTTATTGAAAAACACGTTTCCTCCTAAATTGAATCGATAACATACGTTTTTATCATAAACAACAGAAAATGTCCGATGCACGTTTTTACGTTTGAAGTCAGATTCAAAACAAACCGGACATAGCTTTATAATATAGTTAATTGCTACCTTAGTTTGCTAATAATAAATATTAAAATGAGCATTGTTATTAAATGCAATATCAGTATTTAGTTCAAATATAATCTTAAATCAATCCTAATTCTATCTTGTTCATTCAAATGACGTCATTTGTCAGTTTTTGATGATCTGTTTTACAAATTCAAATGACGTCATCATTTTTTTGTCATTTTTACAATTTCAAATATGACGTCACTTGTCGTTGGGGTTTGGGCTTGTTCGGATGTGTCTACATTTTGTGTTGCAAATGTCTGGTTATGTAATGTATTTCAGTTGTTTCCTGTAATTAGTTAATATTTCAGTTCTATCATGTACAGCTTTTGTTTAGTAATTTTATAAATTTACTGTTTGCAAAAGTATAAATTATTTTAAATAATAAGGATGTTCTGGTAACTAACAGAAAACCCTGGCCGTTTTTTGATCTTTTGGTCCTCGATGCTGTTCGACTTTGTGCTTGTTTCGGCTTTCAAACTTTTGTATCTGGGCGTCACTGGTGGATCTTGTGTGGATAAAATGCACTTCTGACGTATTAAAATTTTCAACTTGTTGCCTTTTGTTGGCTGTTGTTCGTGTGTTTCTTTGTCGATTGTATTCTCCAATTTATTTATATTGTAGTCTTGTGGTGTTGAGTTGTCCTTTTAATGTTATATTTCACATGGCTATAAAAAGGGAGGTTTGGCATGCCACAAAACCAGGTTCAATCCGCCATTTTTTTCTTCTACTAAAATTGTCTAACTTTTACGTTACGTTTAAGTGTAATGGGGATCCTTACAGACGAAAATGATTGATTCGAAAGTTGATAAACATGAAAACTATGATTCGATATAAATATTTTACAGTGGTTTTATGTTGGTGGTCATAATTGTTTGTAGAAATTATTATCAAAATGACAATTATTGGTAAAAATCGTGATTGTGAAAAGTTCATCATGCCATCAACATTCACATTACTGCACTTTAGTATATAATTTTTTTTTTGAAATGCTAAAACTTGTAGTTGTCAATTAATGTTTCTTATTATATATTCTCATCCAAGTGTGGTCTCGCATATTTCCCGATTTGTGCAAATTCAAAGCAGATTGATTTAAAAGTAAGCCATAGAATACATTAGTATCAATTATAACAAACCCTAATGTAGTTCTCGCTGCTGTATCATGCATTGTGCATTGTGCTAAATTCATTCATTGTTTACTTACTCGGGGGATGGGTGGACTTCCTATATACAAGGTGATAGGACGTGCAGCTGGAATATGTCACCCTTTCAAGCTTGAACATATGTGAATAGGTCGGGAAAACTATCAGAAATATATGATAAGGTTAATAAATTTCCCATAACTTCTACATCTGTTATCTTTATTGGTGTCCCAGTCTGTGTTTTTATCAACCAGTGTTCTCTCTTTAGGCACTTTGGTATTCCACTTTTACATTACACACGACATGAAATTAAACAATATGGGAAACGGTAACATTTTTACCTACGCAATATATGAAAAGGTATAAATTTTTAAAATCTAAATTATATGAAAAGAGTGGGATAGCAGAACCCCAGCGGCACCCCCTATCAAAAAATTATTGAAGTCCCCCCTCTTAGAGTTTTTTTTTAGCTACATCTCCAATGAAAGTACAAAATTGCGTTTGAGCTATACGAGAAGACTTTTTTAACTGCCATATGACATGTATGATATTTCTCAATTTATATTTAAAAAATCTTATCTATTGCTTTCGTAATATTGAAAAAGGTAAGAATCCGGTAGACATTTCTCCTTTTCCTTTAATTATCAAACATCAGACCAAAAATCAAACAAAAGATTAAACAACAAAACGCCATACTATACGTTTGAGAAACGCAAAAAGATTAAATTCCGACTAAGAGAAAAACAAAATAAGTCAACTAAACCAATTCCGTTTTTTTGTGGGTTTTTTTTCCAAATAAGTTACTACAAATATGTATTCTACTTCTTGATAACCCGAAATTAAGCATACACTGTTAACATAAATTTCACGTAAATATGAATTCGCGGACATTATTTTTCTAGTTTCAAGAATATGTATGGTTCTTATGAAAACAAAATTGCTTTTAATTGATCAATCTTGTTCCAATTTTCAATCTCAAGGGAAGGAATGGAAAAGGTGTTATTTTCACATGGGCAGCAGGTAATGGACAACTTTCAGACAATTGTAATGCTGACGGCTATGTCAATAGTATTTATACTGTAGCCATTACTGGTGTAGACAATAGTAAAAATGCATGGTATGCTGAAGTTTGTGCTCCTGCCTTAGCTGCAGCGTATGGTGGAAGCCGGGATGATAGATATCTGGTAAGTCTTCTGTTGCACAATAGCAAAACATTAAAAGAAGTGAAAGCAATAAGTATGACTATCATGGAAGTTATTAACTACAGGAAACACTAAGGTGTCTCATAATATAAAATATTTTATTCTTCAAAGGCTTGTTCACAAGTTTTGTGTTATAAAAGCCCAAACGGCTGTTCAGTGCTGTCCGATAATAATCAAGCTGTCCGTCAATCAGCACTTCTTTGTCGTTTGATTAGTAAGGTATGCTTCAATTGATTTCATTTTTTTTTTACATTATCAATTTTTAAACCGGTTGGTTCTTGTCTACTCGGCGCTACATTTAACTTTTAACCTGGACCGTCTTTTATCAATCACTGAAACATATTAAAATATCCTCTTTTTTTTTAAATTGAAAAATAAAAAAAACCATTTGCTACACTGTTATCTAGGCCGGTCAAAAGCAGACTTGTTGAAATGTAAGGACTTTGATTGATTGATTGAATGATTGGTGATTGTTTTACGCCACATCACCACAAAAAGGCTATATCGCGACGAGAGCTATTTTATATATTATAACAAGACTTTTTTTTTAAAACAGACAACAATCTTTCAATTTACTAAAACGTTGGTCTAAAGCGGAAATACTTATTTACAAATAAATGACTTTTGAAGACCCAATCTTCAGACAGGTCAAAAGTAGTTTGTAAACTATTTCGATATGAAGCAAACATTTTCAGGAGCGGAACAGCCCTAAAATCTACAAAAAGCTAATTTTTAAAGCAGTCAGCATTTTTAAATTCCTGATATGAGTTTCTGCGTCAAAATGGTTCAGTCCACTACTTATATGTGTCAGTACCGAAACTAGGTCAGTAATATGACATATACACGACAAATGAGACAGCAACTCATCGACATAAATATAAATAAGAAAACGGCTTCTGACAATCTGTCTTCGATTGTTCCATTAAAATCGTTCAAAGAACCTTTCATCAAAAATGACAACTAGATATTGATATTAATATTATGGAAATAAAATTAAATTAAAAAATGTAGACATAGACATAGAAACTAAGAGAGTGCAGGTATATTTGAATATAGGAAGTCTAAGTAATTCAGACACCACCATAACCAAAATAAAAACGATAAATGGACATACAAATATAACTTAGTATCACATAGAAAACTAAATTTTTATCAACACGAACACCGACCGTAATCAAGGGTGAACTTAGAACTTGGCTTGAAACTAGCTCTCAGTAACTGCGAGAACTCTCAGATCTATACTTTATTTTTTTTTTTGGCCTGTCCGGTCTGTGTTTTTGTTAAATTGATTTCTGTTGTGTATCGATATGATGTGTTATTCCCTTTCAAATGATTTATATAGTTTTTTCGAAAGATGTTCTGTTACACCACATTCCCTGGTTAGCGGTAAGGTAGGCGCCAGCAAACATTTTTGACCTCGCCACAATATTCGGTTTTAATAAAAATTAAAAAATCTTTCTAAAAATTAAACCGTTTGTTTCCTCAATTGAATTGTATTATTCATGTCAGGACCTTTAACGTCGACTAAACGGTATGGGTTTGTCTTATTGATGATGGTCGTTAGGTTGCCAATAATTGCTTATGTCCACTCCAGTTAAACTTTGATTAAAATCACAAAAGTATTGAGACAGGATGGATCGACTGTGAAAACATTCTCTTCTATGCATGAATAACTTGTTATATGAATCCAAACTCAATGGCAAATGTCAAAATCGGGCATAGGACACAACTAATAAAAATACATACCAGTCTAGTATAGATATAAGACCACTCGAACATGTCGCTAGTTAACGCAACGACAATCAATCAATCAATTTGTAATGGTATCAAACTTTGTGCTATATGTACCAAGTCAGTAACCTCTGGCCTTAAAACGAAGAATATGAAATAGGAAATTGTAAATTTGCTGGAAACACATTGATAATAATCCATTTTAGACAACAACTACAACTTCATCAGGATGCAAAAGTGATGGTATCCAGGGGACGTCGTACGCAACAGCTATTGCTTCTGGTATTGTTGCGTTAACTCTCGAGGCTAAGTAAGTATATTTCGCTGCTGAAATTGTTGCTTTAAACATGTACAATAATTCAGAGGATCTATAATCACTAATAGCTACTGGTATTTGCAATGTAAATATCTATTGTTTATTTCTTCTTCTAAATAAAATCATCATAGAGTGAAAATCGATGCAAATTGTATTCCTCAAATGACCAGTATAGCGCTCTAACATTTGGGACAAACATTATCACTTTTAACAATTATTGGTTATTTACACGAAACAAAGAAGTACCATAACTTACAGCTAGTTGGGCTTTTAATTGAATATTCAAAATCGCCGTTGTTGCATTTATAATCCAGGCCCAGCAGCTTGTATTTTTGCTGACACGAAGTAAGTAAACACACATATGGTTGATCTTCATAAAGATGCAGATAATTAAGAGTCTATAAAACAACTGATACTAAGACATATTGCTGTTTTTCTAGTCGGGAAAAACTATGTTTCTTTTACCTTACTAGTCAGTGTAAAGTTGAAAGCAGGTTAAAATAATACCATCGAATTAACATTTACCAGCATTGCTGCTCTAACAGCTGAGGAAATATAAAAGTATCAACATAAACAGGTCTTGTTATTCGATGGACCTATATCCTCTGACAGTATGATAGTATAGGCGCAAAATGTACCAAAAACAGCTAGCATATTTGCGAAACAATTTTTTTAAAAGTTGGAACAAAGGATAAATGTATTGTTTGTATCATATTATGTGCAAACAATTATCTTAAAGTCCTGAAGCTATTGCTTAAAAGTGTATGACACATCATTATTATAATGAATATATTAGTGATGAAAACACTTCTCTTACTGTCTGTTTCTTTATGTAGTAATATTTTAGTATTATTCGATATGAAAAATAGTTATTTGATTTTTTCTAGAACTTCATTTGGATGGTTTTAATTTGATTAATACGCAACTATCTAGGCTGGAATACTGTACAATACCTTATATGTATTTTGATATCGAGATGTCTCTTTCTTATTTGCAATTGATTGCTGTCGCAGTAACTTATCGAACCATCTGAGTTTTTTAATATATTTCAAATTATTGCTATTATTGGTGTTATATACAAGTGAATACCTGATACCACTGCTATTGTTCAGCATAGATTCTGAAAGATTAATTAGTATCTTTATTCGATGACATTGTTTACCGTAGCATTTGGGCTAAATTAATCATCACTACTTGTACTTATGGTATTTTGTTACATTGGTCTAACACCTAATTACCATCATTGTAAAGGGAAGTATCATCTCATACATTTATGGACTTTGGGTACTTTTTTTTTTACATTAATCAAGCATTTACGAGCATTGAAGAGGGTATTATCATCACATGTACTTATGGCATTGTAAAGGGTAGTATCATATGTACTTAAGGTCTTTGGTTACATTGGTCTAACATTTACGAACATTGTAGAGGGTATTATTATCACATGTGCCTGCTGGTAATTATATTCTGAACCTAGTGCTTAACAACACAAACTCAAATATAAAAAAAAACAACAGTTTGAACAAATTTGTTTTGTCTTTACTAAAGTATCATTTATATTCAATTAAAAAAAAAGGCTTACGTACTCCAACTACTTAATTATTTGTATCAAAAATCACGACTAGATTGGTTTATACTGCAATGTGGTCTGTCTGGGCAATCCATATATGTTCCTAAATTGTCTGCCTTTCTATATCTGATTTTAGTTCATTAAATGATTATATTTACAGCCCAAATCTGACTTGGAGAGACATTCAACATCTGATTGTTTTCACATCAAACAGGAGTGGTTTTAATGACACCTACTCTAATTGGTCAATCAACGGAGCAAATAAAGAATGTAAGATTTGACAAATTAAACATTGCAGTACTATGAAAACAGATGAATATATACACTTACAAAAATAAAAGATAGAAATCAGCAGTGCAACAATTCTAAGATACGAAAATTTAATAATCGATATAATGTTTTACATGCTTTATAAAGGAGTAGGTCCGATTTTGGCCTCAAATTTCAGGTTCATCTGACGAAAGATTTTGGACACTTTTTAAACACATGAGTGTCTATTTCAGTTGATTCAATTAGTTTATGTGAAAGATTTTAACTGATTTAGTCATTAAAAACGCTCCCATTCAAGCTTAAATATAAAAAAATCTATCAAATATGCCAAAAAATGTCACTTTTCAGATGGATTTGTCAAAAATGAAAGTGGCCTCATCCGTGTTCATCCTCAACCTTTATATATGTTATGTATTATCATCAAATACAATTTACATTTCAATGTTAAGAATGAACACAAATGCAGCCACGTGGTTTCATTTAAGACGGAAACCGTCTAAAATTTAACTAAAATGCTAAAATTGTGAAGATTTCAGTAATTTAGCATGCCTTAATGATGCTAGTGCCCGATACATGTGCATTGTATTGTCAAAAACATCCCATATTTATGTAGCAGAAGAATTCTACTTATATAACTAAAAGTTTACATTTTAACAATTTTGTAAAACTGCTATAGTTTAGGGCCAACAAGGGGTCTTCCTGGACCTACTCCATTGCATTTGCATCTTACCATTATGTTATTCTTTGAATTGTTTTAAATTATACTGTACATCTTTTTGAATCAAGGACCACTTATGAGACAAAACATGCGTCTTTTGTAATGATTATATCGTTACGTGTAGCTATTTTATTTATCAACAGATCGGACCACTGTAAGTTATAGACAGATGTAACTCATGTTTCCGATTACTTATTTTTTACTATAACTATTATGTGATGTTTAATATTAATATATTTACTAATTAGGACTAAATGCATTTAAATAACTAAATATGCTTAGTAATGATTGACTTTGAAGTTCAGAATTGCAACATTTTCATAGAAGCTGACTTTAATTAATAGAAAAGGCATTGTTCATCAAAATTATATAAAGGATAAGGGAGGCTGAAGAGACAAAGGGAATATTAAACTCGCAGACAAAATGACACTGCTCTGGCAAAAAAACCCAACTAAGAGACAAATAACAGTCTATAAAACACAACCGAGAAAACTCAAGACTAAGCAAAATAAATTCCAACAACAAATCAGGGTTGAAAACAAATGCCCCAGAATGGTAAGCAGATCCCGCACATCATGTGACAACCCATCATGTTGCTAATACTATTAAACATATAGAGATAAGTCTCAACTCAGTGATATCACAATCGAACAGTATGTGGGTTGTGTTTGAAATAATACTTCTGCAAAATCAGAAATGTCTGCGTGGAATAGAGATTATGTTGATGTTTTCTATTAAAATGTACATTAAACATTGGTAATTATTAATGTTAAACAGTATGAAATGTATATTAGAAATAATAATGATTTCATTACATATCTCTAGAAACGCATTTGTTATGTAAGTTTCCAAAAGAATGCTTAACTAAAATACAGCGAGTCGAGCAAATACGTTTACTGCATAACAAAAAAATGGGTTACACGATATACAGAATCAAGTTAAAAACGTGGGAATGAATATCAATATTTGAAAGAAACAGATGCCAACATTTATAGCTAGTTGTTTCAAACTGAAGGTGTTTTAGAATATAAAAAAATCTTCTAAGAACATATATACAATGTTTTTACTGCATTAACAGTTAGCCAGGTACTTGGTTTTGGTTTGATGGACGCAGAAGCTATGGTGAATTACGGGACAAACTGGACAACAGTTCCAACGCAACAAAATTGCACTTCAGCTACCAGTTCTCCAGATCTGTAAGTAAACGTCTAACACTGCTATTTGTTTTAATGACTGCTTATGCTTGCTTTCGTTGGCTTGCTCAATTTTATAGATAAATAACTTTACAGGGCGTGTCCAGTAGGTAAGAGAACATTATTACAAGGATAGCATTACTATGCACCTTAGGGCTTGTTAGGACATGTTATTGTGAATCATCTTATGCAGGAATTACAAAGAATATTAATTTAAACACTTATTTCAATGGACAGGACCTGTGTTCAAGTAATAACATTCTGCAGACATTCGCATGATCGACAGCTTTAGAAACCAAACGAATGCATTTTTGCATTAGAAAAGATTGAAAACAAAAAAATTACCCACACTTAACGACCAAAGCTGTCTAAAGTCGGCATACATAGTCGATTATAAGCATACTTGTGTATTTGTCAATGAGAAAATTACTAGCATACAACAGGGAGTCATTAATAGTTTAAGATTATACTTTATTCTATTGAAACAAAATTGTGTCGTATGAAACATTTGAAACGTTTGAAATAAAATAAATAGTATTAAGAAGCTTGAATTGTGTCGTCTGAAACGCTTAGAATAAATCAATTAGCATGAAGAAGCCAAATCATGCTTTGTCTTGTTAATTCATAGTTGTAAAGATTTCTAGTATTCAAGGTTAAGTAAACATTATCAACCTAAGATATGTTAATATATATATATCATATGTTTTCATAGAATGAAGTGATAAGTGATAACTAAGAGTAATAATATATGAGCCATAACAAATGTATTTTGCAAGAAAAGGGAACTGGTATCAAACATTGAACGGTGCGTTTCTGCCAATTTGAACAAACAACTGTGAAGTGTGAATATCAACATGCCAAATGATCCACACAAATGTAAGAAAATTGAAAAATAAAACGTCAACCGATGTAAATTTCTCAAAAAGGCATCACGATGAACTTTCAGACATATATATATATATATTTAATATATATAAAGCCACAACTATTACTGATGAACATATCCAAAAACGAAAACTGCTTTGTGTTTGCGTTGATGACACTTGAATGTAGCAAAGTTCGTTTCTGTATCCAGAATCTTTTACTCTCCTTCCGCTGCGCATCATTTCAGTGAATCTTTTATTTTTTAAGTCAATTTCATTTCATTTGATTAAAATCATCGAAGGGGTTGTTAGACTATCTGACATGTTAAATGACTGGAAAATATGGCGTCTTTACGATATCGCTACTATGCTAATTGCGGCGCATGTCGAATAGCTGATTTGACTCAATATCAAATTAGAGGTCACAGATTGAAAATCTAGAATGTAGGTAATTGTTACAGGTTACACTACAAAATAATGTTTATTTCTTTTGGGTTGCCTCACTGACGAAGGTTGTTGAGTCATGCATTATTTGTGCGACATTTGTAGTGGCTATCAACACATAAGCGGCATTGTCCAGAGATTTAACCACACTATATTGGTGATATCTATAAGCATTTATTTGTGTTTATGATATGGAACGCCACAGCTGTCTTATGTGGAACTCGGATATAATTTATGTTGTTTTATCATTACTTAATAATAGTTTGTCTTTATTTGATATGGTTTTGACATTACGTAATGATGTTTTAATATAACTCAACATGGAATAGTCATTACTTAATGATATTTCGATATTACGAGATATGGTTTCGTATTGACTTGACATAGTTTTGTTATTACTCAATATGGTTTTGTAATTACTTGATGTGGTTTCACCATTATTTAATATTATATAGAATAAAACATCATTACGTAATGTCAAAATCATATCAAATCAAGACAAACTATTATTATGTAATGATAAAACAACATAAAGTAATATCCGAGTTCCACATAAGACAGCTGTGGCGTTCCATATTATAACATTATTATTTTCATGTTGATCATATATGATTGTCTATTATTTGGACTACTGAACAAATCTTTAAATTTTACTCTTTGTTCCTTTTAATGCCGTAGTATCAGTTCAAGTACCAGGTCAGAAATATGGCAGTTGTTATCAAAAAGTCCGTTTCTATGTATGTTGGCGTTTGGTTATGTAGCAGTGCAGTGTTTCTGTTATTCCGTTGTTTTCCTCTTATACATGTTATAGGTGGTACGGTAGTATTTCCTGGCTCATAGGGGATAATGATAGCCTTTTTAGAATTTTCACCCATTTCTAACACTGCGAAAATTCTACATTCACAGTTAACTGAAGTACATTCATTATACTATTCAGAAATTAATTTGAATGTGTATCTTGACCGTTTACATTTTTTGCTATTTTAAAAAACCTAAGGCCACTAGTGATTTTAGGTCTTTTATCGTGCAGCGAATACAAAATTAAAAAAAATCCCATATTTTTCTACACCTGATTCATCCCTCAGTTTGGGAAAGTATTTCAGTTGATACTGTATTTTTTGTCCAAACACACTGTTCAGATACATTGACTTAGGTAGGGTACACGAAAAAGCAACCTAAATTCTGGAATGCAAATACTACCGTGCCACCTATAGTTGACATGTTTCCCTCGGTTCTGGTTTGCGGCCCGGATTTGTTTTTCTCTTAATCAGATGATAACTATTGAACAGCGGTATACTACTGTTGCATTTATTTAGATGATCCGAAAAAGCAAACCGCCTTGCCGAAATAAAGAGGACTATTGTAGATAGATGCAAATGCTTTGGCTGTATTCAAAACAATATTGTGAACAGTTTATGTTTAAATTACAGGAGCACCAATACCTTGGTATCTGATTCAATTGATGTAACATCTGGTGACTGTTCAACAATAAACTTTTTAGAACACGTGGTAGCTAACATTTCATTTTCCTACTCAAACATGAGAGGTGTAACGAAGTTGTATTTGGTATCTCCATCCGGAACCAGAAGTCATCTATTACATTACAGAGAACATGACGCTGTCGATAATGGAACAGCAGGGACTCAAAGCTGGGCTTTTATGTCAGTACATTTTTGGAAAGAAACTCCAAACGGAATCTGGACTCTGGAAATAAGTTCTCATAATAAGTCTGTAACCGGTAATACATATTAATTTTTACTTTTGTTTCATACTACTCTCTCCTTTGCCTTATGACCTCAACTAATTAAACCATTTGACCATTCCATTAAGGGAATATAGAATGGGTTACACCACATGGTACATATGTGCAGCGATTTTATGTTTATACGATCCTTTCAAGAGGGTCGAAAAATACCGGAGGGACATTCAAACTCATAGATGGAAACAAACCTGACAACGCCATGGCTAAAGAGACAGACAAACCTAGTAACAGACACAACATAGAAAACTAAAGACTAAGCAGCGGTAATTTCAGGTGCTCCGGAATGGTAAGCAGATCCTGCTCCACATGTGTATTTCAAGAATACAGCGTTACTGATCGTACTACGTGCATCTTTGATTAGTTAATTACAAATATTCGAATAGATGGTCGTCCTATCTGATTTGATTTGTAAAGAGTCCTACACTATACCATGATCAGATCAAACATCAAAGCCGATTCATCTTTTTTTCATTAAGGACCTTCTTCATAATAACGGATCTAATTGTCTCTCTTTTAAGAGTAGCCAACATCTAGCTTATAACACTGATTAAACCATTTAAACACATTGAAAAAATGTATAAGGAAGACGCAACTAAAAAACGTTTCGCACGTTATACCGGCGCGAATAATGAAACCACTTCGATATTCTCAACCTTCATGTGTGGTCACTTATACTGTAAACGACGGACAAACCAATCAGAACAATAAAACAAGTGATGGTCATGCAATCGATCATCATTTTTAAGTTGACGAATACATTAAAAGCAGTGGAACATTATTGTACAATTATTATGCATTTAGCAGCAATGTTGTATTACAATAATAAAAAATATAGGTCACCGATGAGTTAAAAAAGATATTTCAAATTTAAGGCCAAAAAATGGCATTTTTGCACCAAAGGGAGATAATTTGGAGCTTTTTCAATTTTTAAAGTCATCTGGGGCCAAACCAAATAATTTTTTTGGGTTGTTTTTTGTACCATATCATAAAGTAACAACTAATAGTGTAATAAATAAAATTTGTAATGAAAAAATAAAGGTTTAATTTTTTGCTAAAATTTTTGTACCCATGAGCCACCTTAACACAAACAAACATATTGAATACTGTGGATTCATTTATTTTCGTGGGTACCAATTTTCGTGGTTTGAGGAAAACTTACATAATCGTGGATATTTAATTTCGTGGTTTTGGCAAAGTCTACACGTATTCCGTATGAAAACTTATAATTCGTTGCACATTTGAATTCGTGGTTCTTCTGTACCCACGAAATCCACGAAAATTGGTATCCAACGAATATTAATGAATCCACAGTAACATGAATTACGAAAGGAGGGAGACAGGTTCGCCAACAGTATACGAATTTCATGGTATACAAGCAACATCCAACATGCTAATCGCTATCCAGTCAAAATGTCACAATAGTACACAATCAGCAAAATTACAGATTTGAAGATTAATTTACACGACTTGAATCATATCGGTAATTAGATAAATATAGGGATAGCGACCGTAGGATTTGAGTTTTTTTCTATTTCAGTGTTTCTTCTACTAACCTTGCCTAAGGAGTAGTCACTATTTCAGATGATACATTTTGAAACAATGATCTTGAATTAAAAAAATACAAATTTACATTGTTTAAAAACTTTAAAATCTATGAAAGCGACAAGTTTTGTACTTGGAAAATAAACCCAACTAATACACTTTAGCATACATATTTTTAATCCTGGATTTTTAAAATCTGACAGTAAAACCCATGCTACAGAAAAGAAGGGGTGAGTTTTACTGTGCATGTTTATAAATAAGCATCCACGTTCTATCGGAAAGGTGACGTAAAATGTAATGACTTACATGTACATATGAATATTGTAACGCTCTTCGCACGTTAAAAACCTGCAGTATGGGCTTTGCTCATTGTTTAAGGCCGTACGGTGACCAATGACTGTTAATTTCTGTGTTAGTTTGGTCTCTTGTGAAGAGTTTTCTCATTGGCAATGATACTACATCTTCTTTTTTTTTTATATCAACTCCTTAAAGTGTCTGTCGGTTGCCTGTTGCAGGCTAAAAAATTCATCTGTGCTCCACATTTTGCCCTTATTCACATCAGTCTAGTCGATCCATTTTGCAAAGCATAGTATTGCATTTGTTAATGAACATGCTTGAAATAGTATATAAAGCAAATAACAGCAGGCATTCAATCAATGTGAACTAACGTAAATCGGCAAGATCAATAAAGTGTGACAATCATCAAAATAGCTGATTTATGAAACACACAATTTGCTTGAAAAAGAGAGTCGAAATGTACAAAAGGGATATTCAAACCAATAAGTCGAAAATAATCTGACCACGCCATGGCTTAAAAGGGAGACCAACAGACAAACAGACAAACAAAGCACACACAATATATTATAGAAAAAAGACTACGCAACCAACAACTGGGGTTGATATAAGGTGCTCAGAAATGGTAAGCAATCCTGCTCCACGTGTGGCACCCGTTGTGCTGCTCATGTTAGTTGAAACCTGGTAAAAGGTCTAACTCGGTAGGTCATATTCGGGAAAAAGGGGACGGGATTGTAGTTACGACATTTGAAACTTATTCGCTATCATCTGTGAAACGGATATTCCATAGAAATGAAAAGTTCACAACTGGGAAGCTGAAATCACCTCTGTTTTCGTAAAGTTTTGTTTTCAACCAACCCTAATTGTCAATTGTTAGATGTAAGTTAAGATATCAGGCAGACTTAAATGTATCTGTTGTATCCTTTATCTTAATTCCGATGGGATCGATGCGTTCATCATAGTCACCAAATTTTGAACTATTTAGTGAGTGAACATCATCTATATCATCAAAAGTAAAGTTAAAGGATATAATTAACTTCTTTTCTTTCTTCATAAGAGGTTCCAGTATGAAGTCAGTCTCATATGAATAACAGAACAAAGCGGCAAGTAAGGGGGCACATTTGGTTCAAAGGGTAATGCCGATTGTTTGTAGAAAAACACATCCTCCAAACGTAACAAATATGTTGTCAATCAAGAAGTCAAGCATCTTTGTAATGTCAGATTCAGGGAATGTTTTGTTTGAAATAGAGTGCTTTTTACAAAGTAGGATTGATCCCTCCCTAAAACAAAATACTTGTATCTACGTTGGACATTCTTAATAACGCTCTAGCAGTAACGCTCTTGCAGTATTAATTCCAAAAGAAACATGAAATAATAGATATACGTACACAGGCAAATTATGGTCACCTGAATAACACATGAATCTCGCGTGAGATTCACATTAAAATTTCCAGTAAAATTCAACTCACCAGGGCACATGAACTTTTAAAATGTAAATGATATTTCTCATGTATCTAATCAATTTGTAAATTAAAATGTTATTTGAATAACTTTGTTTTGAAAATTCACGTGATTTGCACGTGACTTTCACGTAAGTATTAAATTAGATTCACGTGAAATTCAATTGAAATCAGTTCACGTGAGTTTCATCTAAATTCTTGTGAAAATCATTTGAGTAAAACTACCCTGTGTACATTGTTCTATTTATTTGGTACTTGTTACCTTAATTACTCAGCTGTTCTTGTGATATTGTAGTTACCTTAAATAGCTGGTCACTTGAATTTTACGGAACTTCAACCGATCCATGGCCAAGTGAGTATACTTTAATGAGCAAGTAAAAAACGACAGAGATTCAACTATAAATTGGGTTAATTCCATTTATGTTGACATAATAAATAACTACATACATATTAATTAGGGAAGTTTAGTATTATTTCTGATGAGACAACTTTCAATAGAAAACAATAAACTCAGATGCAATCAATTATAGGACATCGTAAGGCCTTCAACCAATACCGATACCATAGAGCTAGGCATAAAAGGCCACGACATGACATATTGAGCACAATTCAAACATAAGTATAAAATAAACTCATCATAGATACCAGAATTAAAATTTTATATTTACGCCAGACGCGCGTTTCGTCTACTAAAGACTCATTAGTGACGCTCGAATAAAAAAATGTTTAAAAGGCCAAACAAAGTATGAAGTTGAAGAGGACCAAAAATCCCTTAAATGTTTGCCAAATACAGCTGAATTATAACCTACTGTTCCTGGATTGAACACCGTTTGTGTCTATTGGGTGTGATTGTTTAACATACATTTTTGCGTGAGTTACCTATGTGACATAAAAACAACAACGGATAATCGAGAAAGAAGAAGTCTGAAATTAGAACATGTAGAATCTAGTTATGCCAATCGTTTTTGAGGTAATGGACTAACAATGACATTTTGGCATATTGGTTGCTTAACATATAACAGGTATATTCCAATGCAAGTCTGACAAGGGACATGAATTCTTTTTTCTTGATCAACTTTTTGGGGATGTTTACATATTTTTTGCGAAAATTGATGGTAGTATATACTTTGAAACAGATTATATTAATGGGCTTACTCAAAATGAAATTTTATTAAATAGGTAATTAAAGGATGAGATGTATTTATGGTCATGTAATGTATTGTTATATCAAAATAAGTTTTGATTCTTGGAAATGGTAAATGCATTACAGTTACTAGAGTGGTACGGATGTCGTCTTTTGTATCCGTAAGTTTTACATACGCGTGACCGTCAGATTTTGTTTTATTGGATTCATTGAATTAGACGAAAGTTTATTTAAGGTATAGTAAACTGATCGGTGCTTCCTGCAGACAACAATTACCCTTTAAGTGAGACTTTATTCATAGATGGAAAAGCCTGTTACCCAAACCTAAAACCAGTCTTAATGAGTAAATCTTAGTTATTTCTTGGGATATCGGAATCTACCTGCAGGAATCATTAATGACTCAATCATTTTGGGTATTTTTAATAGCACATTTCAGTAGCGTCGTAACAACAGACACAACTACAGACGTCGACACAACAACATCAACGGTAACTGTTACTCCGTGTAAGTAGAAAATATGAATCATATATAATTAAACATAAACATAGCATAACAATTTAAGTGTACATAACAAATGATATGGGAATAACCTGCATTAAGTGTGTTTCAGACTGTAACGTTTAGAAGCCAAATATTTTGAGTACATGAAAAGGACCAAATACAAATGCCATCAGCCGTATGAAGTTCTGTACAGTTTGAATAAGAGTGTTGCAAATTTGATTTGAGCACAAATATATATTGATTTTTAAATTGTAATTTTCCGCTAAAACATATCTTCATGTCAATGTTGACTACCGCGACTTAATAATACGCTATGTGAAAATAATTGTATAAAGTTCAAGATTACACATTCGTTACGTAAGAGCGTCACTGTTTTTGATATCCTGTGCTTGTCTGTCTTTGATGTAAGATGTTGGTTGTTGTTCTGTGGTTTGCATGTGCTGTTGACTATTATATAATTTCTTTGTGCAATTCTATATGAAGAGTGTTTGTGCCGTATTTTTGTCAATATTGTCATATAATTAGGAGGTTTGGCTAGCCGTGAAACCAGGTTCAACCCACCATTTCTTCTTTAAATGTCCTGAACCAAGTCCGGAATGTGGCAGGTGTTATCTAAAAGTTCGTTTCTATGTATGTTGCATTGTCGTTTGTTTTTTGTTGCACTTCAGTGTTCTGTTGTTCCTTTGTTTTCCTCTTATAGTTGATGTGTTTCCCTCGGTTTTAGTTTGTTACCTGGATTTGTTATCTCTCAATCGATTTATGACTTTTTAACAGCGGTATACTACTGTTGCCTTTATTTATGGTAAAACTAACTACAAAAACACACAGCCCCTAGACAATATACCGATCAATGGATTGTAAAATAAAACTGTTGCCGTCTTAATTCCAACGATGCTAATAACAAGTTAAGTGTTGTGTTCTGCAACTATAATTCTTAGACACATATCAGTAAAGATAGGAGGCCTACCTCATTGTACCTGTGCCTGTATCGCTCACCTGGTAAACGACAATCAGTATGCTAATGAGGACTTGTATATGAACACATAGAACACATTTGTGTTACTGATAATTTTTGCAATTATAATATTTACCTAGCTCCTATTTTTATTGATCTAACAGTGAAAACTTAAAAATAAAAAAAAAATAAAACATTTTAAGAGCAATAACACAAAAACTGGTTGATAAATATTCGTAGTACATATGTTTATTGTCAATTTATTTGCTATTTACGTTGTGAACCTTGCTCTTATAGGTTAAATGAATAACCAATTACTGTGAAAATTGTAAATATCAAAATCCATAGCTATCATCAATTTAATGATTGTTGCTTTAGTCAATGTACTACTTGTATTTATTTTTTATTTTCTTCGGCATCATTCTTTAACATTTTAACTTCATGTTCCGCAGTATATTGTAACACTCCCAAACGTGTACTGTCCCCCAAACGTGTCCGATTCCCCCAAACGTGTCTATTCTCCCTAAATGTGTCCGTAAAATCCAATATTCCCCAAACGTGTCTGATTTTATAACCCCTAAACGTGTCCGAAAATTGTTATTCGCCAAAACGTGTCCACTATTTAACGCCTGAACGTCTCAAGTCTTTTAGCGCTAACACATGAATAAAATCAATAACTTTTACGGCAATTCTATAATGGGGGACACAGTTGATGAAGTGGTCATTTATAAGTATTAGTTGGTTCAATGCCGGTTGTTATAGCAAATTTAATCTGTAACATATAAATCGACTTTTGACTGAAATTGCTTATAGTCCAGTTGCAAGTATTATGCTCGTTAAGAGCGCACAAACATGTACAAACAATTCTAGTTCAGTTGAATTAAGCGTTTACCATAGGATAACACCCAATTAAATTCAAATACAATATATTCAGGTTAAACTATG
Organism: Mytilus galloprovincialis; assembly: GCA_037788925.1. Taxonomy (NCBI): domain Eukaryota; kingdom Metazoa; phylum Mollusca; class Bivalvia; order Mytilida; family Mytilidae; genus Mytilus; species Mytilus galloprovincialis. The sequence continues at coordinate 82,285,183 of CM075336.1, read as the reverse complement.
CCTATATATATTGTTTAAAGATGTCAATCTTATTTACAAAGCTTGTATTAACAATTACACAAACAAAGCAAGCAAGCCAAACAAAGTTTTACTTTGCAAGCATTAGGAAATCAGCTATAATCCGCGAATACTGTACGGTAGGATTTTAAAAGAATTGACTTCCCTTTTTTTCATCAAATCATAAACTGGTTATCAGGTATTTTAATAAATTTTAGATTTCCAGCATCACTACTAAAGTGAAGACATACAAACAAGAGTCATAAGTCCAGTGCCAAATATTTCATGAATTATTTGAACGATATAATATTAACAATAAATACTTTACATAAGTTTTATTATCATACCGGGGATTTAGGAACGGGCCTAAATTTGTTCACGATTATTCGTGATAAACATTCGTTAAACTTAAAAATAAAGGCCGATTTTTTTTATAACTTCACTAAGAAACTATTTGATTCTCTCAAAAAATGGAAAAAAAGCTCTTAAAATTATAAACTGGTAATAAGGTTTTATATTATGAACTTTTAGTTTCGAGCATCACTTAAATACACGCAAACAAGAGAAACTACGTCCAGTGGCAAATATTTCATGCATGGACAGGACGACAACATACTTTGGATAAGTTATATAATGAGATGCGGAAGAATATTTGCCGGAACTCTTGGATTGTACCTTAATTATTTCGGGAATTTGGGATTAGGCCTAAATGAATTGTGTACAGTTATTAAAAATTTACACTTTACGTTTATAAGGAAACTACACTAATCGTAACTCGAAATCAAATTATATTTTTTTGGAGCGGAAAAGGACAGTTTTATTTTTACGGAATATCAGTGTTTTATCTTTTAGTTCCCTTTATATTATAGGACAAGTTTGGGGGATTGGGCACGTTTGGGTGTTTATTAAAAAATGGACACGTTTAGGCGTTTAAACAATACAAATGACACGCCGCGTTTGACGCCCTTTGTACAACTAGACATGTTTTGCAGTTCAGTGACGTCGATGTGGACACGTTTGTGAGTATCGGACACGTTTGGGGGGAAGGACACGTTTCTGAGTGTTACATATATCATGTGCGTTCACTAAATGATTTCAAGCTTGACGACTTGTTGAACGCATGTTTCCCGTCAAATTTGAAATAAAGGATATTATAGATATGAATAAATCTGCTTCATATCTTGACTTAACTGTAGACATTGACATTTATTTATGGTGGTTGGTTAAGAACAAAACCTTACGACAAAAGCGATATGTTTTTTCCTTCTCAACTGTGTACTTTCCATTCTAAGTACCTACCGACATTCCAGCATCGTTTTATCATAAAACATGGAATATTGTTTCTGATTTTAAATGGTATCACATTCTTCGTGTCATCGATTAGATTATACTTTTATACTATAAATGGTTCCAATTTAAATGCACCATATGCGCAATTAATGTATCTTCAGTAAAGTTCCAAGACCAAAACAATGGAAAATCCAAATCTTGATACAAACTTAGAAAAGCTGGGAAAACAAAACCAGAAAAAAGGCAAACTGAAAGCCGAACACAAACAAGGAATCAGAGCTATGGACGAGGGAGATGCATTCTTCTATTTCAAATGATCTACAAAAATATGATTACAGTCCTTTTAAAAAATATATTCGTATGTTTCATGGCAGTACAAATGCATGTACTCGAGGACAAACATTTAGCCAAATGAGGTTGATGTAATTGTTGCAGGCATTATTATTGCGATTGTTCAACAACTGATAAAATGCTACATTGCGTATTGCGAATTATGGAAATACTGCATAAAAAAATGAAATTAAGACTTAATGTTATATATTTTAGTGAAATCTAAGTAGTCGTCATTTTAGCCAAAACAAATATGAAATTGCAAAAAATTAAGTTTCCGAATTAGCTGTATTTTCTGTATGTTTCATTTTTGATTTATTCCTACAATGAATACTATGCTGTGAGTTTTTTTAATCTGTAGAATATCTTTCCAATTCCGATCTATTTTGAAAAAAAAATGTTTTCATGTAGATGGTGTCATATTCGGATCCGTTGGCGGAACTGTAGGATTGTTAATAATAGTTGCAGTCGTTATTTTGATAATAAAGTAAGTGATCATTAAGTTATATATTATCATGCAAACACATTATCTTAATACTAGATGTATGTCATTTGCACATATAACGATATATGGATAGCAAAATATTATGTCATTTCTGCATTTTTTGCAAATGTAATTCTTCTAGTAAGGTTCATTAGGCTATACGCATTTTTGAGAATAAACTCATCATAGATACGAGGTTGAAGAGCTTTTCCCCAATACAGCTAAGCTATTCCTGAGGTAGAAAAGCCTTAGTATTTCAAAAATGCAAAGTTTTGTAAAGAGAACCACATTTAGAAGTACTCTAATTACAAAATCAGAACTATATATTTTATAAACAGTTCTATGGCTCTCGACTTTTGGCATTTAATATTTCATTCTTGTTTTTCCTTGTTGGAAATTAGCATATAAAAAGAATGAGATCATATGATTTGACGCTCCTCATGTTATACCTGTCTCGTGTTAAAAGTATGTTGTATATGTTTAATATATGCTGTATGTATACATAGGTATTGAAATAACATGAATAATATTAGAAAATAAAGAAGCATGAATGACAAATTAAGAGTATGCCAAAAAAATCAAAAGACGTAAGAGGTTTAGCTTGCTATAAAACAGGTTTTCCCGTTTTAAAAGAATTACACTAGTCTTTTTAGGGCCCTTTAAACTTGCTGCTCGATGTGAGATAAGGCTCCGTGTTGAACGCCGTACTTGGACCTATAATGATTTACTTTACTAATGTATATGTCAGAAATTGTCAGACGATTCTCCGTGGCAGTTACTTTCTCGTAATTGACGCTCTTGTAGTAGTGATTGGTGTTTTTGACAATTATCCTGAAATTAATAATAGATTCACAATACAGTCAAAATAATATGCAATGACCCATATTTGCCTGAACTGTATGTCATTGTTCTTAACATTTTGAAAAAACTGAACAAAACTATTTTTTCATGTTTGTCTCAATCATTCAATATATTCTTTACGATCAGAACAAATCATTAACATTCGGAATTTATTTGAACGGATTTTTATCATAATAAATCTATCTGAAAAAATTCTAAAAATCCTTAATGTTTTTGGATATGTTTTAAATGTGAAAAATTTAACATCTTAAAGCTGAATGAATCATTTTGAAAATATGTTTCTGTGTTTGACATTTACATCTTTGGAATATATAACAGTAACACGAGCTCAAAACAAATGCATATATCGGAGTATTAACGACCATTCATGTATTACAACATTCATACGCGAAAGAATTTACGTAGCATTCATTTTTTGACAGGCGAACATCAATTTCAAAGAATAACCAGACCAATTCAGAAGAGAGCGGTCCATCGTATATAGATGAAATCCCATCGGACCATCATGATCTGGATATGACAATTATTGACCATATGATGTAATTTACATTACAAATGTAGAACATTCATAATAAAATGTAAAAGAAAACAAAAACACTGCAGTTACATTTGACTAAGAACTGTGTATAATATTTTTTTCGAAATAACTAACGGGTATACATGTATCATATTCATCAGAAAAATCGGAATTTTCTATTTTTGTTCATAGAAACTACTTATTCTATTTTTTGTGATAATAAATAACCTTTTCGAGTGTTTAAATATATTTTGCTGTGTTAAATGAGATTTTCTCAGTTCGAAATGTGCTATTGTACTGTTTATTTGTGTATTTGTCTGTCCTGAATGTTCTTGCATTTATTTGTACTGTAGTCCTGTCATGTAATGTTGTCATTTTAGTGTTATAATAAACATTGCCATAAAAGCGCGAGGTTTGGCTAGCCACAAAACAAGGTTGAACCCACCATTTTGTCTTTAAATGTCCTGAACCAAGTCAGGAAAATGGCAGTTGTTATATTATAGTTCGTTTCTGTGTTAGTTGCTACGCGCGTTATTCAGTGTGCACCAAATTTTTTATGTTATTTCTTCATAGACAGAAAGAATATTAAAGTCATTCCTTAGAGGTTTTTCTTGTCGTAGAACACAACGAGGGGTGGCAGGATTGATTAAATGAATAACAAACCGTAGGGGGTCTTTTTGTGGGCAATCCTGACACCCCGAGGTGTGTTTTACGACACGAAAAACATTCAAATATGCATTATCTGACTTAATAACCGTAAACAAAATATTATTTTCTGCAAAGATTTGCAGAATTATCATCCTATTTTACCGACTACACTAAAGTGGGATACTCCTTTCTGATGCGTTCAGATTTTAATACGCCCTACGGCTCACTTAGAATGTGAAATAAAACTCACTAATTAATCTAGATTTAAACGTTAAAAATCGTTATCCAAACAATAAAAATATTACAGTAACTGCATGAAGAAAGCCACAAATGAATTATAATCACCCGATAACGGTGTATGAATAATACAACTCACATTGTAAGTAATTTAATGTACCAACTTTTTTAGTTAGTTTAAGGAAGTGGGTGCTATGGTTTTTTTCTTCTTTACTATTAGAGGTCGGTCATTTAAAGACGTATCAACCGTATCATATACGTTGACGTATCCGCATCTGCAGATATACCAAAAAACAGATTATAGATCCCGAGCTTTAATTTTATGTTCTTTCAATAACGCAAATGGGCGACTGATTAATTTCTAATGCAATAAGGAAGTATCGAGTTTTTGTGGAATATGTAGCCCTACTTTTAAAGACATTCCGGATAGTTGGAACAGTTTACAGGCATGATAGGAGTAAATACGGTAAAAACCGTTTGTTTGTGTATGAACTTGTGCTCACGTAGAACCAAATTGTTAATTGATACTCAGAGTTTTCTATTACCTTTGATAAAATCACAAATGAACAATATTCAAAGTTCCTTACGTGTATATAAGTAGTACATTTTATTTTTTTGGTGTTTATTCATATAATATCTTGAAATATTTTTTAACTAGATTATTAAAGGATTGTGTACGATATTCGTGTACCTGCCCTACATTGGCTCCTTTTTAAGAGTATGTAAAAGTAGTTGACAAAACACTACTATCACAAATGTTGAAGATGTATGTTTGATTGTTTTGAAAAGATTCCAATTAGTTTTTTTTAAATGGAGTATGGTCTTAATAATAAGCTCGGGATCGCATAATAGTTTTTTTTTATATATCTGCAGATGCGGATACGTCAACGTATACGATACGGTTGATACGTTTGTAAATGACCGACCTCTACTTGTAATGACATTTTTATCGAGGCAAAGTGTTTATTTTTCAACGATTTTTTACAAATGAACTTTTCCGAATAATTTTCTGTAAGGGATATAAGCCGATAATAGTCCATTCTGTAAATTATTGGACAGGTCTGAGGCCGCAGGCCCGAAGACCTGTTCAATAGTTTACAGAATGGACTGTTAGAGGCTTATATCTTACTTAAAACATTGTTTAACACGTCGATAAAAGGTAAAATAAAAGAAAAAGCAAGCAAAGATTTATTTTCATCAAGTATGAAAATTGTTTTGTGAATAAACTTTCTTTACATAAAAATATATCCTACATGTTAGCCCCTTTAAACAATAACTTAACGTAAAACAAAAAGACAAAAAGAAAGTACAGCTGAAGGTAAACAACATGTATTGCTACATGAAGAATAAGACACAGGGTATGCGTATCATGATTTTTGCGTGCGCAAGGACTACTCACATTTTCTGCTCATAGTTTCCGTGAATAACTTTACATTCGGTTTGTGTTTCAAAATGGATAAAGTGATGAAAGTATATTAATTTAAATGCAAAAACGAAGAAAAAGATGTCGTTGCATGTATTAATGAATGTGTTGTTTCAAACTTTGGATTAAAATCAAATGTGTATTCAGAATCTATTCAGATACATTATTTCAGTGTGGATTACAAAGAGGATATAGTCAAAGCAGCTAATAATGGTAAGTTATTGCCTCTGCTGGTGGACTATTAGTCCCCGAGGGTATCACCAGCCCAGTAGCCAGTACTTCGGTACTGGCATGAAAATACGGATTTTTTGTGTTATTAAAATTTGCTGTTACAAAATATTAGAAATTATTATAAATAAAGGAATGTATCTCCCTCATGCAAAGCTCTGATTCCTTTCACGAATTTGGCTATACTTTTTGGACCTTTTGGATTATAGCTCTTCATCTTTTATATATGTTTTGGATTTCAAATATTTTGGCCACGAGCATCACTGAAGAGACATGTATTGTCGAAATGCGCATCTGGTGCAACAAAATTGGTACCGTTGATTTTATTATATATATATTTTATTTCATAATGTTGTGCGCTTCTATTAGTTTCTTGTTTCTTCTTGGGTTTTATTTTAACTAAGTGAATGAGAAAAGAAAAAGAATAGGATATGAAAACAGGTTCTAGTCGAACCATATCGAGTGCATCGCAGTCGATTTTATTACAGATATATAGTAAATATTAACAAATGAAGAAATAGCAACATGCAATCAGTTGTATTCTTTTGTTGGAATTTTCAAGAGACTGTACCCAAACAGTAACACCTAATTACCCTCCCCCCATTTCTTTTTTTTTCTTTCTGCAAGATCGTGTCGCTCTTTTTTCGTTTATTGAGTCCCTTGTGTTTTATAAATGTTACCGAAATATATTCTTGTCTCGATTTTCTTTTGAACAAAAATCTCTCATAAAACGATCACTGCAAAAAAGTGCGAATCGGAAATTATAAAAACTATTATAGTCCCCTAGTTCATAAAGGAAGTTCAAGATTCGCACTTTGTCCACAGGATAAGGTTTATGTTGTTCATGGCCCTTGGTTTGTAGCATGATCAATCAAATTTAAGAAAAATTACTTCATTGTTCTTTTTCATTTTAATTGTAGTTGAAAATGATGTAAGGAAGAATAAGAGCAACACCAGAGGTCAATTTTGATAGCCTAAAGACGGATGAGGATAACTCTTTTGAAAAAAGAAATTTATAATAGCCAAAAAAACAAGACTTACAACGAGCACAATCAACTTCTTAAAAGAGACAACCCCAAAACATGAGAAAATGGTTGTGATATAAGTATTGGATGTGTTTAAAATCAATTTGAAAGTGATTTTTTCCTCAAGAAACCGTTTTGATGAGTGACAAGTTATTGTATTTGAAAGTGACTTCAATGAAAATGGTTTTTTTTTTAATTGTCATTTGTTTTTTGGTTGTATTTTATTTGTTAACATGATGAAAACAATTGGGGTAATTAATAGGTTTTTTTATTTCAGTGATTTAGCTATCATTTACCTGTAAGAATCAGTTATGCTACCTTTAGCTATCCAATATTTTAAGAAAGAGGAGGGCTATTCTTAAAAATATTGGACAGCTAAAGGTGACATAATGGTTTCTTACAGGTAAATAGTAGTCCAATCACTGAAATAGAGAACAGGTAAAACAATAGAATGACGTCACAACAATGTTTTAATTTGAATAGCAATACATTTTTTTTAAAACAGAGAATCAAGATTTAATTCTATACTCCCCCGACCCCATTGTGAGGTTCGTAACTGTTATTTAATATAATATACCAATATGTTATCAGTTGATCTTTTGATAGAGTAAAGGTATATATAGATGTAAAAAGTTAAGAACTGACACGAAGAGAGCACCACGAAAACTAATATCAATACATGTAGGTTCCAGTATGATTTCCTATTCAGTGTGAAACAATAATATTATAAAAAATCCTACACACGAATGTGTTCAATCTGGCTTGTTTTAGTGTCATGAAAAGTTTTACTTTAAAATTCATCTCACATATATAATAATGTCCCTTTATTGTAGCGAAAAATTGACAAAACATTACATTACTTGTTTCTAAGGTTAAAATGCGCGTCACTGACGAATTCTTGTTAAACCTGTCAAAGATGAAACTTAAAAAAATAAATTCCCTAATTGACAACAACAAACTATCAAACGAATTAAATCTTGGACAATCTTAATCAAGGTCAATTTTTATTGAAACATGGTATAGTCCGGGTTGATTCTTCGAAAACATGACCTATCGTTCTGAACTTCTGAAAGAAAATAACTTCATATAGGTATATATATGTATATGATCATCCCCAGGTAATGACATAGGGTTTGCAATACATAATGTATATTCATAGGTCTTTAGTTTCATGTTTAGTGGTTTTTTTAACTTGATTGTCTTTTTTATCGTCTTTGTTTTTTGACATCCCAATGTCATTTTTACTGTCAGTTTATCACGACTACTGAGTATTCTAATGCAATTAGTTTGTATCAATGGTTCTGATTGGATGACGGTAAGCGTAAAATTCTCTATCTCCTTGTCTGTAACTAAGGAAGCCGACATTTTGAATTGCTGAATGTATTGACATGTAATTTCTACAATAATAAGCCAAAAAACTCACACGTTGCACCTAAACATCTTCTTTTTTTCAAATTTTATTACATTCTAAGGCGGTACAGAAGCCAGCAAACGCCCGGTGTTTATGTTTGACGCAGGAAGCATACCTATGACGTCACCTAGTGTAGGGACCAAAGAAGATAACATCTTTTCGCGGAATTTTCTTTAATGAAGATTTTACACTGAAATAATGATTGAAATTCAATTATGAACTTGTTTTGCATTAGAATAGAGATAACTGTATTGTATTTGAAGCTTTAAGGACGTCCATCGGTAGTTTTACTGTCGCAAATTTAGTTTACCTGGCGACGCGTAGCGGAGACAGGTAAACGGGTATTTGCGACGGTAAAACTACCGATGGACAACCTTTAAGCTTCAAATACAATACAGTTATCTCTTAAATGAATGACACCTTGTCTTTTCGATTATAAACAAATAAGTCCATAAAAACACCAAGTTAATAAAATACTTTATCCAGCAAAAAAGCACATGAGATTCTTAAAATTTAATTTTTCGAATGATACAATCGAAATGAAAACAAAAACATTAAGCTTTAATTTTCCGGGTTCCAATATTACTTTTTCTTTGGTTGGTAAAAAATCAATATACACGCAATGATTTAGTCTTCAGAATAAATTTGTCTGAGAGAACTCGAACATATCGAATGAAGACATGTATCCTGTGTGATTGTATTTCAATGAAATTCCCAAAACGTGCCAGTGTATAGATAATAATAATCAAACTTATGTTTACAAGGTTCACAACAGATAACCCAGTTATGCATGTTCTGTAAGAACCTTGTCATTCAGAATCTACGTGATCATGGTATCGATTTCGATACTCGGTAAGACATTTATTATTGAAAATGAAAAGCAGGATGTTCCAGCAAATCTTTTTATTAACAACATAATAATATTTATTCATCTAATCTTGCTTGTTACAAATTTCACCAAGAGTCCAAGCTTCTCTTGATATGTTCCATCTTTCATACTTGTGAACATGGTAATTGTGTACAAAAATAGGTGCACTCCTTCATGAAAGAAAATATTCATATCTATACTACTAAGGAAGAAACCGATTTCATTGAGTTGAGACTCCTCTGAAACCATACAAAGTCGGAAATACGTGTGATATGACGTATAAATGTAGTTTTGTACTTCTTAAATTTGGCTTTGAAACAATCTTTTTTCCACAGAAAACTTCAATTTTGAGAAAATATCCAAATTCGGAGACCGTTATTGATCCGTGTCTTATACGCTTTCGGGCATGCTCAGTTGACGTACATTTTTTTATTCAAAGGCAATAATTCGTGACATAATTGTACATGTTGTAGTGCAACATTGGTCAACCATTTCTTTTCCTCTTTTCTTTCTTTCTTTTTGTGTAGTTTTAAAAATGTTACTCTAGACTTTTATATTGTACACTTATTCATTATTATTACAACTCGGCAAGTTAGCTTTATTTGTTTCAGTGTTTATTGTATGTATAATATACTTGCCAACGGGAACAAATGGTAAGTATCAAGTAGGTTAGCGAAACAATAGGACTTCAAAAAGCTATAAAAAAGATTCAGCTATTGAAGTGGCACTTGGTGTCAAACTCATGTTCACCGATTTGACTCAAATTGTCATATTTGATTTTATAACAATGTAAAACATTTATCCAAATTACAAAAAGTCTAAAATAATCAATTTACAGGGCATGGGCTCGATAATATGCAGCTTCGTTTAATGTGTATTTTAGTCTAGACGCCATCTAATTAACTATCTACATCCGAAGACCTCCTACTGCCATATGCATTTATACTGCACTCGTTCTTTTTGAGCAATCCAAATGCGTTGACCGTATATTTCTATGTCATATACAGTCACTGACCTGATATCACTTTTCCTCATGAATGTTTAAATTGCTGAAATTATAATTAATTATTCATACGACCTATTCAACCTGTTCTTGTTTCCAATGTATAACACGACTCAAACTTATTTCTTTTGCAATTTTTGGTCAGCATATTACACTTGTTAATATTTTTGGTTTGCAAACTATAAATCATTATATTTTAAGCTTATTGTTGATATTAAAGCTCATTCTCAAACAAATTCGTTCACCATCGATTGCAAATTTCAACAGGTTATATACATGTCTGTGTGTTGTACATTTCTCCGCTTGCATGATATGAGGCCTTTTCAAAAAAGAGGGATGTTTCCTAATAATTAAATCAAATAATAGCATTAACATATTAAACAACAATTGAAAATGTTTATTTTTAGATTGCAGTATAAAGACAATAATAGTGCAGTGACTTGACATATCAACGATATAAGGATTCGGCCCGAAACTGAGAAAAAGCTCGTTGCTAAGCCTCATCCTTATATCGTTGATATGTCAAGTCAATGCACTATTATTGTCTATCGAAGCGACATAAATAAAGATATAAACAGAAAGCGAAATCTTGCAATTAGAATTTTCTAGGTCTGTTGATTACATATTGATTACAGATTGAAAATATATTGAAAATATATGTTTAAACCCGTGTTTACTTGTAAACGAATGCTTTCTGTAAATTGAATCATTCAATCAAATAATCTAGGACTAACTAAATAGACAACAAATCAATGACAATCTAATACATATCAACAATAAACAAGTGCCCCATAATATGCATTCTGGAAATTGACAACTAGTGACAATATATTAACAGCTTCTACCTTATATTTATCATCGCACACATTTTCTGGTTAGGAAATATTTGATCTATTATAAAGTGTAAGATTTGTTTTCCACATTTGACATACGTGTATTTATGGTCTTTTGTTGGTTATGTCATCCTTCAACGTTTGTATAGTTTCGGTTTAGACATAGATTGTCTTATTTTTGAACAGTGATAATGACGTATTATAGAATTTAGCTCCAGATTGCAAATTAATAGTAATATATATCAGCTATGTTCGAGTTTCTTTTATTTGGGCAATTTGAAATACATAATAATTGTGTGTTTCATGTCTGACAACTTTGTCAAAATCTTAGTCTGCAATATCATTTTCGGCACCATATGTGCATTTCGACAATCAATATCTCTTCATTGATGCACGAGGCCATCAAAAATGAAAGTCCAAGCTTATTGTTGATGTACAAATAGAAGAATGCTACAAGGTTCCCTATCAAACAACATTAGTGTTAATTTCTACATTTTAGTTGAGTGTTAAGTTCTTGTTCATGTTGTTGTTGAAATTTCAAACGTCTGATTGGAAGGCAGAATGATATAAACTTAATCATTTTATCTTTTTATATCTATAATTTTTCTGGTTCAAGGTTTAACCTGTTTCAGTTGTTTGAGTATTACGCATCCAAGATTTTGCAAACATGTAGATAACTGTAACAGTGGAGAGGTAATGATACTTAACTTGTATCTAAATTTTTTAAGGTTAATTGTTGTTTGGCTGACAGATCAGTTACTTATTAGATCAACGATCAATTTTTCCGCAAAAACAGTTTGGTCTAGCTAGTGGTTGATCGAGCAATAATCAGGATATCAATAATTCCTGTCATATAAGACATTTCTTATATATTTTCTATATACTGCAAACATTTGGACTTCATATGTATCGCAGTAATGAAAACTCGCATTTTTTTCTCAAAAATCATTTCAATGCGGCATTTCATGGATTGACAATTACTTTATTGATTTATATTTGGAGCAACTGTTTGAATTTAGCAATGATAACAAAATAAACACGCTCAATTTTCAAAGTATTAGGTAATTAAACTCATCATTTATACCAGGGTTACATTTTGTATTTATGCCAGACGCGCGTTACTTCTACTAAAGACTCATCAGTGACGCTGGAATCCAAATAAGTTAAAAAGCCAAATAAAGCACGAATTTGAGGCGCATTGAGGACCAAAATTTCTAAAAGTTTTGCAAAATACAGCTAAAGAAATATATTCCTGAGGTAGAAATGCCTTAGTATTTCAAAATTGCAAACGTTTTATAACAGTTAATTTATAAATATGACCATATCAATGATAACTTAAGTCAACACAGAAGTGTTGATTACTGGGCTGGTGATACCCTCTGGGAATTAAAACTCCACCAGTAGTGACGTGGCAACGATATTGGACTGATTGATTTTCTGATTTTGATTATTTTTTTGTAGCAAGAACGATTAGTGTAACATGTGGTATGTGAGGTCAAATATGAGTTGCACTTGAAATTTTGTTTACCATTTATAATGTTTTATTAGATATGTGGATTAGAAAAACTGGTATATCCATCTGGAGAGACAATTTTTAATGTCGGATGTTTTCAATCGCAGGTAACATTATTTACACTTAACTTAGTAAGATGAAGACATGAACACACAATATTTGACAAAATACATTATTGTACTTGCGTGTAAAATCATTTCTTATCAAATCAATTCATCAAAATTAACAAAGCCATATGCATACAATATGTTTACTAGATTTTCCCTAACGTCGACTTTTTTATATAATTACATGACTTCCAAAAGAAGTACCAAAACGAAATTGGTCAATGATTCACGAAAACTCGCTTTGATTGATATGTGTTTTTTTTCATTTTACCTTATTAAATGCCTTATTTATTTACCTTATTGTTTTTGAAATAGCATTCAATAGATATATAGGGTATATGTATACTCTTTGATCATATTGCTGTCTGTAAGATTACTGTTTAATGTTTGATTTACAGTCTTTTCTACGTCTTTTTTGCTTTGAGTGTTTGCAGCAGACTCACTAAACTGTAATCCTAGTACATTTTCAGTTTTGAATACCATTTTAATTTTTAAAAAAGGTGCAAAAGATAACAGAGGGACAGTTAAGGCTGTATGGGTGTCTTTCGCCATCTTGGATTGTAAACAACAGAGAATCTAAGGTCCAGATTTTCAATCAAGTTGAGCCCCAGTCCCACTAGACCACGATTGCACCACGCTCACCGCAATCTAAAATAAATTCAGATCGTGGTGAGGTCGCGGTATGAGCGGCACGAAAATGTAAACTTTCGTTGTTTTCACGATGCTACTACGTCCTCATTACGCTTCTACAACGATCCCGCTACGATTATACCACGTTCTCACCGCGCTTATTCTGCGACCTCACTATCGAGTACCTTCTACGCTCTTCACGTTCTCACTACGACCATACCACGAGTTATCCGATTGCAACACGATCTTACCACGCTTCTACTGCGATTGTAGCACGTTCTTACCACGATTATACTACGTTCATACTGCGATCTTACTACGTTCGTTCTCAGCAATAACGTAAACATCGTGTTCCATATCAATACAGTTCCATTCCTTCTATTTCTGTTTAATACGTCATGCCACCATAATCTACTAGAACACGTAGGCGTTGTGGTAGGGGTTGGTGTAGAGGCAGAGAAAGTAAAGTAACGAATCCTGATCAAGCAGAGATGTCGGACCGACCAATCCAACCTAAATATCAACCTATTGCTGGTCCATAAAGCTCAAATGAAGATATTTTAGTGAACGATAGCAGAGATGACACAGATGTGTCAATATATATAGGAAGATGTGGTATGAGTGCCAATGAAACAACTCTCCATCCAAGTAACAATTCAAAGTAAACCAGTATAGGCCAAGGAACGGCCTTCAACACGGAGCCTTGGCTCACACCGAACACCAATCTATAAAGGTCCCAAAAAAGAACTAGTGTAAAACCATTTAAACGGGAAAACCAACGGTCTTATCTTTATAAAATCAAAAAACATGGTTGAGCCGTTAGAGCAAATGATTAATTACATACAGACAAACAGAATCTAGGGAACTTTTTTATATATTTTATGTAAAAATTACAATGAGAATGATGGTCGTAGTATGAACGTAGTCAGGTCGTAAGAAGAGCGTGATGAGGACGTCAAGGGCGTGCTAGAATCGTACTATGGTCATGAACAGCGTGGTATAGTCGTAGTGGAAGCGTAGTTGGGTCGCAGTGAGAACGCGATGGTCGTAGTCAGGTTGTATGAAAGTCGCTGTGATATCGTAGCGCAGTCTCTCCGAATAGAATCACGCCTTCGCTACGCTCTCGCTACGATGGTACAGCGACCTTTGTGATCTTACTACGATCTTAGTGCGCCCTTACTACGCTTCTACTACGACCTGTTTTCGCCACGACCGCAACACGATTGTTTTGAACATGTTCAAAGTTGGCCACGCTCATCACGATCTTGAAGACATCACCACGACCGTGATACGACCTTACTGCGATCTACACGATCGTACTACGATCTTTAAAATTTGCATTTTATACACAGATCGTAGTGCGATCGTGGCCTAGTGGGACTGCAGTATTAGCAGTATTTGATCCAGGAATGCAGATAACTATGAAATAGTGCACGCTCAATGTTCAATAATGTGAATTTGCATTTTAAAGAACATTTATGAGATTATAACTCATAAATATTAAAAATTTTACAAGTGAAGATTATTTTTGCGTGCATTTTTATTGTTTTTAAATTAACATTTTAAGGGGAGGTAATTATAAAATATAGCATGTTCTGAAGGAATCTGCATGGATGTTTTCTATGTTGTATTTTAGCCAGAAAAAACGTGCTATGAGATTATCAAAAGAAAAGCCTTTTAGAAAAGCTATCTTCTCGTATTTTATTTTACAATTCTATCTTTAGTTATGCCTCTAATCATATAATGGTGTTTTTCCTGTTTAGTCCATACAAAATGTGTCATTTTGTCACACCCTGTAGCTTGCGAAAATGCAAGGTCACCTATCATTTTTATTATATTTTTTTTTATCATATATCAATATATACTACGTTTTGAAAAAGTATGAACAAATTCTATCATTTTTAATTTAGACTCCCATACCATCTTAAACTCATAGATTGAAAAAGAACTCACAACGCCATGGCTAAAAATAATAAAGACAAACAGACAAATGATAGTACATAAGACGTTGGTATTGCTGGTTGTAAGACTTGTCTTCCTGGTATACCCCTGAATAGCATGCGTTCATTGCGTATTCTTAATTTACCGTCATCGCGAACGCTTTTAAAACGGAACTGAATGAGGTATTTCCACTTGAATACTTCGAGTGATCTACGACCAAAACAAAACATATGTCAAATCGAGGGCAATATTTATTTAGAAAGTTCAGAAAAAGAATGTAACATATAGGTAATCAGAAAATCTGTCTTACTTCGGGTATGCCCAATACATTACAATGACAAGTACATGATGAATTAGCACATGTAAACAATGTATTGTGCAGTTGAAGAAGCCAAGAATACCACCTTTTTTTATAATTTGCATTAAATAATTCTTTAAATTTTTATTTACATCAGTTGATTTTTTATGTATTGCCGGATTACAATTATTATTTCTGCTTATATTTGATGTTAGTGCAAATGATGTCCTTTGAAAGAAGGACGAAAGATACCAGAGGGACAGTCAAACTCACAAATCGAAAACAAACTGACAGCGCCATGGCTAGAAATGAAAAAGACAAACAGACAAACAACAGCACACATGACACAACATAGAAAACTAAAGACTAAGAAACACGAACCCAAGCAAAAACTGGGGCTGATTCCCGGTGCTCTGGAAGGGTAAGCAGACCCTGCTCCACATATGGCACCTGTCATGTTGCTTATGTTATAACAATATCAACTGATTTATTTCGAAACATGTATAAAAACGGAGGTGGTATGATCAGTAAAAAGATAAATATCAAAAATACCGAACTCCGAGGAAAATTCAAAACGGAAAGTCCCTTATCAAATGGCAAATTCAAAAGCCTAAACACATCAAACAAATGGATAACAACTGTCATATTCCTGACTTGGTACAGGCATTTTCTCATGTAGAAAATGGTGGATTTAATTGTTTTATAGCTAGCTAAAGCTTTCACATCTGAAACTACATTAATGTTACACGAGAATCATTCGACTACATAACTGAATAAATAATGGCCCTAACAACTAATGACAATATTTATCTATCATTATTGGATTTAACTTAACAGAAGCTGCTGTCTTATAACTGAGCTGAAAATCTAAATATTGAAGACAGCTTAGAAGAAAGCAATTTGATATGAAAGGAGACGGGAATTGAAAATAAAACGATTGTGTTTTTTGCGTCTTACTTTTTTTCATATACATTTTAAATATGTACTTACGTCTGTACAATTACAGGATACAATAAGCAAACATTTCATTTCAGATCATATAATGTTTTCCCCTTGACGGTTTATTTCCTTTTCATAGCTATTGTTTGCTTTCAGACTTGTTATGATAATAGAGCTACAGTACATGAAACCTGTAGACATTGTTGCTCCAAAAACATGTGCAATGATAACGGCTGTGGAGAGAAAGGTTTGTCTTTATAAATATTTCAAAAAGGGCATATTACTTTTATTATTTATTTGTAGATTTGTACTGTGTTTTGGTCAAAAGAACTGTTCTAATGATTTTCAACACTTGCGATTAATCAGTTGAATATATACACATGGAAAAAAGTATTGCAACACCTTGATTTTTTAAAACTTGAAAAATTAGCCTCTTATTTTGGATGGAATATGATAAAATATTTGTTAAATAATATTGAAACGTAGTTAATGATAATATTGGCATTAAAAAGAACAAAAAATGAATGAAAAAATAATGTTTTATCTAACCAAAATTTTTATAACAAAATGAAGTGTTTTTTGTACAAAAAAATGCATTTTACAACTTTTACTGTAGTCGAACTTTACAATTTCAGACAATTCAAAATTAATCTTTTGATGATTGTTCATATCATGGTTGATCGTTATACGCCGAAGAGTTAGTACTTTGTGCGCAGCCTCTATTCAAATGGATAATAGTTATCAAAGGTACCAGGATTATAATTTAGTACGCCAGACGCGCGTTTCGTCTACATAAGACTCATCAGTGACGCTCATATCAAAATATTTATAAAGCCAAACAAGTACGAAGTTGAAGAGCATTGAGGATCCAAAATTCCAAAAAAGTTGTGCCAAATACAGCTAAGGTTATCTATTCCTGGGATAAGAAAATTCTTAGTTTTTCGAAAAATACAAAGTTTTGTAACCAGTAAATTTATAAAAATGACCACATAATTGATATTCATGTCAACACCGAAGTGCTGACTACTGGGCTGGTGATACCCTCGGGGACGAAACGTCCACCAGCAGTGGCATCGACCCAGTGGTGTAAATAGTTATCAAAGGTACCAGGATTATAATTTAGTACGCCAGACGCGCGTTTCGTCTACATAAGACTCATCAGTGACGCTCATATCAAAATATTTATAAAGCCAAACAAGTACGAAGTTGAAGATCATTGAGGATCCAAAATTCCAAAAAAAGTTGTGCCAAATACAGCTAAGGTTATCTATTCCTGGGATAAGAAAATCCTTAGTTTTTCGAAAATTACAAAGTTTTGTAACCAGTAAATTTATAAAAACCGAATCTTAACGTCTTCTGATTCCTGCCATAAGTCGACTAATTTGTTGCTAAGGTAGCAGAAACCATTCCTGACGAAAGATACGCTCGATATGGTTCAAATTTGGGCTACGATCGCGCCAAGTAAGATAAACCGAATTCCATTGGAACAATGGATCTTCCTCCACGATGCTAATTTCCAACTTTGGAGAGCTCTGCACTATATTGGATACGGGCAACTGTTTGTCTGTTCATAGGCAAAGGTCCCCAAAATGGTCTTATTGCAGTAGCGATGAGCCGATCTCGAACATTTCTTGTTTAAATGCTCCTGTATGGTCATCTCTCTCTTTTTAGGATTGTATTGTTTGCAATGGGTTTCCTTCTGACCAACCTTCTTTATGCTTGATTCTCCCTAGCAGATGTTATAGGGGTCTTCTTGATCTCGGAAGGACTTTAACATCGTTTATTGCCTGATTTTTCAACTCAAAATGACTTATAGTGGAATGGTGATGACTAACAATACGTGCAATTGTCACAGCGACATATCTGCTTCTTTCATGCTGATTATCTCCCATCTTGCTGCAGTTATTAGATTTGGATCACCAATTACAAGGTGTCAATCACATAACTTTATAAACTTGGTTATTTAAGGTGTTGAAAACAATGAGGATAAAAACATCTGTTTTATTGTTTACGAGTACAGTAGCTGCATGTGCAAATAAGAACTTATTGAATCAATATTTATTGATTAAACTCAGGTGATATTTAAATAATGTTTAACTAGTTCTATTTCAACAAATTATATCACCAAAAAATAAAGAATATTTTTTTAATTTGAATTTCAATTTGGTGTTGCAATATTTTTTTCCATGTGTATATATAATGAATTTTTTCTATCTTATAATACCATGTATCTATAAAAAAAAAATAAAGGCTTTCTATTGTTAACTGTTCCTAATTGGTTATTATTAGGGATGTCAAAAGATCTGAATTTTAATACTCGGATACTCGGTCATACTACTCGAGTACTCGCGACTACTCGATTGAATCTTAAAAGTCTTTTGAAAAGTTTAGATTTTAGGCAGGATGCAATGTTTTTCCTATTTCCTTTCATAAACATATTAACGAAAGACAAACGTACTACAAGCATAGCTTGATCAATTTTTTTGGTCAATTTTACAATGAATTACCGACCGCCGTTTCTACAAATAACCTATCATTATATCAATTATTGTTTGTGTACGTGTTCATAAACCAAATTCCAATAAAATCAAAAATGTTTGAAAAAAAAGTCCGACAAAGTATGCAACAAATGTATCCTCTGTTCCTGAGGAGTTGGTATTTTTTATAATACGACTTATCCAATAATTTGTCAACAACAATATTAGACATCAAATAACTTGTGTTTTTTTGTGTTGCTCAGTCTTACTTTTTCTGTGTTTTGTTATTTTGCACTATCGTTTGTGCGATTTTCTTTTTTTTTTAGCCATGACGTTGTCAGTTTATTTTCGACTTTTGGTTTAGGATGTCGCTCTCGTACTTTTGCTCATCTTTAAATTGCAAATTCAACAATTATAGTTAAGTTTCAAATACAGGGTTATTAAATTAATTTAAATGTACATCTTATACCAATCACATTTACTGAAGTCTTGATTAACAAAAACAAAGGTAAGTTTTTACGACTTGTGATGAGTTAATTATTAATCCATGAAAGTGTTGATCAGTGTACAAACACTGGTTAATTAACTGTCTCTATAATCAGTTGCGTAGGGTTCACCGTAGGTCACTTTGGTTTTGTTTTTGTTTAGAAATATGCTCTGGTCAACAATTTCAAACGAAAGACTGTTTGACTTTTACTTTTGTTACAAGTAGTGTACATGAAAACATTCCCTCGGAAGGAAAGGAAGTTGCCGGGACGACTATTACAAATATAGTATCCTCAAGATAAACATATTTATGTTGTTAATTGATTTTATTTAGTATTACGAAGGGGATATTTCAACGGAACTAAAGTGAGTGGAAATGTGAAGAGAAATATCTCAAGTTGTATAACAGGCAAACGAGTATCCGAGTACTAAATCTGTACTCGAGTACTCGGCCTTCCGATCGAGTAAACGAGTACTCGATATACTCGTTGCCATCCCTAGTTATTATAATATATAAAGGCAACAGTAGTTTACCGCTGTTCAATAGTAAATAGGCAAAAATAAATCCGGGTAACAAACTTAAACAGAAGGAAAAAACATTTATAAGAGCAAAACAACGGAACAACAAAAACACTGAACTACAACAAAGGCAAGCGCCAACATATATAGAAACGGACTGTAGATAACAAGTGCGATATTCCTGACTAGGTAGATGCCATTTTAGGAAACTATAGTGGATTGTACCTGGTTTTCTTGCTACCCAAACCTGCCACTTATATGGCATTGTTCAAAATACTATAATGACAACACTGCATGACAAAATACAGTACCAACAAACGCAATAACATTCAAAACAGAAAATACTTGAATGAATATTTCCTAACAAAAAAATCTTATTAATTCGACAAACAACATACCCAAACAGTATGTCAATATGTGTTATGCCTCAATACACAGAACGTGTTCGGAAATAAGCAAATAAAGATTAAAATTAAACTGTCAATTGTTCTTGAACAATTGAGAGGTCTTTCCTTTTTTAATGTAAAATACATGTTCCAACAGACGTAGAATGTATTGAAAAGGTCAAGGTCAACCTTAAAAAGCTCGAAAACACACTAAAAATCCTTTAAACAAGGTTAAAAACACTAAATTCGCTATCTGGGACATGACCTTGACCTTTGACCTTTTGACCTTTGTCAAGGTCATTGGTCCCCAATGCCGTTACTGAAGACCCCAAGGGTCTAGGACCTTTGGTTATATACTAAAAGTTGATTTTGTCTTTTCAAAAACCTAAAACAGGGGTTATGCCCCTTATAGAAAGGTCAAATCTCTTCGGTCAAAATGTAACAAAGTTGCGCCATAATGACCCAAACATTTTCCACCATTTAAAACTTCTGTAAGTATAATGGTTTCTGAGATTATCCCATAACAAGGTGTTAGGTCAAAGGTCAAGGTCAACATACAAATTTGACCTTGAGGTATTTTTGAAAGTCTCATGAAATGTTGATGAATGGTGAAGATCCTAGGTCTCTACGATTTACGGTTTCTGAGTTTTGGTGGTCCACCGACACCGGTTAATTTTCAAAGGGGCATAACCCTACCAATGAGTCGTTGAATCTTTTCGAATCAAATGTAACGAAGAACCGGGGTCTGGTCCTGAACAAATTTCACCCTTCGTTTTTTTTCTATCTATTACGGTTACGGTGTTGGAACGATAACAAGGTTTTTTGGTTTCGGAGGGATTACTCCGAACCGACAAAATATTTCGACTAACAGGGTGAGTTCCGGATAGGTATTCATGACACCGATACAAAGTGAGAACATGAAAGCGACACGTCTTACGGTTTAGGCTGCTAACTTCGTCAAAGTTTGGCGGAAATAGAATAATAATAAACAGAAGAAATACAGTAAGGTCTTTCCTTATAGAAAAAGGAAAGACCTTAATTATATAAAGATGTCTGTCCGTTTTAAATATATATATTTGCATACAAATGTCAAAGTTCGAAGCAATGTGACGCTTGTCTACTTATACTACATTTGCTTTAAAGCCGAATGGCAGTTTGTATATTTGATTGCTTGTTTCTTAAATAACTATCAAAATAAAAGAAATTTAGGTTTTATATTTTAAGGATTAACACTATCGAGAGGACCGATATGTTACCATTGTGATGGGGCATTATCAATGACTGAATGTAAAAAAATATCAATTTGTGAGCAAAATCAGGTATTTACAATTAAATATTATCTGCAATCAACTTTTATCAAATTCTCCATTCTTGGTTTATCGTATGGGAATGAATCCAGAATTTGATATCAAATTTTGACCGCTGATTTGTCCGCGTTTGCTGAAGAAAATAGTATGGTTATAACTTGTAGTAACTTAACACTTGTTTAACAAATTAAGCATGCTCATTTTCCCAGAATTAATCGATATATCTTCTGCATTTGATTTGACATATTGCTGATTCCCCAACAGATGTTAAAATGAGCTATTTCACTGAGTGAGTTTGCGAATTCGGTTCTATGAAAAATAATTGGATTCATATATTTGAGTGTAGTCATAGTGAAAAAATTTAGTAAAAAAAAAGACAACAATTCAACACAAGACGTTTAATAGAAAGGTATATGGCAAAAGCATGTAAAATGTATTTTTCAAATGGAAGGGAAACGCCTTTATGTTACCGATTGAAATAATAGTCAAGCAAGTAAATCTACAGAATTGCTATTATCAATTTATGTAAAATTTTATTAATGTTTTCAGTTCTGTTATATTGAGGAGCAATTAAGTCTCGGTGAAAGATTTTATACAACTAGTTGTCAATTCAAAAATGTATGTACAGTAGATATTATTCCTGCTTTTTTATTTGTTGTAATGTGTTAGCGAATATATATTTTTATAGTTACTAGTACATCCGTAAAAAGAAAGTAGCAACAAACAGATTCACTCTATATTTTATGTTTCAAAATCAAACTTCACTTCTTTCAACTTAACAAAAAAGACAACCAAACGGCAACATGCATAGAAACATAATGTTTGATAACAACTGCCATATTCTAAACTTGATACAGGACATTTCAAGAAAAAATGGTGGATTGAACCTGATTTTATGGCTAGCCAAACATCCCGCATATATGACAATATGGAAAATCACACTAAAATGACAACATTACCTGACAGGAATACAGTACATATAAACGCATGTATACTATATTTATAGTATATATAACAACATGTAAAGCACAGAATAACATGCATGTACGACTATTGAACAGGGCACTTCAATAGAGCAATTGATTAATGTAACTGAAAAGAATTTACTTTGGAATGCTTTGTTGATTTGTTTGTTTGATTTGAATACATATGTACTGCTGTTTGTCTGTTTTTCTTTTTTTTAATATGTTTTAATTGGAGTGTAAAAGAATCCTAGTTAGAGAAAAAGGTTCAACGACATACGAGACCACCAAGGGCATTTTCAAATCAAACATCTCAATTTGTTATGAATAACATTGTTATAACACATGATGTGTAACATATTACAACTCTTATAATCTTATCGACTACTCTGGACTTAAAATATAACTTCGGCCATTTGTCAAAATTCTCTCGAACGATCGATCGAACTCGAACAATTGTTATAAAGTAAACAACTCTTGCTCATGTCACATGTGTCACACATATGTGCACAAATCATACATTCATACTAATCATTCATACAGATCAATGCTTAATACACGCTTGGGCATAATGAATAAAAGTAACATAACCAAAAAACGAGACTTTAATTCAGATCTTGAATGGTATTTAAGGTGTGTGATGCAGTGTCAGGTGGTATGCCTATAATAGGCAGAAAACGTAGCGTAATCAGAAGTCGAATTCGAAGTTCTGCGTGCAGCAGATGTTGCTTAGAGGATCTGTGTAATACGGAATGCTGGAAATCTAATTTCAGTGCAACAAACGAAGCGACAACAACAATTAAGGCCACAAAAGGAGCAACATACGCCACAACAACAACTAAAACAACAGTAAAGGTCACTACTACAACTGCAACAACTAGTGTAGCGACCACAGCATTGAGAGGTTAATTAGCGACAGTTTATTATCTTCTTTTGCTAACCCTACAATGCAAATAAGTGATGAATGTTCATGTTTTAATTTGTTTAAAAAATATTCTTTTCCTGGATTCAGTTATAAGTATATGATTTGATTCTTAAATATCGCACCGAGACTGTGAGAAAACAATACTGCTCATCGTTGCATCTAGAGTGAATATCTCCATTTTAGTTGGCAAATTAGATAAACATGATGAGTATTTTGATAAAATAAAAAATTGTCGATACAACTATCATACCATAACAATATGTTAAGCCGGAAATTATCTACTGGCCTACAAATTACATCTGCTTTTGACGCAGTGCAGAAAACTTGAAAATAATATCATTTTAATGTTCTTAATAACATAATTAGTTAAGAAGCTTCAATTTCTCAATTTCGTACACTTAACTAGGTCTTTTTATTATTGTTTAGGTCAGAAAATGTTTATATCCCAAATTTCGAACGCTCTTCTTTTTACAGATTTATAACTGAACTTGCAAGGTACAGCTTTTTGACAACTGAACAATATAAGTTCATATAACTAAAAGCTTTTGGGAAGTATACGATGAGTGCGAGTGTAAGCTGTTTACGTAATTGAACAATGTGTTAATAAATGGCACTCTACTTTCAAGATTGATTAGACAAACATCGGCATTTAGAATAAGCTATTCGATCATCAAAAATACTCTCTTAGATAAAAGGATTGAAATATTGTATTTCTGTCAAGCGCTTGTTACGTTTACAAAACAGACTCATCAGTGACGCTCGAATAAAACAAAAGTTGTAACACCAAATAAAGTACTAATTTAAAGAGCTTTCGGGACTAATTTTCTGCAAACTTCAAATTTCAATTTGATATCTAAACCATTAATCTGCCGAAATTTCATGAGCAATTGCCTATGTTTTTTATTATTATTTTATCCCTGACATCACATTTTATTCATGCAAATCGTCTTTCATAATAGAAACATTTTCGGAACAATTGCTCACTGATAACTTTTGTTTTTAGACAATCCAAGAGAATGCTCTGACATAAATTTTGCCAAGCATGGTGTATTTACAATATATCCAAGAGGAGATAACCATCCTAAAAGTGTGTACTGTATGATTTTGAACAGTACTAAATGGACGGTCTGTATCGTTTTTATGTCAACCATTAAGGTTGTTGGCTCCTCTTGTTGTTGAAATTTTGCAAGATATTCGGAATCCAATGGTTTTAACCATGTATCGCCATTAAAAAAAATTCCCGTTAACACCTAATTTTCCTTTAATACTTTTATTACATATAGTTTAAAAAGCCACACTTGAAAATACTATTAAGTCATTGTATTTTTCTCGTAATTTCTGAAAGAAAAATGTTGCTAATATTAAATGCATGAACAAATCAAGAAAGATAGAAAGAATAATTTCACGCCAAATTTTCAATGGCTTATTTCACGAAAACAAGCTCAAGAACCCTTTCTATCTTTCTACTTTTTAAGTTCCTTCTTTAACATTCTAATTACATTCTATCCATTTATAAAAGTATTCTAAAACGCTTGTTAATTTTAAACAGCGGAGCGAACATCCTTAAGTGTAAAATTTGGTTTCAACATACAAGTGTTTTGATACTTTAGAATTATAGACATAATCATATTGATCATTTTCCATACTACATTAATTTTATTCGAAATTTATTCGCTTATTGTTTAACCATTTTAATAATAATGATTATTGTCAATAGCCTGTTTACGCTAATAGAGTTCACAAGCGTACAATAAAAGAGAAAAAACTTTCAAATGATTACTTATAAATAGACTATCTATGCAAATGAATTGTCATATCAAAGGAACATTTAAAATTGCAATATTGTGGATAAACATTTATTAAATTAAATTTATTAGAATAATGTTTCTAAATCCTCATAAGTTAAGGAGGAAACATGCATATTATCGCATAGCTTATTATGTTCGAAAATGTACCATCTAAAGCCCCAGTCCCACTAGAAAATTGCATTTTTTTCACAGATCGTAGTGCGATCGTGGCCTAGTGGGACAGCGGTATAACATTTTAGTCTTTGAAGCATGATTTTTTTTATTAGTTGTTAGTGGCTTTGAACTAGCTGTCAGATAACTGCGAGTACTCTCAGATCTGTTCATTGTGTCTTTTTGTGTCGGGATGTATAAGTACCCGGCCACGTCCACTTGTGTTTTTTTCTATCTGATAAGTTAAGCCTTTTTCAACTGATTTTTATAGTTCGTTCTTATGTTGTACTGTTATACCACTGTCCCAGGTTAGGGGGAGGGTTGGGATCCCGCTAACATGTTTAACCCCGCCACATTATTTATGTATGTGCCTGTCCCAAGTCAGGAGCCTGTAATTCAGTGGTTGTTGTTTGTTTATGTGTTACATATTTGTTTTTCGTTCATTTTTTTACATAAATAAGGCCGTTAGTTTTCTCGTTTGAATTGTTTTACATTGTCTTATCGGGGCCTTTTATAGCTTACTATGCGGTATGGGCTTTGCTCATTGTTGAAGGCCGTACGGTGACCTATAGTTGTTAATGTTTGTGTTATTTTGGTCTTTTTTGGATAGTTGTCTCATTGGCAATCATATCACATCTTCTTCTTCATGACAATGTAAAACATTCAAACAAGAAAACTCATGGCCTAATTTTTGTACCAAAAATGAACGAAAACTAAATATGTAACACATTAACAAACGATTACCACTTAATTTCCGACTCCTGTCTTAGAACAGGCACATGTAGAGTATGGCGGACGGAGTTAAAGATGTTAGTGGGATCCCAACTCTCCCCCCAACATGGGACAGTGGTATAGAGCATGGTTTTGGCGGGAGCTCGCTCAATTTTCTCTGTTTTTATTTTCCTATGGGTTTTTTTTTGTCATTTATCGCTTTTGTCAAGGAATTGTCAGTTTGATTTCGACGGATGTGTTAACATATTTTTCGCCTCTATTTTCCTTGTTTGAAAAAGTCGTTAATATATGAGTAATCATTTATTTTACTTCAAATCTCTTCTAACGTAGTATTGTTGGAAAATGAAGATTTCTGCTAGCAATATTTTAAAAATTGACGAAAAAAGAATTCAGAATTATATGATTCATTTATATCTTTAACTCCTTATTCGGGTATAAAACAAATTAGATGGGAAATATACGAAAAACTAAAAGAAAAGAAATAACAGGTCAACGAACATATAGGAGTTTATATCTCTGATAAATCTTTAAAAATTGTATATCATAATATACTGACCAACTTTGGAACTTTGGAAACGCAACACTAGATAATTATTTTTAATTTCGGTTTTCAAATATGCAATTTTTATTAAAAAAAACCACTTTTGAACAGAAATTTCTATCATTATTTAAAAAATACTGGCAGTTCGAACAATATTGACTACGTCATTTGTAATGTTCAATTCATGTGGTATACAATGAAACCACTTACCAATGAATGTGTCACCGTCAAAAGCAATGACTGTCTGTAACCAACGCCAAACTGATTGTCAGAAAAGTCAACCAGTTCTGTTCGGCATGTTTTGGGTTCTGTTTTGCACCTTCTGATTACGCCTTTGTACCACCCATTGCAATGGGGTTTGGCAATTATGCGGGTGAAATTTTAGGGCTTTAAATTTTTTTTTTCTGCAGTCGATTCTTTTGCAGTTCAGTTTATGGGGGAAAATTATGGCATGAATCTGTGCTCAATGTCATTCGGCAATTTGATTTGCAGTTGACGTTGCGGCTGTAAACATGTCTCGCAAATGACGTTGCGTAATCAAATTCCATTGACGTTGCATTGTAACCAAATGTTGATCTTGTCATTGATGTTCATCAACAAATCCCGTCTACCTGTATCGTTGTCGAAAAAGTTTCTGACGTCAAATTTTCTGGTTGCAACACGTTCACGTTTACCTGTTTGCAGTATTCGTATGGGCTGCTTCAGTTTTTTATATATTCCTAAGTCTTGCTAATACGGAGATGCAACATTTTTTAACTGATTGAAGTGTTCCACCATGAAAAAATAACAAAAAAAGTCTTTTATGGGTTCCAAATTTCGCTTTAAGAAATTCGTGCGACTTCAATAATCCGGTATGTTCCATAACCACAGGTAAGTCAGAGGTTGTTTGTTTTCTAAAGAGAAACCCGTGTGGTAAGCATGAATATTGGTTGATGAGGATCAAACATGATTTGGTAAAAATAATCAATAAATGAGTGTTGCGTTTTTAAAGTCAGTAAGAATATTATAGGTGATTCAACGACAGATCAACGGTCTCGTTAGTTTTGATGAATCTTGGAATAAATACAAAGAAGGCTTCGGGAACGTTAATGCAGAGTATTGGTTTGGTAGGTATTCAAAACTAAACATATTTTTAAACCAAAGGAAGCAGGAATTTAGATTGCAATCAGTCATAACTTTTTCTTCGAATATAAACTTATAATATATATATATATTAAATATTGACACCGAATGTTTGTGGCACAACATCCTGTCCACAAGTTAACAATTTTTTTTTCTGTGACGTATTAAATTTATATTAGGATCCATTTTGTTACATCTTGTGATCAATTTTATTTGGCAATCGTCAATGGCAGTCAGCAGGGTTAAAGAACATCAGTTGTTCGACCTGTTAGTCAAATGCGTTTTGTTTAAATATACTTTTTCACTCTTTTGGAAAATGTTGTTTGTGCTGTTTTTAGACCCTTCTACAACGAAATTTGTTTGACATGCACACGTATAAAAACTGCGGTTTTTATCCAACGCAGTCATGGGTTTGAACGTAGTTTTCAATTTAGACTCGTTTATATATATATATATATATATATGTTTGACATGCACACGTATATATATATATATATATATATATATATATATATATATATATATATATATCTGAGTCAGTGACAACCCTACAACAGATGTATCCATCGGATCGCCATCAATGATGGTGATACATGGCTGTGTACATAATGTATATACAACTCGTCTAAACATCAACCCAACAATGTTAGATCTGTAAATTTGCTTTCGCAAATTTTTGGTTCTTCCCTCGCCGGGATTCGAACCCATGCTACTGTGATATCGTGACACCAAATCGCCTGCACTGCGGCCGTCCCGCTAGACCACATGACCACCTGGGCTCTCTAAAAAAGAGCTTTCGGTGGCCATATGTTACCTTTCCACGTCAGTTTTAATCTAGCGGCATACTACAGTACATGATATATAAGGCATGAAGATGTTATTGTTACAGACCAGCTAAATTATCTATAGTAAAGGATCCTACAAATTAATGTAAGATACAGTCACAGAAAATAATTATATTCATAAGTACGTCTGAGTCAGTGACAACCCTACAACAGATGTATCCATCGGATCGCCATCAATGATGGTGATACATGGCTGTGTACATAATGTATATACAACTCGTCTAAACATCAACCCAACAATGTTAGATCTGTAAATTTGCTTTCGCAAATTTTTGGTTCTTCCCTCGCCGGGATTCGAACCCATGCTACTGTGATATCGTGACACCAAATCGCCTGTACTGCAGCCGTCCCGCTAGACCACATGACCACCTGGGCTCTCTAAAAAAAGAGCTTTCTGTGGCCATATGTTACCTTTCCACGTCAGTTTTAATCTAGCGGCATACTACAGTACATGATATATAAGGCATGAAGATGTTATTGTTACAGACCAGCTAAATTATCTATAGTAAAGGATCCTACAAATTAATGTAAGATACAGTCACAGAAAATAATTATATTCATAAGTACGTCTGAGTCAGTGACAACCCTACAACAGATGTATCCATCGGATCGCCATCAATGATGGTGATACATGGCTGTGTACATAATGTATATACAACTCGTCTAAACATCAACCCAACAATGTTAGATCTGTAAATTTGCTTTCGCAAATTTTTGGTTCTTCCCTCGCCGGGATTCGAACCCATGCTACTGTGATATCGTGACACCAAATCGCCTGCACTGCAGCCGTCCCGCTAGACCACATGACCACCTGGGCTCTCTAAAAAAGAGCTTTCGGTGGCCATATGTTACCTTTCCACGTCAGTTTTAATCTAGCGGCATACTACAGTACATGATATATAAGGCATGAAGATGTTATTGTTACAGACCAGCTAAATTATCTATAGTAAAGGATCCTACAAATTAATGTAAGATACAGTCACAGAAAATAATTATATTCATAAGTACGTCTGAGTCAGTGACAACCCTACAACAGATGTATCCATCGGATCGCCATCAATGATGGTGATACATGGCTGTGTACATAATGTATATACAACTCGTCTAAACATCAACCCAACAATGTTAGATCTGTAAATTTGCTTTCGCAAATTTTTGGTTCTTCCCTCGCCGGGATTCGAACCCATGCTACTGTGATATCGTGACACCAAATCGCCTGCACTGCAGCCGTCCCGCTAGACCACATGACCACCTGGGCTCTCTAAAAAAGAGCTTTCGGTGGCCATATGTTACCTTTCCACGTCAGTTTTAATCTAGCGGCATACTACAGTACATGATATATAAGGCATGAAGATGTTATTGTTACAGACCAGCTAAATTATCTATAGTAAAGGATCCTACAAATTAATGTAAGATACAGTCACAGAAAATAATTATATTCATAAGTACGTCTGAGTCAGTGACAACCCTACAACAGATGTATCCATCGGATCGCCATCTATGATGGTGATACATGGCTGTGTACATAATGTATATACAACTCGTCTAAACATCAACCCAACAATGTTAGATCTGTAAATTTGCTTTCGCAAATTTTTGGTTCTTCCCTCGCCGGGATTCGAACCCATGCTACTGTGATATCGTGACACCAAATCGCCTGCACTGCAGCCGTCCCGCTAGACCACATGACCACCTGGGCTCTCTAAAAAAGAGCTTTCGGTGGCCATATGTTACCTTTCCACGTCAGTTTTAATCTAGCGGCATACTACAGTACATGATATATAAGGCATGAAGATGTTATTGTTACAGACCAGCTAAATTATCTATAGTAAAGGATCCTACAAATTAATGTAAGATACAGTCACAGAAAATAATTATATTCATAAGTACGTCTGAGTCAGTGACAACCCTACAACAGATGTATCCATCGGATCGCCATCAATGATGGTGATACATGGCTGTGTACATAATGTATATACAACTCGTCTGAACATCAACCCAACAATGTTATATATATATATATATATACAACTCGTCTAAACATCAACCCAACAATGTTAGACCTGTAAATTTGCTTTCGCAAATTTTTTGTTCTTCCCTCGCCGGGATTCGAACCCATGCTACTGCGATATCGTGACACCAAATCGCCTGCACTGTAGCCGTCCCGCTAGACCACACGACCACCTGGGCTTCATAAAAAATGAAGCTTTCGCTGGCCATGTGTTACCTTTCCACGTCAGTTTTAATCTAGCGGCGTACTACAGTACATGATATATAAGGCATGGAGATGTTATTTTTACAGATCAGCTAAATTATCTATTGTAAAGGATCCTACAAATTAATGTAAGATATATATATACACTTTGTTAGTCTTGGGTTCTTTTTGTTTGTAAATTTAGTTCATTAATATGTTTTTGGGGTTTAGTGTAACGTCAATTTTCACTGAACTACATGTAGTACACATTTTGTTTTGGGACCAGCTCAAGCCAGCCTTCAGGCGCGGGATTGTCTTAATTTTATAACAAGAGTTTTATTTTTCATTCATGTTGTATTGTAAATCTTCTTAGTACATTGAGAAACAGGAAAGAATATTTGTATAGTGATTTCAGTCATTCAATTGATGGTTTCATAAATCATTTAGCATAATATTTAAGATGAACAGTCTGTAAATACCTTAACACTCATTGAGAGTACAAAAAGTGTAGTGGATTCTCAATGACGATATTATATTTTGTTTTTATGTCCCATTTATGGGCATTATGTTTTCTGGTCTGTGCGTCCGTCTGTCCCGATTCAGGTTAAAGTTTTTGGTCGAGGTAGTTTTTGATGAAGTTGAAGTCAAATCAACTTGAAACTTAGTATGCACGTTCCTAATGATATGATCTTTCTAATTTTAATGCCAAATTAGTGTTTTTACCCCATTTTCACTGTGCACTGAACATAGAAAATGATTATGCGGATGGGGCATCCGTGTACTAGGGACACATTCTTGTTTGTTTCTATAACGGTAAGAATTCCCTGATTTCGCCCTGTTTGGTGAGACACGGAATTGTAGATACGGTAGCAAAAAGTGGGTGTTCTAGACGATAAAGGACTTGTCTAATATCATACTAGTCATAATATTTCATACATCAAAGAGATCAAATATACTTCGGTTTGAAAGTCCTTGTGCACTTGCCTCTATAATTAATGTTTTGAATATGAAATAGATTATAGTCAACAGTTAAACCACGTTTTAGATTATGACCGTCGTTGTTTTAGTTGCTGTCTTATAACCATTACTAATATCTATAAAATGTTTCCGGTATTTTGTTGCTTGTAACATGACGCAAATCAAATCGTTCTTAAAACTTTCTTTCTCTTCGATTTATGAATTTAAATGCCTTTCGGTATATCCCGCCTTTCTTATCTGTTATATAGTTTTTATCATTCCCTAAAATACTTAATGTGAATTCTTAAAAGTTGGAATTAACTACAATTCTGATTTTATTTTATTTTTTTAAATAAAACAAACATAAATAATGTTTACTTAATGTGAATTCTTAAAAGTTGGAATAAACTACAAGTCGATTTATGAATTTAAATGCCTTTCGGTATATCCGCCTTTCGTATCTGTTATATAGTTTTTATCATTCCCTAAAACACTTAAATGTGAATTCTTAAAAGTTGGAATTAACTACATTTCTGATTTTTTTTTTTTAAATAAAACAAATATAAATAATGTTTACAATATAAACATGTATCTGTATTTCAGGAAACGAGTACATTCATGCATTGACCACCAATGGACTACACAGGGTACATATCATTCTCGAGAAATCAAATATCAATGTTCGATATGCTGAGTATGCATCTTTCCTAGTTGGTGATGAAAGTTCTAAATATGTGTTAAATGTCACAGGTTATAGCGGCAATGCAGGTATGAATAATTTTGTATACTTGGTTTGAAGAAAACCACACCAAAAACTGACTTAATCAAAACAAACCTCACTAAAAATCCGAGGGAGACCGCGAAAGACGTTATCTCTTCGAACGACTTAAAGCAATGAAGTGTGTGATATGATTAAGATCAAAAGTCCATTGAGTTTTTAGATCATTATGGTTGCAATGTCAATATGACATCGAATCGTTTTTTACTAACCTTGAAATATGTTATTAGTGACTATAAATTGGTAGGGGGAATATTCTACCGTGTTGACACTGTTGCTCTCATGGTTTTTACGTTTCCATATAATTTTTTTCAACATTGATGTCCCGAGGGTTTATTGAAAAATAATGATGATATAATTATGGCTCTTATACGTCCAGTGGCAAACCAAACACATATTCAGGACGATGATATGATATAGTGTGATATAAACATAAATTCTGCTTTGCACTTGATCGACACGCTGAGCGGCTTTTTAACGTGTTAGTTACCAAGATGGCAGTCCTCATAACGACATGTCATCCTAACCAGACACTGAAATCCGAGCCGACCGGTATATTTTCTCCGCGTGACTTGCGAATCTTTTGATTAGTCAAAATTATAACCTACGACCTTCCGCGCATGATCTCTCTCTCTATATATATATTATCCAACGCAGTCATAGGTTTGAACGTAGTTTTCAATTTAGACTCGTTTATATTTTTTGTTTGGGCATGTATCATATTTTCCCTCCGGTTTATATGATCCGTTCATCCTATATATTGACTCTTAAAATTCAAGAGTTAATCTAAAAATGAGGGTACTTTCTCTAAAAATGAGGGTGCTTTTTATATGGCCTTCCAAATACCGTTTCGATCCCTAACATCACTGAAGAGACATTTATTGTCGAAATCCGGATATGGTGTACTAAAGAAATATTGACACCGAATGTTTGTGGCACAACATCCTGTCCACAAGTTAACAATTTTTTTTTTCTGTGACGTATTAAATTTATAATAAGATCCATTTTGTTACAACCTGTGATCAATTTTATTTGGCAATCGCCAATGGCAGTCAGCAGGGTTAAAGAACATCAGTTGTTCGACCTGTTAGTCAAATGCGTTTTGTTTAAATATACTTTTTCACTCTTTTGGTCTTTTGGAAAATGTTGTTTGTGCTGTTTTTAGACCCTTCTACAACGAAATTTGTTTGACATGCACACGTATAAAAATTGCGGTTTTTATCCAACGCAGTCATAGGTTTGAACGTAGTTTTCAATTTAGACTCGTTTATATTTTTTGTTTGGGCATGTATCATATTTTCCCTCCGGTTTATATGATCCGTTCATCCTATATATTGACTCTTAAAATTCAAGAGTTAATCTAAAAATGAGGGTACTTTCTCTAAAAATGAGGGTGCTTTTTATATGGCCTTCCAAATACCGTTTCGATCCCTAACATCACTGAAGAGACATTTATTGTCGAAATCCGGATATGGTGTACTAAAGAAATATTGACACCGAATGTTTGTGGCACAACATCCTGTCCACAAGTTAACAAATTTTTTTTTCTGTGACGTATTAAATTTATAATAAGATCCATTTTGTTACAACCTGTGATCAATTTTATTTGGCAATCGCCAATGGCAGTCAGCAGGGTTAAAGAACATCAGTTGTTCGACCTGTTAGTCAAATGCGTTTTGTTTAAATATACTTTTTCACTCTTTTGGTCTTTTGGAAAATGTTGTTTGTGCTGTTTTTAGACCCTTCTACAACGAAATTTGTTTGACATGCACACGTATAAAAATTGCGGTTTTTATCCAACGCAGTCATAGGTTTGAACGTAGTTTTCAATTTAGACTCGTTTATATTTTTTGTTTGGGCATGTATCATATTTTCCCTCCGGTTTATATGATCCGTTCATCCTATATATTGACTCTTAAAATTCAAGAGTTAATCTAAAAATGAGGGTACTTTCTCTAAAAATGAGGGTGCTTTTTATATGGCCTTCCAAATACCGTTTCGATCCCTAACATCACTGAAGAGACATTTATTGTCGAAATCCGGATATGGTGTACTAAAGAAATATTGACACCGAATGTTTGTGGCACAACATCCTGTCCACAAGTTAACAAATTTTTTTTTCTGTGACGTATTAAATTTATAATAAGATCCATTTTGTTACAACCTGTGATCAATTTTATTTGGCAATCGCCAATGGCAGTCAGCAGGGTTAAAGAACATCAGTTGTTCGACCTGTTAGTCAAATGCGTTTTGTTTAAATATACTTTTTCACTCTTTTGGTCTTTTGGAAAATGTTGTTTGTGCTGTTTTTAGACCCTTCTACAACGAAATTTGTTTGACATGCACACGTATAAAAATTGCGGTTTTTATCCAACGCAGTCATAGGTTTGAACGTAGTTTTCAATTTAGACTCGTTTATATATATATATATATATATACAACTCGTCTAAACATCAACCCAACAATGTTAGATCTGTAAATTTGCTTTCGCAAATTTTTGGTTCTTCCCTCGCCGGGATTCGAACCCATGCTACTGTGACATCGTGACACCAAATCGCCTGCACTGCAGCCGTCATAAAGACAAAAGAGAGAGATTTTGGATGCACCAGTTACGAACTCTTGAATTTGATGGACTCAATGAGAGAGACGAAAAAATATTTAAAAACAAATCAAAACCATAATCTTGAAATCATACAAATTAATTTATAGAAATTCTTACAATTTATCGAACATCAATAAATGTGTTAAACTTTTATTCCAACTTTATGTAGTTGTAGCTACAAACATATTTTACGCAACATCAATAAATATGTTACACTTTTCCTCAAATCTTGTGTAGATTAAGCTACAAAAATATGTTTTTTGTCATGCGTCCGATTTCACCATGAGAGATGCACACGCCTGATGAAGCTAATTTGTATTGTTGCTATTTTTAGACATTATATAGGACTCTAAAGTTCGATGGGGACGCTAAAGTACGATGGTCACGCTATATTTCAAAATTTGGTGACTATGTGGAACGCATCTATCCAATCGAACTAGAGATAAAGGATACTACAGATACAGTTAAGTCGGCTTCATATCTTGACTTACATCTAGAAATTGACAATGAGGGTCGGTTGAAAACAAAACTTTACGACAAAAGAGATGATTTCAGCTTTCCAATTGTGAACTTTCCATTTCTAAGTAGCAACATTCCAGCAGCACCTGCATACGGGGTATATATCTCCCAATTGATACGATATTCCCGTGCTTGCATTTCCTATCATGATTTTCTTGATAGAGGTTTGCTGCTCACAAGGAAGCTATTAAACCAAGAGTTCCAAATGGTGAAGTTGAAATCATCCCTTCGTAAATTTTACGGACGCCATCACGAGTTGGTTGACCGTTATGGAATAACCGTTTCACAAATGATATCGGATATGTTCCTTACGTCGTAACTACAACCCCCTTCCCTTTCATGAATATGACCTACCGAATTAGACTATTTACCGGATTTGTAATCACTTAAGCAACACGACGGGTGCCACATGTGGAGCAGGATCTGCTTACCCTTCCGGAGCACCTGAGATCACCCCTAGCTTTTGGTGGGGTTCGTGTTGTTTATTCTTTAGTTTTCTATGTTGTGTCGTGTGTACTATTGTTTTTCTGTTTGTCTTTTTTATTTTTAGCCATGGCGTTGTCAGTTTGTTTTAGATTTATGAGTTTGACTGTCCCTTTGGTATCTTTCGTCCCTCTTCTATAAAGTCCGATGGTCTACGCTCAAGTCCGATGCCGCCATACGCTAAAGTGCGATGGTCCGCCAAAGTATAGACGTACAAAACGTAGTTGGATTATGACGTTAACAGTCGTTTATACAAACCAAAAATGAACATACCGGAATATGAAATAAATAATGGAAGCGAACAGATGCAAATTTATGTTTACGTTTACATTAAAATATTGATTTTATTGAAGAGTATAAACATCGGTAAAATAAAGGTACACGTTTTCAAGCGTAAATCAGAAATTGTCCATTAAAACATCAGTGTGTACATTTTGGTTAAATATAACATGTATTAATACTCGCTACGAAAAAGGGGAAAAATAAATTTTATTTATTCCGTCCAGTGGCAAATAGTTCATGCATGTTCAGGTCGAGGGGCGTATAGGATGTAGCTTGTTGTTTACACAGCCTATTAATGTAAACACATACCCTTGCCAGTTGCAAATACAAAATTCGTCTTCTTAATTTAGAAACAGTCACATAAGACTACCGGTAAAGTAAAAGCCTATCGCATTATATGTTATATCATAGCAGACTAGATTTTGCAAAAAGACTTGTTTTTATAATTGGTTCCCTTGAACCTTTCTCTTTTGTTCCATCGCACAATAGCGTGCTATACCGTCGCACTTTAGCAAACAAACAACCATCGTACTTTAGCGTGAGACACCATCGTACTTTAGCGTAGACCATCGCACTTTAGCGTTACCATCGCACTTTAGAGAACCATCGCACTTTAGAGTCCTACATATATACATATGTATATATAAATACGAGAATATCTTTAGTATATCGATTTCGAAACATTTGTATACTAATTTTATATGCGAATATTTTTCGTTTATTCTTTTTAAAAGGAGATTGTCTTAATAGTAAGGACATTAACGGCAGAGCAAACGGAATGAAATTCACAACAAAAGATCAGGATAACGATAGGAGCTCTTCAAATTGTGCCTCAACTCTTAAAGGTGGCTGGTGGTTCAGTGCATGTGAATATTGTGCTCTGAATGGACAGTACGGTAAATATAGTCCACGTTGGTATTATGATTTTCTTGGTTATGCGAAAACTTCCATCATGATGATAACCAAGGTCTGAGTGAACTATACAAGAAACATGGGTTAAAAATGGTTTTTCCAAAATGACGCATTAGAAGATAATTCCACATCAATTTTAAGTGACAGTATATAAATAAAAACCAAGATTATACTTTTGTAGTTTATGTTATGTTTCAATTACCTTGCTCATGTTGCTCATTTAGACGCACTAAAGGGTAGTGTAGATTACGAGAAATACTCGTATTTCAAAGGTATGTAGATTTTGATACTGTAACAATAGTATACAATAAAGAGATAAGTACTGAGCCTCCTCGCGGTTTTTATTAAGTGATTATTAGGCTGTTTTTAAAGTAATTATTTGATTACCAGATCAAATATTTCATGAGTATGTGAAACATGTTTCATGGTAATCTATGATTGTAATTTTGATTATTTGATTATCTTGTTTAAAAAAAATTATGTTATATTGGCAAATTATTTGTGATTATATGATTTCTTGGACACCCCCATGATGGGACTCATAACTATAAATAACACTCGACCTGGGGCTCCTCTCCAACAACAAAAGACATGAAAACCACATGGTTAATAATTCAAACTTGGTACAGGCACAAACTTGAAAAGTTGAACGGTAAATCAGTTCAACTTGCAAATCAACATTTCTCTTTTGTTAATCGTATGTCGTTCATGTAAAAAGTAAAATAATGAACTACGAGGTATATTCAAAACGGAAAGTCCCTGATCTACGCATATATACAAAAAAAGTCTCCCATTATTGTAACAAATCACAACTGTTGCAATTCAAGTTAATTAATACGCCACATGGAAATAACAACGCGTTAAATGGCTAATTGATAAACTGTCCAATTTCATATGTAAATAGATTTATCATTAAATGTTTAATATTCTACCAGCATTTGTGTCCAGTAAAAGCAAACGAAAAGTCAACATGGTCAAATTGTTTGTACTATATGGTGGAAGCCAGATATGCTGGGGTTTATTTCCAAATTTGTATACGTAATCAACACTTTTAAGTGACATTGTTTTAATTATAATGAAATTGAGAATGGAAATGGGGAATGTATCAAAGAGACAACAACTCGACCATAGAAAAAAATTTGTAAGGGTTCCGCGGAACCCAGTGTCTCGCCTATTTTTACTGTTGATCGCAGGCTAAAAACAATGAGGCAAAAAATCAATGAAATTATTCCTCCTGATACTTTCTTATGATTGTAAGAAGCTTCTGTCCAAGTTTGGTAAAAATCTAGGATATTTAATGAATCTGATAAATGTTTTGAAAAACTTTAACTGCAGCAGTACATAATGTTAACTGGAAGAAAATCTAAGTCCATTTAAAAGTAAAATACAGAAAAAATGGAGTTATCTTTTTACAAAATTTACTTCTGGGTACTATCTTATGATCATAAATAAGCTTCTGTCCAATTTTGGTACGACCCAAGGATAGTTTAAGAAAGTTATCAAAATCTTTAAAACTTTAACCACAGAGTGAATGTAATGCTTTCCAACAGAAAAACTAAGTCCATTTGAAAGTAAAATACAGAAAAAATGGATTTACTTTTTTACAAAATTTACTTCTGGAATCTATCTTAATATGATCATAAACAAGCTTCTGTACAAGTTTGGTACAAACCAAGGATAGTTTAAGAAAGTTATTAAATTTCTAAAAACTTTAACCACAGAGTGAATGTTATGCCCACGCAGAAAAAACTAAGTCCATTTATAAGGAAAATATGGAAAAAATGGAATTTTATTTTTACAAAATTTACTTCTGGATATTATTTTATGATCATAAACAAGCTTCTGTCCAAGTTTGGTACAAACCAAGTATAGTTTAAGAAAGTTATTAAAATTCTAAAAACTTTAACCACAGAGTGAATGTAATGTTTCCCTGCAGAAAAAACTAAGTCCATTTATAAGTAAAATACGAAAAAAATGGAATTTTATTTTTACAAAATTTACTTCTGGATACTATCTTGTGATCATAAACAAGCTTCTGTCCAAGTTTGGTAGAAATCCAGTATAGTTTAAGAAAGTTATTAAAATTCTAAAAACTTTAACCACAGAGTGAATGTAATGTTTCCCCGCAGAAAAAACTAAGTCCATTTATAAGTAAAATACGAAAAAAATGGAATTTTATTTTTACAAAATTTACTTCTGGATACTATCTTATGATCATAAACAAGCTTCTGTCCAAGTTTGGTAGAAATCCAGTATAGTTTAAGAAAGTTATTAAAATTCTAAAAACTTTAACCACAGAGTGAATGTTATGTTTCCCCGCAGAAAAAACTAAGTCCATTTATAAGTAAAATACGAAAAAAATGGAATTTTATTTTTACAAAATTTACTTCTGGATACTATCTTATGATCATAAACAAGCCTCTGTCCAAGTTTGGTAGAAATCCAGCATAGTTTAAGAAAGTTATAAAAATTTCAAAAACTTTAACCACAGGGTGAATATTTGTTGACGCCGCCGACGACGCCGACGCCGACGGAATGTAGGATCGCTTAGTCTCGCTTTTTCGACTAAAGTCGAAGGCTCGACAAAAAACAACAGCAGAAGGTCACCAATATAGGCTGACAATTTTAGTATAAAATACGGAGACATTTTATAACAGAGAGGCGAAAGATACCAGAGGCACATTCAAACTCATCAATCGAAAATAAACTGACAACGCCATGGCTAAAAAAAGTAAATTCTGCCAGTTGTAACAGTTTTTCGTGTGCCAGAAAAAACGGCTGCTCGATATATGACGTTACGCCATGATGACCGTCAGTTTGGGACCAATTAAAGAAAAAATATTACAGTGTTTAAGGTGGTTCCTAACACTACAGGGAGGAAACTCTGTAAAATCAGGTAAACGTTTTAATTACGTTGTGTCGTTACGGGAATATAAAGCGTCTCAATGATCAAAATTAGTGTTTGTTGAACTGTTATATAACCAGTGTAATTTTTCTCAATTGGTTGGTTAAAATTTTTTGAAATTTTTACATTTTTGTCAAAGGGTCAAAGTAAAGAATCGGTCGAAATTTTATGAAAATTAAACGAGCCAAATTAATTTTAGTGAAGGTGTTGGGTACCACATTTCTGTATAATAGCTGAAATAATCGGATGACTCCTTATTGAAGTCAATGTTCTTCAATGGGGATTTTTACTAAAATTTAGGTTTTTACCTAATCCCTTTATAACTATAATCATAAAATTATATAGATAGATATAAAAATAAAAAAGCATGACGAAAAATTGGCAGTTGACTCATTATCAAAGTTATTGCCCTTACATGATCCTTTTGTTTTTCCATTTTTTAGCTTGATTACAAAAATAAAAAATAAGCCACATTGCTGAATATTCATCAGAGTCGTTATTGGAGTTATTGCCCTTCATATATGCTTTTTACCACTCTTCTTTATTCTCTTGAAAACTATAGTGGATAAAATATAGATAGCATCTTTATAAAAGGTAAGACCAGCAGCACATGCACTCTTCTCAGAAAAACAATTTCCAATATACCTTTATATAACACAAGGTACTTAACTCGCGATTTACAAAAATGTCAGGCGGTGACGACATTCCGTAATATGTCGATTTCTCGGCTGTCAACCCCACTAAAACTTGTTATTTCGTAAATCTAAATTGATTTATCTTCACAATCATTATGGTGTATAACACGCCTACTTTTGTTGTACTTTTGTTCACCATTGTGAAGATAAATCAATTTAGATTTAAGAAATAACAAGTTTAAGTGGGGTTGGCAGCCGAGAAATCGGCCGCATATAACGGAATTTCGTCACCGCCTGACATTTTTCTAAATCGCGAGTTAAGTACTTGTGTTATATAAAAGTATATAGGGGAAAAAATCTGAGACGACTGCCTGTGGTCAGCAGTACAAGATTTACATATGTGTCAACAGCATTGAAATTGTCAGTTATTTCTTGATAAAGTTATTTGCCTATACGTGTGATTATTACACAAAAGTAGCCATTGTTGAACATTCAGGTGGGCGAATCAGGCTGTGTACACCTTCTAGTTCTACCCTGTATTCTGTGCTCCCTCATCTTTTCTTCATATAGGTGCACTGTCTGAAGGAAAAATATACTACCCAATTTTAGCATAATTGGAAATAACCTATATGTTATGTATAGGATCAACGTATAGGATCCATTTTGTTTTAAATAGACACTACTTTAAAGTATGTTCTATTTGGCAGAGCGATTTGGTGGTGTAACATGCATATGATGATGAACACCTCAAGTGTATCTGAATTATTAAGCAAAGAAATGTGCTCAAAACCGGTGATATAGGGACAGTCTTAAACTTGCAGTGAAGCGAAAGTTTTTTTTCTGTGTTGAAGGCCTCACAGTGACATTGAGATAAAGAACAGCTTTTAACATGATCTCTGTTCCTTTGTATTATGTGTGTGTGGGTTGGTCTTGTTTTGATTTTGCTTTGTTGTTTGGGTTTTTTAAGCTGTGCATGTACTGATTTTTTATTATCGCTGAATTCCTAATACCTATTGTTTTCCATTAATTATAAAGTAGAACAATGTCATCGTATAGCAAGACTGACTGTAGATGCTTACATCAAAGATATTATATATCGAGGATATCAGTATACGGCTAAAATTTACTACTGGTACCTACTTAAATTCTCGAAACGAAAAGAGTCGCCTGCATCGAGATCCAAATATATCTAGTATGTAGTCTGCACTGATTTCTCCTATGGGTGTACCAATTAAGCTCGAATATATGCCTGAACCTTTTCCTTGAAAAAAAACCATTACCTATTATTACCGCTTGTAGCTGGCTTGTTTGCTAACTAGCCTCCAAAATAAAAGAAACCGTTGAAGTGGTCCGTATGGTTACTATATCACCTCTGCACATTAAGGACATGAAAATCTTACTAATTGCATTAAACCTCAACGAGAACCTTTACATAATAAAGGGTTTTGTCTTGTCTTGTCTTGTCTACCATAATAAAGGATATAAATTCTTGAAAATTTATGTTCACAAAAAGAAGGATAGAAAGGGACATTAACTGACGAATTCATGTTCACCATTCTAATTCTTATATTTGATCTACAACTTACTAAAACGTATATCCAAATTATAAAATGTCTAAAAATAAACAATTTTTAAGGCATGGGGTTGATATTGTGTATCTTCATTTTGTGTCTATTTTAGTCTAGACGTCATCTAATTAATGATCGAGTTGACCTCCGAAGACTGTTACCGGTCATAAAAACATAGCCTATAGATATAAATAGATAGCGAACTCGTGTAATTGCAATGGCGGCTCCAGAATAAGTGGGGGGGGGGGGGCAACTAACAGCCTAAGAGGGGACCGATCCGGTAATGCTTCAGTGATTCCATATAATCTAACTTGAAAAAAATCCCAGTAAAGGGGGCCTGATTCCCTCCAAATACGCCTTCAACAGGTGAATGATTTATCATCGTTGTTTCTTAGCTTATTTTGACAAAATTTAATCATACTGGCTTCTAAAAGCGAGTTTTTATTTCACTGTCATTAATGATTAAACAAAGAAATCATTTTATTATTTATTTCGTAAATCTCAATTGATTTATCTTCACAATGTTGTATAACACGCCTACTTTTGTTGTTGGAATCATCCGTATCAATCCTACACAAGGAGGTCAATCGCAATTATTTCGTCTACCGACAATTGATTGGCAATAAACGCGTCACGTCTTTTATATATCTCGGTCAATTTTATGGGAAAGTCTAAATGATTCTCGGAGTTATCTGATCTTGTTTCATTTCATACGTAAAGTCAAGAGAGAGTCTAAATGACATTGACGTCATGGGAAAATTTGTAACTTATTAGACATACCACAAATAACACATGTTAGATTTTTTCACGGTATCTTATACAATTTTACTAAATGGACGATAAGTTCTATTCATACGAAAACTTAACACTTTTTCTGAAGCAATTTTTATAATCAATAATTTATGCGAGACGTTTATTGGCATAACTTTTTGAAATTTTGAATCCTCTATGCTCTTCAACTTTGTACTTGTTTGGCTTTATAACTATTTTGATATGAGCGTCACTGATGAGTCTTATGAAGACGAAACGCGCGTCTGACGTATTAAATTATAATCCTGGTACTTTTGATAACTATTATTGCCAATTTTGTGTAGGTTGACGAAATAATTACGATTGACATACTTGGGTAGGATTGCTACGGATGATTCCGACAACAAAAGTAGACGTGTTATACACCATTGTGGAGATAAATCAATTTAAATTTACGAAATAACAAGTTTAAGTGGGGTTGACAGCCGAGAAATCGGCATATAACGGAATTTCGTCACCGCCTGACATTTTTCTAAATCGCGAGTTAAGTACCTTGTGTTATATAAAGGTATATAGGGAGAAAAATCTGAGACGAGTGCCTGTGGTCAGCAGGACAAGATTTACATTTCCATTCTCAATTTTATTACATATGTGTCAACAGAATTGAAATTGTCAGTTATTTATTGATAAAGTTATTTGCCTATACGTGTGATTATTTCACAAAAGTAGCCATTGTTGAACATTAAGGTGAGAAAATCAGGCTGTGTACACCTTTTAATTCTACCCTGTATTCTGTGCTACCCCGTCTATTCGTCATATAGGTGCACTGTCTGACGGAAAAATATACTATCCATTTTTTAGCATATTTGGAAATGACCTAAATGTTATGTATAGGATCAACGTATAGGATCTATTTTGTTTTAAATAGATACTACTTTAAAGTATGTTCTATTTGACAGAGCGATTTGGTGGTGTAACATGCATATGATGATGAACACCTCAAGTGTATCTGAATTATTTAGCAAACAACTATGCTCAAAGCCGGTGTTATAGGAGCAGTCTTAAACTTGCAGTGAAGCGAAAGTTTTTTTTCTGTGTTGAAGGCCTCACAGTGACTTTGAGATAAAGAACAGCTATTAAAATGATATCTGTTCCTTTGTATTATATGTGTGTGGGTTGGTCTTGTTTTGATTTTGCTTTGTTTTTGTTTTTCCGACGTAGTCGGTAAAATTTCGGTTTGTGCCCTTTTAACTTAACGACGCTTAACTATGGCAACAGAATACGCATGCTCGAAAATCCTCTCTGTGATTGGAAAAAATGCTG
The DNA here is from genome assembly GCA_037788925.1 of Mytilus galloprovincialis. NCBI lineage: Eukaryota > Metazoa > Mollusca > Bivalvia > Mytilida > Mytilidae > Mytilus > Mytilus galloprovincialis. The sequence continues at coordinate 82,240,432 of CM075336.1, read as the reverse complement.
TCATGGTGGGTGATTTGGTTGTGTTCGAAAAAACGTCTCGTTAGTTATATCGTGATGGAAAGCAAGTGAAAAACTATAAATATTTGAACTAGATCTTACAAAGATTTATATTTTTATTAAAATAATTGTTTCTCCAATAGCTCTTTGAATCCATGACAGCTGTTTATTCGGGACAATCATATAATTTGTAATGTAAACTTTGTTGTACGAACGTACATGACTTTTAGAACGCACCTACGCATGTGAGATTTGCGCGGGGTTTTGGTAAATGTAAACAGAAAGATACGAGGACCGAGAATACTGAACACAAACAGAGAAAACGTTATTTAAATGGTATCTTTGTGCTTCTGAAGGTTATCGAAATGATAGTTTTAAACATATACTCAAATTTAAATACGTCGGATATCTTTTTTAAAGATAGTTCTTGTTAAGGCTGTGCATGTACTGATTTTTTGTTATCGCTGAATACCTTATACCTATTGTTTTCCATTAATCATATAGTAAGACAAAGTCATCGTATAGCAAGACTGACTGTAGATGCTAACATCAAAGATATTATATATCGAGGATACCAGTATACGGCGAAAATTTGCTACTGGTACCTACTTAAATTCTCGAAACGAAAAGAGTCGCCTGCATACAGATCAAAATATATCTAGTATGTTGTCTGCACTGATTTCTGCTATGGGTGTACCAATTAAGCTCGAATATATGCCCGAACCTTTTCCTTGAAAAAAAATTTACCTATTATTACCGCTTGTAGCTGGCTTGTTTGCTTATTAGCCTTTCATGCAAAGGATACCGTTTAAGTGGTCCGTATGGTTACTATATCACCTCTGCACATTAAGGACATGAAAATCTTACTAATTGCATTAAACCTCAACGAGAACCTTTACATAATAAAGGGTTTTGTCTTGTCTTGTCTTGTCTACTATAATAAAGGATATAAATTCTTGAAAATTTATGTTCGCAAAAAGAAGGATAGAAAGGGACATTAGCTGTCAAATTCATGTTCACCATTCTAATTCTTATATTTGATTTACAACTTACTAAAACGTATATCCAAATTATAAAATGTCTAAAATAAACAATTTATAAGGTATGGGGTGGATACTATGTATCTTCATTTCGTGTCTATTTTAGTCTAGACGCCATCTAATTAATGATCGAGTTGACCTCCAAAGACTGTTAATGGTCATAAAAACATAGCATATAGGTATAAATAGATAGCGAACTCGTGCAATTGCAATGGCGGATCCAGAATAAGTGGGGGGGAGGGCAACTTTCAGCCTAAGAGGGGACCGATCCGGTAATGCTTCAGTGTCCCTATTTAATCTAGCTTGAAAAAAATTCCCAGCAAAGGGGGCCTGACCCCTTCAAATCCACCTTCAACAAGTGAATGATTTATCATCGTTGTTTCTTAGCTTATTTTGACAAAATTTAATCATACTGGCTTCTAAAAGCGCATTATTATTTAAATATATTGATTACGTGTTCCAACATTAAACATAAGTTAATTCTCTGTAGTAATTATAAATAATCTTTATTAAGAGTCGACATAATATACAAATAATTACATCCCAGCTCCTTTGTTCTAACAGGGGTGATCTGGGTCGGATCACCCGGAAATGATCTGTTTGGCGATAGTGTATTGTTACAAGGGTAGTTTGTGTATTGTATTGTAGATGTCTTTGTTTATAAAGACACAAACCATGCTGGATTTCTGATACTTTAATCAAGGTAGATAACTGTGTTAAACATTGTACATAGTAACATACGGAATGAAATGACGGACATATATTCCGGATCAATATTAAAGTTAGGATATTACATCTCTCCTCAAATTAGATAGAGAAATAATTTTCATTTAAAATAATTCAAATATTAAACATTAAATTTTTTGTTGTCGTTGAAATTATCTATTAAAAGAATGAAAATGATTGTCATAAAAAATGGATTTCAAATTTTTATCATATAAAGTTCAAATGTTCTGACTAGAGTTTCTTGACTAGAATCCACATAATGATTGCTAACAAATGTATTGGCTTCCAAAGCTCCACAAAACACCTTACAAATATAGATGTATTTCGTCTTCAAGCCATAGTTCTGCAACTAAATTGTCTATTCTTCTTACCAGTACACTTCGTACAATAAAAAAACCTAATAATAAATTGTTCAAATAAGGCTTTCGAAAATAGTGGAATTAATTACTTTTGGAGTGTCAAGAACTCGTTGGAAGTACTTGATAAATTGCATGCTTATATTGGTGATTTTGAATCTGTTCAAAGTTTTGATTTTTCTACCCTGTATACGACATTGCCTCACATTCTCATTATGAAAAAATTCACCCACCTAATTAAATGGGCATTTAAAAAGTCAGAATGTGAATATATATGTTCAAACTCTTTTAGGTCATTTTTTAGTAGTAATAAACAAAAAAACTATGTCAATTGGACATGCTTTGATTCTATATATGCCCTTGAGTTTTTACTAGATAACATTTTTGTTCGCTTTGGAGATTCCGTATGTCGTCAGGTTATCGGAATTCCAATGGGGAATAACAGTGCACCACTTATTGTGGACCTGTTTTTGTATTGCTGTGAGTTACAATTTATGACAAACACCAGCAAGGACCCATCGAAACAACATCTGATAAACAAATTTAATAATACTTTTAGATATTTGGATGACATTTTGGCTCTCAATAATGACGACTTCAGTATGTATACTAAAGACATTTATCCTGTTGAACTTACTTTAAATAAAGCTAATACTAACAATGACCACTGCCCTTTCCTCGATCTTGATATCTATATCACTAACGGAAAGCTTAATACTAATTAGTTATCAAAAGTACCAGGATTATAATTTTATAAAAGAGATGATAAAAGAGATGATTTTTCATTTCCTATCGTTAATTATCCATTTTTAGATGGTGACGTTCCCTTGTCACCATCTTACGGTGTTTATATATCTCAACTTGTACGATTCGCTCGTGTATGTAACAATGTTTTAGATTTTAACGAGAGAAATTTATGTATTACTGAAAAATTATTACACCAGGGTTTTCGATATCACAAACTAGTCAAAACATTTACTAAATTTTATCATCGGTATAAGGACATCATTCGTAAATATAGCTCAACATGTAGACTTCTTATACGTTTAGGTATTTCACATCCAATTTTTTATGGAAATATTCTTTATAAAGCACAAAAATGTCAGTATTCACCACAGAAACTAACAAAACCTTTTAATAGACTTATTAAGAAGGGATAAAGTTACGATACTGTTGTCAGGTCATTAAAGATTGCATATTTTGGCGTTAATATTGATTCACTTATAGGGTCTTTGCATCGGAACTATACACAATTATTTAAAAACCAGTTGTTGGCATGACACGGGTTATGTTCTTCTCATATATGTTATGATGGTATGATACTAAACCCCTAACGGGAAGGATTGTGCCTGATATTCATATGATGAAATCATAATCTTTCAATCAGTTTAATTGAAGTCTGGAGCTGGCATGTCAGTTAACCGATAGTAGTCTGTTGTTATTTATGTATAATTGTCATTTTGTTTATTTTCTTTGGTTACATCTTCTGACATCAGACTCGGACTTCTCTTGAATTGAATTTTAAATGTACGTATTGTTATGCGTTTACTTTTCTACATTGGCTAGAGGTATAGGGGGGGGGTTGAGATCTCATAAACATGTTTAACCCCGCCGCATTTTTGCGCCTGTCCCAAGTCAGGAGCCTCTGGTCTTTGTTAGTCTTGTACTATTTTAATTTTAGTTTCTTGTGCACAATTTGGAAATTATTATGGCGTTCATTATCACTGAACTGGTACATATTTGTTTAGGGGCCAGCTGAAGAACGACTCCGGGTGCGGGAATTTCTCGTTACATTGAAGACCTGTTGGTGACCTTCTGCTGTTGTTTTTTCTATGGTCGGGTTGTTGTCTCTTTGATACATTCCCCATTTCCATTCTCAATTTTATAATGTCCAGTTCACTACTAAACTATTCTAAATGATACTAAATATAATCAACAAAACATATTTTTTGAAACTTAAGAGCCTTTTTACTCTTTCACTAATCTAGGGGATTATTATGCCCCATTCACTGAACTCACTGATATAACTATAGGGGATTATTATGCCCCATGCACACGCAATAAATTGCAATGGTTTGATCAGAATTAACGCACATAGTCTTCCAAATATTTAGGAGCATGTTAATGTGGCACTGGTCTTTCGCTTTGTTGCGGAGTAGTTGTCTGTTGTTCGGTCCCTGAAGACGGTGGTTGATCTTGAATATGTGATGGTATTGTGTCACATATATTTTCAAATTGTTCTTCAATTTCATCAGTTGCGTTGCGGATCGGTGAACGGTTCACTTTCTTGAATTTTGATGAGTTTCGAGTAACTACTTTCTCGCCGTTCGTAACGGTTATTATACTTCCTTTCTTGTTGATACCATTATACGGATTTGGTTTATAAGCTGGTGTCAGTTTGTTGTTGCATGATTCCTCTCATCAAATTATTTTTTCATTTTGCATTTTTCACTTTTATCATTTTGTCGTGCATTTTCATCCATTTGTTTGTTGGTAATGTTAGATTGATGCATTTGGAAGTTTTGTTACTGGTACCCCGTAGAATATATAATAACTGAAACGGCGGGTAACCTGTGCTTTTGTGAGGAATTGCTATAACTTGTTGTAGAAATTTATATAGTTCTTGTTTCCAGCCGTTTCTCTCCTCATGAGCTGCTTTAATTGTCTTCATCATTGGTTTATTAAATGATTCGGCCTGGGCGTTTGCACGCGGCCATAATGGTGTTACATGGCGGTGTTCAAATCCAGTATTCTCAGCGTATTGTCTGAATGCATGAAAGTTAAATGGAGGACCATTATCTGTCTTGATTACTTTAGGAATTCCGAAAGTAAATATAACTTTGTTCAAAACAGGAATAACAGTTGAAGTCGGATTTTATTATTTCAACTTCTGGATAACGTGAATATTCATATGTAATAACAAATAAGAGGTCTCCGCTAGGTAATGGACCACAATAATCAGCACTCAAATTTGCCCATGGCTTTTCTGGCAATTCAGACATTCTTAGCGGTTCAATTCTGTTGGTGTGTGTAACAGATTGACATGCTGGACAGTCTTTAATTGCATTATCAACTCTGTAGTTAGATCCTGGAAACCATATCATGGAACGTAAGAATGCTTTAGTTTTGGTGATATCCTGATGGCCTTCATGCGCAATGTTAACAGCTCGCACACGGAGTTCAGATGGGAGTACAATACGATTTTCTCTCAGTAAAATAGTGTCACCATAGGTTACAAGTTCACCGCTGATGCTCCTTAATGCTTTTTATTCCTCAATGTCAATTTACAGATCTGTTATGTTTTTGATTTTAAACCATTGTCCAGTTCTTACGAATTCTATTGCCTTTTGAATAGTTTTGTCCTTTGAAGAAGCCATTTTAACTTCATCAAGTGTCATTGCACGAGGGACTGATTCAGACATAACAAATCTCACATACTGTTCTGCTATAGATTGTTCTCAGGATTTGACAGGGTTGTCTGATGGGTGTCTTGACATAAAATCTGCAGGATTTTCACTTCCTGGGCGATATGTTATCTTAAGTTTGTAAGGTTGTTATCTCAAACCCCAACGTTTAATTCTCAGTGGTGGCTTTGGTTTCTGCCAAATACGCTCTAGTGGCTTGTGATCTGTTATAATGTTCACGTTTGGTGCACCTCTTATGTACATATCAACGTGATCACATGCCCAAATAATAGCAAGAGCCTCCCGTTCAGTTTGGCTATACCTTGTTTCTGTGTCAGTAAGACTCCTGCTTGCATAAGCTACAGTCTTTCCTTCTTGTGACATTATTGCCCCGAGCCCAACAGGACTGGCATCTACTTAAATATCAATCTCATGTTTTGGATTAAAACATGTCATGATATAGCTTTATGGTTGACTCATATCAACACACAGTCTAATCTCTTCTGGGTTTTTTTTGGGGTGGGGTCACTATCGGCGATACCCAAGGTGTAGGTGTCTCTTCTATTTTCTCAATAATATCTTGCTCCTGCAATTTTATAAGTTCTTATTCAAACTTATCACGATGGTGAAATGGTGTCTTGCGATGTCTCTGCGCTACTGGTTTCACATTTTCATTGATGTGCAATTTGATTGGTTTTCCCTTGTATTTGCCTATGCCTTGAAATAATTTTGGATATTTTTCTTTAGGATCTGTAATTTGATAAATTATCTTAACAAGCCCTAGCGTGCTTGCAAGTGGATATCCTATTAAAGCTCCATGATATCCTTCAACTACATAGAAAGTGTCACAGTCAATAGTACTTTTTGTCTCGACACTCAGCTGACATTGACCCATGACCTTTAAAGTATCACTTCCGCTATACGGTAATAAATTTGGATTATTGCCCTTTTTCATCTTAGGTGCTCTTATCTTGTGATATGGTTTCTGGTCAAGAAGATTAACTGTTGCACCAGTGTCTAGAAGAAAGTTACAATGTTTGTCGTTTATGCGAATGTTTACTCTTAGTGTTTTCGAACCAACTACACTTACATGTTCTTGTGACGGTGTAATCATGCTGATATGATATAAGTATTCTTCATCACTACTTGATTCATAGTTATTATTGTTCGTGTTATCTTGAACCTCTCTGACTTTTTCTTGTCTCGGATTGTGCCTCTGTCTACATACTTTGCTGAAATTATTAAGTTTACTGCAATGGTTGCATTTTTTCTCTTTAGCTGGACATTCATTTGTATGCGGGTACTGTCCACCACAGTTACGGCATGTTTGTTTGTGTTGTTTAAAATAATCATTACGGTATTGTGGCTTTGTGTTATTTCTTTGGTTGTTTTGCTTTTGTGGTTGTCTTTGAGCGGTACGATGTGTAGATTGTACTTTATTTATGGTTTCGCGTTCCATAGTTAGAGCTTGTGAATCTGCCATCTCAAGCGCCCTTCCAGTTGACAACATGTCATCAAGTGTCTGAGCCTGTTTGATTTGCAGTTTTCAATGACTTGTGTGAGAATTTCACTGTCTATGTTGGCAAATTTGCAATTTTTTGTATAACTTCCGTAATTCGGTAACAAACTCGTCTAATGATTGACCATCTAATTGTTTATAGCAACGGAATTTATATATTTCCATTTGTATGTTCTTCTTGGAGTCAAAATAGTCTTTCAAGGCTTTCTTTGTTGCATCATACGTGGCTAATGTTTGCTTACTTGGCATCGTATATATCATAACCCTTTCCCCAGCGTAATGCAATAATAAGGCACGTTTTCTGTCTTCATCGTCGATATCTAGACCAATGAAGATGTTTTCTATGCGTTCAACCCATCTTTCCCAACAAGGTCCTGCACTTGATTTGTCTGTTTAAATATCAAAGGAAGGAAATGCTGGTAAACTAAAAAGCTGCAATTTTCTCGTCACCAATGAAATGATCTGTAAGGCGATAGTGTATTGTTAAAAGGGTATGTTGTGTATTATTTTGTAGATGTCTTTGTTTATAAAGACACAGACCATGCTTGAATTCTGTTACTTTAATCAAGGTAGATAACTGTGTTAAACATTTTACATAGTAACATACGGAATGAAATGACGGACATATCTTCCGGATTAATATTAATATTGATATCAATATTAACCCCTACCAGATCACCCCAGTTTGAGTTTCTTTGTTTTGCATGCTTTCCTTTGTTCTGTAACATTTTGGCGGGAATGTCAAATCCACTATAAAACTTATAATTAATTATACGGAAAAGACTATCTATCAAAATTTCCGTAGAAAAATCCAGTGTCTATGTTAAGATTCGAACTCAAAACCTAGTTTATCATATTAACCCACGACACATCACTGGGGTAAAGCTGATGACCGTAACTGCATTCACGGTCATCCCAAGATGTCGGACGAAAAATTAGGTCAGTATTTTTATCGTCTGTTAAGGTGTTTCTACATCATTTTCTTTACAAATCATACATTGGTACGATGTAAATTTATAAAAGATTCACACAGAAGTCACAAATCTCTACCGAGGAACGTGTATAAAACGGGAAATTGGATTTAAAAAATTCGCTAAGATGACCGTAAATCATCTTTAAAATATTTTCAAGATGACCGTAACATATAATAAGGATGACCGTGATTGGTAAAATGATGACCGTAATTTCGAAAGGATGACCGTAATTTATAAAGGATGACCGTACCTTTCATAGTATAACCGTCATTTCTAAGAAATATCCGTATTTGTATTACCTTTGTTGTATCAAATAATTAATCGTGTTGGTGTAAGACGTATTTATAAGACAACATTAGTTTAAACAATATTTATTCAGATCATTCATCATGATACGATATTATACCAAGGAAATAATATTCAGGATTCAGAAACAAGCAATTTGCTTTTACAAATCTGTCTCCTTTACAAAAATAATACACTTATTGAACAATACATAAATATAAATACTGGCATGCTCTGTAATAAATACATGTATATGAATATGAAAAAGGTGAAAGAAGGAGAAGAAAAAATGTAATGATAAAAAAATTAAAAAAACCAAACATGGATTGTTGTAATGAATACAGCGTGAAATGCTTTGGGTCTATTGTGTGATGAAGCATTAACATCAAGGGTTAAAACGTTTACTTTTAATAATATATTTCTGCACCAAACTAAACAAAAGACTATTTTGCTCATCTGAGAGTACCGTTGATCCAGAAAGCAAAGTTTTTGTGTTAACTTGGACAGGAAGAACTGAAACAGAATACAATAGTTCTTGTCTTAAATTAGTATATATAGGACAAGATAACAGGAAGTGAGAATTTGTTTCTACATCACCACAACGACAATTTGGAGAGTCTACTAAGTTACGAAGGAAAAGGTGATGTCCTATATAATAATACGCTGGGATCTTACTATTTTGGGTACTAATTTGTTTTTTGAATAATGATAAAGATTCACATTTTCTTATGTTTAAGTTAAGAGTGTTCCATAGTTTTGTTGTTGCAGGGATGAAATATTCAGAATACAAACTGGTCCGTGTGTTGACTTGTGAAATATTATTTCTCTGTCTTGTATTATGATCATGCCTACTGCCTACTGAATCAGGCAATAAGTCTTTTATTCTGTGATTGCGTCGTCTTTCAGATATTTTTTCCCATCGAGTTTCAACATATAAATTGTTTATACTGGTAAGTTTAGTACCCCCCGTGACGATACGCGCTGCGTCAAGCTGAATACTTTCAAGTTTAGCAATCCAATTCTGATTTTGAGAGTCCCAAACGATATCGGCATATTCAAGAATTGGGCAAACAAATGATATGTAAATTTTTTCAAGTCAAAATCTATCAAGAACATTTTTCATTTTTCTCATTATATTTATTTTTTTGTAAGATTTAGAAACTATATATTCAATATGGTCGTTCCAGGATCCGTTGTTAGAAAAAAAAAGACACCTAGATGTTTGTGTTTACTTACTGTTTATAGCTCTTTGGTGTTCATATTTAATGGAGGATGAAAGGGTCTATTTATTTATTTTGAAATTATCATACTTTCAGTTTTCTGGGCATTAAAATTAACAAGCCATTTTTTTTTACCAATTATAAATCTTATCTAGATCGTCATTTACAATTTTAGCTGTTTCTATTGGATTGACAACCATAATATATAATGAATTGTCATCTGCGAATAGCTTAATTTGAGATTGAATGTCTTCTACAATATCGTTTATAAATACAATGTATCCAAAAAAAAAATGGAGAGGGCCTAGAATAGACCCTTGTGGGACGCCTGCATTTACAGGTAACCATTCGGAACTTGAACCGTTAATAACCGTTTATACTGGTAAGTTTACAACCGACTCTATTTGTAAGATAAGTTTTAAACCATCTTAGTAAAGAACCCGGTATGCCCGCTTGTCGAAGTTTAAATAGCAGTCCCTTATGCCAGACTCGATCAAACGCTTTACTTATATCACAGAATACTACCCTGATTTCTTTACCGCTATCTAAAGCCTTCCCAAAATCATTCGAAATGTTAATTAATTGATTAACTGCTGAATCCCCCATGTAAAGCCCCACTGATTTTTCGTTAAAATATTATTGCGCATAAAGTGATTTTAAACATGTTTATATACACATCGTTCCATACACATTGATATTACACTCAACAAGGAAATAGGTCTATAGTGTTTAACATCATTCGGTCTATTAAAAATTTACTGCATTTTTACAGGTAACCATTCGGAACTTGAACCGTTAATAACCACCCGCTGGACTCTATTTGTAAGATAATTTTTAAACCATCTTAGTAATCTTGTTGTTATAATCATCCTTCGATTTTCTTATTAAACTAGTAACTTCATTTCGTATTTTCTTAAATTTTGACCACTCTGATGGGTTATCATATTTTTTAGCCTTTCTGTGGATTCTATTTTTTTTCCTTATCTTTTTTTTTAACATCATTTGACTTGTTAGCCATGGAGGTTCATTTTTGCGAACAGTTATTATTTTATTTGGAATACATTTTTCAGCAGCTTCTATGATAGTTTTTGTTATTTTGGTTGTAAATTGTTCAACGTTATTTAAGTTAATTACGGAATCCCAATTTCTTTCAGATAAAATGTTACGATATCTGTCATAGTCTCCTCGATCATATAGCCAAATTTTCCGCTTAAAAGTTTTTTGACGACATTTTGGAAAGTTCATAAGACTAATTATAGGACATACGTGAGAACGTATTTGGTCTAATAAAGGTGGCCCGACTCGACAGTATTTTTTATGTGAGCATCATTTGTTATAAAAAGGTCTAACAATGATGACGACGATTCAGTAAAATGAGTAGGTTCATCTATCATTTGAGTAAGACTCAATTGGCTTAACAAAGGTGTAATTTTTGAAGACAACATTATCATGAAGGTAGACAAAAATAAGACGTGCTTCAAATACATGGTTCGTCATATGTAGCATCCAACTACAAACCAAATAGGTAAAAAGAACTAAACGTTCCCCTATTACGACAAACTCAACAAAAAACAATGCATACAACTATGGATATTTCTTTCAATTGACGGTCATCCTTTTAAATTTAGTCATTCTTTATAAATTACGGTCATCCTTAACAATTTACGGTCATCTTTTAACCAATTACGGTCAGCCTTGTTATGAATCGCTAATCCTGTTACGGTCATCTCGATTACGATTTACGGTCATCCTCGCGTATTTTTCAAATCCAAATTCCCGTTTTCTACACGTTCCTCGGTAGAGATTTATGACTTCCGTGTGAATCTTTTATATATTTACATCGTATTAAAGTATGCTTTGTAAAGAAAATGATGTAGAAACACCTTAACAGACAATAAAAAAACTGACCTAATTTTTCATCCGACATCTTGGGATGACCGTGAATGCAGTTACGGTCATCAGCTTTACCCCAGTGACATACCACTACACCAGGACGACTGGATACCACCCATCAGTAATTTAACATACTTAAAGGAAGCAAGATATGTTTATAAGTGGGCGAGTTGGTAGACCTTTATTCAGTGGGGTTTAAACCCTTTTCGTTAATAAGTAAGTTGTCAGACTGATTGTTCAATTTGATTTTACACTTTTGCAAAAGTAGGGCGAGAGCGGAGCATTTTTTTAATAAAGTGGCGATCTAGTGTGGGCCGATTGGCCAGTGGTGCGAGTTGACATTGTTTCATATCTACTCATCGTGTTCGGGGGTCATAAAGGGTATACATTATATAGTAATATATAAAGTATATTATAATGGTTGTGTGGCGTTCTAAACTAAATTTTATGAATTGAAATGATTTTACGTCTAATCTAAAACAGCTGGGATGTAAAATAGTTATCCCACTTGGACTTGGTGTGTCCCCAGCTAACACATAATATTTTCATGATATTAATTACTGGTTATATACAATGTACATGTTTGTCAAAAACATTTACAAAAAAATATTTTATAGACACATCAGAAATTATGCATGAATAATATTTTAACAATGATATTTCATCCCAATGTTTGATTGCTAATATAAAAACATTTTTTGTAAAAAATTGTTTATAATAAATAAATAAATATTCTTTGCTGATGTTCTAAAACGTTTAATAGACAGTTTTATAAATGAGAACAATTATATGTCGAGGAGATATTTCTTTGCAATATTCAATCAATATCTGATGGACATTTTTATATTACATTTAATAAATATATTTGTAAGATGTGTAAAAGAAATATTTATAAAACATTTTTGATTAATATCTGTACAAAGCATAGGTTTGATATATAATAAAATATCTATTTTGTGTAACATCAATATAATTTTCTTGTCCTAATTAAAAATATAAAATATTTCGATAATATCATAACAATATATTTTTTTCGATTTTATTTAGAAAATATTAATTAAAATCTGTTTCATAAATGATTTAAGATAATATGTTTAAAAGATATTTGTAAGATGTATGATAGAAATGTTTTCCAAATGTTTGTTAGTGATATTTGAGTACATGTTTGGTATGAAAAAAGAAATATTTTATAAACATTTTTACATAATATTTCTAATTGATATTTGTAAATAAAGGCAACAGTAGTATACCGCTGTTTAAAACTCGTAAACCTATGGACAAAAACAAAATCGGGATAACAAACTAAAACTGAGGGAAACGCATTAAATATAAGAGGAGAACAACGACACAACATTAAAATGTAACACACACAGAAACGGACTAAGCATTAGACAAAATCCGATGAGAATAACAAATATAACATCAAAACCAAATACATGAATTTGGGATAGAAAAGTACCGTGACACGTCTTATAGTAATGTGAATTCACACTCAAATATAAGAGAAAACAAACGACACAACGAAAACACGACGTTAAAATGTAACACACACAGACACGAACTATAATAATTATAACAATAGCCATATTCCTGCCTTGGTACAGGACATTTTTAAACAAAAAAATGGTGGGTTGAACCTGGTTTTGTGGCATGACAAACCTCGCACTTTAATGGCAATGTTAAATATAACATTAAAATGACAACATAACATTACAGGACTACAATACAAATAAATAGGAGAACATTTAGACACAGAAACACATGAATAATAATAGCTAACAAAAGGCATCAGGTTTAAAATTCAATACGCCAGAAACGCGCCTCGTCCATACAAGACTCACCAGTGACGCCCAGATATAAAAGTTCACTAGTCAAAAAAAGTACAAAAGTTGTACAGCACTGGGGATCATAAATTCGAAAAGGTTGTGCCATATACGGCTAGGGTTTCCTGCTTGGGATAAGAACATCCTCATTATTAGAACAATTTATGCTATTGCAAACAGTAAATTTTATCAAATGAATATAAAAGATATACATGATAAAACTGAAGTATTAATTAATTACAGAAAACAAAACCCGGATATATTACAAAGACCAACACAAAAAAAAACACACCCGACTTAGTCAAGGCATCAACGCAAAAAGTGACGTCACATACGAAGTGGTGAAAAGGCACAAAAATAACGTCATATTTGAAATTCTGAAACAGCACAAAAATGACGTCACATTTTAATGGGTTTTTTTTATGACTGCTAAAGTCCATTAACATGAAAAAATAGCTTTACTAGAATAGTTCAGATATAAAGACAAACATACATGTAATATAATATATGGTACATTTTTTGGTATGTAAGGTTAACAAAATTAGAATAAGCAACAGATTAATCTTTTGAACACAAGTGGTATAAAGTTATACAGACAAAAAACCTACCTTTGATGATTTTAAAGACTGGCATTCCCAAAACTGATTTTTGATTTTGCTCAACTTGATGCATTTCAGCCATTGATTTGTTTGACAAGAAACTGTAAAATAAATAATGCATGTTCATAATAATGGACTGCTAACATTCAGCGCCAGGTTACATACACATTAATGTAAACAGGCGTCAGAGATCACCTGAAGATCAGATATCATAAGTGTCAGACTGACTCGTTTTAAAAAATAATTAAAATAGAATTACTTTTTTAGAAAGATTAATTAGGAGAAAAGTTATCAATGAACATGTTCTATAGTTGTCCTCTCATAGACATAGCGTGAAATAATACTATTTTTTTTTAATTATTTAATGTTTTTGTAAAAATAAGTATCAATTTTCATCACATGATCGTTCAAATTCAATACTTTGTTGTCCAGTTGAAATTTATAATTTATAATCTCAAAAAGTATGTGGTTTACCAAGCCTTAATGTTAAACTAAACGAATATCATTTATATAGTACATAGTAAACATGTTGGGAAATTTACCTGAGCACAATAATGTATACTGGAGTTGTATTCTTGGATTTTACAAAAGAGTAAATCACTCAGGTCAAACAGGTCTCAAAAAGTAAAAATAAATATCAACATATCTTCAGAAAAAAAAAGTAACATTTGGTGTACCGCAGTGCAGTATTCTAGGCCCTTTATTATTTCTCTGATATATTAATGATCTCCCACTTCATCTAAATCATACAAAGCCTCTTAAATACTCTTCAAATTCCGGTGATGATATATGTGTTAACTTAATGATAAAATAGCAACTTTTAAAATATGGTGTGAAAATAATGAAATGATTCTAAATATTAAAACATCCAAATCATGGTAACGAAGTTGGTTCACATAGAAAGCTTCAGAGTATACAAGATACTTTAAAGATAGAATACAGTGTAATTCTTTTACACAATGTAAGCAGTGAAAAATTACTTGGCATCATAATCGATGATTGTCTTTCATGGAATCAACAAATAAACAAAGTATGTACTGTGATTAGTACTAGACTAGGTTTACTAAATCGATTGAAGCATTAATTTATATTCCACAAAAAGGTTTATGTTTATTTTATAATGGATACGTACTTCCTCTTTTTGATTAGTGTTGATGTATGTGAAGTTAGCAGCCGGTTCGTTATTCGTTATTCGATATTCAATATCCAATCGGCTGCTAGCAGCCGGTTTGATATTCAAAATTTAGTGAAAAAATTAAAAGAAAATTAAATACTTGATAACATAAAAAGCATGATTTTCATATTTAAAAATACTGATAAGATACGTAGGAAATCGTTAAATGACCTTTTCAAGCTGTCGTAATTTCTCGTCGTAATTTCTCGTTGTCCTCGAATATAAACCCTTTTCCATGTTACATATTTGTCTTTATGTAATATAGAGTTTTGTCAATAAAACGACTTCAAAGATGTACTTTTGTGTATAATATTTCTTTAGACAAAAAGAAAAACCCATAACTCTAGAAATATTCATAACTATAAATAGAAATATATATGGAAAGCCAAAAAAACAAAAACAAATCATTCGAAAAATGTCAAAATTTTAGGACAAAGGGCACAGGGTAATGGTGAGAGCCCCCTGATCTCTCAATCTTTCTAATATTTGACAGACATTTAGTCAATAGGTAGATACAAACGTGACTAAAAGAAATTTGGGTACACTTCCTGTCTTCTATGTTTACGGAGCGCCCAAAGTGCCAGTTGGATATTCAAAATGTATAGCGAAAACCTACCCGAGACCGCTAAAATGAGGTTGAGACCCCCCGGGTCTTTCAATGTCCATAAAATTCAACCAAATCATTGACTCTGTATATATAAAGGTTGTATTAGATAGATTTACCAGAATAGCGTCATCTTCCATTTCTACGGAGGGCTAAGATTGTCAATTTTCAGTCGAAAGATTGAGAGATCAGGGGGCTCTCACCATCACCCTGTGCCCTTTGTCCTAAAATTTGGACATTTTTCGACTGAAAAGTGACAATCTTAGCCCTCCGTAGATATTGAAGATGACGTTTTTCTAGAAAATCCAACTTATACAATCTTTATATATACAGAGTCAATGATTTGGTTGAATTTTATGGACATTGAACGACCAGGGGGGTCTCAACCTCATTTAAGCGGTCTCGGGTAGGGTTTTCGCTATATATTTTGAATATCCAACTGGCACTTTGGGCGCTCCGTAAACATAGAAGACAGGAAGTGTACCCAAAGTCCTTTTCATCACGTTTGTATCTACCTATTGACTAAATGTCTGTTAAATATTAGAAAGATTGAGAGATCAGGGGGCTCTCGCCATCACCCTGTGCCCTTTGTCCTAAAATTTGGACATTTTTTGACTGAAATTTTTTTTTCGGCTTTCCATATATATTTCTATTTATAGTTAAAAATATTTCTAGAGTTATTGGTTTTTCTTTTTGTCGTAAGAAACATTATACACAAAAGTACATCTTTGAAGTCGTTTTTATGACAAAACTCTATATTACATACAGACAAATAAGTCGCACGGAAAAGGGTTTATATTCGAGGACAACGAGAAATTGCGACAGCTTGAAAAGGTCATTTAATGATTCCTACGTATCTTATCAGTCCTTTTGACTATGAAAATCGTGCTTTTTATGATTTCCAGTATTTAATTTTCTTATGATTTTTCACTAAATTTTAAATATCAAACTGGCTGCTAGCAGCCGGTTGGATATTGAATATCGAATAACGAATAACGAACCGGCTGCTAACTTCACATGTACAATATGGACTGAAACATGTAATCTAAATATGGAAAAAATGTTAAAATTGCAAAAAAGGGCAGCCAAGCAGAATAATTCTTAACAAATCATCCTAGTTCTAACATACAACCTAAAGAATGGTTTAAATATTTTAATAAATTAATGAATATTGATTATGATAAAAATGTTTGTAATGATAAGAAAGAGTATACTACTTCTAAAGATTGTAACACATGTACTAAGATGTTAAACAGTTCTATTACAACTGAGGAGGTGGTTATTGCAGCAAAAGCTTTAAAGAATAATAAAGCAAGTGGTTCAGATTGTATTACAAATGAAATGTTACAAATATCTTGTTATATGAATATTGATGTTTACGTAAAATTGTTTAATCTTATTCTTAAGTCTGGTATTTACCCAATTTTGTGGAGACATTTTTTTATTAAGCCCATTTTCAAGGGTGGGTGTTTTAATGATCCATCTAATTATCGAGGTATAGCCCTTTCAAGTTGTTTAGGACAAATTTTTCTAAAAGTTTTATATAACAGATAAGAAAAGTATCTTGAAGGCAATGAACTTATTTGTCGTGAGCAAATTGGATTCAGAAAGAGAAGTCGAAACAAGTGATCATGTTTTAACTCTAAAGACTATAATTGATAAAGCATTTAAATCATCAAAAAAGATATATGCCTGTTTCATTGATTTCAGGAAGGCATTTGATACTATTAACAGAGATGCCCTCTTTTACAAATTGTATTATTACAACATAGATGGCCCCTTTTTTAGTATAATGAAAGGTATGTATATAGAGGTTTTGTACTCGGTAAAGATCTCGGAAGGTTTTAATTCCTCAGTTGGGGTAAAACAAGGGTGTATTTTAAGCCCTACATTATTTTCCTTATATATTAATGATTTACCATCTATTTTTGACTCCACATGTGAATCACCAATGTGAAATGATGTCTGTTATACGCTGATGGTTTAGTCCTTATCTCTGAATCTGCTAATGGCTTACAAAAATGCCTTGACAAGTTTAGTTTATATTGCACTTGTTGGGATTTACAGTAAATATTGACATAACCAAAGTTATAATTTGTAACAAATCAGGTAAAAAACTTACAAAAGTCAAGTTTGTTTTTAGTGATAATATTTTGGAACACTGTACAGAATATAAACATTTGGGTATACTGTTTAAACCATCTGGAAGTTTTACAGAAGCAGTGAGACTTCTTTGTAAAAAAGCCTCAAAAGCTATAGTTTGTATTAGAAAACTGTTATTTTCTGAAGATATCAATGTATTACCTCACATAAAGCTTTTCGATGCTTGTGTTAAACCTATACTTCTTTATTGTAATGAAGTTTGGTCTCTGTATATGATAAAAGATATTACAAATCTAGAGTCAAAATATTGGTCATTGGCTACCATCAAAGTCCAAATTAAATTTGCAAAAACTTTAATTAGAGTAAATAAATCAGCTGTCAATTTAGCAGTACTAGCTGAAGTTGGTATGTATCCAGTTTTTATAGAAGCTTTAAAACTGTCAATTGGCTTCTAGTTGCATGTGATAAAATCTGATAACAATTGTTTACTAAAAGATGTATATTGTTCCAACCTGCAATTAACCAATGGATTTGCTAAAAAGATTGCATGAACAGTTACTTGCTACATTAAATTTTTCACATGTTTGGAAAAATCATGATACTATTTCTAAAAAGCGTTTATTATATGCAATTCATACCAAACTTAATGATAGATATCTCAATTATTGGAAAGAAAATATAGTTTGTGATAATAAATCAGTACATGATAATAAGCTGAGAACATATAGACAGCTTAAAGAAAATTATAAATTGGAAACCTATTTATTGTTAAATATAGACAGAAAAGTAATAGGGCATTTTACTAAAATTCGTATTAGTAATAGTGTTCTTAGAATTGAATAAGGGCGTTACACTTAAACCCCTGTAGAAGAGAGAATTTGTCCTTTGTGTCTCTTAGAAGTAGAAGATGAATTTCATTTCACTTTGACATGTACAAAACTAAATATAATTAGAGACCAACTGTTTTCCAAAATTAGTGAAATAGTTCCCCCTTTTTTAAATATGACTAATGAAGCAAGATTTAAAGTGTTGTATACGTGTGTTGAGACTGATAGAATTAGAATTATTGTTAAATTTATAAGCGACATGTACATTTCTAGAAATGCTTTATCAAGCACTAAATAACTTTGTGGTACCGCCCCCTCATATAATGTTTATGAATTTGGTATGATATATGTTTATTTGTATGTTTGTGTATAACAAATTTGTAATGTCTTGGTATCAATCCTGTAATTTGGGATTTTAAACCAATAAAAATTACTTACTTACTTACTATGACACACCATCAAAAACGTTATTTAAACAATCAGGATGGTTAACTTTTCAATCAAGAATCACATATCACAAAGGAGTTTTAATGTAAAAGTGTGTAAATAGTCTTCACCTGATTATCTTTGTCAATTATTTAAATAATAACCAAAATGATAATGCAAGATATTCTTTGCGTTCGTCGGACAATAATTGTCTTTTCATACCACGTCCGAGAACAAATTTTATGAAAAAAAAACATTTTAATGTACATTTGACATTAACAAAATACGTTCATGAACCTATTCTGTATGTTTTTCGCCTTTTGTTTTGCATAAAAGTATGTATGTACATGTATATATAATGGTATATTTTGAATTATTCAGAGGGCATCAGGGGAGATTAGTATTGTACTAACCGATTTCACCCTGATTTAAAGTATTTATTATTATTATTATTATTACTATTATTATTATTATTATTATTATTATTATTATTATTATTATTATTATTATTATTATTATTATTATTATTATTTGTAATATTTCTTTTAGACCTTAAATGTGATAAAAAAATCCATAGCAAGTGAACTTATAGAAAGATTTCCAAATATGATTCTTCAAAAAAAAAATAAGTCAGCGTTTACTGTTGTCAATGGCCATTTGAAAATAGCATTTATATTATTTCCTTTTCCATTGTGTTTCTATTGTGGCTATTGTACCTTTGACTTAAAAAAAATCTAAAAAATTTTATTTTTCGTCGCAGTTAATTTTTCCATAGCAGATAAGATTGTAAAATGATGAAACCAGTAATAGTTTAATTTTGGCAGCTTCAATTAACATAAATGAATATAATGTACACTCAAAATATTCATATAATACAATACAAAAGATACACATACGAATAATCTAAATAAAGCGGGCCTAAAAGAAATAACAAAATGCACCAAACAACCCGCCAAAAAAGATTAACAAAAACAAATTATACACACGCGCAAATAGAAGAATTGAAACCCAAGGAATGAAACACTTCCTTGTAAGTGCCAGTTGAATAAAAAAGGAATAAGAAACTTCCTTTATACGACACACTCAGAGAATATGACGGACTCCCCTGTAAGTACATTAACTTCAAGAAAGCTTATGATCCCATTGAATAGTACACTCCTTTGTAAGATCAAAATCCTAAGGGATAAATTTCTCCCTTATAAGATTAACATCGATGACCTCCTAACAATATACAAAGCATACAAACAAAAATTAAGATGATTATCATAAAACAAAAAGTACATAATACAGATTATATATGACTGATAACATGTTGAAAGCATCTGTGAAGCTCGTATAGACCAGCTTCATTTAGATGCAACACTCCGTCCTTAAAGGCAAAAAGAGACCTAATAGGACGCCCTCTTACAAGAAACCTTTTATATGATTTTATAAAAAAAAAAATGGTATATGTAGAACATACAGAAAGTAATTGCCTATTAATATTAGCACATTTAAAACCAGTTAAATCAAAATCTAGAGGTCTTGGTAAAATAGAAGATATATAAAGCTTGATATGCGGAAACAAAGCTTTAAATTTTACAAATAACTCTCTAAAATCAGCAATGATACGATCTACAGAAAAGTCTCTTACATCGTTAGTTCCAACATGAATAAGACAGTAAGAATAGTTACTCAAGTTTATTTCACCTTGATCCAGTTTCTTCTTAATAGTGGAAATACGAGCACCACTGTAAGCTTGAAGGTCCATGTTAGAATTGCCAGATAAATGTTTACAGATTGAATCGGATAACACCAGTACATGTTTGTTGGTTATGTCTGTAAAAATATTATAAAAGTTTGGCCATTGACTCTGCAACAGATATTTTCTCCTGCATAGTAAAATTCAAATATAGCTTATAGGCATCACTTGCCCAGTCACCGTGCAGCTGTATCAGTTCACTAGGGACTCTAGCCTGAAAGGCAAATGACGCACCTCCCCGTCTAAAAAAATGTGTAGAGTAAAGGCGAGAATCACGCCCAGTCAATGAAATGATACGCTTAAGTTTAGATTAAAACTGTTTGTAAGTTACTGTTTTAAGACTAGCATTTCTCTTGATAACAAAAGCAGGAGATTCTTCAGGAGCAGGAATCATGCGGCACATTCTAGTGTATGCAGTAACGGGACATAAAATAGAATCATCTATTTTGACCAACGGTATTTTTAAAATACGTTCACCACATTGTATAGTTTTAGTCCATTCAAACACCACAATAGCTACTCTTTCATGCATAAAAACTTTGCCTCTAGTAAGTTGCCTTTTACAATCAAAAGAATCTACAGAATCTGGCACTAAATTAGACGTACGAGACATAAGAAAAAAGGCAAATAAAAATAAACACCAATACACAATATCTGTACAATTAACAAGGTCTACAAATTTAAGCATCTCTTTTAGCAAATCGGGAGTAATAGGCCTAGCTTGTCTAGGACAGTGTTGTTTGACTAGAAATTCCCGCCATTAACAAATTAAATTCAAAATTTTCTAAAAGTGGGAAATGGAAGATCTTAATAAAAATGCATAATTTTAACACCAACAACAACAACAACAATACTTTATATTAAGAGGGTTATACAGTTAGCTATATAACTAATCTTCCCTGAGGTCCTCATAATCACTGGGGTAAAGCTGATGACCGTAACTGCATTCACGGTCATCCCAAGATGTCGGATGAAAAATTAGGTCAGTATTTGTATTGTCTGTTATGGTGTTTCTACATCATTTTCTTTACAAAGCATACATTGGTACGATGTAAATTCATAAAAGATTCACACGGAAGTCACAAATCTCTACCGAGGAACGTGTATAGAACGGGAAATTGGATTTGAAAAATTCGTTAAGATGACCGTAAATCATCTTTAAAATATTTTCAAGATGACCGTAACATATAATAAGGATGACCGTGATTGGTAAAATGATGACCGTAATTTCGAAAGGATGACCGTAATTTATAAAGGATGACCGTAACTTTTATAGTATAACCGTCATTTCTAAGAAATATCCGTATTTGTATTACCTTTTTTGTATCAAATAATTAATCGTGTTGGTGTAAGATGTATTTATAAGACAACATTATCATAAAGGTAGACAAAAATAAGACGTGCTTCAAATACATGGTTCGTCATCTGTAGCATCCAACTAAAAGCCAAAGGATTTTTTTATTTCTCAGATTCCTGTTAATTTTATATAATAAATACAGCTTTTTAAAAATGCCAAAAAAGGCAATGGATGTACAGCCATTTATATTATATCGTTTCAACTACCATTGCAGATGTTGGTTTTTTTAATTTCAGATACGTACATGTGTTATCAATTTTCCTCTTGCAAGTTCACCTCATCTAATGTAGACAGCATTTTAATACACTATATAGACCATCATGTTGGTCCACAAACAATTAGAGAGCCGTGGTGTAGTGGTTAGTGCATCGGACTACTAACACAAAGGTTCCTGGTTCGATTCCCGTTTGGGATGAAAATTTCAGGAACCCAATTTTCGGCTCTCCCTTGACACCATTTGCAAGTATGGTCTTGAGGAAACGATGATAGTCCGTCGGACGGGGACGATAAATGGCTGGCCCGTGTTAAGAGAGAGCCACATCTCTTGCACGTTAAAAACACCCTTGTAGATTTCGAAAAAGAGTAGGCTAATGCCGCTACAAGGCAGCACTCGCACCCGCAAAGTGGAAAGGGATTAATATAAGTTGCAAAACTTGTTTCCCAATCCACTATAAATAAATATGTTTAAATTAAACATTTAGTTTTAGGAAGAAAGTTTTGGATGAAAACACTGGTCATACGGCATATCGGTCCGTACATTTCGGAGTCACAAAACTTAAAATGATGTTAAGAAAAGGTTATAAGTCAAATATAAATTTAGAAGAACATGTTTTTAAAATACTCCGAACAAACTAGTGAAGGTGAGCTCCAGCAAAATAGATCCTACAATAGTCTTGTATAAATAGCGAATTTCAAAGGGGAGCCTTGTTAATTGTATAAACAGAAAACAGAATTGTTTTTTTTTATATATCAAGACAAATCAAGATTTTATTCTGCTCCTCTGGAACCATACACATGGGCTCAATTACCGGATATTCATAATATTTAAGGTTCATCTGAATGAATTGAAAAATATGGCCGTTTTTACACACACATATCTATTAAGAGAACAAACTGATGCATCTAGGAAAGTATTAAGGATTATGTATCCTTGTGTTGCTTCAATGCTAAACATATGGAAATTTTATAGAAAATAACAAAAATCTCTTTATTAAAGGCTGTGGATTTTCTATAAAAATCTTGGTTTATTTGCCACAAAATACTCTTTTTCTATTAAATGCTAGGCAACAGTAAATAGTAATGCTTTGCATCAAGTTTTCCCCTAGTATATGTTTAAAATGGACTGTATCTATTATTCATTATATCTGTAGTTTGATACAATTGATGTTTAAAAAATTCGTACAAAAATGGCTATAGAAGGGTACATAAACCTTAAAGCATGGCAGGACCTTTAGATATGTAAAAGTTATATAAAGTCTATGTTTGAGAAAAAAACTAACTAAGCTGGTTTTTGAGTTGCATTTTTTTTAAATATGCAGAAGATAGAAAAATAAACAGACATACGATATAAAAAAGAAGATGTGGTATGATTGCCAATGAGACAACTATCCACAAAAGACCAAAATAACACAAACATTAACAATTATAGGTCACATTTGAGTTTCATTTGATACGGTCCACTCAGTTACATGTTGTAGTTAAAATCACCTATTGTTTGCAGGTGTCTATTGTCCATCTATTGTCCATTTAAATCAAAACTACTCACAACATCGATTATACTATTTACTATCATTTTCATATAAACTGAAAATACGCCAAATAGTTAAAAAGAACTAACCGAGCCCCTATTGCGACAAACTGCAATGTATACAAATATGGATATTTCTTTCAATTGACGGTAATCCTTTTAAATTTAGTCATTCTTTATAAATTACGGTCATCCTTAACAATTTACGGTCATCTTTTAACCAATTACGGTCAGCCTTGTTATGAATCGCTTATCTTGTTACGGTCATCTCGATTACGATTTACGGTCATCTTAGCGAATTTTTTCAAATCCAAATTCCCGTTTTATACACGTTCCTCGGTAGAGATTTGTGACTTCCGTGTGAATCTTTTATGAATTTACATCGTATCAAAGTATGCTTTGTAAAGAAAATGATGTAGAAACACCTTAACAGACAATAAAAATACTGACCTAATTTTTCATCCGACATCTTGGGATGACCGTAAATGCAGTTACGGTCATCAGCTTTACCCCAGTGATAATGACAAATCAAACAAAATGCAAATATATACATTGCATACATAAGTATAAAAAGTCAAGTATGATAATATTGTTCAATACAACTTGATAAAATGTGATGAAAAAATAAACATAATGACATGTTCAGTTTTTAATATTATTTATACAGCTAGGTTGATTTCAATAAATGATCTGTTATTTTGTATTTGAAAGAATTAATATTTGATATAAAGAATTAACCATTGATATAATTCCTAATAGAATCAGTCGATTTGAATGATCGACTTAAAAATTGCGCATAACAGTTAATCGTTTTAAAAGTGACAGGAATAGGAGCAACATCAAAATAAAAACAAAAGAGCAAAAAGGCTCTCCATTGTGAAACTAAATTTTTCTTAATTCCTACTGCAAACGCAGACTTAGTAGACTTTTTAACATCTTTCTCTAACTGTTTAAACTGAACATCTGAAAAGAGGAATTATATATATTTTATATATAAATCACCAACTGCGACTAAAAGAAAATAGACTGTCTTCAACTTCAAATTCCTCTAAATTCGAGGAAACAAGAGTTAAAAAATTGAGTTCGATGCAAATCAGACAAATGCCAACGAGACAAATAATCACTGATTCTATTATCACATGTATCACTTCCGGGCACATGACATGCTCGTACCTCGAATTCCGATAGTGCACATAAGTAACATATTTCTCTCAGACACATTTGTAAGTACTCATTTCGGGATCTTCCTGTGTTTATCACTGTAACCGACACTTGATTATCACACAATATTCGTATTTTTCGGCACTTTGTGAAAAATTGACCCCAAAGTTTTAAACAAATTACAATTTCCAATAACTCCAGACAATTAATGTGAAGCTTATATTCTAGAATAAACTTTGGAAAGGTTCTGTGAAAAAATCGACCGCTGAACCATCCATCACAACCAGTAATACATGAATCAGAGGAGAAAATTTCATCCGGTTTAGACCACTCTTCCAACGACATCATAGAGATCCCATTATATAACGAGACGAACTTCTGCCACCATACGATATCTTTGTTAATGTTTGACCGAATGGAAATGTTACCCTTTCTGTCATATACCTCACGTAGCCAGTTAAGTAAACGAGACATGAAGACCCTTCCAGGACGCACACATGTTGCTAAAAAGTTCAATTTCCCTATAAGGGACTGGATATCCCTAAATTTTGCTGATTGTCTACCCTCCCACGATCCAAGAATGCTTCGAATATCCTTTAATTTATCGTCATGGATTTCTAAAGTTAACTGGACTGTATCGCAAATAATACCTAAAAATTCCATTCTATGGGATGACGAGAAGGCCTTATGAGTAGATTCCTCTATACCACAAGACAAAAATAAATTTTCCAGCTCCTTAAAAGCTTTAAAGGCGTTTTCAGACGTTTCTGCACCCGTCAAGATAGTTAATAATGTTAAAACCGGTTAATCTATATATATATGCGACTGCCTTGGTAAAACGTTGGCAAATTTGCGCTGCTGAACATAGCCCCATAGATAACACACGGTCAAAATACAAATGATCTCTCCAGCGGTAACCTACTAAATGAACATCGTGTGGATCTATATTTATTTGTCGGTAAACTGTACATGTGTCATAATAAATTATATCTCGGTGAGCAACTTCAAACTATCACAGTTTTCTTTAAAACAAAAATTGGGTTATCTCGCAGGAATTACGGGGGCTTTCAAATATAGAAGATATAAACCAGAAGTTGTTTAATTTTGGCATCTTGAATTAACATATAAGATACATAAATAAATATAATTTACGCACAAAATATTCATATAATACAATACAAAAGATGCACATACGAATAATCTAAATAAAGCGGGCCTAAAAGAAATAACAAAATGCGCCCAAAATGCGAAAACTTTACAACTGCACATTCAAATAGCAACTTCAATTTTGTAAAATGGGTTTGGGTGGGTGGGTGAAAATTGTACGTCTTATTCGAACAATCTAAATCAAATAATAAAGATATAATATAACAGTGTGAGCAGGTTTCACTCACTTACAAATTTATTAACATTTTATACCTTAAGGCTATCCAGACGAATTACAGCCAAGTAATTACTGACTTTTAAATTATAAAAACAAACCAATTATGGGGGCTTTCAAATAAAGAAGATATAAACCAGTAATAGTTTAATTTTGGCAGCTTGAATTAACATATAAGATACATAAATAAATATAATTTACACACAAAATATTCATAAAATTCGTAAGGGTTCCGCGGAACCCAGTGTCTCGCCTACTTTTGCTGTAACTCCCAGGCTCAACAAAAATGAGGAAAACAATCAATAAAAATATTCCTCTTGATACTATCTTTTGATTGTAAGAAGCTTCTGTCCAAGTTTGGTAAAAATTTCAGGATAGTTTATGAATCGAATAAATGTTTTAAAAACTTTAACTGCAGACTGTATGTAATGCTAACTGGAAGAAAAACTAAGTCCATTTATAAGTAAAATACAGATACACAGGTACCAAATATTAACAAAATTTCCTTTCTAGATACTAGCTTTTGATCATAAACAAGCTTCTGTCCAAGTTTGGTACAAATTTAAAATAGTATAAGAAAGTCATTAAATTTTTTAAAAATTTAACCACAGAGTGAATGTGTTGTTTCCTGGCATAAAACCTAAGTCCATTTAAAAGTATAATACGGGAAAAATGAATTTATTTTTTACAAAATTTACTTCTAGATACCATTTTATGATCATAAACAAGCTTCTGTTTAAGTTTGGTACAAACCAAGGATAGTTAAAGAAAGTTATCAAAATTTTAAAAACTTTAACCATAGAGTGAATGTAATGTTTCCCCGCAGAAAATCTAAGTCCATTTATGAGTAAAAAACAGAAAAAAATGGAATTTTATTTTTGCAAACTTTACTTCTGGATACTATCTTATGATCATAAACAAGCTTCTGTCCAAGTTTGGTAGAAATCCAGTATAGTTTAAGAAAGATATTCAAATTTTAAAAACTTTAACCACAGAGTGAATGTAATGTTTCCCTACAGAAAAACCAAGTCCATTAATAAATAAAATACAGACAAAAATAAATTTTATTTTTACAAAACTTACTTCTGGATACTATCTTATGATCATAAACAAGCTTCTGTCCAAGTTTGGTAGAAATCCAGTATAGTTTAAGAAAGTTATTAAATTTTCAAAAACTTTGACCACAGAGTGAATATTTGTGGACGCCGCCGACGACACCGACGACGACGGAATGTAGGATCGCTTAGTCTTGCTTTTTCGACTAAAGTCGAAGGCTCGACAATAATACAATACAAAAGATACACATACGAATAATCTAAATAAAGCGGGCCTAAAAGAAATAACAAAATGAACCAAACAACCCGCCAAAAAAGATTAACAAAAACAAATTATACACACACGGAAATAGAAGAATTGAAACCCAAGGAATGAGACACTTCCTTGTAAGTTCCAGTTGAAAAAAAGGAATAAGAAACTTCCTTTATACGACACACTCAGAGAATATGACGGACTCCCCTGTAAGTACACTAACTTCAAGAAAGTTTATGATCCCAAAGAATAGTACACTCCTTTGTAAGATCAAAATCCTAAGGGATAAATTTCTCCCTTATAAGATTAACATCGACGACCTCCTAACAATATACAAAGCATACAAACAAAAATTAAGATGATTATCATAAAACAAAAAGTACATAATACAGATTATATATGACTGATAACATGTTGAAAGCATCTGTGAAGCCGTATAGACCAGCTTCATTTAGATGCAACACTCCGTCCTTAAAGGCAAAAAGAGACCTAATAGGACGCCCTCTTACAAGAAACCTTTTATATGAGTTTATAAAAAAAAATGGTATATTTAGAACATACAGAAAGTAATTGCCTATTAATAATAGCACATTTAAAACCAGTTAAATCAAAATCTAGAGGTCTTGGTAAAATAGAAGATATATAAAGCTTGATATGCGGAGACAAAGATTTAAATTTTACAAATAACTCTCTAAAATCAGTAATGATACGATCTACAGAAAAATCTCTTACATCGTTAGTTCCAACATGAATAAGACAGTAAGAATAGTTATTCAAGTTTATTTCACCTTGATCCAGTTTCTTCTTAATAGTGGAAATACGAGCACCACTGTAAGCTTGAAGGTTCATGTTAGAATTGCCAGATAAATGTTTACAGATTGAATCGGATAACACCAGTACATGTTTGTTGGTTATGTCTGTAAAAATATTATAAAAGTTTGGCCATTGACTCTGCAACAGATATTTTCTCCTGCATAGTAAAATTCAAATATAGCTTATAGGCATCACTTGTCCAGTCACCGTGCAGCTGTATCAGTTCACTATGGACTCTAGCCTGAAAGGCAAATGACGCACCTCCCCGTCTAAAAAAAATGTGTAGAGTAAAGGCGAGAATCACGCCCAGTCAATGAAATGATACGTTTAAGTTTAGATTAAAACTGTTTGTAAGTTACTGTTTTAAGACCAGCATTTCTCTTGATAACAAAAGCAGGAGATTCTTCAGGAGCAGGAATCATGCGGCACATTCTATTGTATGCAGTAACGGGACATAAAATAGAATCATCTATTTTGACCAACGGTATTTTTAAAATACGTTCACCACATTGTATAGTTTTAGTCCATTCAAACACCACAATAGCTACTCTTTCATGCATAAAAACTTTGCCTCTAATAAGTTGCCTTTTACAATCAAAAGAATCTACAGAATCTGGCACTAAATTAGACTTACGAGACATAAGAAAAAAGGCAAATAAAAATAAACACCAATACACAATATCTGTACAATATTCAAGTTCTGAAAATTATAAGCATCTCTTTTAGCAAATCGGGAGTAATAGGCCTAGCTTGTCTAGGACAGTGTTGTTTGACTCTAGAAATTCCCGCCATTAACAACTTAAATTCAAAATTATCTAAATAAAGGCAACAGTAGTATACCGCTGTTCAGAACTCATAAATCCATAGACAAAAAACAAAATCGGGGTAACAAACTAAAACCGAGGGAAACGCATTAAATATAAGAGGAGAACAACGACACAACACCGAAACGCAACACACACAGAAACGGACCAAGCATCAGACAAAATACCACGAGAATAACAAATATAACATCAAAACCAAATACATGAATTTGGGATAGACAAGTACCGTGCCACGTCTTATCTTAATATCTCAAAAATAAGAAAAAACAAACGACACAACATTAAAATGCAACACACACAGAAACGAACAATAATATAACAATGGCCATCTTCCAGACTTGGTACAGGACATTTTTAAAGGGGAATAAAAATGGTGGGTTGATCTAAAGGGGGAAATGGAAGATCTAAATAAAAATGCATAATTTTAACACCATTGATATAATTCCTAATAGAATCAGTCAATTTGAATGATCGACTTAAAAATTGCGCATGATACGGTGCTTTTTGTCCGCAATTTGCTTTTTGTCCGCTTTCGCTTTTTGTCCGATAAATTTGCTTTTTGTCCGACACTTTTGCTCTTTGTCCGTTGATTTTTGTCCGTTTTGCTTTTTGGCCGATAATTTTGCTTTTTGTCCGACACTTTTGCTTTTTGTCCGTTGCTTTTTGTCCGTTTCGCTTTTTGTCCGATAATTTTGCTTTTTGTCCGACACTTTTGCTTTTTGTCCGTTGCTTTTTTTTCCGTTTTGCTTTTTTACCTCACCTGGCCCAGAGGACTAACTGAGATTTACTCATCACTAAGCATCCGTCGTCGACGTAAAATTTTACAAAATTATTCTCCTCTGAAACTACTTGCACAATCATTCTTAAGGGATCTAGTTTCAAAAAAATATCCGATGACCCCGCCCAATAATCAAGATGACCACCATGTCTAAAAATAGAACTTTGGGGTAAAATGTAGATTTTTGCTTATATCTCTGAAACCAAAGGATTCAGAGCCAATCTGACAAGGAGTAAAAATGTTCATCAAGTCACGATCTATCCGCTGAAATTTTTTTCGACACATCGGATAACAATTTTTGGGGTTGCTGCCCCTTTATTGGTAAATTTAAAGAAAATTAGCAGATTTTGGTTTTTATTTGAATGAAGTTTTATTTTTAAGTCGTTATAATGACTAAGGTTACCTTTTTTTTTATTATAATACTTTTTTTTTTAAATTCATTGATATTTTCCACTTGTATCACATATTTTAAATTTCTTAAATTCAACCGTCTGGGTAACCGAGGCCTGTTCCAGATTATATTTTATTTCTCTTTCTTTTTCGGGACTAATAACTGGGGATACAGCCATCTATCTATGGTAGGTACATGCATACTCCGAAAAAATATATAAGAAAATATAAGAAACATACCGAAAACTTAATAACATTTACGGATTTTATGAGTATCGCATTTCAGTGAAGAGGAAAAATATAACAATATCTTTTACTTTTAACGCCCTACAGACTTGACCAACATTGTTGATGAATTTATTTCAAATATTTCTATTAAAAAAGTGTTTTATATTTCGAAATGCACTATGTGTACATGAGATATTGTGCACATCTATTTCGTTATAAAAATTAAGTAAATGCTAGTCTTAGAGTCATGATTTTTTTATTAGATGTTAGTGGCTTTGAACTTGCTGTCAGATAACTGCGAGTACTCTTAGATCTGTTTATTGTGTCTTTTTGTGTCGGGATGTATAAGTACTCGGCCACGTCCACTTGTATTTTTTGTCTATCTGATGAGTTAAGCCTTTTTCAACTAACTTTTATAGTTCATTCTTATGTTGTACTGTTACATGTATACCACTGTCCCAGGTTAGGGGGAGGGTTGGGATCTCGCTAACATGTTTAAGCCCGCCACATTATTTATGTATGTGCCTGTCACAGGTCAGGAGCTTGTAATTCAGTGGTTGTCGTTTGTTTATGTGTTACATATTTTTTTTTTTTTTTTTTTTTTTTACATAAATAAGGCCGTTAGTTTTCTCGTTTGAATTGTTTTACATTGTCTTATCGGGGCCATTTATAGCTGACTTAAGAAATAATTGATGCCAGCTATACTTTATTGTAGTTTTAACATGGGTAGGCATTATATTCGTGATTATTTTTGCCAGAGCGATAGCGAGGGCTAAAATAACACGAATATAATGCCTACCCATGTTAAAACTACAATAAAGTATAGCTGGCATCAATTATTTCGATTCTGATTAGGACAATTACGGTAATTTCTATGTTCGCTGTGTATAGGTGCACAGTATTTGTGTAGGCTCTTCCATCAACCTTCCTGTCGATTTTTATCCAACTAGTTCAAACCAGTTTAATTTCGCAAAGTTGTTAATTTCTAAAATTCAAAATTGAAACAGAAATTAACAAATTAATTTATTAACCATTGTTAACTAAAACACTATTTGTGTCATAATATAACAGAAAAGTTATATTACAACAGTCTTTTCCTTTGAGGTCAATTTCTGACACGCACATTTTCAAGTCAGTTGTCAATGGCGGTGGACGCACAAGGAGAATCGGGTAGGTCTTTATTTACTAAATTAATCGTAAATATTCCGCCGGTTAATATTGTAGCATTGGTAAATATGTTCATATCTGATAGAGGATTCCTTGATAAAGTTTTGCTGACATTCGAGACTTGGCAGGAGGGGCCCTTTCAGTTTGACAGATCTCCATTTATACTTGCGGTGGCTACACATTGTAAAGTTGGTGCCCTTTGTGCATCTGACGGTTTCAAATGCTGTATAACATGATGATTAAAATTAATACCAGTCTGGGTGACAATCTTGTTGCATTTGTAAAATGGATTGGAAACCTTGGTGGTATATTGGTAATTACGCCTATTTCTTTTTATAGGAGAATGGGGTTCGATTCCCTGCTAGGGTCAATCCATTTTATCAGAAATATGAAACAATTTTGTCATTTCAGTACAACAGTAATAATAACCTATACTTTATTTTATATTTTATCGTCGGAACATATGTTTCAATGAAATTATTATATACAATGACATGCCATTTTAACAGGAGAGATGAAACGTATTTTTCAGAGGGAGGGGTTTTGAAGTTAGAACAGCCAACATGAACGTTGTGGTATCTAGGTCAACTATGACAATTACGATTTGTAACACATTGTTGTTATTGTAAAAGTATTAGTAACAAAATGTGTATCATTTTAGTGTTTGAAAGTGCTTTAATTTAAGGAAATACATTAAATGCATACCAATTTGACGAAATTTATTTTTCTGCCGTAGTCAATATACGCATGTGTAAACTAATTTTATTGGATAGTAAAGTATGGTTTCTTTACAAAGCTAAAGAAGCACGTCATATTAGAATATGCGGTAGGGGCTTTGCTCATTGTTGAAGGCCCTACGGTGACCTATTGTTGTTAATGTTTGTGTCATTTTGGTCTTTTGTGGATAGTTGTCTTATTGGCAATCATACCACATCTTCTTTTTTATATTATAAGTAGCCTTTTTTTTTTTACTTTCCCATCTATTTTCGAGTTTGTCAAACAACAATAAAATACTTGGCTGACAATGCTGTTGTGTCCTTATTCCTTGAACAGCCTCGAACGTCTAAACAGTACGCCATTTGGAAATAGATGCTAGAAATTTCTAAAATTTAAAGATTGATACAGTTTATCTCAATAAATAGCTACACATGTATTCCTTAAATTTTGCGATAGTGTTCCAAAAGTTACAGCAATGTTTGTTATATTTGTAATGTTTGTAATGTTTAGAAAAAAATGAAGTTGTTGGAAAAATGACGAAATTATTACTGGACTTTAAAAAGTTTTATTTTTAAACTAAAATGTTGCAAAATAATTTGGAGCAACGGACAGACGGCCGTTCGTATACCAGTGCAAATGGTTACTAAATATCATAGCGAAAAGAAAACCGCACTGTGCATATAAGCTATTATAATGTCGTAAATGTACGCACATCCATATGCAGCCAAGTCTGACACCATTTACCATAATGGTATTTTAACAATTCAAACGAGAAAAAAACAACGGCTTGATTGATTTACAAAACTGTATACAACAAACAAATATGATATACAGAAACAAACAAAAACTACGGTACTAAGTTACTGGTTGAACCCCCGTTCCTGACTGATTTGTATGATTTCTATTTATAATAATTAGCGCGGTAAAACATATGTAGAATTTCACAAACAAAACCATCACACATGGATTTTTTTATTTGATCAATTCCTAACTATTATAAAGTTTCGAACATATTCGTCTTTATCTTTAGATATCCCATGCATTCTAAAAATTGGAGAAGGTACACCATTGCTAACACGTTTAATGTAGAATCATGGTATACCGCCATCTTGGATTGTACAATCACAGTACAAAATCGGTCTAGTTATTTGTCTAAATCTGCAAATTTGGAGACAGATTTGCAATTCAATGGTTAGAATGTTTTTTCTATTGAAAGAAAACTTGTTAATTAATTGTATTATACATAATATTTTAACAATGTCAATTTTTTGTGTTTAAAAATATTTTTTTTTTCAAATGAGCCATTTAAGGGGAGATAACTCTTTTAGTACAAAATTTATACTGGGCTGATAGGGAATTTTTTTATTTTTACTTCTAGCAAGAAAACAAGTTCGGTGACACCATGTTTTCTTATTATTTTCTTAAAACATATTATGAAACCTTTCTTCTCACAATTTATTTCAAAATTCTATCTCATAGATTTTTTTATGTACACTAATGTGTTTTTTCATTAACAAACTAACCAAATTTTGGCAATTTTCAACGACTCATAGCTTGAAAAATATCACGGTGACCCATACTTTTTATTAAATTTTTGAAAAGAGCATAGTAAAATCTTCGTTTTTGACAAATTATAAAAAAATCTGTCTCAAAAATATATACTTGTGATCTACCTTAAGGATGACAGACTAACTTGCGACCAGAATGAATAAGCGTTTTTCTATATAACAATCTCAAATATTCCTTGTTGTTTGAAACACTTAAGAATGCCAATTCCACACACGTACAACTATCCTTATATCTTGCCTTTTACTTCTCCTATTTATGTCCCTTTTTTTCTATTTCTTCATACTTTTTTCACTCATCTAATTGTTAGGTCTATTTTAATTCTACGGGATTGAAGGACATTTACTAGGTTTGAATTGTCCTAACCAATCAATAAACTTTGATTATTCACGTCTCGTAATATCTTCCAATCAGGTAGCAAGAAAAATTCACGCACTGAGTGTCCATCTTTCATTTCCTAATATCGACTCCTACACTGGTATTAAAGAGATAATAGTAACTGCAATTACGATTATCCCAATATGGCGACGGTAGATATAGGTAAAATCTTTACACTCGTTTTTCTTAAATGTAGCATGTATTTGTCAATAGTTACTCAGCTGCATGGTTTATCTATACCATTTCATCCTATTTGAATCGTAACGGTGCACTGGAATTGTCTAAGCGCTGTGAAAATAGCCGTTGAAAAATTCGGGATGATAATCGTAACTCGGAAAAAAAGATAATCGTAATTATGTATCTAAAAATAAAAAAGATAATCGTAACTGGAAACTGTTTTATTGATATTGACACTAAAAACGTAAATCTGATAGCATATTATGAAATTATGGCGATGAATTATTTACGAAACGTATCAACATCTTATGACATTTCTTGTTATGCATATATAATTAATAGTTCTTATGAAAACAGCTACATACTAGTATATCATAAAATTGGAATGGTGAACAAGCTTCAAGAAATTTGGAAATGGGAAAACACGAACTTTATTAATTTACAGAAATTTCAAAACACTAGGTTTGCCACAAAATATGTGAATGAGCGATGGAAATTATGATACATGACAATAATTGTCAGGCGACTCGCATGTGTCACCTTATATCAGATTTCTGATTAAGACAGTAAACAAAAATTAATTTATCCTGAAGTAAATAGTAAATATAGTTAATATTGTTTAAATTCATTTATTGCAGGTGGTTATATGTGCTATTTCTGCCCCCGGGAAGCCACTGCTGATTTAATTCTAGAACATACCCTATTATGCCATAACGAAGTAGGAAAGACATTTAGTATTCGTCAAAAACCGTTTGACGAGAAATTAGTGGCTACAGTTTTCATGTCACTTCGATCATTTTTCATGGATGATATCATAACTTAAAAGCTATGATGAACAAGGGATAACTTTGAAAAGTGTTTTACAGTGTCATTTCGGAGTCTTTTATAGCTGACTATGCGGTATGGGCTTTGTTCATTGTTGAAGACCGTACGGTGGCCTATATTTGTTAATGATGAGTCCTGTCGGTCTCTTGTGGAAAGTTGTCTCATTGGCAAACATACCACATCTTCTTATTTATATTGGCTACCTCATGACTGTCACTAAAATTTCAGTATCTCAGATATAAACTATAAAAAAATCAAATTTAATTTTGAATTATGATAATAAGACATCCTTAAAACATTTAATGCTACATAAGATTAGAGAAAGATTGGCCCTACATGGGATTCTTTGTGTATTATGAAATTAAGTAACGTGGAGTTCATTGACAAACATGGACTTGTGTTCTTTTATAGTTTGGCCAAAAGCCCGAAAATCAAGAAATAAAATTGATGTGGCTTTAAATTTTCTTACAAGAAATACTTATTCAAAGAATGACTGCAAAATTGAGAATTAAATAACGCATATTCCGCAAAATAAGAAACAAACTTATTAAAAATTCATAAATACTCGGTATATGAAAAATATGCTGCATACATATGCATGGAAGATATTGAAGAGAAAAATATTGAAGGTACTAAACAAGGAACATTTTTGTATTTGCATGCTTGCCATATAATTAGTACTTTTCTATTAAATTACATTTTTAACAAACAAAATACCATTGAAATGCTGAAAGACACATTTATTATGTTTCAGTTACTATTATCCGATTAAGAAAATTACGATTATCAAAGAAGAAAAATACCATAGAGTTACGATTATCATCCCGAATTTTTCAACGGCTATTTTCACAGCGCTTAGACAATTCCAGTGCACCGTTACGATTCAAATATGATGTAATGGTATAGATAAACCTTGCAGCTGAGTAACTATTGACAAAAGCATGCTACATGTAAGAAAAATGAGTGTAAAGATTTTACCTATATCTACCGTCGCCATATTGGGATAATCGTAATTGCAGTAACCATTATCTCTTTAATACCAGTGTCCTAGGAGCTGCGAGCCGATAATAAATGTATCTGAACGCTTACATAAAATTGAGAATGGAAATGGGGAATGTGTCAAAGAGACAACAACCCGACCATAAAAAAACAACAGCAGAAGGTCACCAACAGGTCTTCAATGTAGCGAGAAATTCCCGCACCCGGAGGCGTCCTTCAGCTGGCCCCTAAACAAATATATACTAGTTCAGTGATAATGAACGCCATACTAATTTCCAAATTGTACACAAAAAACTAAAGTTAAAAAAATACAAGACTAACAAAGGCCAGAGGCTCCTGACTTGGGACAGGCGCAAAAAATGTATTAGTTGTGATAACGAGGTCCAATTTGTCAGTCAGCCGTCATCGGACAAAAACGACAAATGAAAGAATTCAACTTTATATATAGCTAATATAGGACAATGGTGTAGACTAAAAATTTCACCACTCCAGACCCTTTTGTTGTCCACATAATTAATATTGCAAATAATTAACAAATTCCGGGTCGACTCCGATTCCGATACCAATAGTATATTCATTTGTTACCTATTACCTTGTTCCGCTTCTGACAGGCGCACCACCAAACCGTGTATTTAGGATTTTGCTATATACACGGGTCATAATCACAGGGTTGACACTACTTAATACAATCATTGTCAAATTGTTCCTTATTGTAGCATTTTATTTAGTAAAACTTTCTAAGATAACAATACGAATTCTAAAAATCTGGACTTAAAATAAGGCATAAAGGTATGTAGTTTTCAATTTGTTAGCGGGCATGACGTAAAACAGCGAATAAAAAAAATTAACTTTATTTTTAACTAATATAAGACAATTTTTGCTTTAAAAAATACTGCATTCCAGGACCTTTTGTTTTCCAAATAATTAATCTCTAATACTAAAATAACGAGGTCCAATTTATCAGCCGTCATCGGGTAAAAACGACAAATCAAAGAATTCAACTGTATATATAGCTAATATATGACAATGGTGTAGATTAATAAATACACCCTTCCAGGCCCTTTTGTTTTCCACATAATTAATATTGCCCGAGTTCCGGGTCGAATCCGATACCGATACCAATAGTATATTCACCTGTTTTCTATTACCTTATCTGTACGTTCCGCATCTGACAGGCACACCGCCAAACGGTGTATTTGATTTTGCTATTTATACGGGTCATAATCACAGGGTTGACACTACTAAATTAAATATTGTCAAATTGTTCCCTTTTGTATGATTGTAGTATTTTAATCAGTAACACTTTCTAAGATAACAATACGAATACTAAAAATTTGGACATAAAATAAGGCGTATAGGTACAGTTTTCAATTTGATAGCGGGCATGACGTAAAACAGCAAATAAAAAAAATCAACTTTATTCATAACTAATATAAGACAATGCTTTAAAAAATACTGCATTCCAGGACCTTTTGTTTTCCAAATAATTAATATAACCAATAATTGATAAGTCAAGTTCCAGTTCGACGGGTTCAAACAGGGAGATTTTGGAAGTAGAGAAAACTGTGTATCTTATATTCGGCATGACTTTATCAGATGACAATACCAATACTTAAATAAGGCTTACGCATAGTTATATGCATCAATTCAGTCACGGACCCGCGATATCACGGGTGTGTTCTAGTCATATATAAGAAAGAGGCGAAAGATACCAAAGGGACAATCCCACTAAAAAAAATCCGGGTAAAATGAAAATCAACAAGACACTCAATAGTCCACAAAACACAACATTGAAAAATAAAATCTAAGCAACATGAACCCTGTAAAAAACGTGATGATTTATGGTTTTCTGCAAGGGTTCAAATCCTGCTCCGTTTGTGTCGTATTATAATCATATTGTCGACAAGACTTCATTGTGCCATGTCCATTAATCTTATGTTTAAAGATATATGTTTAAGTGAACTTTCAAATCCGTTGTCCTGAAAGATCTTTAATCAAAGGGGTCCTATATATTCATTTTTGATGATCTCACAAGGAGTCATAATTTATTAATCATATTCCTTGCGAATACATTCATAAGAACCGACGGTTCCCATCTGCATCTTTTAAAGATTTCAAATATTGTATAAATAAAACGGGGTACCACATAACAAACCCAGTATCTCGCAAAATCTCATCTAAGGCAACTAGAAAATGATTAAGTTTGTAGCTATCAGATAAAAAATACATGGATTTCTGGCAGACACATTTATAACGGCCGAATTTAAAGTTTGTTTTGGCTGATAGAAGAAATTTCACAATACAAACTGAAATGCAAAAACGCACAAACGCATAGAGATGTTTATTCAGGACAATAATTACTTAGACGTTAAGCACGTTATTGCGTCAATACCGTGTAATCAACCAGTCCACTCTAATAAACAGCTTTTTTATAAAATCATAACACTTAAATTACATAAATTTTATATTCATAGATAAGACAGGTAAATACTATT
Organism: Mytilus galloprovincialis; assembly: GCA_037788925.1. Lineage (NCBI taxonomy): Eukaryota > Metazoa > Mollusca > Bivalvia > Mytilida > Mytilidae > Mytilus > Mytilus galloprovincialis. The sequence goes on along the minus strand of CM075336.1, from coordinate 82,201,410 downwards.
CCGAAAAATACTACAAATTGTTTTATCATATTCAACATTAGTCTAGAATAAGGACAACATATTGACAAAACGTCAAAAATATGCGTGTCAGACGTAACAGACTATACAAATTTTAACTTAAACAGGGGTGTTTGTGTTCTTCAAAACTGTGTTATATCCGCAAACATTCGAATGAATGATATGCTTTATATATAAAGTATTAAAATATAACTGAATTTGCGTTCTTGTAACTATCAACGCTATTTTTGGCAAAAATAAATAGTGCTCATTATGGTCAGATTTAGGAAAATGTTAAGTTATCAAAATTTATAGGTTTTAAAATATAAGATTATATGAATTTTCGTTCTTGTAAATTATTTACATAAAAGTACATATATAGACCATTTCAAAATCAAATTTTTGCAGCACTCACACCACATGTAAAAATGTAACGGCTTCTGGCAAATGTCTTTCAAGATGTCCAATGTCGGATTTTCGCCGCTTTTTACGCACAAACTGTCATTTTTGGCGTTATTTATGAAAAATTTAGATTTGTTGAATGCTAAATAGTGCTTTTCCGTAATTGTGCTTAACTCTACGAAACAGCTACATACTTTTTGATAATTTGCGTAGTCAAAACGATTTCGTTTTCAAAGAAATGAAATGTCTTGCAAGTTTGTCCACTGGACGATTTTCATACGTTTTCAACGTTGTCGATTCGGGACGCTATTTATGGTGGATCATCTGTATATATTTCCTCAGATAGAATTTTGTCAATAGTCAGATACTATCAACAAAACCACAAAGTATAATAAGAATTCAGATCATTGTTTTTTTAGATGAGGTTCTTAAATTGTGAAAAAGTTGTGTATTACGCGAGGATAAAAATCAAATTTTCAAATTTTGGAAGCGTAAAACTGCGATTTTTTTATTTCTCTGCAATAAGATTCATATGTATAGAACTTTAAAGTGAAAATAAAATTGGGACTGAAGCGGGGCTATATACCTCTCCATATCATACAAAGCTTGTAAACATATGAGAATTTTCTGACAATCGTTTCATTTCTTAATCTAATTGTTCCGTGATTTTGTGGATTGATTGGTCTAATGTAGAGGGTAAATATACAGTCTACGAGCAATTGCTTCCTGGAAAAATCATATTTAAATTATGCACCTAATTGTTTGTCACTGGTTGTTAGAAAACCTGGCATATATTCTGCTGTTTATTGAAGTTTATTTACAATAAGGGCGTGAAATTCATGACATAATCTTAAAATTTACATGCCGAAAGTAAAACAAGAAAGTCATACACGAGTTAGAAAACGTTCGAACTCGAATTGCATCCGTTCAAATAACCCGATGAACTTCACATCTGTTCCAAAAATTTATCAAGCGAAAAGTATTCGACATTGGTATTAAAAGTTATTTTTAACCAACTATACATAATTCTAATGATAATAAACTATAGGTTCTAAAGAGCCTTAGTGGTCACCTTGGTCTATGTGCATATTCAACAAACAAAGGACACTCTCCAAAATGTTTAAGGTGTATCTTTATCTATTATAATTTTCTATGATATATGATGACAAAACACAAAATAGGTGGTGAAAATCGTCTTTAAGGTTGTATGGGAGTATATTAGATTAAAAGTGATTTTGTCAAAGCTTAGTAATATTGTGAAATGTTCAAAAACATAATAAGTTTGATAGATAAACGAACATTTTCTAAAGATACAGGTTGTGACAAAATGACACATTTTGTATGGATTATACAGGGAAAAACAGCATTATGTGATCAGAAGCTAAACTAAATGATAAAATTGTAAACAAATGATAGGAGATATATTTTAAAAAAGAAAATGCTTTGAAAATATTAATTGATAAGAAAGGGTCGCCGTGTTCAAATGTAAAATAGCAAAAGTCCATGTAGACTCTTTCAGAAAATGCGCTATTTTATAGTTATCTCCCCTAAAAATACCAATTTCAAAACATTACTAATCAAGCAAACAAAATCAAATTTTGCTACGTTAATTATAAATTTGTCCTTGGGTTCTCCGTTATTTACAATCCAAAAATGCGGAAAGACACTACATTAAAGGGCAATAACCTCAATTAGAATTCGCCTTCATATTGTCTTTATTGTAGATTTTAGATATGAGGCAAAAAAACAAAAAAATGGTCAAAATCATCACCAAAGGACATTTACTGTAATAAGGAGTCTATTAATGATTTCGACCATGTTGTCTTACTTGTATAGAACTGATCTTACTGATCATCATAAAGGTTTTCTGTCTCCATGGTCTCTATTTTAATTTTTCAAAAAAGTAGGCAAACACGAAAATAAATGGTAAAAAACATTTAAGGGCAATAAATCCTTTTTCAAATTGGAAATGAGTCCTTTGGACACAGATACTGACTCCGCTTGCATTTACCTTTAGAAAGGGACATAACTTAAGAACGACAAAAGTGACACTACCCAAATGTGTACTTGATCGAACTTCTGTTATAATAAGCATTGTGTATAAGTTTCATAACATTTGCTTGAGGCGAACTTAAGTTAGAAAACAAAAACGATAATGTCAGCATTTTCCCTATTTATTAAGGGGCATAACTGGAAAAGTGAGGCCACCAATTTGACCTGTGGTTTGTAGTGATACACATTGCACATTTCATACCATTTTTTTAAAGTAAAAGAACGGAAATAAAAAAATCAACAGTTTTTGCAAAGGGACATAACTCTAGAACAGTAAAGGTGAAGCCCCCAATATTCAAAATTGTTCTGGGTTATGTGGTAATAAGCATTGTGTTCAAGTTTAATAACATTGGTTTGAGTCAAACTATAGTTAGAGGAATTTTACCCCATATATTCTATTTCCGGCGTGTTGTACATCTTGGTTGGTAGGCGAGTTAATAAGACATATTTTTTTAATGAGATACCCTAATGATGAGTGTTGCCAAGTTTGTTTAAATTTGGCCCAGTAACTTTAGAGGATTTTTTGGGTAAAAGTTAACGGTCGACGACGACGACAACGGACGACGGACGTCGGACGTCAAGTAATTAGAAAAGCCTATTTGGTCAATAGAGCAATATGGGCTAAAAATAAATCAGCATGTTTTTTTATGAAAAAATTAAAAGCATTGCATGTTTTATAGCATTCAGTATATGTTATAAATAATGTTATATGCATAATTTGAAATTTGAGCTAGGGAATACTTCTTACAAACTATTAAACACAAAACGCAAAAAATCATAAATATGCACGATATCACTAAAACTTTCTGCCTCTGTTGACAATTTGCGCAATCACTTATGGATGTTTACTTTTGTAATAATAACAATAGCATGGTGTTTTGATGTTCAAAATGAATCCTGCAAAAATATACACATTTTTATATCGGACATAAAGCAAAATCAGCGGACAAAAAGCAAAACGGACAAAGAGCAACGGACAAAAAGCAAAAGTTTCGGACAAAAAGCAAAACTATCGGACAAAAAGCGAAACGGACAAAAAGTAACGGACAAAAAGCAAAAGTGTCGGACAAAAAGCAAAATTATCGGACAAAAAGCAAAACGGACAAAAAGCAACGGACAAAGAGCAAAAGTGTCGGACAAAAAGCAAAATTATCGGACAAAAAGCAAAAGCGGACAAAAAGCAAATTGCGGACAAAAAGCACCGTATCATGCGCATAACAGTTAATCGTTTTAAAATTGACAGGAATAGGAGCAACATCAAAATAAAAACAAAAGAGCAAAAAGGCTCTCCATTGTGAAACCAAATTTTTCTTAATTTCTACTGCAAACGCAGACTTAGTAGACTTTTTAACATCTTTCTCTAACTGTTTAAACTGAACATCTGAAAAGAGGAATTATATATATGCATTTTATATATAAATCACCAACTGCGACTAAAAGAAAATAGACTGTCTTCAACTTCAAATTCCTCTAAATTCGAGGAAACAAGAGTTAAAAAATTGAGTTCGATGCAAATCAGACAAATACCAACGAGACAAATAATCACTGATTATATTATCACTTCCGGGCACATGACATGCTCGTACCTCGATTGATACGGTGCTTTTTGTCCGCGATTTGCTTTTTGTCCGCTTTTGCTTTTTGTCCGATTATTTTGCTTTTTGTCCGATACTTTTGCTTTTTGTCCGTTGCTTTTTGTCCGTTTTGCTTTTTGTCCGATAATTTTGCTTTTTGTCCGATACTTTTGCTTTTTGTCCGTTGCTTTTTGTCCGTTTTGCTTTTTGTCCGATAATTTTGCTTTTTGTCCGATACTTTTGCTTTTTGTCCGTTGCTTTTTGTCCGTTTTGCTTTTTAGCTCACCTGGACCATAGGACTAAGTGAGCTTTTCTCATTTTCTCATTATTCGTCGTCGTCATTAATTTTTACAAAAATCTTCTCTTCTGAAACTACTGGCAAAATTAAAGCAAACATGGCCAAAATCATCCTTAGGGTATTTAGTTTCAAAAAAGTATCCGATGACCCCGCCCAATAATTAAGATGGCCGCAATGTCTAAAAGAAGAGCATCGCATAAAATGTAGATTTTGGCTTATATATCTGAAACAAAACCATAGAGACAATCTAACAAGGGATAAGAACATTTCGCCTCATAAAATAATGTGGACCAGTCAGAACTTTTCATGTGGGACAATATGAGCTCTTAATTTAAAAAAAAGTGGGACAATCGGGAATAAGCCCTACAGACTTGAGCAATTCTAAAATAAACACTGTTGATGTATCTCTTTTAAATTTTCTATTAAAAAGTGTTTTACATTTACGAATGCACTATATTGTATCTGTATCTAAAATATTAAACGCATTTATTTCGTGATAGAAATTAAGTAAATGCTTAAGTAACCATTTTATTACTTTTCCCCCTCTTTTCGATTTTGTCAAACAAAAATAAACTACTTTGTTGAAAATGCTGTTGTGTTAACCAAAGTTTCCTTAATCTTATTACTTGAATAACCTCGAACTTCCTCGTCATTTGGATATAGTTGCTAAATAATTCCGAAATGTATGGATTAATACAGTTTATCTAAATAAATAGCTACACATGTATTACGTAAACTTTGTGATAGTGTTCCAAAAATGAAGTTTGTTTGTTTGTTATATTTGTGATATTTGTAATGTTTAAGAAAAATAAAGTTGTTGGAAATATTTTGGAGCGACTGTCAATCGGCCATTCGCATATAAGTGCAAATGGTGACTATATATTATTAGCGGGAAGAAGAAACTGTGCGTTTAAGCAATAACATGTCGTAAATGTGTGCACTTCCACATGTAGCAAACGGAAAATCTCATTTTAGGGCACTAGACAATGATTAAATGTAGTAATTCGATAATAATACATGGATTTCTCGCGAAAACATCGTTAAGGCGAAATTTAAAGTTTGTTTTGGCTGATTGAAGAAATATCACAATAAAAACTGAAACGCAAAAACGCATAAAGATGTTTATTCAGGATCAATAACTTATATAAAACAACAGCAGAAATACATATAATGTATCACCAATGGAGGTTGTAAAATACTGTAGGTGATACTTAAACGTAATGTTCTATTTTTTTTTTTTTTTTGTCGTTAAGGGGACTGGAGGGTATTAATCCATTATTTTTTAAATATACATGTAGGATTTTGCTTGTTTTTCTATAGATGAACTTTTATCATATACTAAATAGAAAAATAAAATAAAAACATGGGGTTATCGTTCACTTAAGCTCACAATCTGCCCTCGAAAGAAGCAACCATTTTTGTTAAGGTACTTTTTTTTAAGTTGAACTAATAGGAGAAATAGAGAGATATATATATCGAAATAAAAAAAGAACTAAATTACAGAAATCGATTTAATTTTACAACTGTTTAGTTTACGTAAAGCATATTTGAAAAATATCTATAGGTCACCGATGAGTTGAAAAAGACATTTTAATTCTAATGCCAAAACAAAATGTCATTATTGCACTAAAGGGAGACAATTGGAGCTTTTACAGTGATATAAACATTTGAAAAATAAATCTGAGGCCAAAATCATTCGATTTTTTTGGGTTGATTTTTGAGCCAATTCATAAAGTTATAACTAATAGTGTAATAAATAAAATTTGTAATGAAAACAAAAATGATAAAATTTTTGCTGAAATTACCCTCGAGCCTCCGAAAGAGCAAGTATTGCACAAAAAAAAAAGGAATCATCCTTTAACGGAAACAACTCTTGAAATCATCGGCTATTCGTCGATGACTAAAGGCTATTTATTTCTGAAATTTAAATTTTGTTTTGCTGTTCTGAGTGTTCAAGATGTTACATGCAGCTAAAATATTGGTAAAACATTTGAAAAAATACTGATCTGTATAAAATTTACACAAAAGTAAACGAATGAAAGCCACTGGAATGCAGTCCAGGACTCGGATAAATAAGCACATTTAAGGTGTAACACCACTAATTCGGGCCCGGCCAGAAAGAAAGTAGTACATATTTAACACAAAATAGTTCCTACGCATGGACATAACTTTCAAAATATTTAGAGTATTTTATTAATTTTGGTATCAAATGAAAGCTGCATGACTGGTGATCATTGTAGAACAATTTTTGACTGATAAATTTGAATAATAAAAAAATGGCATGCAATTTAAAAAGGAGGGTACATTTTGCCTTTTTGTCAGATCGGAAGTACCTGTTTTGGTACATCCGAAGTTCCGGGAACCAGTTCTTTCTTATATGCAATGTAAGGTATGTTGATTTTTTCAGTACAGGACACCAGAAGGTGTTGCTTTGACATGCAATGATTGTCACTTTATTTGAACTTAAGATAAAAGAGCTGTGACCACTCGAAATTGAGGAATTTAACATAGAAAGCAATGGGGCCATTAATTAGTGGTGTACTTCCTTAAACAAGAGTGCACACACTGAAATGTCTCGCCTACTTTACTCATCATTAATATTATGTTGATAGCCCTAAGTATAAAGATTTATTACAACTGCCACATAAACTTAACATTAACCAAGATAGCTAAACAAAGACCAAATGAATTATGAAAATGAGGTAAAGGTCAGACGAACCATACCAGGCAGACATGAACAGCTAACAATTCTTCGATACAACAAATATACTTGACCTATTACTTATAGTTTAAGAAAAACAGACCAAAACACAAAAACTTAACACTGTGCAATGAACCGTGAAATTGAGGTCATGGTCAAATAAAACCTGGGAGACTTATATATAGATCATAAGATATTTTCATGCACCAAATATAGTGACCTTTGGCATATAATATTAGATAAAAAGACCAAAACTCAAAAACTGAACTTTGACCACTGAACCATGAAAATGAGGTCAAGGTCAGATGATATCTTCCCGCTAGACATGTACACCTTACAATCATTCCATACAACAAATATTGTAGATTCATTGCATAAAGTATGAGAAAAACAGACCAAGACAGAAAAATTTAACTATAACCACTGAACCGTGAAAATGAGGTCAAGGTCAGATGACACCTGCCAGTTGGACATGTACACCTTACAGTCCTTCCATACACCGAATATACTAGCCCTGTTGCTTATAGTATCTGAGATGTGGACTTGACCACCAAAACTTATTCTAACCTTTGTTCACTGATCCACGAAATGAAGTCGAGGTCAAGTGAAAACTGTCTGACGGGCATGAGTACCTTGCAAGGTACGCACATACCAAATATAGTTATCCTATTACTTATAATAAGAGAGAATTCAACATTACAAAAATTCTGAACTTTTTTTTCAAGTGATCACTGAACCATGAAAATGAGGTCAAGGACATTGGACATGTGACTGACAGAAACTTCGTAACATGAGGCATCTATATACAGAGTATGAAGCATCCAATTCTTCCACCTTCTAAAATATTAAGCTTTTCAGAAGTTAACTTACGCCGCCGCCGCCGCCGGATCACTATTCATATGTCGAGCTTTCTGCAACAAAAGTTACAGGCTCGACTAAAATGACAGGTTATATGAACTGAGTGGCAATAAAAGCACAAGTCTAACACTTGCTTTTTAAAAAATTAAAATCTTTATTTAAAATGATCATCTTTAAACAAACAAAAACTGAATATGAAAATTTACAATTCCAACAATAGATCGATATTAAACAGAAATGTTTCATTATCATTTTTCGGCTACAATTGGTATATGAACCATCCAAATGTCAAAATATCAACATAGAGTATTTACAAAGAATGTTTCTGTTATGTTGTGCAACTAAATCTCTACAGCAAATGGTAGTGACAACACTAGATGTTAATTAGGATCCAGCGAAAAGCCAGGCTTTTGTCCACGAAGGTAGCAAATTGTCGGTGTGACTATCGCTGACGGCTTTTGGTAACACACGATATGGTTGTTGGTCATGTTGTTATCTCCAAGGGAAGGTCATCGTGCTCTTAATTTCCACACAAACTGATATAGCTCCAAAGGTTTAACAATGAACACCAATGGACACTCATGTCAATTGGAAGGCCACGCGGAATCAATATCGGAGATGTTAAAGACAAATGCATCGGTCATGCTGGGCTTTTGTTGCTTAATGTCTAAATGGACATGGCCTATAATTAAAAGATCCTTTTGCGGAATTTGTGGATTATTTGGTCAACTGTATACAGTCTACGAGCAATTGCATCCTGGGAAAAGCCTCATTAGATAAACCCCAATTTGTTTGTAATTGGTTGTCAGAAAGACCTGGCATATAGTCTTATATTTATTGAACTTACTTACTTACAATAAGGGATAAGCCAGCGAGTAAGTCAGCAAAGGGTTAGGGAAGTACCTTGGTATATAAAAAAGTCGAAATAAACCATTGCCGGCTGGCCAAGAGATTCTCCACGTGGGGTATGATGCCAGAGGTAGAAGTAGGCATTGCCTTAAAAAAGGCACAGATCACTTAGGCCCAAGACCCGTACGAGTTTGACAACAATGAATTAAAAGGGTAAGGTGGTACCTCTGTTTGCAACGAAGTCGAAATACACTTTAATAATTGCCGGCTGGCCAAACTAAAAGATTCTCCACGTAGGCCATTTTACCAGAGATAGAGGAGGGCATTGCCATAGAAATTTCTTATAGCACTTATGCCCTAGACCCGTACGAGTTTGACAATAATGAATCAAAAGGGGGAGATGGTACCTCTGTTTACAACAAAGTCGAAATAAAGTATTGCCGGCTGGCCAAACTAAGAGGTTCTCCACGTAGGCCATTTTACCAGAGATAGATATGGTAATTGCCTTTAAAATGGCATATAACACTAATTCCAAAGACCTGTACGATTTTGCCTGCAAGGGGTTAAAAATAAAAGGTGTTACCTTTGTTTACAACGAAGTCGAAATAAACCTCTACCTCTGGTATAATGATCCACGTAGAGAATCCCGGAGTTTGGCCTACCGGCTACAGTTATTTTGACTTTAATGTGAACAGAGGTACCACCTCCTCATTTTAGCTCTTTACTGACAAACTCGTACGGGTATATGCCATATAAGTGCTATAGGCTATTTTAAAGGCAATGACCACCTATACCTCTGGTAGCATGGCCCATGTGGTGAATCTCGTAGTTTGAACAGCCGGCAATATTTCATAACGACTTTGCGATATACTAGAATACCCTCCTTTCCTTTTGCTGGCATAAGTGCTATAAACCATTTTAAAGGCAAGGCCCACCTCTACCTCTGGTATCATGATAAACGTGGATCATCTTTTATTTTTGGCCATCCGGCAATAGTTTATTTCGACTTTGTTATATACCAGGGTACCCTCCTTACCCTTTGCTGACAAACTCGTACAGATCAATGGAATAAGAAGTATGGGCCATTTTAGATGCAATGTCCACCACTACCTTTGTTATAATGGCCTATGTGGAGAATTTCTTTGTTTGGCCAGCTGGCAATAATTCATTTCGACTTCGTTGTAAACATAGATACCACCTCCTCCTTTTAACACTTTGCTGAAGCACTGGTACGGGTCTACGGCATAAGTGGCCATTTTTGAGGCTATGGCCACTTCTACCTCTGGTATCATGGCCCATGTGGAGAATCTCTTCGTTTAGCCAGCCAGCAATAGTTTATTTCGACTTTGTGATATACTTAGGTACCCCCCTTACCCTTTGCTGATTAACTTACACGGGTCTGGGACATACGTGTTATGGCTATGTTAGAGGTAATGCCTACCTCATCCTCTGATATAATACCCCGCGTATAGAATCTCTTAGTTAGGCCAGTCGGCTTAATTTATATTTCCGTTGTAAAAAGAGGCATCGCATCCCCCCTTTAACCTTTTGCTGACAAACTCGTACAGGTCTAGGGCGTTAGTTTTATCAGCCATTTAAAAGGCAATGCACACATTTAACCTAGGATTAATGGCCAACTTGGAGAATCTCGTACTTAAGCAATCCGGCAATAATTTATTTCGACTTCTTTGTAAACAGAGGTTCCAACTCCCTTTTAAACCCTTTGATGATACCGCGTACTTCTCTAGGGAATAAGTGATTTAGGCCATTTTAGAGGCAATGACAACCTCTACCTCTGGTATCATGGCCCACGCGGAGAATCTCTTAGCCATCCAGCAATAGTTTAGTTCGACTTTATTATATACTAGGGTACCAACCTCACACTTTGCTGACTAACTAGTACGGGTCTAGGTCATACGTGCTCATGGTCATTTTATAGAGGCAATCCCTTCCTCTACCTCTCATATTATGGCCCGCGTGGATAATTTCTTAGTTTAGCCAGCGGGCAACAGTTTATTTCAACTTCGTTATATACCGGGCTAATTCATCCCCCTTTTAACTCATTGTTGACAAACTCGTTCGGGTCTATAGCATAAGTGCTATGAGCCATTTTTAAGAGAATGACTACTCCAACATCTAGTATAAGGGCGCACCTAAAAATGTCTTAGTTTGGGCAGCCGTCACTATTTTTGGTGGACTGTGTGATATACTAGAGTATTCCCCTTACCCTCTTCTGACCAACTCGTACGGGTCGAGGACATAAGTGCCATGGCCCATGGACCATTTAAGAGGCACTGCCTACCTATACCTCTGGTATAATGGCCAACGTGGAGAATCTCTTAGTTTGAAGAGCTGGCAATAATGAGGTTTATTTTTACTTCGTGATATACCGGCGAAACTCATGCCCCTTTTAATTCGTTGCTGATAAACTCGTGTAGATCCAGGACATAAGTGCTATAAGCCATTTATAAGGGTTTGACTACCTCTTCTTCTGGTATAATGGCCTACCTGGAGTATGTCTTAGTTTAGCCAGCTTTCAATAGTTGTTTTTTAGACTTAGGGATATACAAGAGTATTCCCCTTGCCCTCTGTTGACCAACACCTACGGGTCTAGGATATTAGTGCTTCGAGCCATTTTAGAGGTAATGCGATATATTGTAAAAGACATGAAATTTCATGTACAAATCATTTATAATGTGAGTATGGTCTGTATTTAACTCCTAAAAGGACATGGTATTTTGAAGTTCAAAATGAAACCTGCCAAAAATATACACATTTTATATCGGACATAAAGCAAAATTATCGGACAAAAAGCAAAACGGACAAAAAGCAACGGACAAAAAGCAAAAGTTTCGGACAAAAAGCAAAATAATCGGACAAAAGGCAAAACGGACAAAAAGCAACGGACAAAAAGCAAAAGTTTCGGACAAAAAGCAAAATAATCGGACAAAAGCCAAAACGGACAAAAAGCAACGGACAAAAAGCAAAAGTTTCGGACAAAAAGCAAAATTATCGGACAAAAAGCAAAAGCGGACAAAAAGCGAATTGCGGACAAAAAGCACCGTATCACTCGATATCCGATAGTGCACATAAGTAACATATTTCTCTCAGACACATTTGTAAGTACTCATTTCGGGATATTCCTGTGTTTATCACTGTAACCGACACTTGATTATCACACAATATTCGTATTTTTCGGCCCTTGAAAAATTTACACCAAAGTTTTAAACAAATTACAATTCCCAATAACTCCAGACAATTAATGTAAAGCTTATATTCTAGAATTAACTTTGGAAAGGTTCTGTGAAAAAATCGACCGCTGAACCATCCATCACAACCAGTAATACATGAATCAGAGGAGAAAATTTCATCCGGTTTAGACCACTCTTCCAACGACATCATAGAGATCCCATTATATAACGGGACGAACTTCTGCCACCATACGATATCTTTGTTAATGTTTGACGGAATGGAAATGTAACCCTTTCTGTCATATACCTCACGTAGCCAGTTAAGTAAACGAGACATGAAGACCCTTCCAGGACGCACACATGTTGCTGAAAAGTTCAATTTCCCTATAAGGGACTGGATATCCCTAAGTTTTGCTGATTGTCTACTCTCTCACGATCCAAGAATACTTCGAATATCCTTTAATGTATCGTCATGGATTTCTAAAGTCAACTGGACTGTATCGCAAATAATACCTAAAAATTCCATTCTATGGGAAGACGAGAAGGCCTTATGAGTAGATTCCTCTATACCACAAGACAAAAATAAATTTTCCAGCTCCTTTAAAGCTTTAAAGGCGTTTTCAGACGATTCTGCACCCGTCAAGATAGTTAATAATGTTAAAACCGGTTAATCTATATATATATGCGACTGCATTGGTAAAACGTTGGCAAATTTGCGCTGCTGAACATAGACCCATAGATGACACACGGTCAAAATACAAATGGTCTCTCCAGCGGTAACCTACTAAATGAACATCGTGTGGATCTATATTTTTTTGTCGGTAAGCACGACTCAAATTTCGTTTGAAACAACGGCAACCAGGACCCTTGCTTTTAATGATTTCAACCAAAGCATCAACGTTTGGATACTTTAAATGAACTTTTTCACCTAAATAAAAATCCTTGTTTATACTACCATTGACACCTCCACCTCCATGAGTACTAAGATCTAAAATAACACGTCTTTCCACAGTCTCCTTTTAAGGAACGCTGTTCAGAGGTGAAATGATGATTTCGTGAGAAAATGGGTTGGAATGAAAAGGACCCAATAAAGCCTTTTTTCTATTTCTTTTCGAAGATATTTTTCAATGTCATTAGAAAATTGTATCGCCCCTTTATGATTTTGTACAGTACAAGAAACACCATGAATATCTATAATACTAAAATTACGAGGTCCAATTTGTCAGCCGTCATCACGTAAAAACGACGAATCAAAGAATTCAACTTTATATATTACTAATATAGTACAAAGGTGTAGATTAAAAATTACACCACTCCAGGCCCTTTTGTTTTCCACGTAATTAATATTGCCAATAATTAAGAAGTTCCGGGTCGAGTCCGATACCGATACCAATAGTATATTCATCTGTTACCTATTACCTTATCTGTATGTTCTGCAAATGACAGGCGCACCACCAAACGGTGTATTCAGGATATGCTATATGCACGGGTCATAATCACAGGGTTGACACTACTAAATTGTCAAATTTTTACCAATTGTAGTATTTTAATCAGTAAGGCTTTATAAGATAACAATACGAATACTAAAAATAAGGCGTATAGGTACAGTTTTCAATTTGTTAGCGGGCATGACGTAAAACAGCGAATCAAAAAATTCAACTTTATTTATAACTAATATAGAACAATGCTGTTGATTAAAAAAATACTCCATCCCAGGACCTTTTGTTTTCCAAATAATTAATATTACCAATAATTGATAAGTTCCAGTTAGACGGTTTCAAACAGAAAGATTTGAAAGCAGAGAAAATTGTGATAACTATCTTATAATCGGCATGACTTTATCAGATGACAATACTAATACAAAAATAAGTCTTGCGCAAAGTTATATACTTTAATTCAGTCAATGACCCGCGATATCACGGGTGTGTTCTAGTGTTTTTTATAATCATTACCAACAGGAAATCCAAACTCTAGTAAAGCGCATATATCTCTGTCATGGTAATCCGAGAGCATAAATTTGGAAAAAAATCAATATTCAAATGAGTATCCAATGGCAGAGACATATATACACATATATGTATATATGTCTCTGCCAATGGTATGCGAACACCTTCATAATTATACATATTCGAGCTAAAAATAATTTCGTGATCTGAGATAAATTTATCTTGAATAGACAACTAATGCGTGTCAGAAATCAAATCAGAACAAATAGTACACTGACATCTAAAATTTTATTCGATAACTCATCAGATCTTTTATCCTTTTCTTCGTTAATAGTTTTACAATATTTACTACGCCTACCATCGACAAAACAGGAGAACAAGCGAAAACATCGCTGTTCTGGCAACGCATATATTCCGGATAAAAAACATCTGCTGAAGGGTTTAGTTCTGAAATGTTTTTACCTAGTCATTCCTTCTTTTGAGGAAATTGAGGACAAAAACTGGAACATTCTGGGTGGTAAAGTTTATTTCTGTTTTCTTCCAACAAACAGCGCAAATATGCTGAACTGTTCGCTGGACACCTCTAATAGAAGTCTGATGAGAACCATGATAAGTGCATCGATTTCTGTTGTATAATGTACAAAAACCAAATTGTCTCATCTTTACTTTCAACTTTGAATGAGCTGTTTGAAAATTTTGATTTTGATAAAACATATGGTGTTTAAATAGGAAGCTCGATAACAGAAGGATCATCAGACCATTTATTTTATCCGAGTTCAATTTTCCTTAACCAGGCTGCGTAAAAGACTTAAAGGCCTTTCCAAGAATAAATCTGACTGTAGTACGTAATCTTTTTCAACAAATTTAAGCGACCCTTTCGTTCAATCTCAGAAATATCTGCTCGGGTGATAATCTCTAGCTCCCCAGCTGTAAATAGCTTCATGTCTAAGTTATTAAAGGACACCTGCTCATTGACATATTCATATTGTAAATTAAGGCGCTCGATCTGAGGCCAAAGTAACTGAGTTTTAACCTTATCCGAAGACTTTGCTTTAATACCTGATTTTGTTTTCTTTGATTTCTATGATTTCTTGTGTTTTTTACGCTTTGGTGAACTGTCTGAATCTGTATCAGAATCAGAGCTATTCGAAATGATAATAGCTTTATCACTACGTCGTATAGTATTGTCTTCAGAATCTGAACTCGAATCACTTGATTTTTTCAATCAAACCTAGCTTTGAAAGTTTTTTGTCAACTAACTCATGTAAAAACTCAAATTTTCTCAAATAGTCTAGCTTAATTGCCTCATCCGGTTTGCTTGTGTCAGCAACTACAAAATGTAGCTTATCTTGAATTTTGAATCGTGTTTTTTGTCAGTTTTACTTATGATTTCAGATTTTTTTGTCCGAGTCCTAGTAACCTTCTTATTCTTAGCTTTTTCATTATCTATCTCACCTTTCTCCTGCTCTAGCTCATCTTGCTTCTTTTTAAGCTCCACTCGAACACGCTGTATATCATTTTCTCTTCTTTGCTTTTTCAAACTCTCCCCGGCTTCTTAAAAATTGTACGTCTAATTCACGGCTGGTAATCTACACACGCAGAACATTTGGTTCTGCAATGAAAACCGTGAGAGGATTTTCCGGTTGTGCTTGAGTGGAACAATTGTCACCGCTTCGAAAGGTATACACATTTCTAAATCGCAATTTTCTTATTCGACTGATCAAAATATTGAAAATCGGAGAATGCTATGCTGTGGTGAATACTTAAACGAAGAGATACATGTATCATTTACTGATGTACATGGAGTTGAACTCCTACAAAATCAGTTGCCGCACGACAATTTGCCTAAAAAAGTTACATTTAAATTCTAAAATGGTTCTAATTACACACCCTCAAGTTCAAATTTACTTTTTTTTCGGTCAATGGGTATGAATGTCGTTTTGGGCGGTGTGTACGCTGTCCGGTGTTGATCGACATCTTAATAAATATAAAAACCTCATATTTTCATTCTGACATGCGTGAGGGGATCGGTTCTGATTGAGGACATCGTGAATGCGTGAGGGGACGTGAAATCATAATATAATATCCAAACTATGAGTCTTTGAAAGTTGCCTAAATGTGGTCAGATTGTTCATGAGAAAACACATTTGTGTGCATGAACAAAATTAATGAGATAGAATTTCGAAATACATTGTGGGAAGATAGGTTTTACGAACAGTAAAAGAAAAACAATTGTCAACGATTTGTTTCTAGCTACAAATAAAAGTGACGCTCAGATGAAAAAAGTTCGAAAGCGAAGACAAGTACATTGAGGACCAAAAGTTCCAAAAAGATGTGCCTAATACGGCTAGGGTTTCTGCCTGGAATAAGAACATCCTGGTTATTTCGAATAATTCATAATTTTGCAACCAGTGATGTTTTATAAAATGACTATATAATAGATATACATGATAAAATCGAAGTGGTGACTAACTACACAATAAAAACGGTTACATAAAACTATCTAAACCAGCACATAAAAATTCACAGCCGAGTTAGCCAAAACCATAAATGCACAAAGTGACGTAATATATGAATTTCTTAAACAATATCCCAAAAATAGGATAGACAGAATTCAGGATTAGATTTGCAATACTGATATAACATTTATCAATAACAATGAAAATTACAATATTAATTATTATCACATTGTGGACTGGTAGTAAACTATTCCGATTATTTGCACAAATCCACGAATTTGGACACATATTTGAAATTTATTTGGTAGACTTTTATTCATAAAAAGAAACATGGTCATTTATGGTTATTTCAAAATTATATCTCATAATTTTTATTTATGCACACAAATGTTTTTTTCATAAACAATCTAACCATATTAAGGCAACTTTCAACGACTGATAGCTTGTATATAAAGATATGATTTCAAGTCCCCTCACGCATTCACGATGTCCTCAATCAGAACCAATCCCCTCACGAATGACAAATTGAAAATATGAGGTTTTTAGATTTATTAAGATGTCTATCAACACCGGACAGCGTCCACGACGCCCAAAACGACATTCATACCCATTGACCGAAAAAAAAGTAAATTTGAACTTGTAGGTCTGTTAATAGAACCATTTTAAAATCAAAATGTTACTTTTTTAGGCAAATTATCGTGGGACAACTGATTTTGTAGGAGTTCAACTCCACGTACAACAGTAAATGATACATGTATCTCTTCGTTCAAGTATTCACCACAGCATAGCATTCTCCGATTTTCAATATTTTGATCAGTCGAATAAGAAAATTGCGATTTAGAAATGTATATACCTTTCGAAGCGGTGACAATTGCTCCACTCAAGCACAACCGGAAAATCCTCTCACGGTTTTCATTGCAGAACCAAATGTTCTGCGTGTGTAGATTACCAGCCGTGTAATTCGAACAATCTAAATCTAATAATAAAGATATAATATAACAGTGTGAGCAGGTTTCACTCACTTAAAAATTTATTTACATTTTATACCTAAAGGCTATCCAGTCAAATTTGCAGACGAATTTCAGCCAAGTAATTACTGGTTTTTAAATATTAAAAACAAACCAAAATGTCCATATTCTTGAACATGACTCAAAGTCGAGAAAAAAGCTCAGTTTATTTTTATACTCGAACATATCAATTTTATAAGTAGAACTTTTATCCTTGTTTTATATATTCCTGGTGTAAATAATTGGTGGAGAATAAGTAGCCTACATGTGTCCTATTACCTTACTCTGTACTCCGGGTTTCAAGAGGTGTGCCTTGAATGGCAGAAGATATTAACAGAATCAGAAGCTGGCTCTACATGCATGTGTATTTCCCCTATACCTCGAAGTCTCCAAATCAAAATTAGAGGTGTTGATTTTTACAGTTGAAAATAAAAGTGTCAAGATTAGTAACACACAGTTCAATGTAAGAGTTCTTGTTCAACATTGATATTTGCTAGACATTTCAGAGGTAAAACTATTACAAGACTGGTTGATGGCTTAATGTAAGAACAGCTAGCTACCCTGGACATAAACAACAAAAAGCAAAAACGAATCTGGGTACTTTCGCCCTGATTCACGTTCGCCCTATTACTGTAAATTCAGAAATTATTGCGTGCATTTATTTTTGAGAATATAATAGTCAGAGCTCCAGATAAGAATTCACAAATTGGGGTTTTTACCCACCATTTTCTTATGTAATTGGGTGATAAAGATTTTTAATTGCATTATCAATTCCAATTCACCCCTCAAGTTAATATCAAATTGGGTTTTTCACCACCAAGCTCCTTAATGTATTGGGTTTTTTCATCAACACAATATTGAATATTAATGCAATATCAACCCCAGATGTTTTTCCATCTTAAATATGTTTCTTTCTTTGAATAATATGTGCTATAGCTGTTTTATTTTCTTAATTAACTGACGAGCAATTGTAGGTTTAATTTGTGTCCCGTTTCAAACCTTCTGCCAGTTTTGTATTTTCTCACAACTTATGTAAACTGTAAATAACGGATATGTGTATTCGCAGGCACTCGTCTCAGATTTTTTTTCTCTTATATACCTTTATATAAAAATTCTGAGAGGAATGCCTGTGTGTGTATTTGTAACAAAAAATATGTTCCGGCGTGACATTTGTTCCGCTGGAACAAATTTCATAGGAAATATGTACCGCCGGAACTTATATCACAGAAAATATGTTCCAGCACTGTAAAATTTGTTCCGGAACTAATTTTTTGACCAAATGTGAAATAAGTTCCGGTACAAATATCATAGTTCCATGAATTTTGTTCCAGTTAATATTAAAAGTTTTAAATAAATTCCTGTGATATTAGTTTAAGACCAATATGTACATATTTCAAAGAAACCAATGAATAAGTTCTTCTCAAACCTATTTTCACTGAAATAAGTACATGTACCTTTGCAACATATTGCACAGCGAAACATTTTCTTGTTACACTTAAATTATAAAGCAAGCTAAATGCTGTACTGAGTGTGCTGGCATGGGATACATGTGCAATTTTAGGCATGACTGTAAAGTTCTACAGGATAAATTGGTGGTAATTTATCATAATTTGTATCTATGTTTTATGTGGTATTCCGTCTTGGTTCTTGTTAACTGTCATGGCCCTGTTTCTAGTCATACATGTACTTGTCATGGAACAGTTTCAAAAGAGTGTGTCTTTTGTTTCTTAATGTCTTTTGCAATCATTAATCAGTTATTTCGTCCTTTCCAAATTAGTTCATATGTTCATGTTCTTTGACTTTAATTTTTTCTAAAAGATTTTTCTTATCCTACTCTTTTCTGCTTAAAGTGGGACTGTCATTTTGATATTTTTTACGTTTATAATTAAACATTTGCTATAGTCCTTAAGATTCTTATTGGATGAATTACATTTCTCATTTATTATATTATCAATATATTATACTTATTTTTATAATGCCCTTGAATGATAACTTTAAACTCATTGATGACAAATGTTCAGTGTATAAGATAACCTGTTTAACCAGTGGAACATATTTCACAGACTAGGAACTTATTTTACCAGGTGAGGAACAAATTTCACAAACCCAGAACTTATTTCACCAGGTAAGGAACAAATCTCATAAACCTGGAACCTATTTCACTAGGTAAGGAACAAATTTCACCAACCCGGTACTTATTTCACCAGGTAAAGTGTGGAACTTATTTCATAGAGATGGAACAAATTATATTGAAATTATCTATGAAAAAAGTTCTCCAAGAACATATTTCCTGTGATATTAGTTCCACTGGAACTTTTTTCACAGGAACAAATTTTGGCTCACATATTCACTCATTAACCGTAAAATGAAAAAAAAATAGTATATAAACTCTAATTATACTTGAATGTTTTTTGTTTTATTCAATTTACATAAATCTGGGTTAAGTTGTCCCTTATCAGAACTTTTGGTTTCCAAATACATATCATTCCATAATTGTTTTGGCCTTTCACTTTTTCTAACAGCAACTGATTCAGTTTTTGACGAAGTCCCTTGTTTATTAGCAATGTTCTCGTTAAGGTACGCAAACAGGCCCATGCGTTCGATGGACGCTTCATAAAAACACTGGATGAGTCTTGTTATCATCATATCTTTCCCTCAGCTATTCAAAAGACGCTGAAAACATGCTTCTATTCAATATTTTTACCGGACATTCACTTTCGTTTTAATTCAATGTATGTTACGATAAATCTCGAGCAATTCGAAAAAAATATGACAACATGACACACGCTAGTTGGATAAACGACGAGAAGATCCAAAATGTTTTCAAAAACACATGTACCTTTTGAGCAAGGGAAAATTCCAACAGGGACCCATTTCAGCTACTTGATGCAGGGATCTATTTTTAGAACGAAAGGACATTTCAAATTATAAATATTATAAAAATAGATTTACGCAACAAGTGAAAACAGATCAGGGTAAATAACGCAAACCGTAGCCAATAAAAGGGTTGAGAACTCATGGTTTTGGCATATAATTGGGTTTTCCTTTGAATTAATTGGGTTATTGAACCCTGCAATGGGCAATTGCATTGGGTTTTCTATTATTTGTATTGCGTGATCACGCAAATACGCAGCTTATCTGGAGCTCTGTAATAGGCCACAGGTATTTGGGGAATGGACCCCCCTTTCTTGGACCTCACTTAAAAAAAAAATTGTTTAGGGGACGACCATTTGATATTCTGGGGGAGGGGGGGGGGGGGAGGAGGATTTTGAAAATTAATAACTCAGCCTTGATAATCACAAAAATAAATGGTTTGTTCTGTGGTAGTTTGAAAATAAATAACCTGACTTGCAATGTATTGAAAATAAATAACTCAGCAGGTCTAATCGAAAGTATGAGATGGCACCAGATTCTTCATAAATTCATCTTTTTTCCCCAAAAAGATCGGGAAACACTTCCCAATTTTTTTAACAATAAAAGTATAAATATTTTTTAAATATACTTGAAATGTCTGAAAATTGGTTTCATTTAACGTGAGGTATATTGTCTCAGGAAACCTTACCTCACTTTTATTTTAACAGGGCCGTAACTACATTTAAACAAATGCCTCATGTAGGAAATTTCAAAACCAAACGCTTGTCTCCATATCAAATTGTGTTCACAGCGAGTGCCTAGCAAGAAGCAAGTTCTGTTTTCTCCCAGACATAGCCCTGATTTTTCAGGATCAATGTTTCTTATTTATTTGTCTTTTGTTCATTGATTGCCCTTCTGTATTCTGTTGCATTCCTTTTGTAATCTAGTAATTTTGTTATGAACTTGATCATGAGTTTAAAATAGATAGTGTGTGCATGTGCTAGGAAATGGGCATCTAAATTGCAGCTCTCAAAAATATTTGGAACTTACAGTTTTTTCTGGAGTAATAAATCCCTGAACTTGCTATTACATCAACATTTGGCTTACATTTGTCATTGTGTGTATGAAAATTATCAAAATGTTTGATATTTCCTTGTAAATTAAAATTATTTGTATACGTAAATTTTTGATTCACATTTGTACAGTGGCGGGAAAATTATTTTCCATAAATGTAAACATTGTAAACCACTTCCGGTTACTTTTTTTGTTGTTGTTTGTTTTGATCGGCAAACAGAGTCTCTGTGATTAAATAGGTAATAATATCCTATCTATCTATCTTTACAACTTATATAATATGGCTTCCTAGTGTGTTTATCCTGTGTCCTTGAGTCGCCCAAGGAACGAAGATCTAATTTGTCACCAACTACTAACTGTCTTATTAAACATGTTATGAATGTGTATGAGAGTCACCATCCTTCTCTTCACTGATTATATTTTTATGACACTTAGACTCTGTCAAAATGTTTAAATATAGCTTAGTCGTGATTTGCTCAACATTTTTTATTTTTCTGAGCACAGTCAATGAGTTTAATATACAAAATAATATACTAGACTCCAACAAATATGAGGGTATCACTATCAGCCTTCAATGTGACTCAACAATTGAGGTATCCACCCAGATTTATTACTGGCACTTACATGTGTCCAATTTTAAAAGTAAATGTGTTTTTGGCAAATCAGATCGCCACATTCATCTTTTGATCAGAATTCTTTTAAGCAACCAGGTTGAAACCAACCCTGGCCCATCAAACTTGAATGACTCCAGTAACCCATGCTCTATTTGCTCGCATGAGTGTACCTGGGACAGTGATGCCATTGTTTGTGATAATTGCGATAAATGGTGTCATATTGGATGTGTAAATATAAGTCCATCTATGTATGAAAAATTTGGAAATTCATCAGCACTTTGGATATGCCCGATATGTGATACTCCTAATCACTCTAGAACCATTTTTCAATCATACCTCTCATCAGGTAATTCTATTTTGAACCCTAATTCATATTCAGTACTTTCAGATAGTTCAGCTTTTTCCTTAAGTTTTAATATAAATGATAATCATGAAAACTTTGGAGACCCAGTTGCTACATCATCACCAAAACCACCAGTGACAAAGCAATTAAAAAATAAGAATATTAATAGACAAAACTCATTAAGAGTTCTTCAGATTAATTTTAGAAGTTGTAAAAATAAAGTTCCTCAAATTGAAAATTTATTAACATCATCTAAACCAGATATTATTATTGGTAATGAAACTTGGCTAAACAAAGACGTATTATCTTCTGAAATTTTTCCAAACACACTATTTGAAGATGTATTCCGAAACGACCGGGTCTGAAAAGAAGGTGGAGGTGTATTAATCGCCATTAAAAAAGGTATTATTTGCCAATAAGTATATAAAAGCAAAAATGTAGAACTTATTGCTGCCCAAATTAATATAACTGAAACTAAATCCTTAGTTATTATTTCTGCATATAGACCACCAAATAAAAATGATATAGACTATCTCAAACAAATGATCATTGAAATTTGAAAATAATGAACTTAAGTTAAAATTTAAAAATTCCACCTTCTGGCTTGGTGGTGACTTTAACCTTCCAGACATAAAATGGCCTGAGCAAAATATATCTGGCTCAATGTATTCTAAGGAGCTGAATGAAGCATTTATAGATATGCTGAACAACTTAGGCATTGAACAAATGGTTGATTTTCCAACTAGGAAAGATAATATACTTGACCTTTTCTGCACAAACCAACCTGCATTAATAACAAAAATAAAATCTATACCAGGTATATCTGACCATGATATTGTTTTAGTGGATGCAATCTGCAAGCCCCAAAGATCTAAACACTCACAACATAAAATTTATTTATGGAAGAAGGTAGATATTAAAAAGATAAAAGACGTAACATCTCATTTTATATCTGAACTTATATCTCAGACTAATGAAAACTTAAATATTGACCAACTATGGAATAAATTCAAAGAAGGTAGTAATAAAATAATAGATGATAATGTACCAAGCAAAATCACTAAATCTAAGTACACCAACCCTTGGGCAAATAGGGATATAGACCATTTATGTAAAAAACAACGTAAAGCTTACAACAAAGCTAAAAAAACTGGTAAACAAGAACATAAAGATAAATATAAAAAGTTAAAAGCTACTGCTCAAAGAGAAATAAGAAGAGCCCAGAGCACGTACATGCAAGAAATAATTAGCCCCAAGTTAGAAGAAAAACCTAAATCTTTCTGGCAATTTATAAAAAGCAAAAAAACAGAATCATCTGGAGTGTCACCATTAAGAGGAAAGGATGGTTTATTGTATAGTGAGCCGAATACACAAGCTAACATCCTAAATGAACAATTTAAAAAGGCTTTTACTACCGAAGATACATCCTCTATGCCAAATAAAGGTACAAGTCCCCACCCCACTATGCCAGACATATTTATTAGTAATAATGGCTTATTAAAGTTACTTAAAAACTTAAATCCACATAAAGCCACTGGCCCTGATAATCTGCCAGCATATTTTTTAGATAATTTCGCAGAAGAATTGTCTCCATTTTTGACATTCTTTTTCCAAAAATCTATTGATACTGGTAAAATCCCAAATGATTGGAAGCAGGCTAATGTTGTACCTATATTTAAAAAAGGTGACAAGCATAACGCTATTAACAAGCAACATAAGGAAACACCTTACAATTAATAACATATTAAATGATAGTCAACATGGGTTTAGTAGTAAAAGGTCTTGTGAGACCCAACTTATCATCAGCATACAAGATCTTGCAAAATCATTGGGATATGGTAACCAAATAGATGTCATACTTTTAGATTTTTCCAAAGCTTTCGATAAAGTCCCCCATAAAAGATTGGCCCAGAAATTAGAATTTTATGGTATTAGAAATCAAAATTTAAATTGGATAAATGACTTTTTAGCCGACAGGCAACAGCAAGTACTTCTAAACGGTGTAAAATCTTCAAAATTAGCTGTTGATTCTGGTGTCCCTCAGGGAACAGTTTTAGGCCCAACATTATTTTTACTCTTTATAAATGACCTACCCGAACATGTAACTTGCAATGCAAGACTTTTTGCAGATGACTGTTTATTGTATAGAAATGTATATAATAGTTCTGATGCACAATTACTTCAAAAAGATTTATCTAGTTTAGTAAAATGGGAAGAGGATTGGCAAATGAATTTTAATCCTGAGAAGTGTTATGTAATTCATATTTCTAAAAAAAGTAAACCTTCCACTTTTGATTATATTTTGCACAATCATGTTTTAGAAGCAGTAAAAGACATTTAATATTTAGGCGTAACTATAAGCCATGATCTTGATTGGGGAACACATATAAACAATATTACTTGTAAGGCAAATAAAACCTTAGGTTTTCTTCGTAGGAACTTGAAAAACTGCACACGTAAGGTTAAAAACATTACGTACACATCACTTGTCCGTCCAGTCGTCGAGTAATCTTCCCCTGTCTGGGATCCGTACAAAAAACAACACATCACTCAGGTTGAGCAGGTACATGTACAGCGTAAGGCAGCCAGGTTTGTCTTCAATGATTATAAGGACAGATCACCTGGAGCGGTTTCAAATTTAATAAAATCATTGGAATGGGAAAATTTAGAAATAAGAAGGAAAAAAGCTAGATTAACTATGCTGTATAAAATAAATTGGGGGTTAGTTGAAGTTCCTAAGGACAACTTAACAATAGAATCATATTCAAAACAGTGTGGTCCTGGCCATTGATTGACGACCTAAATTATCCCATTGACTGGGGCAGATTAGGTGAACGTTTGTCGGTAACAATCACTGCTCACTATGTACTTGTTAAAGACACTGAATCTGTGGGGTCACCAAAGGTTCTCAACACCTAAATAAAGCAATTCGAAAAACGAATCCGGAATAATACGATGTTTTGATTTATATCAATAATATAAATCAAAACATAAAGGTTATTCCTGAATAATTTTTCGAATTATTTTATTGTTAAATGCGTTAAGAACCTTTGGTGACCCCACAGTTTAAATTCTATAATAAGTAAGAAGTGAGCTATGGTCGTTACAGACAAACGTTCACCTAATCTGTCCCAGTCAATGGGATAATTTAGGTCGTCAATCAATGGCCAGGACCACACTGTTTTGAATATGATCATTCTATCTGATAGACGCACTAGGGGGAAACATAAATTTAGGCAAATATCAACAAATAAAGATTTCTATAAATTTTCATTTTATCCACGCACTATTTCGGACTGGAACTCACTTCCTGAAGCAAAAGGTATGTCTGACACCCTGGAATCCTTCAAAAGTGGCATATCCACTCTAACATTTGAAGGATCCACAGCAACTTATTAAACTATAAAGCCACTGTACATAATGTATATATGTTATTGATAACGATTTTTCTTTGTCATATTATTTTTTAATTAAGTCCATGTGTACATAGCACACAAGTTCCGGGAAGTTTTACACTCCTACCTAGGAGTCTACTCCCGTATTCGGAAGAAGAAGAAGAAGAAGAACAAAAACAGCAGCCACAGACTTGACTATGTGAATTCCAATTTTGCTTAATCATGCACATTGGTCTTTTGATGTTGTCCCTAAAAAGTCTTCCACTGAATTTATACATTTTGCTTTGAGACCAAAATATAGTCAAATCAAAGCGCTGTAAGCACTGTAGGCAGTTAACCAAAAACCAAGGCAAACATAATTATGAAAACTGTGGCATTAAACATTCATATATAATTGTACATGTATGTTCATTTAATGAATTAATCATTAAGGCAAATAATTCATATTTTATCAAGGTTTTCAATAGCAACGTATATATCAAGTATATATTTTTTTTCGTGGTCATGAGTCTTGAGTCAGCAGTGGTACAAATTCGCAATGATTGCAGTTCTTCTAGTTGAT
The DNA here is from genome assembly GCA_037788925.1 of Mytilus galloprovincialis. Taxonomy (NCBI): domain Eukaryota; kingdom Metazoa; phylum Mollusca; class Bivalvia; order Mytilida; family Mytilidae; genus Mytilus; species Mytilus galloprovincialis. The sequence goes on along the minus strand of CM075336.1, from coordinate 82,175,235 downwards.
CGTAATCATTCGTATAAGTTGACTGTTAGTAGTTCAAGTTGACTTTAGTATGAGCTTGTAAAAGTATAAATGGACTTGCTTCCCTTGAAAGAAAACTGAGTTCGTGTTCTAAAGTACAAAAGTTATGAGACACAAATCAGACAAATGTTTACTACTACAGGGATCAATGGTGAGGTCTGACTGACCTGTCCATAGTAAATGTAAATGACTCCCACCTTCGCCCCAAGTCCCTGATGTCTAAGTTTGGAATAAAATGACAGGTGTTAGGTCTAGCAAAGTGATATGCATATGTGACGCCTATGAGATTGACCTTGTATGTCATTCAATCTTTTTGAAATGACAAACAGGAATGAATACAAGAGGGTGTGGGGTGATCCTAGGGACTACCCCTATTTTTCATTTGATTTTTTATATTGTCCCATACATGAATATAGATGGTTTAGTGGTGGGGATCTCGATGTTTCCAAGTTCTCAAACAGGAGTGGTGGGATGACCCACAGGGACTCCCCCTATATTTCATTTGATTTATTATATTGTCCCATACATGAATATAAATGGTTTAGGGGTGGGGATCTCGACTGTTTCAAAGTTCCCAAACAGGAGTGGTGGGGTGACCCCAGGGACTCCCCCTGTATTTCATTTGATTGGTTATATTGTCCCATACATTAATAAATATGGTTGTGGGTTGGGATCTCGACTGTTTCCAAGTTCTAAAGCAGGAGGTGGTGGGTGACCCTAGGGACTTCACCTATATTTCATTTGATTAGTTATATAGTCCCATACATGAATGTATATGGTTGAGAGGTGGGGATCTCATCCGTGTCAAAGTTATCAAACAGGAGGGGGTAGAGTGCCACAAAGGACTCCACATACATATCATATGATTTGCTTACATTCAGGTATCATATAATCTAGTTGCACTATATGTGTAAAATAAGAAACTTCCAGCTATTTTAACTGGCCCATCAAAATTGAGAAAAAAAAATACCCATTGAAATTGCAGTAATATGTTTACACTTCAAAAGCATCTAACTTGCTATACAAACATTTATTACTGATAAAGAAAATTTATACTGTCACCAGGACCATATATATTGGGAGATATACTGTTCCCAGCTGTCACAAAGACTCACATTGTATTGGATTTTGACATTAAAATTTGTCAAAAAGTAATTTTGAGTTTCAGTACAAAATATTTTCTGTTTTTTTCATTCTTTAACATATATCTTTTGGTTTTCAATTCTAGTGTTTATATTTATTTACCATGCAAAGATGCATTTTGTCATCTGTCTGATTTTTTTAAAAGTTGATCGCCAAAACCCGGAATAACCAATATCCGCTTCCGGAATCGGATCGATATTGTATTTTTCTTCTCATGTCAGCCATTTTGTTTTCAATGTTGTTTTTGTCAGATACGATTTTACTCGAATTTAAACATTATTTGTCAGCGATTTTCTGTATAAAGCTAGCGGTTGAACAAAATGAACATCGCTGTCATGAATAATAATGCTAAAAACAAGTTTTGAGATCGTTTATTAGGAGACTTTGATAAAAAGGTTTGCAAAGTTATTTTTTATTTCCTCTCAAGTCGGGCATGTCGAGCGTAGCTAGTAACCAAGTCGAAAGTCCGACTGTAAAAGTGGAAGGTCGCAGACCTCGGGCAATCGCTAATTTGAACCCCTGCCTCCAAATTGAAAAATTTCGTCTTATAATTTAAAATTGCCGCCAACAGCATGAACAGTGGAACTTTTTCTTTCTTCTTTCTTGTGTATTAGCTTCCTATCTAAGGAACACCCCGCAATGGGTAATCAGGAGTATTTACATTAGTGGGTTAATCAAAGATTTATTTTATATTTTTAAAAGTTAATTACAATAGGGTTAAAAAGTAAAATAAACAAAAAAAGGTAAAAATAATCGACAAAATTAATAATGTAAAAAAGGGCCAGTAGACGTGCTCTGTACATATGGTGGAGAGGTTAACAAGGTTAACATGGTTAAGAGATAAAAATACAAATAAGTTTGGGATGGAAAAATATTCACAGGATTAGAAAAATAAAATGTACATGTTTGGAGGCATAAAATCTAAAACCCAACTTGTCCATCATAAGTAAAAAAGTAAAAATTGCTTAGGTACAAAAGTTACTAAAGTACATTGTCTATACTAATCATTCCTAGCATTCACATATTTCCATTTGAATTTCACTTGTTTTCTAAGTTCTTAAGAAGCTGTAAGCGGCAGATATGTATTTTGTAACAGAAGTCTCTAGTCAGTGACTCGACATTCATCTTCTGGGTTTTACTGAGGTTTTGCATACTGTGGAAAACTGAGAAATCTAGCAAAAGTGCTACAATGTTTTGGTTAATGTTAAAAAGTTGTTCCCATCCTTTGCAACCTATGATATTTGTGACCAGGATTTTGAGAGGAAGGAAATACTTCATACGAGTTTCCCTTAAAGCTGGACAGAATGTTAAGACATGCGTTAAATCTTCGTCCTCCCTCTGACACAGCAGGCATGTTGCATTTATCTTGTATTGACTAAATTTGTATTTGTCGGCCTGTACCAAGTATGTACCAGTGAGCATACGAGCTTTGATCATGCTTTTCCGTACATCTAACAAGCTCTGTGATGCAGATTCCCAGACTGGGTGGACAGTACCTATCTCTAAAATGGTTGTGTTGAGTGAACTCAATGATGATTTTGACTTTGCCTTTTCTTGTAGTTCATAGGTCCAGTATTTGTTAATTGTGGATCTCAGGATTTTTTTCCATACACCTTTTGAAGGAAGTTTTATACTGGAGTCAAGAATGTTTGGTAGGTTGTATTGTTGTAGCAGTAAAATTGATTGATGAAAGAAGCTTTTAGGATTATCGGAATTGACGGATATTTGTCTTTTAAGAATTTCCTTTAATTTAGAGTTGTCACAGGACAGAATTGCATGTAAGAGTGTCAGTTTCTTTCTATGGATTTCTCCCTCTACCGGTAGGACACCCAGTAGCAAATAAATGGCAGGAATAGCAGTTCTTTTAGAGAAAGATTGAATTGATCTGAGAGTTTCTTTGTGAAACTTTTCCAGTAGTTCCATTTGAGTTTTGGTAAGAGTTAGGACTTCCAAGCCATACAAGAGTCTAGGTAATACATAGCTTTTGTATATTGTAACGGAGATTTTGGGATTTAAGCCGTTGGTTCCATGCAGACCTGAGTTCATTAGAGCATACTTGGTTCTTCTTGCAGATTTGATGCGATCCTCTATGTTGATATCACCATGTCACATTCCTTTCTAGATGTTCGTTTTATACCCAGATGTACCGTTTCTTCAGAAGCAGAAATTTCCTTTCCCGACATGTTCCAGGAGTAAGGCTCGGGATTTTTTGATGATCTATAGTGGATAATTTTGGATTTAGTCGGGTGAATAGTATACTGATGTTGGTTTGCATATCTCTGTAGAATATTAAGCATCACCTGAAGTTCTTCTGGATTTGAGCTCAGTAGTGCTACATCATCAGCACATGTTGGTGCGCCACAGTATATTGTGCCTAATATAAAGCCTAATGAGTTTTCTTCCAGTTCTTTAAGAAGATCTTCCACAAATATTTTATATAAGTGGGTTGATAGAATACCCCCTTGTCTAACTCCTTGTTGGATGTTAAAGCTGTCACTGAATTCTCCCTGCCATTTAACTTTGGAGGTGAGACCGCTGTAGAAGTCTTTAATTAGTAACCATATATCAGGGTGTGTTCCACGGTCGAGAAGCTTGTCAAGAAGAATGGTATGTTGGACGACATCAAAAGCCGATTGGACGTCGACAGTTGCTAGATATAAGGATAATGCACTGCTTATTTCACATTTACACTCAGAGATTATTAGACTTGCGAAGAGTGGCCACAGACCTGCAGTAAATCCAAATTGTAAGTCAGTACCAGAGTTAATAAAGAGTTTGCCAAGAATGCAGAATTCGTGTAGTTTGGAGAGTACTGGAGTCACAGTGATGCCACGGTAACTGTTAACCAGAGATGGATTTTTTTCCTTTTTTAAGACTGGCGTCAAGATTCCTGATTTGAAGTCAACTGGGACTTTTCTTTCCTGCAAGATTTTATTGAAAATTTTTGTGATCACTGGTACCACAGTGTGTTGAGCGTATTTAAGATGTTCTGCACATATTCCATGTTCGTCCGCTGATTTACCTGTGTTTAAGAATTCAATTGCTTGTTTTACTTCCTTTTCTGTGTATGGGTCCATTGATGGCAGATTTTGACTGAAAGTTTCCTCAACTATTTTCTGTCTTATTTGGCAGAGTTCCAGATAAGCATTGTCATATTCGTTCTCTTTTGGAAGGCTGAGATCTTCGTAGTAATTTGCGAAGGCACGGCTTTGATTTTGGGAAGAGAAGTCAAATTTACCGTCAATTTCCAAGCCGGAAGTTTCCGTTTTAGACTTTGATTTATTTCTATTGATGAGTTTGAAGAAGAGTTCAGATGAAGGATTGTCCATAATTTGCTCATATAGCTTTCTCCTGTCAGTTGCCTGTTCTTGTCTCTGTTGACTGCGGAGTTTCTTCTTTTCACTTTTGAGATCTTGCTTGCTTTGATGATTTTCTGGTTTACCCAGTGCTTTCCACTTAGAATATAATTGTTTGCAGGTTTTGAGATGTTTCCTGACTTTCGGTGAGGCTTTCCATTTTGGACCTTTTAGCTTGGTTATTTTTGATGGGACTGCCAGATGCGAAGCTTTTAACAGAATAGATGTCAGAGTTTTAATGTTCTCTGAGGTTGTTTTGTCTTCCCTTATGTCAGATAGTTTTTCTGAGATAGTATCCCGGTATAGTTGTTCATCAATCTCATTCCATTTCAGTCTTTGAACAGTTTTTTTATTTTGATTAGAGAATTTTTCAAGCAGAGGGACAGCAATATTAGTGATCATTGAGACAGGTACATGAGAAGAGACATTAGATGATGTGTTTTCCCAGATCTCATGATTACAATAAATATCCTTGTTGTTGGTCAGTATGTAGTCAATTTGCGAAGAAGATTGTCCTGAATGGTGGAAGAATGTTTTTTGTTCACCATAATTTCCGACAGTAGATAGGTTCATTTCCAAAACAAATTGTTTCAAAAGCTGGTCATGTTTGTTATTCCTACTAGTAGCGAGAGTACCATTTAGATCTCCACAGACAACTACTTGATGAGTTGATTGATATTTCTCTATAATTGAGTGAATTATATCCAGACAGACTCCATATTCATACTGTGAATCGGTTTCCCTTGTTGGCATGTAAGTGTTAATTAAGCAGATATTCCAATTTGAGGTAAATAAAATAGCGACAATTCTTTCGTTTCCATCTGGGAGTTTTTTAATCTGATTGTTCCAAGTTTTTGGCCAGAGGATGGAAACTCCTGCTTGACCTCTAGGAAGTTTGAATCCATCTAGTGGTTCGTTAGAGTCATGACATCTGGTATGGTTTTCCCATTCAGGTAAGAGCTTATTAAGGAAGTTCGACTGACACTCCCAGAGGAAGTGTTCTTGAAGACATATGATATGGGAGTTGTCGAGAATAGAGTGAAGAAAGGATGTGTTTGATTTTATCCCTTCAATATTACATGTAGTTAGTCTGATGTTCTCGGTTCTACTAGAGATTCCAGATTTTCCTTTTGTTCTGGCGGTTTCTCCTGGAGGCAGTTGTTTCGAAAAGGGGAGTTTGACTTGATGATCCCTGTTCTATTTGGGGGTTGAATATTGTCTGTGGCAGAGAATTGGTAAGTTGTTTGATGGCTAGCCACTTGAGCTTTTTGTGAGTGACTCTTAACTACTTGTCTTTAGAGATTTTCGTCGATTAAACATTTCATAAATTTGTTCTTTGACAGCTAATGGAACTTATTTTAAGACTACTGACGTAGTTGACTACGTATTGACGACAAACAATATTCCTACGACTTTTGCCATTTGGGAAATCTTAACTACTTGTCTTTAGAGATTTTCGTCGATTAAACATTTCATAAATTTGTTCTTTGACAGCTTAGCGCAAATCTCAGGGGATAATAAACTACATAAGGATTCCTAATGTGCCCTACTTCCTATGTGCAACTTCAAAACTTTTGGATAAATCGACAATCATTTAAGGTTTTTCTGGTCATATTTTTTTGTAATCAAGAATTAAAAGTATGAAAAAACTGTCCAATTAGTTATAAATAACATAACATCAAGCTAGATAATAACAATGGCACATATTTCATTATTTATTGGGTAGAACAAAAATTTAGGGTGCTCGCATAAGGCAGCTTAACTGCCTAAAAATTATTAAAATAAAACTTGCATTTTCCAATTATGAAAGGGTCTTCAGAACACCCAGAAAGCATGATTTTGCATGTTTGCTATAGCTTCTTGGGTCTTCAGTGGCTCCAAAACCCTTCAAAAAAATTTTGACTCGCTCCGCTCGGCAAAATATCTTGGCCAATACTTTTAAAAGAAGCTAGTTTTACAACAAAACTTTAATACTATGTATGTATGCGATACATGTATATGCAGTTGGGAATATAAAAGATTCATTTCTGCAGAGGATGATGATTAACTCTGATTAAATGGTACATAATGACTTGAATTAAATGTATTATTTATAATAAACAAATCATTTAAAAATTGGATGTTTTCGAATATCATAAATATAGTTGTGAAAATGAATAATTAGTCACTTGCTTTATTGAAAATGAAAAATCTTGCTTCAATAGTGCAGAAAATGAATAATCTGTCCTCAAAAATAAATAACCGATCAAAAACAAATCCTCCTGCCCCTATCAATGTCATTAGAAAATTGTATCGCCCCTTTATGATTTTGTACAGTACAAGAAACACCATGAATATGTTTTTTATAATCATAACCAACAGGAAATCCAAACTCTAGTAAAGCACATATATCTCTGTCATGGTAATCCGAGAGCATAAATTTGAAAAAATCAATATTCAAATGAGTTTCCAATGGTATGCGAACACCTTCATAATTAAACACATTCGAGCTAAAAATAATTTCGTGATCTGAGATAAATTTATCTTGAATAGACAACTAATGCGTGTCAGAAATCAAATCAGAACAAATAGTACACTGACATCTAAAATTTTATTCGATAACTCATCAGATCTTTTATCCTTTTCTTCGTTAATAGTTTTACAATATTTACTACGCCTACCATCGACAAAACAGGAGAACAAGCGAAAACATCGCTGTTCTGGCAACGCATATATTCCGGATAAAAAACATCTGCTGAAGGGTTTAGTTCTGAAATGTTTTTACCTAGTCATTCCTTCTTTTGAGGAAATTGAGGACAAAAACTGGAACATTCTGGGTGGTAAAGTTTATTTCTGTTTTCTTCCAACAAACAGCGCAAATATGCTGAACTGTTCGCTGGACACCTCTAATAGAAGTCTGATGAGAACCATGATAAGTGCATCGATTTCTGTTGTATAATGTACACAACCAAATTGTCTCATCTTTACTTTCAACTTTGAATGAGCTGTTTGAAAATTTTGATTTTGATAAAACATATGGTGTTAAAATAGGAAGCTCGATAACAGAAGGATCATCAGACCATTTATTTTGTCCGAGTTCAATTTTTCTTAAGATGTTTTGACTAGTATGTGATATCGAAAACCTGTGTGTAATAATTTTTCAGTAATACATAAATTTCTCTCGTTAAAATCTAACACATTGTTACATACACGAGTGAATCGTACAAGTTGAGATATATAAACACCGTAAGATGGTGACAATGGAACGTCACCATCTAAAAATGGATAATTAACGATAGGAAATGAAAAATCATCTCTTTTATCATAAATTTTAGTATTAAGCTTTCTGTTAGTGATTTAGATATCAAGGCCATACATCAAATAACATGTACATGATGTATGTCCCAAATTTAGTTTCCATTCTAGTTTGCCTCAACCAAATGTTAATAAACTTATACACAATGCCTATCATGCCTATTACAACAAAACACATACTGTACTGCTGTATACATAACATACAAAGTATCAAGTTTGAATTTTGGTGGTTTCAAGTTTACTATTCTAGAGTTATGCCCCTTTACAAATGGACAAATTGCTGCATTTTTGGTTTCAGTCTCTTACTTTATACTCATACACAATGCTTATTACCAGAAAACTCAAATCAAATACAGATTTAGATAGTGTCACTTGTACCGTCCCTGAGTTATCATGTCTTTGAAATGATTAAATAATAATTACTAACATATAATATATAAAACTCTTCAGACAGCTTGAAGATGCTAGTAAAAAACTTGTATGATTGGAAACCCCTGTAAATATTATTCACAAAGTTACACATTTTAATCATATATTTGTCATGTCATGCATGTTTGTAACTCATAATGGTAATATTTGAATGTTCCTCAAACAAGTTAAATAAATGGCCAGGGACATGCATTCTGAATGCAATTTTTTTGTTTTTAGGTTTTTGAAATGAATTGAAATGTCAGAGGAAACAAAATGTAATGTCTGCAAGACTCAGAACCAGATTATGAAAAGATGTACACAATGTCACAGCGTATTTTACTGGTAAAATATAATAGAACTATAAAGCCTGTATTATGTAACCAGATTGTAGATAAATGTTTGTTCCATGTATTTGAACATGTTGAATGAGTGAGAATTGGTTCTATACCGGTATTTACTGTAGAATGGTTGATGTAAGAAGATGTGGTATCAGTGCCAATGAGACAAAAGAAAACAATTATACATTTTAGGTCAAAGTACAGTCTTCAACACTGAGCCTTGCTATAAAGGGTCGTAACAAAATTACTTAAGCCTAAAGCCATTCAAACGGAAAAACCAAAGGTAGCACTCCTAAGTTAGAAAATAAAATTTAAAATTAGCCACAAAATGTGTTATCTCCTATTTCCATGATTTCTGCATTTCTAATACATTAACCTAACTGATTGTGTTATACATGTGCATATGAATATAATCAGTATCTTCCTTAGATATGATTTTCAAAAGTTAAAAGGCTGAAAAAAATCCTTTTATGTGTATCCATGGCAACATTCTGCATTTATTTACCGTACAATATTGCAAAAAGGGTGGTGAACATGTCACATATCTCCCAAAATTTGGATCAAACTAGAATTTCAATGCCTTTGAGTGATACCTTTTTAGCTCAACTGACCTGAAAGGGTCAAGTGAGCTTTTCTCATCACTTGTCGTCCATCGTCGTCTGTAAACTTTTACAAAAATCTTCTCCTCTGAAACTACTGGGCCAAATCTAACCAAACATGGCCAAAATCATTGTTAGGGTATCTAGTTTGAAAAATTGTGTCTGTTAATCTGGCCAACCAACCAAGATGGCTGCCATGGCTAAAAATAGAACATAGGGGTATAATGCAGTTTTTGGCTTATAACTCAAAAACCGAAGCATTTAGAGCAAATCTGACGTGGGGTTAAATTGTTTATCAAGTCATGATCTATCTGCCCTGAAATTTTCAGATGAATCGGACAACCCGTTGTTAGGTTGCTACCCCTGAGTTGGTAATCTAATTTTAAGGAAATTTTGCTGTTTTTGGTTATTATCATGATTATCCTGAATATTATTATAGATAGAGATAAACTGTAAACAGCAAAAATGTTCAGCAAAGTAAGATTTTCAAATGAGTCAACAGGACCAAAATGGTCAGTTGACCCCTTTAGGAGTTATTGCCCTTTATAGTCAATTTTTAACCATTTTTCGTAAATCTTAGTTATCTTTTACAAAAATCTTCTCCTCTGAAACTACTGGGCCAAATTAAAACCAAACTTGGCCACAATCATCATTGGGGTATCCAGTTTAAAAATTGTGTCTGATGACCCAGCCAACCAACCAAGATGGCTGCCATGGCTAAACATAGAACATAGGGGGGAAATGCAGTTTTTGGCTTTATATTACTAAAAAACCAAAGCATTCAGAGCAAATCTGACAGGGAGTGATATTGTTTATCAGGTCAAGATCTATCTGCTCTTAAATTTTCTAATGATTTGGACAGCCCGTTATTGGGTTGCTGCCGTGAAATTAGTGATTTGAAGGAAATTTTTCCTTTTTTTGTTATTTTCTTGAATATAATGAATATAATTATAGATAGAGATACTGTAAACAGCAATAATTTACAGCAAAGTAAGACCAAAAAATAAGTCAACATGACCAAAATGGTCAATTGACCTCTGAGGAGTTATTGCTCTTTATAGTCAATTTTTAACATTTTTCATAAAATTTGTGAATTTTACTAACATTTTCCACTGAAACTACTGAACCGATCATTATAGATTAGAGATAATTGTAAGCAGCAAGAATGTTCAGTAAAATAAGATCTACAAACACATCACCATCACCAAAACACATCTGTGTCCTTTGTTGAATAGGTGATTGACACAGGATCTTTAGAGCCTCTAGTTAAAAATTGTTGACACTAATCTTTCTAATGATCAATAAAAACATGGGTGTCTTTCGCCTCATTTTTTCATAAAATCTTATCACAAAATTCGTGCGATAAAAAGTTGGAAAAAAACATTACAATAATTGTAGGGGTAAAAATCGTTGATTAGCAGTATGCTTGACACCCGAGCTGTTAAGAGAAGCCATATAATTATACATCTTCTTTGATTTAGAGGTAAAATTTAACACAGGTGTCAACTACACCCGTACGGTAGTAAGACATTATCAAATATGGTGGTTGACAATTTTCATTCATAAAATATTTCATGCTCCTAAACGGGAGGACGGGAGGAGACCCCTGAAAACGGGATTATTGTACTCCCGTCGGGAGGTTCACATGTATGACCAATGTATGGCATGGACATACAAATACGGACTGTCATACAGAAAACTGCCTATATCACATACATTATATGATCTTGATGTTCATATAGACCCAATACACGAAGGCTATTTTAATACTCAGCTATAAAATGAATTGTATTGCACACAAGCTCTTATATTTGAAAAATCCACAGGGACCAGAATGTGAAACTACAAACCTAACTGTGGAGTGCTACCTAATATAAAAAAAAACAATAAACGAGAAACTCTCATATGACTGAACATAAGATTCCTAACTTAGGACATATATTCATTTCTTCCCAGTTTTGACATATTTAAGAAGGGGAGATAACTTTGAACAAATTGACTGTTTCCTCTTGTCATGCTTGTTACAAACCCTTTGAATGGACATGATGAAGCATGTTTTTTTTGTACTAAAGCTGCATTAAACATTTTCATTCTATCACCAACTATAAAGTATTATATATAATTTTTTAAATGTCAGTCAAGGGTACTACTTGTACAAGTAATTTTTATTACCAGTACAAAACAGTAACAAAACAAAATATCTATGAATATATAATATATATCTCACCAAAGGAGGTGTGGTTGGTGAAACAGCTGAATTTTCAAATTGCAACCTTACCTATATGCTTGTTTAATGTATGTAGACTTTTTAATAAACATGATCATGATGATAAACAGAATTTTTTCATATTTAGTCAGTTGCTCAACAGTGATACATTTGAAAATTGTAATGTAAATGTGCGCTATTGTGATTAGTCGGATACCCACTTTCTGTTTCAAATACTTACATGTGTGATGGTATTCTTAGTCTAATAAATTCTTAATTCTTGTCAATTCTATATTACAGCTCAAAGGAATGCCAGATTAGTGATTGGAAGACACACAAACAGATTTGTCAACAAATCAATGCTAAAACAAAAAGTTCTGAGACTTCTTATAAAGATGACGGGTCAATTTTCACAGAGAGTAAACCTCAAGGTAAGGCTTCTTGCAGTAAGTCCAAAACTAATGAATCATGGGTAGCAGATGTTGTATTTTATGTACTATTGTCATTTTTAGCTGTCCTCCTGGTATCTTTCACCCCTCTTCTTTGGTAAACCTCAAGTTATAAATCTTACATCTTTCATTATTAAACGACATTAAAGACAACAACACCCATCAATTACCGCATGGTGATTAATTTATTGTGGTCGACATGTTTCGCCAACAAGCGTGGCGTCTTCAGGACAATATTATACATGAAATCAAACAGTGAAGTACAAATTTTGCAGTTGTGTGGTTCGCCGAATAATAGAGGTTGTTATTACGATGATATAGATATAAATAGAAAGTGAAAGTGAAATAAGAATCTAGTATAGTTAAAAGAGAAAGTCAGTCAATAAAGTTATTAACGATGTGGTTAGCTGCTATTCTTGCACGTCTGTGTAGTGGTCCTCATAGAAGTTTCTAGTGGTAATATTGTAGAAATGATGGAAGTAGCTCATAAAATGTCAGTTCATTTCCAAATTGGACAACACCCCATTGGCCATCCCGTACCAATTCAACTGGCTTCGCTCCGAGGGAGGTACTGCTTCCATTGAGTTAGTAAAAGGTGAAGTGTATGATCACCGCAATTTTGGCAATTGTAAATCTTGGTAGATGTGTTCATAAAAATTAACTTTGCTAATAAAATGTCCGTGGATGAAGCTTTTCTTTATAAATATGGTTTGTGGTTTATGTGGTTCATCTTGGTTCTGGTTCCTTCCTTTTTTCTCTAAGTAAAATGCCTGTGTAACGTGTCTGGGGTCCGTACCCGAGTTGATTCTCGAGATCTGAGACTTGTATATATATATATTCTTCTTGTTTATAATCCCTGTCTAACTCTTTCTCTCAATAAGCTTCTCCAGCTCAATTACTTTTCAGCTCAACTGGCTTACCGACTCTATATGTCTCAATTATATAGCAACTGACTCAATATATATATCACTGACTCAATTATAAAGCAAGATGTACTTGCTCACTAGCTCTGTAGCTCTTAGCTCAACAGACTCACTAGCTCTGCTCTGTAGCTCAACTGGCTTACAATACTTCTATATAAAATAGATAACTCAACCGGCTCGCAATATTGTTGCTCTTTCCGCTATATATTAACCAACGAAGCTCTCTTAGCTCTCTAGCTCTTCCGTTTCTCTCGATACAGATCACTAACAGCTTAAGATAATTCTTCTACTAAGTTTCAGTTATTGGACAGACTTGAGCAGTGAATCCAATGTTTGGAACAATAGCAGGTATTTATCCTATCACTTATACGTGTGATCTGATCGTAACACCGACCCTGACTAACTGCTGACGACTGTTTATATACCCTGGATGATTGGGATATACCACTATTGGACAATACCATTATCCTATGTTGCCTAGTAACGAGGGTGTATCAATCCTGGATGAGTCCACCTTTATTGGACTGTGCCATATTGCGCATATCATAGTAAAAAAATAGGAAAGGGGACAGTAACTACTGACTTTGCCCTTGTTAATGCATAATCGTCCCATAGACTTTCGTCACACCTGGTATTCCGAATTACTTTGACTTTGTGTACTTATGTATGGTATGTAAATCTTCAGTGATGGACTGCTTCTTCTTTGTATGTTTCTGTTTTCAAAAGCATACACCAAAAACATTGTGATTGGTATACATTCAATGTAAATCACAAAGTTGAAAGACATCTTTCAGGTGTTTACACTTTTAAAATTCATGAATTATTTTGATACTATATAAATGACTATAAAAAATTCTCTTTTCTCAATATTGGCTAAAAATGTGGGGAATCCTCTTTGATAGAACGTTATGTTCACCACAGAAAAAGTCACGAGAGGTTAATATAAGATTTTTAATTCCTAACATGTACTTTTTCTTTTTGTTCCATTTTTCAGTATGAACATTTTAGTAAGTTGTGCACTGTACATCTGTATCAATAAACTAGTGTAGAATTGTACAAAAATTGTTTAATCCTGCAAACAGTCATCTGTTGTACATATAACAGGTATTCAAATAAATTTGTTGGTTTATTTGTACCTATACAAATAAATTCTTCTGTTACCCCGCTTCCGTGTTAAGCAAGCTGTAATGTGGATATTTCTTTCGTGTAAAAGTCTTTGGGGTCCTCTTCGTGGTGATCATATTTGAAAAATAGAGACAGTGATTTAGATTTTAACAACTAAAGTTTAAAGCTAATTAGTGTTGGGTGTAAATTGCAGGAGAAAAACAATATGTGTACTTGATATATTTGCATTTTCAGGTAAAATAACAATCCGTCATCGTCCTGTAGTTGATTTCCACAAAGCTTCGAAAGACTTACAGAACCAGAAACCTCTGACAGAACCTGTAAAACGATCTATAAAACCAGAGAACTCCTATCTACATTGTAACCAGTACAAAACTGATCTACCTGTGCTTGACGAAAGTCAGCCATTTTGTGAAATAACTGTGAAATGTAACAAACAAAAACAAAAATTAAAAATACAAAATGCTTGGAGTGGTGATGATATATTAAAGACATTTTCAAACAAATTAAACATTTCATATGAAAAGATTAAAGTAATAAATAAAGGCAAGATTTTAACTTGTGACACAATTGCGTCTGCTATTTCAAATAAAGCTATCTTCCAAGTGATTGGTGAACAGGCAGCCAATGAGGATGGACTTGATACTGGTGATGTTGATGTACTGATGAAACAAATGGGAGTAGATAGAAACGAGGCTGTGATGGCCTTAAGAAAGTGTGGAGATGTTGTTGATGCTATTATAGAGTTAGGCAAGAAATAAAATCTGTGATATACTAATTGCCTGTGAATTTATATATTTTTTTTAATTTTGTTATTCTGGCCGATTTATACTTTTCATGACCTGCTGATTATTTTTATTTAAGCAATGTGTGGTTTGTTTGATCTCAGTTCTCCATTGGTCAAAATATAATATTGGTGTCTCTTTTTCTTGCTTTTCTCTGTATTTCCAAATGAAAAAGGCCACCATACCTGGTGACTTTACATAGAAAGATTATTGTTAAAGGTTTTGCCATCACTTGACATCTGTTGTCATTTGTTAAATTTTATCAAGATCCTCTCCTGAAACTACAGGGTCAAACTCAAGCGATCATCAATGGGGTAACTATCTTTAAAAATGTGTTCTATGACTACCCTGTCAACAAACATGGCTAAACATAGAACTGGTAGATGCTAAATTTTACTATTATCTTGCAAAGTGCTATAAATACAAAAAAATCTGAATAAGCAAAATTGTTAAGAACGATTAGGTCTGCTTGATAAAATTGAGAATGCAGGCGCGGATCCAGAGGGGGGGTTCCGGGGGTTGGAACCCCCTTTTTTTTTTGGACGATCAATGCATTTGAATGGGGACATGTAATTGGAACCCCCCCTTTGTCCTGGGTTAGGACCCCCCCCCCCCTTTTTGAAATGGCTGGATCCGCCTCTGGAATGGAAATGTGGAATGTGTCAAAGAGACAACAACCCAACCATAGAGCAGACAACAGCCTTTTGACATGTCAACTGTCATAGGACTTCTTACAGAAACTTTAAACAGGCTAAATTATCAGCAGGGCAGATCTTACTATATGACTGAAATGTCCATTTAACTCATAGAGTTATTTGCCTTTAATGATGTTTTTTACTTAAGGGTGTCCATGGTTAAAGATACAGATGAGCAACACAGTTTTATTGACCTCTGGGCAAAACAACTTCAAGAAATTTTATGACAAGTGAGATATTCATCAATCATGTCAATCTAATAAATAAACTCATCATAGATACCAGGAACAGGCGCAGATCCAGAGGGGGGTTCCAGGGGTTGGACCCCCCTTTTTTTTGGACGATTAATGCATTTGAAAGGGGACATGTAGTTGGAACACCCCCTTTGTCCTGGGTTAGGAACACCCCCCCCCCCTTTTTTTTAAATTGCTGGATCCGCCCGTGAGGAATAACATTTAATATTTACCCCAGAGGCGCATTTCATCTACAAAAGACTTATTAGTGAAGCTCAAATAAAAAATGTTATAAAAGGCCAAATAATTGATTGGGTAACGGAGGTATAAGTAAATTGTTATATATAGAAATATAGGGATAAGTGCAAAATTGTATTTTGTGATGAATACTGGATTATGGAATATCCGTTGTCATGGCAATGGGGGTCAGCTGTAAGAATATCCCTGTGACAGTTGCATCGGCAAAGGAAATATAATGGTTGAGTTATTTTTAGCTGCCACAGATTTAAGTGTCTGTAAATATCTGAGCTGAATGGCTGCTGGTGACTGTGACATGATATCTGCAGCTTCTTTGAAGGCACGAGATGCATGTTGTTCTCCTTTGGCTGTGATGACCTGTGTAAATAAATATGTATGTAGATAAAAATTAGCTTCTGCAAATTTTCAGATTGAACAATGTGCTGATATTTTGAGTAAAAAAAAATATATATAGGCAATTATACAAAAAGAACTGTACAGGTTTAAAATAACTTGCCCAAACAATATAATTCAATGGGGACATATGGCTGGATCCGCCCCTGCTGGCAAAAATGATGTTATCAAACTAAAGCTCTTCTAGATGTGAATATCTTTCTTTATAAATATATATGTGAACAAATTTTACCTTATTATTAAATTAAGAAGTCACGCCTTTTCTCTCTCTTTTTTGATAAAAGTTGCAAAAGTGAACCAGAACTATGTATTACATTTCTGAAAGAGGAACAATGACAGCATTACCTCCTATCTTTAAAAATAATAATTTATGTAAGCAAAAACTTCTACTCAATCCAATGAAGCTAAGTACTTTAATATGACTTTCTTGATTTGCAGCTGTCTGGTGTTAGCTTTTATACCAAAGGCTTATAATTATGTGAACGAAATAAAGAACAGTTTGGGATCAGGTATTTTGAAAATATATGCATTTATACGTTGAATAAAGCCCTTAAATTGTTCTTTATAAAATCTGGAGGTTAATTTTCATGGACTTATGCATATCTAGTATAATATGTGACCTTGAATATCATTTAACACGTTACTTTGAATGACATATATAACAACATGTGACTTTTATTGACATACAACATATGACTAAATAACATACACCATGTGACTTTGAATGACACAACTTAACACTGAATGACATACAACATACGACTGAATGACATACAACATGTAACTTTAAATGACATACACCATATGACAGAATGACATACAACATGTGACTTTGAATGACATACAACATATGACTGAATGACATACAATATGTGACTTTGAATGACATTCAACATGTTACTTTCAATGACATACAACATATGACTGAATGACATACAACTTGTGACTTTTAATGGCATACAACCTATGACTGAATGATGTAGAACATATGACTGAATGACTTACAAAATGTGACTTTGAATGACATACAATATGTGACTGAATGACATACAACATGTGACTTTTAATAACATACAACATGTGACTTTTAATGACATACAACCTATGACTGAATGACATAGAACATATGACTGAATGACATACAACATGTGACCTTTAATGACATATAACATGAAACTGATCTGGTTTATTTTCATGGACTTATGCATATCTAGTATAATATGTGACCTTGAATATCACTTAACACGTTACTTTGAATGACATATATAACAACATGTGACTTTTATTGACATACAACATATGACTGAATGACATACACCATGTGTCTTTGAATGACACAACTTAACACTGAATGACATACAACATGTGACTGAATGACATACAACATGTGACTTTTAATGACATACAACATGTGACTTTTAATGACATACAACCTATGACTAAATGAAATACAACTTGTGACTTTTAATGGCATACAACATTTGACTTTTAATGACATACAGCATGTGACTTTAAAAGACATACAACATGTGACTTTGAATGACATACAACATACGACTGAATGACATACACCATGTGACTTTGAATGACACAACTTATGACTGAATGACATACAACATGTAACTTTAAATGACATACAACATATGACAGAATGACATACAACATGTGACTTTGAATGACATACAACATGTGACTTTGAATGACATACATCATATGACTGAATGACATATAACATGTTACTTCTAATGACATACAACATATGACTGAATGACATACAACTTGTGACTTTTATTTGCATACAACCTATGACTGAATGACTTACAAAATGTGACTTTGAATGACATACAACATGTGACTGAATGACATACAACATGTGACTTTTAATAACATACAACATGTGACTTTTAATGACATACAACCTATGACTGAATGACATAGAACATATGACTGAATGACATACAACATGTGACCTTTAATGACATAAAACATGAAACTGATCTGGTTTATTTTCATGGACTTATGCATATCTAGTATAATATGTGACCTTGAATATCATTTAACACGTCACTTTGAATGACATATATAACAACATGTGACTTTTATTGACATACAACATATGATTGAATGACATACACCATGTGACTTTGAATGACACAACTTAACACTGAATGACATACAGCATGTGACTTTGAAAGACATACAACATTTGACTTTTAATGACATACAGCATTTGACTTTAAATGACATACAACATGTGACTTTGAATGACCTACAACATGTGACTTTGAATGACATACAACATGTGATTGAATGACATACAACATGTGACTTTGAATGACATACAACATGTGACTGAATGATATAGAACATATGACTGAATGACATAAAACTTGTGACCTTTTATGACATAGAACATATGACTGAATGACATACAACCTATGACTGAATGACATAGAACATATGACTGAATGACATACAACATGTGACCTTTAATGACATATAACATGAAACTGATCTGGTTTATTTTCATGGACTTATGCATATCTAGTATAATATGTGACCTTGAATATCACTTAACACGTTACTTTGAATGACATATATAACAACATGTGACTTTTATTGACATACAACATATGACTGAATGACATACACCATGTGACTTTGAATGACACAACTTAACACTGAATGACATTCAACATTTGACTTTGAATGACATACAATATGTGACTGAATGACATACAAAATGTGACTTGAAACGACATACAACGTGACTTTTAATGACATACAACATTTGACTTTTAATGACATACAGCATGTGACTTTAAAAGACATACAACATGTGACTTTGAATGACATACAACATACGACTGAATGACATACACCATGTGACTTTGAATGACACAACTTATGACTGAATTACATACAACATGTAACTTTAAATGACATACAACATATGACAGAATGACATAAAAAATGTGACTTTGAATGACATACAACATGTGACTTTTAATGACATACAACATGTGACTTTTAATGACATACAACCTATGACTGAATGACATAGAACATATGACTAAATGACATACAACATGTGACCTTTAATGACATAAAACATGAAACTGATCTGGTTTATTTTCATGGACTTATGCATATCTAGTATAATATGTGACCTTGAATATCACTTAACACGTTACTTTGAATGACATATATAACAACATGTGACTTTTATTGACATACAACATATGACTGAATGACATACACCATGTGACTTTGAATGACACAACTTAACACTGAATGACATACAACATGTGACTTTGAATAACATACAATATGTGACTGAATGACATACAACATGTGACTTTTAATGACATACAACATGTGACTTTTAATGACATACAACCTATGACTAAATGAAATACAACTTGTGACTTTTAATGGCATACAACATTTGACTTTTAATGACATACAGCATGTGACTTTAAAAGACATACAACATGTGACTTTGAATGACATACAACATACGACTGAATGACATACACCATGTGACTTTGAATGACACAACTTATGACTGAATTACATACAACATGTAACTTTAAATGACATACAACATATGACAGAATGACATACAACATGTGACTTTGAATGACATACAACATGTGACTTTGAATGACATACATCATATGACTGAATGACATATAACATGTTACTTTTAATGACATACAACATATGACTGAATAACATACAACTTGTGACTTTTAATGGCATACAACCTATGACTGAATGACTTACAAAATGTGACTTTGGATGACATACAACATGTGACTGAATGACATACAACATTTGACTTTTAATAACATACAACATGTGACTTTTAATGACATACAACCTATGACTGAATGAAATAGAACATATGACTGAATGACATACAACATGTGACCTTTAATGACATAAAACATGAAACTGATCTGGTTTATTTTCATGGACTTATGCATATCTAGTATAATATGTGACCTTGAATATCATTTAACACGTTACTTTGAATGACATATATAACAACATGTGACTTTTATTGACATACAACATATGACTGGATGACATACACCATGTGACTTTGAATGACACAACTTAACACTGAATGACATACAGCATGGGACTTTGAATGACATACAACATTTGACTTTTAATGACATACAGCATTTGACTTTAAATGACATACAACATGTGACTTTGAATGACATACAACATACGACTGAATGACATACACCATGTGACTTTGAATGACACAACTTAACACTGAATGACATACAACATGTGACTTTGAATGACATACAACATGTGACTTTGAATGACATACAACATGTGGTTGAATGACATACAACATGTGACTTTTAATGACATACAACATGTGACTGAATGACATAGAACATATGACTGAATGACATACAACATGTGACCTTTTATGACATACAACATGTGACTTTTAATGACATACAACCTATGACTGAATGACATAGAACATATGACTGAATGACATACAACATGTGACCTTTAATGACATAAAACATGAAACTGATCTGGTTTATTTTCATGGACTTATGCATATCTAGTATAATATGTGACCTTGAATATCACTTAACACGTTACTTTGAATGACATATATAACAACATGTGACTTTTATTGACATACAACATATGACTGAATGACATACACCATGTGACTTTGAATGACACAACTTAACACTGAATGACATACATCATGTGACTTTGAATGACATACAATATGTGACTGAATGACATACAACATGTGACTTTTAATGACATACAACATGTGACTTTTAATGACATACAACATGTGACTTTTAATGACATACAACCTATGACTAAATGAAATACAACTTGTGACTTTTAATGGCATACAACATTTGACTTTTAATGACATACAGCATGTGACTTTAAAAGACATACAACATGTGACTTTGAATGACATACAACATACGACTGAATGACATACACCATGTGACTTTGAATGACACAACTTATGACTGAATTACATACAACATGTAACTTTAAATGACATACAACATATGACAGAATGACATAAAAAATGTGACTTTGAATGACATACAACATGTGACTTTTAATGACATACATCATGTGACTTTTAATGACATACAACCTATGACTGAATGACATAGAACATATGACTAAATGACATACAACATGTGACCTTTAATGACATAAAACATGAAACTGATCTGGTTTATTTTCATGGACTTATGCATATCTAGTATAATATGTGACCTTGAATATCACTTAACACGTTACTTTGAATGACATATATAACAACATGTGACTTTTATTGACATACAACATATGACTGAATGACATACACCATGTGACTTTGAATGACACAACTTAACACTGAATGACATACAACATGTGACTTTGAATAACATACAATATGTGACTGAATGACATACAACATGTGACTTTTAATGACATACAATATGTGACTTTTAATGACATACAACCTATGACTAAATGAAATACAACTTGTGACTTTTAATGGCATACAACATTTGACTTTTAATGACATACAGCATGTGACTTTAAAAGACATACAACATGTGACTTTGAATGACATACAACATACGACTGAATGACATACACCATGTGACTTTGAATGACACAACTTATGACTGAATTACATACAACATGTAACTTTAAATGACATACAACATATGACAGAATGACATACAACATGTGACTTTGAATGACATACAACATGTGACTTTGAATGACATACATCATATGACTGAATGACATATAACATGTTACTTTTAATGACATACAACATATGACTGAATAACATACAACTTGTGACTTTTAATGGCATACAACCTATGACTGAATGACTTACAAAATGTGACTTTGGATGACATACAACATGTGACTGAATGACATACAACATTTGACTTTTAATAACATACAACATGTGACTTTTAATGACATACAACCTATGACTGAATGAAATAGAACATATGACTGAATGACATACAACATGTGACCTTTAATGACATAAAACATGAAACTGATCTGGTTTATTTTCATGGACTTATGCATATCTAGTATAATATGTGACCTTGAATATCATTTAACACGTTACTTTGAATGACATATATAACAAAATGTGACTTTTATTGACATACAACATATGACTGGATGACATACACCATGTGACTTTGAATGACACAACTTAACACTGAATGACATACAGCATGGGACTTTGAATGACATACAACATTTGACTTTTAATGACATACAGCATTTGACTTTAAATGACATACAACATGTGACTTTGAATGACATACAACATACGACTGAATGACATACACCATGTGACTTTGAATGACACAACTTAACACTGAATGACATACAACATGTGACTTTGAATGACATACAACATGTGACTTTGAATGACATACAACATGTGGTTGAATGACATACAACATGTGACTTTTAATGACATACAACATGTGACTGAATGACATAGAACATATGACTGAATGACATACAACATGTGACCTTTTATGACATACAACATGTGACTTTTAATGACATACAACCTATGACTGAATGACATAGAACATATGACTGAATGACATACAACATGTGACCTTTAATGACATAAAACATGAAACTGATCTGGTTTATTTTCATGGACTTATGCATATCTAGTATAATATGTGACCTTGAATATCACTTAACACGTTACTTTGAATGACATATATAACAACATGTGACTTTTATTGACATACAACATATGACTGAATGACATACACCATGTGACTTTGAATGACACAACTTAACACTGAATGACATACAACATGTGACTTTGAATGACATACAATATGTGACTGAATGACATACAACATGTGACTTTTAATGACATACAACATGTGACTTTAAATGACATACAACCTATGACTGAATGGCATACAACTTGTGACTTTTAATGGCATACAACATTTGACTTTTAATGACACAGCATTTGACTTTAAATGACATACAACATGTGACTTTGAATGACATACAACATACGACTGAATGACATACACCATGTGACTTTGAATGACACAACTTAACACTGAATGACATACAACATGTGACTTTGAATGACATACAACATGTGACTGAATGACATACAACATGTGATTGAATGACATACAACATGTGACTTTTAATGACATACAACATGTGACTTTGAATGACATACAACATGTGACTTTTAATGACATACAACCTATGACTGAATGACATAGAACATATGACTGAATGACATACAACATGTGACCTTTTATGACATAGAACATATGACTGAATGACATAGAACATATGACTGAATGACATACAACATGTGACCTTTAATGACATATAACATGCAACTGATAACGATATATTATATACAGTTCATCACTATTTTTGATTGGATTTTAGTTACAATGACCAACTGTGTTATTCTAAAGAGCCTGTGTATACATATTACATTTGTCTGTGTGCATTTTCAAATTAAACTCGAGAATAGAAATTAGGGCAAAAATATCTGTTTTGATGATCTTGCACTACTGAGCATTTAGTCTGTTTATTTTTTCTCCATCTTCATTAGTTTTCGCCCAAAACAGAAAAGCGGCTAAAAAATTCTCATTTATATTAGGGTCAATCTCCTATAAAAGGGAGTCTGCCAACTATATCGTCAACATTTACCTTTTTTTGTAAATCTGGCCTTGCTGCTCACTTTTGTGATTCAAAATGTCTATTTATCTTTTTTAAATTTTAATGTATAAGGCAAAATACTAAAAAAATTGGTATAAATCGTCATTTAAGGCCAATACATCCAATAAGGAGACAAATTGTGTTAATTGTAGATCTGTCTTGCTGGTCTTTTTTGCTAGTTAAAGTTCTACATTATGTATCCATCTAAAAAAAATAGTATTATAATATTGGTTACTGAACAAAACAAACAATTAAAAAATTATTTAACATTCAAAAAGATAAATTATTCCACAGTCAACGACTATACACCCTAATACATCTACAAAAAATGCAATGTCATTCGATTCTTATTGTATTTTACCTGTGCACGCGCTTGTCTTGCAGCTTCTGCCTCAGCTGCCATAGATCTCTCCATTTCTTTCGGAAGTTTGATTTCTTTTCTGAAATATATACGTTGCATAAAATTGATATGCATTAATAACTAGAGAGGTTGTATCCACCAACTGTTTGAGATACAATTTCAATTAAAAAAAATGTCAAAATATCGACCTACAAGAGGTATCATTAATTCTTAGGAAACGCCAACCACCCACCATCCCCATCAAATCCTTGATCTGCGTCTGATCATCGTTATCGTCTGTTGGCAGTATGTAAAAGTTTTATTGAAATTTCTCTAATCTTTTAAACAATTTTTTTTATTGAAAAAAAGGATATTTACTAATAATAGCATGGCAACAGTCAAAATCTTTCAATTCAAAGAAGGATAACACTAGAGTCATTCATAAAAGGAAAAATGATTGCGTGGAGCTACACTGTGACATAAAGCTAAAAGTTGGGCAAATCGTAATTGACTATAGGATTGCCAGTTGTCTTAGTGGACACTCCAGCTTCCTCCACCAATAACCGCTGACCGCCATGAAATAGCACAATATAGTTTTGAAAGTTGCGTGAAATACTAATCAAGCAATCAATCCTGTCAACTACATGAATATACCGGCCACGCCAAAGCTAAACAAAAGCAATATTTCACTTACATTTCAATCCTTTCCAGTTTAATTCCCCAGTTAGCTGTTTGTCTGTCAAATTTCCTCTGAAAATGAAAAACCGTTCCAGATAAAGGAATGGTGAATATTATCAGAACCTGATAACGTATTAGGAATATACGTTATTGGCGGATCCGGGGGTCCGGGCGTTTGAATCCCTCTTTTTTTGGATGATCAATGCATTTGAATTGGGACATATGGTTGGAACCCCCCGCCCCTCCTTTTATCCGACCCCCTTTGAAAATGAAAATGGCCGAACCCGCGGCCCCTGTACGTGCAGAACCTACAATCATACAACTCGAGAATAGAGTCAACAGTATTTCTTGATTTAAGCAGGTAGAACGAATTTATAATGAAACAACATAAGTATACTTAAAAAATAAAGTTCAATAACTTCTCAATGTCATGTCAGAAATTTATAAAAATGAAAATAGAGCTTACGTCAAAATATATAAACAATTAACTATAGTTTTATGAGAACTCTTGAGTTATTGTCCGAAAACTGGAAAATCCCCACTTTTTTATTGAATGTAACCCCATAACTCGGAAACGTAACATCTAAAATTTATAAAAATTGAAAGAAAACTCACGTTAATAGATATAAACAATTCACCAAAGTTTTATGAGACCTGCTGAAAGCATTGCTGAGTTATTATCCGAAAACTGGAAAATCCCCCTTTTTTAATGAATAGAACCCCATTACTGGGAAACGTTAAATCTAAAATTTATAAAAAAACGAAAGGGAGCTCAAGTTAATAGATATATACAATTCACCAAAGTTTTTATGCAAATTGGTTAAATTTTGGGTTTATGTCTGACATGTTGACGACGGACAACGGTATACCATAATACGTCTCGTAAACGATCATACATGTCAAGTTGGGGGATTATAATATGTAAAATGATAAAATATCCCATTCCTTAATTTTAGACCCCTCAATTATTCCAAATGCTCGATCCAAAAGTATAAACAATGCCAGTTTTCTTTGGAAACTTACCGCTATCTCCATGGCGATTTTCTTTTTGTCACATAATATTTCAGACATGTCTCTCTTTCCTAAAACTTTTCTAAGTGTAGTTGCAGCCAGAATACTCATAGATAAATGTGGCTTCGAGAAATAGCATACTGATAAATTCGGATTAAATATACGACTATAAACTACTGCATCCACCATAATGTTTACACAGTCTTTTGTCAAAATCTGAAAATTACAAAGTTAAAAAGTATTAAAATTTGTAGATTTTTTTCCATTTTTTTTTATTTACCGCGAACGATTTAGCGTCCTCTACCTATTGGCGTCCTCGCAAGATAATGTAGACAATGGTTAGCTGGAAGATATAACTACTTGATTAGTCGGGTTCTATTTTATTCAACCTAATGGATGTTAATGTCTGTCTGTGTGTCTGTCTGTGTGTCTGTCTGTCTGTCTGTCTGTCTGTCTGTCTGTCTGTCTGTCTGTCTGTCTGTCTGTCTGTCTGTCTGTCTGTTGTCTGTCTGTTGTCTGTCTGTTCTTTTCTGTCTGTCTGTCTGTCTGTCATTTGTAGGAGTTATGAGTCTATGAACTTAGGAATCTAAGATTGTGTTTGCCCAGTAGCAATGTGGGGACGTGGAGTATGTGAGCGCGCTCCTACGGTTCTTTAATTGTTCTATATAATCGTCTGTTGATTTCTATCAGTTTGCATTGTTGATTGATTGATTGTTGGTGATGAACGCCACTTTTACCAGTCTTGTCCATACCGTGAGGACCGAATTTTATTGGTGGAGGGAGTGTCTAGACAATACGTTACCTGTTGAGGTCTGATGTTCCGACACACCGTTCGTAAATCCATCATTTTTATTTCATCCACACATGGTAAGATGAAAAGTAGACCTAAAAGCAAAATATGTGAACATTTACTATTTGAGTCTTGGTTCTAGAAACATGGAAACAACAGTTCATGCACAAAACACAACAGAGATTACAGCTCACAGAAGAATCGATGCTCACTCAATTGGGTCAATCGGAAAAGAGGAATAATTTGGACACTGAGCCATTGCTACACAAAGAGAGAATGTTTTCGATTGGAAACAAACACTTCTGTGTTGTTATAAAATATCAATGAGACTGTCTCTATAGAATTTGTTTTTTCTTCTTAAAGTTCAAAGGGAGACGGATTGATATAAGGGAATTTAAACCTTGTTTCCGAATCCCTTAGTAGTAATGTACGTATCACTGTACTTATTTGTGTTTGTTATGTGCATGATTTTTATAAACAAAATATGTTTAAAGTAAATCATTCTCGATCGTAACACTCCTCCCATGCATAGATTGCCGTATCTGTATTTGGCACATGTTTTTGGTGTTTTTTTTAACAATTTTTGGCTTTCAATCTCTTCGATTTCGTTATTATTTGTTTATTTCCCACCTGTTTTATTTAAGTGCTACTTATACATGTTATAATATTGAGACGAAACGCTCGTCTGGCGTTTAAAATTTTAAGTCTGGGATATCTGACGAGGTATTTTTTTGCACTGGTATTACTGACGAACGGAAGACGTCCAGATGACCACATTTCTATAACCAAGCTAAGCAACCCCTACACAGATGGGTTATTGAAAAGTATGATGCAAAAATACATAATCATTTCAAAACTTTTATGGTTTATTCCAAACAACTATATATATAACGATGAGTAGATTTGATTCGTAACTTCCTCCCCGGCGCCGGGGCTGGAACCTGTACTTTTTATTTCTAACTTCTACGACAACACCGCCTAGCATTGCGCAGAGACCTTATAAATACCCTCCTATGTATATATCGGTGAAACAGTCAATGGACTAACCAAAACTCTGAATTAGCGCGAGTGGCTTTGCTAGTGGGTCTGACTCTCATTGGGGGTGTGGCGCGGGAGGATATATATACTAGACTAGTGCAGTGGTTGTCATTTGTTTATGTGTTACATATTTGTTTTTCGTTTATTTTTTTTATATAAATGAGGCCGTTAGTTTTCTCGTTTGAATTGTTTTACATTGTCATTCCGGGGCCTTTTATAGCTGACTATGCGGTATGGGCATTGCTCATTGTTGAAGGCCGTACGATGACCTATAGTTGTTATTTTTTTTCTGTGTCATTTTGGTCTTTTGTGGATAGTTGTCTCATTGGCAATCATACCACACCTTCTTTTTCATATGTATAAATAATTTTTATTTTTATAGCGTTTTAATAAGAAGTTATGGTCAGGATTATGCACTAAACTAAAGCAATATATATCTGTATAATTTAATTGATTCGATACCTACGGGGCGCCGAATGGGACCCTTGTGATTTTGTACAAAATTCAATTCTGTCATAACAAAATCATTTTTGTCTTACAAAACTATGTGATACAGACTAGTTTTATGAGAACTTCAATTTTGTGATGACAAAACTCATTTTTGTAGACAAAATTCATTTTTGTAGACAAAATTCATTTTTGTAGACAAAATTCAGTTTTGTCATGACAAAATTCATTTTTGTATACAAAATTCATTTTTGTCATGACAAAAGTCAATTTTGTCAAAAAGGTATGCAAATATATACTTATTTGCATACAAAATTGACTTTTGTTACCTGATATGGAAATTA
Organism: Mytilus galloprovincialis; assembly: GCA_037788925.1. Lineage (NCBI taxonomy): Eukaryota > Metazoa > Mollusca > Bivalvia > Mytilida > Mytilidae > Mytilus > Mytilus galloprovincialis. The sequence goes on along the minus strand of CM075336.1, from coordinate 82,146,588 downwards.
AACACAAAAGTCAATTTTGTGAGACAAAATTCACTTTTGTGAGACAAAATTCAATTTTGTCAATTTTGTCTAACAAAAGTCAATTTTGTGACGACAAAATTCAATTTTGTCTAACAAAACTCAATTTTGTCTCACAACACTCAATTTTGAAATTCAATTTTGTCAATATTGTCTCACAAAACTCAATTTTGTAACGACAAAATTCAATTTTGTGAAGACAAAATTGACTTTTGTGAGACAAAATTGACTTTGTGAGACAAAATTGACCCTTGTGAGACAAAATTGACTTTTGTGAAACAAAATTTACAAAATTCAATTTTGTCTCACAAAAGTCAGTTATGTGTCACTAATGTCAATTTTGTCTCACAAAACTCAATTTTGTCTCACAAAAATCAATTTTGTGTCACAAAAGTCGATTGTGTATGCAAATTAGTTCACAGAATCCAAACTAAACTAATTTTCATACAAAATTGACTTTTGTCGCCCAATTTTCAAATTAGGTAACAAAAGTAAAGTCTGTGTTACAAAAATGAATTTTGTCATGACAAAAGTTACTTTTGTCCACTGAAAGATAATTTTGTATGACAAAATTTTAAACTTGTAGTATGCTACAACTTTTGTTAAACTGAACTCATTTTGTTGAACAAAAGTCACTTTTGTGCGTACAAAATTGAATTTTGAGTACAAAACCACAAGAGTCCCATTCGGCGTCCCGTAATACCTGGTCCTTTGGCACCACCAGGTAATAAACGACCGAGGCGAAAAATTACCACTCTCTCATATTCAGTAATAATCTGAAAATATATTAAAGCACATATTCGATATATATTATTTTCTATATAATTATATATTTATCGATTCTAGACTTTTGACGAGATGCAATATATGATCGTATATAAAAAAAAAAAAACATGTTGCACTCGCAAGCTGCAATACAATAAATCTTCACAGGATAATATTTACCAATATGCATGCAATTATACTAAAATTAAGTATTGTCTGATTGGTCTGTCCCTTGTTTTAAGACCGAATACATATTTTAACTGTACAGATGTATGATTGGTTGCTAATGAGGTCAGAATTGCATGTGAATTATTTACTATGTAGAGAGATCAGACGTGTGTTTAGTCGTGATCATATATCGTGTAGAGAGATCAGACGTGTGTATTCGTAATCATTTGTCGTGTAGGAGATCAGATGTGTTTAGTCTTGATCATTTGTCGTGTTGAGAGATCAGATGTGTTTACTCGTGACCATTTGTCGTGAAGAGAGAGCAGATGTGTTTAGTCGTGACCATTTGTCGTGAAGAGAGAGCAGATGTGTAAAGTCATGATCATTTGCCGTATATAGAGATCAGATGTGTTTACTTGTAATCATTTGTCGTGAAGAGATCAGATGTGTTTAGTCGTGATCATTTGCCGTGTGGAGTGATTAGATGTGACGTTCCCTTGTCACCATCTTACGGTGTTTATATATCTCAACTTGTACGATTCGCTCGTGTATGTAACAATGTTTTAGATTTTAACGAGAGAAATTTATGTATTACTGAAAAATTATTACACCAGGGTTTTCGATATCACAAACTAGTCAAAACATTTAATAAATTTTATCATCGGTATAAAGACATCATTCGTAAATATAGCTCAACATGCAGACTTCTAATACGTTCAGGTATTTCACATCCAATTTTTAATGGAAATATTCTTTATAAAGCACAAAGGTGTCAGTATTCACCTCAGAAACTTACAAAACCTTTGAATAGACTTATTAAGAAGGGATATAATTACGATACTGTTGTCAAGTCATTAAAGATTGCATATTTTGGCGTTAATATTGAGTCACTGATAAGGTCTTTGCATCGGAACTAAACACATTTATTCTAAAAACAGTTCTTGGCATGACACGGGTTATGTTCTTCTGATATATGTTATGATGGTATGATACTAAACCCCTAATGGGAAGGATTGTGCCTGATGTTCATATGATGAAATCATAATCTTTCAGTCAGTTTAATTGAAGTCTGGAGCTGGCATGTCAGTAACTGCTAGTAGTCTGTTGTTATTCATGTATTATTGTCATTTTGTTTATTTTCTTTGGTTACATCTTCTGACATCAGACTCGGACTTCTCTTGAACTAAATTTTAATGTGCGCATTGTTATGCGTTTACTTTTCTACATTGGTTAGAGGTATAGGGGGAGGGTTGAGATCTCACAAACATGTTTAACCCCGCCGCATTTTTGCGCCTGTCCCAAGTCAGGAGCCTCTGGTCTTTGTTAGTCTTGTATTATTTTAATTTTAGTTTCTTGTGTACAATTTGGAAATTAGTATGGCGTTCCTTATCACTGGACTAGTATATATTTTTTTAAGGGGCCAGCTGAAGGACGCCTCCGGGTGCGGGAATTTCTCGCTACACATTGAAGACCTGTTGGTGACCCTCTGCTGTTGTTTTTTATTTGGTCGGGTTGTTGTCTCTTTGACACATTCCCCATTTCCATTCTCAATTTTACTCGTGACCATTCGTCGTGTAGAATGATAAGATGTGTTTAGTCGTGATCATTTGTCATGTAGAGAGATCAGATGTGTGTACTCTTGATCATTTGTCGTGTAGAGAGATGAGAATGTCTCAACTCGGAATCATTTGTCGTGTATAGAGATCAGATGTGTTTACTCGTGATCATTTACCGTGTAGAGATATCAGACGTGTTTAATCGTGGCCATTTGTCATGTAGAGAGATCAGATGTGTTTACTCGTGACCATTTGTCGTGTAGAGAGATCAGATGTGCTTACTCGTTATCATTTGTTGTGCAGAGAGATCAGACGTGTTTAGTCGTGATCATTTGTTGTGTTGAGAGATCAGATGTGTTTAGTCGTGATCATTTGTCGTGTTGAGAGATCAGATGTGTTTAGTCGTGTAGAGAGATTCAGATGTGTTTACTCGTGATCATTTGCCGTGTAGAGTGATCGGATGTGTTAATTCGTGATCATTTGTCGTGTAGAGAGATCACACGAGTTTACTCGTGATCATTTTGTCGTGTAGAGAGATTATATGTGTTTACTTGTTATTGACAGTACTCGTTTGTCGTGAAGAGAGATCAGATGTGTTAACTCGTGATCTTTTGCCGTGTAGAGAGATTATATGTGTTTACTCGTGATCATTTTGTCGTGTAGAGAGATTACATGTGTTTACTTGTACATGTAATCGTTTGTCGTGTAGAGAGATCAGATGTGTTTACTCGTGGTCATTTGCCGTGTAAAGAGATTATATGTGTTTACTCGCAATCATATGTCGTGTAGATATATCATGTGTTTATACTCGCGATCATATGTCGGGAAGAGATCAGATGTGTTGAATCGTTATAATTCATCGTGCAGAGAGATCAGAGTGTTTACTCGTTATCATTTGTCGTGTAGAGAAATCGGATGCGTGTTTACTTGCGATCATTTGTCGTGTCGATAGATCAGATGTGTTTACTCGTAATCATGTGTTGTGTATAGAGGTTGGACGTGTTTAGATGCGTGTTTACCCGTGATTATTTGTCGTGAAGAAAGATCAAATGTGTTTACTCGCGATCATATGTCATGTAGAGAGATCAAAAGTGTTTACTTGTAATCATTTGTCGAGTAGAGATATTGGACCTGTTTAAACGTGTTTACTTGTGATTATTTGTCATGAAGAGACATTAGATGTATTTCCTCGCGATCATTTGTCGTGTTCAAAAATCAGATGTGTTAACTCCCGATCATTTGTTGTGTATAGAGACCAGATGTGTTTATTGTGACCATTTGTTATGTAGATAAGATCAGATGTGTTCACTCGCGATCATTTGTCGTGTAGAGAGATCAGATATGTTTACTTGTTATAACTTGTCGTGTAGATAGATCGGACGTGTTTACTCGCGATCATTTGTCGTGTAGAGATATCATGTGTTTATACTCGCGATCATATGTCGGGAAGAGATCAGATGTGTTGAATCGTTATCATTTATCGTGTAGAGAGACAAGAGTGTCAGAGAAAGATCAGCTGTGTCTACTCGCGATTATTTGTCATGTAGAGAGATCAGATATGTTTACTCGCGATCACTTGTCATGTTGAGAGATCAGATGTGTTTACTCGTGATCACTTATCATGTATAGAGATCAGATGTGTTTGCTGGTTATCATTTGTCGTTTATAAAGATTATATTTGTTTACTTATGATAATTTGTCGTGATCATATGTGTTTACTCGAACGTGATCCTTGGTTGTGTAGAGATATCAGATATGTTTACTCGTTCGTGATGTTTTGTCGTGTAGAGATATCATATGTGTTTACTCGAACGTGATTTTTTTGTCGTGTAGAGATATCAGATCTGTTTACTCGATCGTGATATTTTGTCGTGTAGAGATATCATATGTGTTTACTCGAACGTGATCTTTTTGTCGTGTAGAGATATCAGATATGTTTACTCGATCGTGATGTTTTGTCGTGTAGAGATATCAGGTATGTTTACTTGATCTCGATGTTTTGTCGTGTGTAGATTTCAGATGTGTTTTCTCGTCATCATATGTTGTTAAAGCTAGGTTCACACTGCCGATCAGGTCAACTCGATGATCCCGACTGTCCAAATTTCCACGACCAAGCTCAACCAAATTTTTTATTGGGCTTGTTTACGACTTCTACCCGACCGCCTTTCGACTGTACACGACCTTAACTAGACAATTCACGACTCCTTATGACTCCATCCCGACAAAAAAATGAATGCTTATTCGATTATTCAGATCAATTCACGATCTTTACACGATCTTTACTTGACTATATAGACCAAATCAATTTTTCACGATCTCAGTCTGATCACGACCAGACCAGATCGACTTGAAAGTATATGGGTCGTAGGGATAATCGGGAATTGGTCGGGTATGCACAATTTTAGTATTAAAACGTGCAAAACTTTTATCCCCCGCCGCTTCGGAGTAAGCATTACGTGTTACCCTTGTCCGTCCGTACATGTGCGTACGTCCCAACAATATTAGTTTTCGGTCTCTAATTTTATTTTCCCTCAACCATATTAAATGAAACGCCGTATACAAAATGTTTATAATCATAAAACAAATGTCAAATGCGAATTTTGGTGGCCGTTCTTGAGTAATGACCCTTCATAATGTTATAATATATGCTAGCTGGGACATTATCAGTGTCCGATGGACACATTCTCTGTTTATATTTGGATATATTCAGTAGAAAGTCCAAGTTAAATCATGCATTTAAAATATCTAAATAGAAAGGAAGCAATTGGATTTGTAGGCAAGGTAGTTAGAGCTCCGAGAGATAGATTAATATCTGTGAAGGAGCTTGAAGAGTGCATAGAAATACGAACAAGAAGGTGTAGATAGCAACGGGCGCCGAGAAAACTAGGTGAGGCAGTGACTGACACGACGACCACGTGTGGGCAGTAGGAGAGACTTGCACTTACTCAACAAAGACTAACCCAATGCTTATAAAAACCTCCTCGTAGTGGACACTGATATGTAATGGTAGTTTAAATGCTCTTTTTTGGAAATGACATCACAAAATGACATTTGTAACTGGATTAGTACTTATGTTAGATGGCAATATACATAAACTGTACAATCCCCTTTTCCTTTCTTTCTTAGATATAAAGCGTACTGTTTGTGTCATATATGTGCATAAGTATGTAATCAGTATTTTTCATAGATTTGATATCCAGTAGTTAAATGGTTAAAGATACTTATTTTCATTTTGCTGTATGGCAACAAGATGCATGTCTTTGCTTAAAAATATTGCAAAAAGGAGGACAAAGATGTCACATATTTCCCCAAATGTTTACCCAAAGTAGAATTTCAATCCCATGGAGTGATACTTTTTTTGAAACCGTTTACATATATCTATCAAGAGATCAAGAGTGCATTTCTTTCTAACCAAAGTTTGGTAAACATTGTGTGCCATTTTTTATAGTTTATTAAACATCACAGAAGTAGAAACAAATGCATCGTTTAATCAGAGTTTGCTGACCTTTGTTTGAACTAACATTTTGGTGTTATTTGAACTTATTACGCGGGAAAATAGCCTTCGTTAAAAATGTATGAAGATAGTGATGATAAATTTGTGTTTTTTTTTTTAAAAGAGTTATGTTCTTGCTTGTCATAACTCAAAATATTGTCTAAACTACTCAAATTTAGGTATTACCCTTCTTTCTTTCATAGCTGTTATTTTATGAAAGAACGGAGGGTAATACCTAAATTTTAGTAATTTTAGACAATATTTGAGAACACGTTTAGATAATTGATTTAATATTAAAGTTAAAGAGAAATGCATCGTTTGAACTCACAAAACGACAAACGACAAACTGTAGGCCCATTTGCAGCGAGTGTATAGTTTGTCAAATTTTATGCAAACTTTGTAAAAGTATGTTCGAAACAAATAATCAAAACGTGTGCACGCTGAGCTGCTTGTATCGTTAGTGTAAAATTTCGCTCCAAATAAAAAACAAATTGCCTTTCTTCTCCTTTTTGTGTGAAATTACGTCAAAAAGTTCGAATGAAAAACAATTGACAGTAAGGTGACTTATAGTTGTTGTTAATAATTTCTGTGTCATTTGGTGTTCTGCGAAGAGCTGTCTCGTTGGCTATTGTACCACATCTTCTTTTATAACATACTACAAACATTTCTAGACAAACGGAATATACGGACAGAAAAAACAGAAAATAGCACATAAAACAGGTAAAATATAATCTTGATGTTCTTATTCTTGACCTTGTTCTCGAAATGACTACTGATGGTATGTTGAATACCAAAATTTCCTATAGTCAACTTTCCATTTCTGTGTAGCAACATCCCAGCGGCACCAGCATAGAGAGTATATGTGTCTCAATTGATACGTTACTCTAGAGCTAACTCTTAGTACGTTGATTTTGTTGAACGAGGAATACTGCTTTCTCAAAAGTTGCTAAGACAGGGCTATGAATCAATCAAATTAAGGTCATCACTCACGAAATGTTTCGGTCGCCATCATGAGCTGATTGGCCATTATGACAAAAGTGTGTCAGAAATCATATCTGATATTCTTCCTCAGTCATAATAACCTTCCATCATTTCCGAAATGAACAAAGAAATAACACGACGGGTGCCGTTTAAGGTGCAGGAAATGCTTACCCTCCCTGAGCACCTGTTTTTAGTGGAGTTCGTGTTGTTTCTTAATTATTATTTATAACTGTTGATGTAAATGTCCTTTGGTTTTGTGAGTCTTTGTTTACTCCTTGGTTTTGATTGTTATTGTCTCTTATAAACCAACTTTGAAAGATAACTCAGTAATCAGCAGTCTAATAATGAATGTTATTGCACAAATACTTTCATATTTGAAAAATCCGCCGGTGCTAAAATTGCAGGATTTTCTTCCCTTCCGGAACACATGAGTTCATACCAGGTTTTGTTGAGTTATGTGTTGCTAAGTTTTTAGTTTTCTACGTTATGTGGAGTGCTGTTTTTGTCTTCTCGTCGGTTTTCGGTTTTTTTTCTATGGCTATATCACTTTGTTTTCAATCTTTGAGTTTTATTGTTCCTTTGGTGTCTTGTCTCTCTTTTAAAATGTTACCTCTCCTTACAAAAATAAAGGCAGAATTATGAGAGTTTATCAGATCTGCACACACTTTTAGACAATCCCGTGTAGCAGTCATGTGTTCTCGTGTATGGCCGAGTAGAGATCGAAGAGTGGTCGAATGTGGTCGCGAAAGGATCGGGTATTGGTCAAGTTGGTTTGTGATAAAATAAATATAGAAGTCGCAGTGATCTGGAAGCGATCGGACACTGGTCGAGTTAATCTGGTCAGGAAATGATCGGAAATTAGTCGAGCAAAGGTCGAAATGATCCGCAAATTAGTCGAGCAAAGGTCGAAATGATCGAGGACGTATCGGTAATTTGTTTGTATTCCGACCAAACTCGAGCTCTACACGATCCTTTCCCGATGAATTCGACCGCTACTCGACGAATTCTCGATCTCTTCTCGATTGACTTGCTTCTTGTTCCTTACTCGATTGTTTTTGACATGTCAGATCGATGACGAGCAAGAATGACTATCCCGAACTTCCTTGTCGATTGAGTCAGACCAGTATCCGGATCACGTAATTTGTCTTGATCGGGTTTGATCGAGTTGATCTGATCGGCAGTGTGAACCTAGCTTAAGAGAGAAAGCAAACGATTTACATAGTATTACCTTGATGGTATAGCATAATGAAAACGGGAAAAACAGGACACAGAGCAAATATGTAAGGCCAATCAATATACCACCGGCACATCCGGGTCCTGTATATGGCTCTTTAGAACGGGCTGCACCAGGCTCATTTTTCCCTGAAAATGATAGATTGGCTTTTCTACATTATATTTCATACAATTGTCTTTTTTTCTATCGTAGTAGGTTGCAAAATATATATATATAACACTGAATATTTAGTGCAAACAATGAAAAAACCCATCCAAATCGCATGTACCCGTGCAAGCGTTTGTGTCATATTTTTTTGATTGGTTCATATAAGTAGTATGTTAATTGCAAGTCCAAGCGTTTGCCACTATCTAAACATTCCCTTCTTTTTCGTAGCAGTTCAAATGTTAAACCCTCCAACTCGAGTAGTTACTCAAAAAAGAGGTACATTAAGAACAAGAACCCTGAGTAACAAATTTGTTATCTCGCAAGTTGTGAAATGTAACAAAACACCGAGCATGTATACATACGTAATTTGGACAACCAGGAGTTGATCCAGTGTCAAAATAAAGTAAGACGTAATTTCCGAAATGGTTAAAATAACACCGAGCGTAACGTTTTAATATTACAATAAATACATATAAGCATAAGAATGATATATTATACTATGGAAAGCAATGCTGTATCAGCTATCCGTGATGATATATATCGATAAGATTGCAAAGGCTTTATCACACCTTTAATCTGTATGACGTTACGTCATCATGTCAGTCACTGTTTCAAATGCTTTATCATATATTTAGTAGTATATACAGTAGTTTTGAATATTTGATAAATAGCCTGCTGTTTAATCCGTATCGCTCAACTTTGATGGCACCCTTTTATCACACCCCTACCCTTTATCACACCCCTACTCAAATTTCTTATTTATGACAGTATAGTGATTCCGACTAAATTTACATGAAGTCCATGTTTTAATTTATGCAAGCTTCTCCAGAAATATTTTTCCTTAATGGGTCCTAAATGAAACGGTCATTAGGGCGTGACGTCATTTATCGAATGACGTTATTGTTTGGCATGTGACGTCACAGACGTCGAGCTTTCATATTTTCTGGCACACGAAATGCAATTATAAAAAAGAACTCAATGAAATACCATACAAAACACACAAAAAAATACAATAAACAAAATATTTCTTTGAACAACAGGACGCAATTAAATTGTAAGGTATTTCAGGAGCTTCGCCGGATAAATAATTAAAGCTTTTAAAACAAGACAAAAGTAAATCTGAAGGTAACCCAGGAGCTATGGATCAGAAAGCAGTTCATATATGGGTCATTTTCAAAAAATGTCGAATTTTGAAATTGAAAAATTTATTAAAAGCTACTTATTCAAACAACCCTCTACATAAGCAAATCAAAACAAACAGTACTTTAAGAACAACATATTAAAAGATGCAATCTTTATAATGATGTCATACAAGAATGTCTTGAAACATTTTTTGTTCGGTGTTACAATATTTTGTCTATCCTGTTACCATTTTCAAAAGAAATTTTGGGTTGTTAGGAAAAGGTTTAGATAAAATGCTAAGCTTGTTTTACGTTACCAATTAGATGGTTTTCAAGAGAATAAACTTCTATATATATTCATTCTGTAAAATAATAGATTATTTGCCAATTTTCTAGGTTGTACTGAAAAATGGCTCTAAAAATTGGTTTTCAAAGGTTGTAAAAATTACCACCAGTAATGCAAGTCTTAGATAGCAATTTATATTGTTCGGCCTTTTTTCACCCTTTCAAATAAACCCAACATCAAGTAAATCCCTCATAAGCTAATTTACATTTCTCTTTATTTCGTTGGTAACAGGAACGTACGTTTCTGATATATCACTATTAGTCTAGTCAAAATAGCATTTGACCTCAAAAAAATTGCAACAGAATTTGTTTTGGTATTTTTCGATTCAAAATGGCTTTCTTTGTAACATACCAAAAGTCTACCAAGATATCTGAGTGGGAACATGACTTTTTTTGGGTGAAAAATAGCAAAATTTGTCAAAAATAACGAAAAACTGGGAAAAGCTTGTTTAACATTCATTTTTGATGATAATTATTTCAAATCAAAAGTTTTACAACAGTTTATACAGTGTTTATGAAATGAAATAACAAAAAAATAGGTTTTTTTTTATAAACATGAAATTTTAGGTGAAAACATCCAATTTTTGTTGGAATTTTGAGATTCACATAGTGTGAATTGATTACCAAAACAGACAGGAAAATATAAAAAATGGTAATAGAAGTTCATTTTATTCTTAAAAAAAGACAAAAACCTTTATTTTAATCATTCATAAACTTTACAGCAATTCTTTATTGGGTAAATGATGATTTTGGGTAAAATATAGTAAAATCAATCAAAAATCGTTGAAAACTGGAAAAACACCACTTTGGAGTTTTAACTGTTTTTGAATCACTCCAAAATAGAAAAACGGAAATCTTAATATAATTATAATCAGATCAAACAAAATTCATTGTAAAACAATAGTAAAATAACTGATTTTAGGTGAAAAAAGCTAAATTTGTCAAAAACTGGAAAAAAATACAATTTATATTTTTCAGAAACCATTTTTTCAACAGACACATCATTTGGTGTCACAGTTTGTTTACAGTTGCATCTAATATTTAAATGTTAAGAAGCTTATCAGTAGCAGGTGGAAGTTCCTTTAAATTGGACAAAGTTTTCCATGTTTGATTTCCCAACCATAGTCTGCATGGTCTGTAGGATCTATGTCAACTTCTTCTGATAATAAACTCGAAGACTATGAAATTGCCCTGAATCTGATGTTGGTGGTAAACTTTTCACCTGAACCAATGTGTTTCCAGTAATTACTATAGATTTGAATTTTCTCCAGAGAAGAATGTAAAGTCCTTCTAGAGGAAGTCCTCCATATAAACATGTGAGCACTTCTTCTCCTGCTTTGATGATATCTGCTTTAATGAAGCCGGCTTATTCATGAAAACTTGATCTTAATGGAAGTCCTTTGCTTATTCCAAAAAGCCTAGATGATGAGTCACAACCTGTTATAGAATGCAAAAAGAGCAACATCATCCCCAAGAAATCCTTTAGACTGTTTTATGTTCCATATTTTCATTTTTTTAGTTGATTGTCATTTATGCAGATATAAAAATAACCCGTTTGCACTGCTGATTAACATGATGAATAAGTAACACAAATAGATCCGTACCTTCACCATTTACTATGACTACTAAAGACAAAGCACAATCCAAAGCTGTTTGCACAATCTGCATCACCAGTCACATTCTTACATCTAATGTTATAATCTTTTAGCTTGTCACAAAGCACGTTAATAAGATATAGGAAGATATGGTGTGAGTGCCAATGAGACAACTCTCCATCCAAATAACAATTTATAAAAGTAAACCATTATAGATTAATGTACGGCCTTCAACACGGAGCCTTGGCTCACACCGAACAACAAGCTATACAGGGCCCCAAAATTACTAGTGTAAAACTATTCAAACGGGAAAACCAACGAGCTTGTTTGTTTTGACTGTTTGACATGAAAAGTTCCTTTTTAGTAATGGATAATAGATTTTTTTCTTCATCAATACTACATACAACAGACCATTTTTGGAGTGGTCTTTCTACAGATTTGACTATAGAACAAATATTGATGAGAAGTGTCAAATCTTGTGGAGGTCTAACCAGGGGCAGAAGAATAGGTGAATCAGAGAATGGGACAGATTTATCAAGTACTGTGAATTCATTATTATTCGTTGGAAACTAATTTCGTGGGTTTCGTGGGTACATATGCACCACGAATTCAAATATTCAACGAATAGCATAATACCAATGGGCTTTATATGCAGAGACTGGCAAAACCATGAAACCAAATATCCACGAAATTAATTTTTTTTTAACAACATTATATATTTATTCATCAAATATGCTTGTTACATTGTTACACCAAGAAACCAAGCTTTTCTTGATGCATCCTGTAATATTCCACCGATTGCCCAGGTTAGCAATCAGCTGCTGGTATATATGTATATATCTATACTATTAAACGAGAAGACCTCATTTTTGGTGTCGCTTCTCTTCTTTCCAGAATAAATTAATCAACACGCCTCTGTGTCCTTTAGGTACAGTGCATAGTCGCATTTGTCATCCATTCATATGATTATTCAGATTGAGTTATTTTAGGAGAAAAACGAGAAAAAAGGCATCCGGATATTGTCCCGTCATTGTACGAAATTTTAAGTCAGATTAGACTTCCGGTTTGCGTTTTTCTGTAAACTTTGAGCATACATATACTACGAATAAAGTGTATTTTCAGAATTTTATCTGCTATCATTATTCATATTGAAATTGATAGAAAACCAAAAATTGGGAACTTTGGAAATAAAGATGGAGGGTGAAAAAAACATTTTCCTGTCCCCAATAACCTATGACTTATGATACTTTTGCTGAAATTCTCCAGTCACAGAGTTTATTAAATAGTACAGGCTCCTTACTTAAATAAATGTTCATAACATACTAAATGTATGTTCATATTGAAATTGATAGAAAACCAAAAATTGGGAACTTTGGAAATAAAGATGGAGGGTAAAAAAAACATTTTCCTGTCCCCAATAACCTATGACTTATGATACTTTTGCTGAAATTCTCCAGTCATTCTGTATTTTACAAAATTCTTCCAACAACACTTTACATACTTTAAACTACGCTCTGAATGCCCGCGATTTCGCGGGTGTGTTCTAGTTATAATAATATGTATAAATTTCTTGAAATACAATTATACAACATTTTAATACATTAGGTTTTATTCTATCAATCGTCTAAACTTCTTTTTAGTGACGTTAGTAATGGATTAAGTTTCATTGTTCTGTTTTCGTTGTATCTTTTTATGTATTCTCGAACAAAAATTTGATAAACATTTACCTTTGTCAATTTCTGATTAGATACATAATATGATTTGTATATGGAAAAACCTAAGATTGTTAGGAAATAATTCAGACCAAAATAATTTTTGTCAAAAATTTTATGTCCAAAGACTAATTGCTTTAATGATACTCTAAAATTTAAATTTGATTTTATCATTAACTCATGAATACTTTTCCAAAATTTTTCTAAAAATCGACAAGAAATAAAAAAGTGGTTGTAATCTTCTTCTTCGTTACATACATTACATAGATTGTCATTCGTCTGTTTCCACTTAAACAATAATTGTTTTGTTGGAAATATGAATTGTAAAAGTTTCCATCTATATATTTTTAACTTATTTTCTTCTAAATAATGAAACATGAAAACATATAGCTTATATATCCACGAAATTGCAAGTTTTCAGCAATCCACGAAAATATATAAAAGTCTATCCTGTTACCTTTTTGTCTATCCTGTTACCGATATCAGTATGGCACCTGCAAATGCTTAATTGGGAAGATTAAGTGACGTTATAACCTTAAGATGAGTTCAAACAATGAAATATTGCATTCGTTTTCCATCTACATGTTAAGATAAAAAAATTAACGACGTTTTTGTCTATAATTGTCTATCCTGTTACTGTATCCATAGCAACCATAGTAACAGGATAGACATAACAGGATAGACAAATTTCTTCGTTTTTGATTGCTGTTGTGAAATAACTACTCCCTTTGGTGAAGTGATTATGGTTTTCTATTGTGAATTTGGTTTCCAACACGTTATTGCACTTTTTACAACCATACTGTTAGACGTGTAATTAATCAAAATGGTTGGTAACAGCATAGACATGAAAAAAAGTACGCTCTATTTTTTCACTGAATGTCTTGAAATTTCTTTTCTCTACACTGTCGTTCAAGAAACGAGGCGTTTTAAATGTAAAGATTACTTTGCATTTTTGAAATCAACACTGACTGATTCAATATTCATAGGGAGAATAATTTAACGACTGATTTAAGTAGCGGTAACAGGATAGACATGAACCTCCTGTACGCTGATTGAATTTAGTTTGTACATAATCTGTTACATACAATGATAAAGAAGCTACCTTTTTTCGTTAGAATTATAGTTAACGTTCTTAAAAGTCCCTTTTGCAGATATCAAGGCGATCAGAAAATCGGAAAAAAATCATTTGAAATGTGTTTTTCTGACAATGTACGCACACAAATACCTCTAAAATCGGACTTAAATGCAGTTTAATCTTATCAAAATAGATGTAAGGTGTGTTTATTATTAATGTTCTGACTCACAAATACGACATGCTTTCATTTAAATCATTACAACTGAAATTTCCATCAGAAATAAAAAATTTAGCATGGGTGTACTGAAAATTCGACATTTTTTGAAAATGACCCATATGATCATATATATACTCTCCTGTTTAAATATATGATAAAGCATATAAAACATGGCAAAATCCGTATCACATGCCGTATCACGCTCGACCAATATCATTCCTCGGGTCTAAGGGAGCTACCATTTGATTTTTATGGGGGGGCTAGGATGAAAAATGTTGTCCTGCTTTTTTTTTTAGTTGTAATCTCTGTCCTGCCTTTTTATTTTTTACTCTATTCGGTCCTGCCTTTTTTTTACTAGTTTATCCTGACTTTTTTTACCCAAATTGTCATCCTGCCTTTTTTTTTTGCCAAGATGCTCATCCTGCCTTTTTTTTTACTCAAAACTCCTGTCCTGCCTATTTTTTTCAAATTTCATCCTAGCCCCCCCCCCCCCCCCCCCCCCCCCCCCCCCCCATAAAAATCAAATGGTAGCTCCCTTAAGGCCCTCGGGCTGATATTGGTATCTCGGGATGATACGGCATATGATACGGATTTTGCCATGTATTATTATCTATTTATCAAACCCCTAATCGACCTAATCTATATGACGTCATTTCAAAACTTTAAACCCTACACTGTATGACGTCATGTCACATAAAAAACATATATATACTTATAGATTATCGTTGATCATCTCAACGAGATTGATTTTCTCGCTTGAGCTGGTACAGCGAAAGTGAGAAAAGCAATCGAGTTGAGATGATCAATGATAATCTGTTTATCGCTATTTTACCTATGACGACGTTGTCAATTTCATGTCAATTCCGTTAGCAACGCCACGTGGCCTCCTTAGTTTCTAGCGATAATTTTTCCATCTCAAGCGAGAAACATGATATGAAAATTATCACAAAAAAAGATCTAAGGAAAAATGCACAAAATAGCGATAAGTGAGGTATATATAATCCAAAATTTGGTCCATATGGGCGTAAAGTGCTTTTCAATAAAGTTATTATTAAAACATATTATAAAATATATTATAATAAAGTGTATATGATAAGGCTTTTTCAATATCACACACCGTATCAACAACCCCTCGAGCTCTTTGGATTTTATTGCTGTCTCGGGCACAGGGACTCGGTTAGCAGATTAAAATTTTGTTAATCAAAGGTTTTTTATATTTTTTTAGTATTTCCTGTCTATTTGTATTACTTTATTAATGGATAGTAAACTGCACATTGCTAAGTAACAAAGAAATATCGATGCCATCGTCAAATACGTTAATAAAGTAATACAAATAGACAGGAAATACTAAAGAAAATATAAAAAAAAACATTTTGATTAACAAAATTTTAATCTGCTAACCGAGTCCCTGTGGTCTCGGGTTGATACGGATGTGATATTGAAAAAAGTCATATGATATTATCTATCAAGTTCTCAAATTCTTACTCGATTTATCCCTTTCATGACCTGTTGATTGTTTTTATTTTTAAATCAACGTGTGGTTTGTTTGATCTCAGTTCTTCATTGGTTAAAATTCGATTATGACGTTAAATTTTCTTGCTTTCTTCTGTAATTCCCATTGTGACGTTATGAAAAAAAAGACGACCATGCCTGATGACGTCACATAGAAAGAACACATCTTTTTGCAGGTCGTTCGAAAAGAAGGATTAAAATTGTCTGCATATCGTCTAAACTCATTAGAGAAACAGATTCCACTACCAAATCTCGTGCAATACGATATTTATATAATCCACTCTCGACAGTTAAATTTTAATAAATTTAAAAAACGCTCGGCGAGCCTCGCGTTTTAAATTTGAAAATTTAACTGTCTTTATCGTATCACAATTGATGCAGTGGTAGAATCTATATGTATCAAGAATATTAGCAATCAATCAAACTTTTTATTGCCATAAAAACCAACTTATACGATTTGTGACAAAAACAACATTAACATATAAATGATGACAAGAAAAAAAGCATGTATAAATCATATTAAACAAACTAATGAAAATAGTTAAAAATTAGTATATCAACTTCTTCAATATGATTAGCACTCATAAGCGTCAAATTATATAATAAGCAAAGGTAAGCAGCATAAATAATTAATTTATTTGGACTAGCACAACGTGCGGATAAGAATAATTAATACTCCTCTAGGCAGATCGATCCGAACAATTGGTTGAAACCACGTTTGAAACTGGAAACACAGTGACGTCACAGATATATTTAATGTTAAAACTTTATAGTTCTTTACAGAAAATGAAGTAAACATACCTTTATCCGTCGCCATTAGACTTGAATAAACATGTTGTTATCTACCTTTTTATCTTGTACCTTGCATATTAATTACAAGTAAACAACAACAATATTCATTTCGAAATATATATGACTAAAAATAAACCTTATGTTTTTATAGTAGTTGTGTCCCCTTGTGCGTGTTCGCAAGAAAATACTTAAATTTTTATACTCATTATGTATGTCATGGTGTAATTATATTTTTGACCTGTTTTGATAAAATTTCTCTCTTTGTGTGTTTGGTTTCGTTTTTTTTTGTTTTTTTTTTGGGGGGGGGGGTTGCCTTTTTATGATGGGGTTTCTATTATAACCGGTTGTTCAACTGTTGTCAGTAGTAGTGTTTTCGTTTGTTTACATATTCTAGTTCAACAGTTTACATCTATTCAAGTCATCGGCAGCTAGAAGATTGATTGATTGTTGGTTGCTTAACATCCAGTGGCAAATATTTCATGCATGTTCAGGACGATACTACTTGTTTCATTACTGTTGCCTAATACACGGTCCACACGAACGAGATATTGAAGATGCAGTAGTGTTTTCAAACGCAGTGTATTTGTTTAAGGTATATATATACATCAGTCGAGCTTTGGTGTGATGTAAGAAAGCTTCATTGTGAATTTGACATGAAGAATACGTGTATTGTTCTTTTTATTTTTTAACATAAATAATGAATAAAGACAATATCTTCTTCATGATTTTAATATAGATAGCTATGTCAGCTATGGATTTTAATAACCCAGTGTAAAGTAGGATTTCATGACTGAGGACGGTCAGGGACTGTGAAAAGAAATATACTTTAAGTCCAACAACTATTATAACCAGAGTAATGAAACTAGGTGTAATAAGTAATGGAAAAAATATAAATCATACGAATTTGAATATAACATATTAAGGTTTTCAATTACATATGAAGACCTCTATGGGCGGTTTTCAATAGAGTGCGATTTTCGGACCAAAAAAATGGAAAAAACAACTTGTCTAAAATTTTATTTCAAGAGTTATTTTGAATACCTCTATTATAGACCTGTTTGTAAATGAAAAGTGCAAACTTAGATACTCTTCAAAATGATTTTTTTCCCATAATTTACTGTTACGAAACGCACATTTTATGGCATTTTAATGTCTCCTATTGGCATTCTAGTTTGTTTTATTTTATATACTGGAAAGATCTCATTTTTCTTATGAATTGGAGAACCATTTTTTATCGGTAAAGATTAGACAGCACAACTCATGTTACGTAGTGGACATTTTGACGAGTTTCGTAGTTGACAAAAACCGTTTCGTAGTGGACAAAAAGTTTCGTAGTTGACATCAACCCTATTCTATGTTGATAAAAATATATTGAAAATTACATGAAACTAACCCTTGTTATTTGTTTTGCACGAATATAATTGAAAAAAGAGTAAAAAACGACTGCATGCATGGAACTTGTTTCGTAGTTGACCGTTACGTAGTGAACATAGTTACATGTTTTATTTTTTTCCAACAATCCCTATATTGCCGTGAATAGTAACAAAAATGATTCTTTTCATCAAAGCACATACTAAGCTGTACACTGATATTTTTTTCATAATTTTAAAACCAGACACTGGAGGAGATTTGACCCGTTTCGTAATGCCGGGACATAAGAAAAAATACGGAATCACTGTGGTCCATTTGATGTGCTCAATTTTTTTTTGGCCAACAATTTAACTGCCATTATAAAAGCATCACTTCTATTGTAGCACCATAATCATGATAATATCCAGTCCATTTCTTGCAAGCATTGATTTTATAAAACTGTTTATTCGCAAAATGTGATGACTTCGTTTCGTAGTGGACATTTTGTCAGGGACACACCTGCTAAAATTAAAAATCCTTAATCAAAAACTGTTAACTAAAATATGTTAGCTCTAAACTAGTCCAAATAATTATGACGTCTTGAGAGGCTACTATACTTTTTTTTTTCTTTGTCGCCTTACATCGACTTAAGGCGTCAAAGAAAAAAAGTATAATAGCCATTCATAATTATTTGGACTAGCTCTAAACATACTTTTGAATAATTATAGAACTTATATTAAGTAAAAATAACATTTATTTCTACCTTTTTTCAATATTTTAGAGTATGAATGTTGAGTTGAAGATCTAGGGACATGCCATTTTGGTTATTTTGAACCATTCAGGAATCAATATCTTATTAATCTCTCTAAAAATAGTATGTTTCTTTGCTTAAAAATGTTAAATGTAATTAAATGTACTGACTGTACAAAAAATTACTTGTAAAGATTAAAAACATTTTTTTTACAGTGGCTCGGACAAGAAATCTCATTTTTATTGAAAAACGCCCATATTCATTTATATTTGAACATAGTTTCAAGGGGGTAGGAGGGGTTCTGATCCCGAAACCCCGGGCTTAAAAACACGAAATCCCGAGGTCCCGAATTTTAATAAATTTCCAGCCCGAAATCCCGAGCTTAAAAACACCCAATCCCGGAGTCCCGATAAAGGTCCTATCCCCCCTCTTTCAAGATCGATGTGCCTCAGTCTTAGCTGTGTTGTGAAAAAGTAAAGGAAATATGGTATGATCTGGTATCATTTATATGATGATATATATATTTGTTTGAACAGGATTAATTTAGGAATATAGTCAATGTTATCTGATCCAATTATCAGTACAAAATATGTTCGTTCATTAATAGAGAAAAATGGAAATCGAGTCGTCTCCTAACATTCTAAGGGAGCTACCATTTGATTTTTATGGGGGGGGGGGGGGGCTAGGATGAGGGCCCTCATGGGGTTTTTGATTATGTGATTACTTGGCCGTTTTTTTAATGATTATTTGATTATTAAGCCAAATATTTCATGATTATTTGATTACCTAGGACTGTATTTTTAGTTTATGATTATTTGATTACTAAAGATAAGCAAATATTTAATGATTATGTGATTATATTGGCAAAAAAATGGTGATTATGTGATTACTAGGACCCCCCCCCCCCCCATGAGGGGCCTCTAGGATGAAAAATTTTGTCCTGCCTTTTTTTTTAGTTGTAATCTCTGTCCTGCTTTTTTATTTTTCACTCTATTCGGTCCTGCCTGTTTTTTTTTAGTTTATCCTGACTTTTTTTTACCTAAATTGTCATCCTGCCTTTTTTTTTTGCAAGTGTCTCATCCTGCCTTTTTTTTTACTCAAAATTCCTGTCCTGCCTATTTTTTTCTAATTTCATCCTAGCCCCCCCCCCCCCCCCCCCCCATAAAAATCAAATGGTAGCCCCTAAAGGACGCTAGTCTTTACGTTACCGATACTTTGCCAAAAGACGTTACATTTGTTTACATCTTACGTCTTTGAGACTATGACGTCATTTATACTACCATGTCGTTTAGATGTGGAAGGGTTTGATTCTGATTTGAAGAAGGTTAACTATTTATAAAGAATCGGTAAGTTTGTCACTGCATAATAGTACTTTAGGGTCAATGTCTTATATGGTTAGATTTTGTTTCACTGATTCCAAATCCAATGTAAACATCATATGGATAGTTATGTGTGTTTGTTTGTTTGTGTGTTTACTGTACCGGAAGACTGTCACCCATACACATATATGTTACTCGTTTACGCTAAAAATCCTAAAATATAAATGTCTGTCATACCTGTTGTCCCTGCAAATCTGAAAGCCCCGAAAATAAAGTAAAACATGACATAATTTGTGACAAATACAAATTATAACAAAAACAAAAAATAGACTGATTTGAAGACGCAAGCAAAAATAGACCTTATCGCTATTTGTCCACCTTTACTGGATATCACACAGGATCCCGTAAAATTTTGACGTCATAAAACAAAATATCTGACGCCACAATGGAAAAGGGATTGTTGTTGACGTCAAAAGTTCAAGCGGCCGGGTCAGCCGGGATTAGTGATAAGGTGTATAACAAAGAGTACCCTAGCTGTCCTCAGCTCTTTACTAAAGACTGTTTGATTAAGGAACTTTTTTTTTCTCACTTGGATTATATTTAAAAGATTTAGCAGGACTACTAGTCTTTCAGTATGAGACAGATTTTGGAAATATAGGATCGAATCTATCCGTAATCGCTATTTGTCCGCCATTACTAGATATCACACAGGTTCCCGTAAAATTTTGACGTCATAAAACAAAATATCTCATAATCTGACGCCACAATGGAAAAGTGATTGTTGTATGACGTCAAAGGTTCAATCGACCGGGTCAGCCGGGATTAGCGATAAGATGTCAATCAAAAGTTTTATACGAGTTTACACGTAATTTGAAAGTAGAGGAGAAAGTGGTTTCTTTGGTCTCGAGATGCTGGGTTATTTTATTACGTGTTGAGGACGGTTTTTTTTTTAAACAATCAATCGGAATTCTTATGAGAACCAACTGTGCTACATTTCTTTGACCCATTATTCATGTTTCCGGCGCTGCCCGGGAAGTATAAGAAGAAAAGAGAATTTGCCTTTGACTTCACAATAAACCACATGATGTTCCATGATATGGATGGTTCCATTATCTTCTCACTAAATCATTTAAAGTGTGGTGACTATTGTGAACGCATATATTCCATTGAACTATAAATACAAAATACAACAGTCTGCCTCATACAATACATATCTAGATGTTCATCTAAAGATTGATAAACAACAGTCGGTTGAGAACAACACTTTACGACACATGGGATGATTTCAGCTTTCCATTTGTGGACTTTTCATTTCTATATATATGTACTACATTTCAGTAGGTTGTATATTTGGTATATATATCGCCCAGTTGATAAGCTTTTACCAGAGCTTTTTGTTCCTATCATGATTTCGTTTAAATGGGTTGCTGCTTACAAGGAAGATATGGAACCAATGTTTCCAAGTGGTGAAGTTGAATCATCCCTTCGAAAATTTTACGGACGCCATCACAACCAGTTGGTTTATCGTTTATGGATAGCTGTGTCAAAGATTGCCACGGATAAATTATGTTCAAATTGTCGTAACCACACTCCTTCTTAATTTCCTCGATTTGTGACATAAACGAATAAGAATCTTTACTGACGAATATACACTTAGTACCATGAGCAACAAAACGAGTACAACCAGTAGAGGAGGGAGGATCTGCTTAACTTTTCTAAGCACCTGAGTCGGGTTTTTCACTTCGTGTTGTATTAAAGTCTTAAGTTTTCTTTGTGCATGATTTTGTATGTTTTTTCGTCGTCTTTCGTTTTGTGACATGGCGTTGTCAAATGATTTCGACTCATAAGTTTTAAATGTCCGATTTGGTATTTTCCGCCAGTTTTTTTTAACGAAGTTCCACAAGTATTACTGAGTTCATGATTCGATCCATGCTTGCATGAATGTCGGTAATGGACGTGTGCCAATATATAAATAACACATAGCTGAGAGGCTGAGAGGGTGATAGACCAGATTGTTACCCCGAAAAACGTTGTCAACAGCGGCGAAGCCAAGGTTGATAATGCTTTTTTGAGGGGTACCAGCTATGTGTTATTTAATTTATTATACTGAATGTCCTATCATTATTATCTTTCACAGATGAATTTTATTTAAAAGTATTTTCCATGACGTCGTGTACATAACAACGTTACGGGTATTAAAAAAATCAACAAAAGTGAAGCAAGATATATTATATTTTTTATTTTGACAGTCAAATAATAGAATCTGAGCCAAAACGTAGATCTTAAGCATTGTCTGTAATAACTTGATGTAAATTCAATTCATTGTCCTTTAAATTATCGATTTTTGATTGGTCTGGACGAGAGGATGACATTCCAAAAAAATGTCACCCGCTCAGCCATGTGATAGAGTAAATTAACACCCTCGTATAAGCCAATCGAAATATGGCATTTTAACGTGAAGTATAATAATACATACTGAAGCTACGAAATTTATTTCTAACGTTACGTTAACTATTTTTCTTACTTTAGAAGATGCATAAACTTCTAGGGCAGTGGGACGCACGGTCAGAACAAACTCGGACTACACAAGGTCATTTCAAAATAAGGAGACATGACATGATTGCCAATGAGACATCATCCAACAGAGTTCAAATGACGTTGTTTTAAGCAACTATAGGTCAAAGTACGGTCTATCGCAGGCTGCTTATCACTACCCCGACTATATACTAAACCCGTTACTATATAGAATTTATTTTTTCATTATTGTTGTAGTAGATATTTACATCCATGTAATTTGGTCTTATAAGCAATCATATCACATCATTTTTAGTACATGTATCGACACAGAAAAGGCAGTTAACACAACACAGACGACCAAAAAAAACATAGTTACTAGACACAAGTAAAATATCGTATCATAGATGAGGCTCCCGCAGGGTCAAAAACGACCTGTGACCTCTGGGCTTTTTAGAGGCGACTTCCGACCTGAGGGCCTTCTAAAACCGACCGGCGACCTGTAAAATTTGGAAAAAAACGACCTCCGACCGACTTCCGTTCTCTGTGTTGGGAAAAAACGACCTGCGACCTGAACATTTCCCTTAAAAATGACCTCTCGACGAATTTTAAAGCGACCTAGCGACCTGAGGGGGTACCGTGTTGGAGCCTCATAGATTGTTTGCAGTTACTGAAAGCAATGTACTATAACTTTTGATGTGGAAATCCTTTCATTACTCTAATATTTGTCGCTGATTTCAAATTTTAGATTTCACACAGCAACTTGATGTCGGACAATTTATAAAAAGAACATGGCACAATAGCCGAACTAAATATGTAAATAATTTCAAGAGAGAAAATTAAAGAAAATAAAACAAACTGTTCATATATAGTGATTGCGGTAATTGATTGGAAATACACTGAAAAAATATTTTTCCGATCCTAGTCAGTTTGTTCATTGAGTTCTTGACGTCAGTTTTGAAATTTGATCTAACTTATTAATATTTCATAATTAGAGATGCATCTCATTTAGAGTTTTGTGTCTAATCAGAAAATCAATTGACCTTTTTTTTTTCTAATTGTGTCGGTAAATAGTTATAAACGTAATTAATGTGTCAAGTAATTAAATGTTGACACACAACAAATTATTAATTAGAGACACAGGCAAATAACAGAAATCGATTGACAATTGAAGTAACCAATGACAACACGTTTTCACAACGACTATCCATGTTAGGTAAATAGTTGAAGGTTAACGCATCTACACATTACACTATTATTGAATATTATAAAGTGTTATAAAATCGGAGGATAGTATTGCATTTATATATATTTATATATGCTAGGATACACAGAGAACTAGAGACCGCGTGTGTAACCGACAGATTCTTTTAAAAATAGGTATTTATTTATTTATTCACTCATATCTAGGGGAAATCCTACAATAGTGACTGCATGTTGGACATAAAGGTAGATAACTCGACCATTTCTGGTCTTATTTTTTACTTACTTATCAAACCTTCCTACCTAACAACTTTTCTTCCCAATAGTTGACTGGGGTACATCATAATGACATTATTGTCTTCCATGTGAGGTGTACATGTAAAGCAACATATTGTCCTATGAAATATTGTCTCATGACTTTGTATCATGAAATTGTGTCCCAATCTATGAAATAATGTCCAGAAAAGTTCTATTTCCTTTTCATAGATGGAGCTCGAGTATGAAATTTTGTCTTGTTAAAGGGAGGTTATTCAATGTTATATTTTGTGTATAATGAGACTTTCATGAAAGTGAGGTTATAAACATTTAATATTTTGGATAATGATATCATTATAGTGTTTTATTTGCATACATTGTACTGTAAGTGCAGTAATTTTTGTCGATGGAAATGGGACGTTAAATCCGATGTCTAGTGAAGGGGGTGTACCATGATCTCCGCTGCTTTAAGATGGACATTTAATTTAGCATGTTTCTGTCATATGAAGTTATCCTGTTGTAAACTAGCTCGACTCGCGGAGTCGGATGTTAGTCACAAGCTACTTTTCCTCAGGAAGACATATCAACCCGTACATATTATTTTTATACTACCAGTACCAATCTACTAGTCCTTGACTACTTATAAGAAGGGTACTATTTCTTTATTAAGGTGTCTTCCTCCATCTTGGATTTTGAAGTAGCAGTTATCAATTGGTCTAGATCTTTAATAAAATGTGCAAATTTTCAGAGTAGTATGTAATTCATGTGTAAGAACTTTCGTGTTGATATAGAAAATTATGTGTTTTGTAATATTTACGGCTGTATTTTCTATGAAACACAATATTTTTGTTTGATTCATGTTTTTTCATCTTTGCCACATAAGGGGAGATAACTCATATAAAGTAATTTTTATAATAGAAAGACTTAGTGTACGAATTAACCTATTGTAATATGTAGCAAGAAAACAAGTCCGGTGACCCCATGTTTTCTTTTTATCTGAAAGCATGTTATTCAAGAGCTATATCTTCTCACATTTCAAAATTATATGATGTAGATTTCTTTTTATCACTCAAAATTTGATTTTCCATGCATGATCTATGCTAAAGCTGACAATTTTGCACAACCTGTAGCGTGAAAAAAATTCCGGTGACCCATACTTTTTATTATATTTTGGAAAAAAGAATGATAAAATCTACATTTTGACAAATTATTAAAAAAATCTACATTTTGATTAATTATTAAAAAAAATCTATGGATTTTAATTAAGACCACCTTCATTATGGCGTTGTAAATGTAAACAAATTTGCTAAATATGTGAGTGCATTCAAAGTTGACGTTCCATTTATTGACTAAACAATTAAACAAAAATAGCTGAGTAGGTCTGGGTTATTTTTATCATGTATACAGTATTTAAACCTCTTCAGGTAATACAATAAATCGAACATATACAAGTTGCATGGTTACATGCAAAATATTAGGAAATAAATCGACGATCGGTTGCAGTTGTATGTTGATCTTCTTCTATTGACTGGCATTTAAAACATTTTGGACTTTCAAAATGTACCTGTTATGACGTCAATACGTTGACCTACATAGTGACGTATGGTACAATTATCAGATGAATTGAGAAATACCCGTGTGATAATTTAAATATATATATATGTGTACATTGTAGATATAAAAGATTAAGCCAAGCGTGACAGTATTATTTCCGTGGGATAATAGTTTGAAAGAAGAAACATGGAGTCCAATAAAGGTAAATCATGTTTGTTAATTACTACACTTTTCGTTTTTTATTTTATTTTTTTATTTTTTGTAGATCCTTTACAACTATTACCGGCCATCGCAGTATCGATACGGAGATACAATATGTTACACATATATTAGTCATGTACGAAATGGCAAAATCTATTGTTGTATTGCCATGACAGACAATCATATCCTCAGATAAAAATCTGCTTTACACGATACATTTCACTAGCAAAGACGAGAGTTTGTAACACAGAGACGATTGTAATTGCCGTACCGATAGCCGATTATAGGATGTGTCCATCAATCGTCTGTAAGGGACTACCATTTGATTTTTAGGGGGGGGGGGGGGGGGGGGCTAGGATGAAAAATTTTGTCCTGCCTTTTTTTTAGTAGTAATCTCTGTCCTGCATTTTTAATTTTCACTAGAATTCGGTCCTGCATTTTTTTTATTAGTGTATCCTGACATTTTTTACATAAATTATCATCCTGCATTTTTTTATGCCAAGTTGTTCATCCTGCCTTTTTTTTTTTACTCAAAACGCCTGTCCTGCCTTTTTTCAAATTTCATCCTAGGCATCCTAGAATGAGATTGTAAACCGTAGTCCTTTAGATTCTGAAAAGGCGAATTGGCCGCCACGATATAGCCAATACAGCTGCAAGTAGCGTTCAATGTCATTACCAATCAACCAATCATAATGCAATCGTTATGTGTAGACCCATCTATAATACTAAAATTACGAGGACCAATTTGTCAGCCGTCATCATGTAAAAACGACGAATCAAAGAATTCAACTTTATGTATAACTTATATAGAACAAAGGTGTAGATTAAAAATTACACCACTCCAGGCCCTTTTGTTTTCCACGTAATTTATATTGTAAATAAGAAGTTCCGGGTCGAGTCCGATACCGATACCAAAAGTATATTCACCTGTTACCTATAATTACCTTATCTGTACGTTCCGCATCTGACAGGCGCACCAACAAATTGTGTATTCAGGATTAATATGCTATATACACGGGTCATAATCACAGGGTTGACACTACTAAATTGTCGAATTGTTACCTATTGTAGTATTTTAATCAGTAAGACTTTCTAAGATAACAATATACGAATACTAAAAATCTGGACTAAAAATAAGGCGTGGTACAGTTTTCAATTTGTTAGCGGGCATGACGTAAAACAGCGAATCAAAGAATTCAACTTTATTTATAACTAATATAGGACAATGTTGTTGATTAAAAAATACTCCATTCCAGGACCTTTTGTTTTCCAAATAATTAATATTACCAATAATTGATAAGTTCCAGTTCGACGGGTTCAAACAGAAAGATTTGAAAGCAGAGAAAACTGTGTATCTTATAATCGGCATGACTTTATCAGATGACAATACTAATACTAAAATAATGCTTGCGCATAGTTATATACTTTAATTCAGTCACGGACCCGCGATATCACGGGTGTGTTCTAGTAACTTTATAAATTAAGATTTCTTCATCTACTATATATATTTGTTTTCTTATATTTAGCTCTACGTGGATATATGTGAAGTCCAAGACTAGGCTTTTGGACCGTTAATTGAAACTGAGGAAAACGGACTCTTCATTTACTGATTGTTGTAACATAAATTGGATTTTTTCCTTTGATGTTTTTATGAAATAATTTGCTTAAAAAGTGTGGCGAGGGAAAACCATGGTATATTATATGCAAATTTATATTGTACCATACTTTGCTAATTAAATATGCAACTCGACTAGAATCCAAAGGAAAAAAGGCGGAGCTTCAGCCATGGTATAACATATTCATTTTCATGTTCTTCCATGGCTGAAGCTCCGCCTCTTAAATATTTAGGAAACTGCAAAACGTACTAAAAGGTCAAGATCTTCATTTGTTTTCATTTTATAAGAAAAATCAATAAATTATGTGTACCACATTTCAAGAAACCCTTTTCAAACTATATAGGATTGTTACGAATTCCCTTAATTTTGGAAACAATTACTAAATGTTTCTTCTTTCAGTTTTGAAAAAATAAAATGTAAAACTATCATTTCCTTTGCGAAAATTCAATTAAATTTCGATTTAAAAAAGGGGGTACCTATACAAAAAGGAATAAATATCGACAAAAAATATCTGTGAAAAAACATGAATAGGGGACGTACACTATCTACGCCCCTGGATCCGCCATTGTTAAAATATTGTTTTATCATTAAAATTGTGTTTTAATAAATAATCTAATAAAATAACGGAAGAAAAGCATTTTTCAGTTAGATGAAAATTCTGTAAAATATGATTAATTTGTATGATACATTGAAAACTAAAAAAAAACAATTCTTACCGTCATTAGAATAATTATTTAATCCTTGTCGCTGGAATCCGACAGTTTTGTTTACCTCAGTCTGATGACATTATGAAATTACCTGCGCCTACAATCATACACGGGGCGCAAAACTTAAAAAAAAATCGGGAAAATCCGACATTTTCTTTACTTTCTGCAAATTCAGGGGTTCTATTACATGAAATACACAGACGATCATACACGAAACGCAAAAGTGACGTGCACGCGCTTCCATTTCATTGGATAAAACTGTAACGTGATCAGTGTCCAATATTAGTTGAAGGTCTTGAAGCTGTCAATCATTTTATTTATATTACAAATTTTATATACCTGTGTCTTACTCATTAACATATTTAAACAAACTCATCCTTCGGATTGGTTTGTTTAAATATGTTAACTCGTAAAAACCATGGTATATATAGTACTTATAAGATTTGATGTATACATGTTGTAGTTTGTATTTTGTTGTCACAAGCTTTTAAATTATTTGATATGTTTTACGACAATAACAGATTATTTTTAAAACAAACAGGTCATTAGAACTGAGAACAGTTAATCCGAAAATATTTGCTTGTGTAGAAATCTCAAGTTTTTATCCTGTTGTTGTCCATGTTGTCACAATGAAGAATTTGACTGCTTTTAAATTTCTGTCTCATTAATAGAAACGGCAAACATATTGTTTCAATGGTTTGACCTTAATCCCTTATCTAATTATGTGATATTTGACAAATAAATGTAGACACACAGCTAAGAAAAAAAACACGTTCCAAGTTTTCTCTTTTTACGGTGTAATTTGATATTAAACGTACAGTGTTGATATAATTTTTTTTTTGTGGTGTACATTTTTGAACATGCTGCATAACGTACGAGACAAACTGGCCAAGACTCACATTTCAATCAGACTGCCTTTCAATTTCGTAACAAATTTGTAACTATATGCCTTCTATGTATATACATAGTATACACGCCTTTCCAATGATATCTTACATTCATGATAGTAAACATTGACGAGTACAGTACTCATTTTATCAGAAATATAAACCTTGTGATAATTAATTTTATTTAAGGTGGTACACAACACTACAGGGAGATAACTCTGTAAAAGTCGGCTGAGCGTTTTAATTACGTTCTAATGTTAAGAAAATATTAAGCTTCTCAATGATCAAAATAAGAGTTTGTCAAACTGCTATATATATCCAATGAAATATTTCCAATACAGTGTGTGGTTCAATTCTTTATTTTTATATTTTTGTTAAAGGGTCAAAGTACTTGTTTTGTCAAAATGTTATGAAAATTAAACGAGCCAAATTAATTTTAGTCGACGTGTTTGGTTCCACCTTAAACAGTATGCACAAAGAGTGACTTGAAAAAATTATTGACCAAAACAAATAAGTGACTGTGCTGAATGGAATTGTGAATAAATTGAAGTTGCACAAAACTAAGTTACTTGATAATCACTTGAAGATTTATATAAAATTACGACAAATTATAAGCAATAACCATAGTAACAAAACTGATTCGCTAGGTTCCACTTACATCATGATCAGTAACAACTTCTGGATACAGGCTATGCTACATGTTGAAAAACACCTATTTGAACATTGCATTTTTTTTTCAGTGCACGAAGCTCCTGGAAGTGACAACGATATAGGATGCTGTGGTTGTATATTGATAGGATTATCATATATTCTTGTCGTCTTGTTTTTCCCGTTTTCTTTGTGTATGACAATTAAGGTAAGTCAAATAGGCCAAGCTAATAAAAATGTATGTTTCCAATCCTTGTTGTATACTCTGAGAACTGTTCTTATCATACTGCAACAGTCAAGCGGGAGACTCTCTTGTCATATATCTTAGTGTTTTTGATAGTTAAAAAAAAATACACGGTGTTGTAAGCAGGCATTGCGGTCATGAAAGTTTCAAGTACGATTATTGTACTCATACTCCGACATCAACCAATCAAAATACTGGATTTTGTGATTTGAGTACAAATTTTGTACTCCGAGTACTGTGTAATGTTTTATGACCGAAGACCCAGATGTCGTTAGGTTGCTGTCTCAACGAGAGATTGACATACCCTACATATATTTTTTTATTGATATCAACGCTTTTAAAGCGGTCAATATAACTGCATTGCACAAATAGTATTGCTGCAAAAAAAAAAAACAAAAAAAAAATTATATGCTGTAATATTTCAGATCGTGACGGAGTATGAACGAGCAGTAATATTTCGACTGGGACGGGTACTTCCTGGAGGAGCTAAGGGCCCGGGTAAGTTGTTCATAATTGATTTTTTTTTTCTTTCTTTTATTTTTCTTTGAGGTTAACATACATATATAGGGGATATTACTCTTAAAGCATGTAAAGTCATAGGAATGTTTGTGTCAATCCCTTTCTAATTTATTTTCAAAACTTTCAAGATATCATATAAAAAGAAGATGTGGTATGATTGCCAATGAGACAACTCTTCACAAGAGACCAAATGACACAGAAATTATCAAATATAGGTCACCGTACGGCCTTCAACAATAAACAAAGCCCATACCGCATAGTCCTCTATAAAAGGCCCCGAAATGAGAAATGTAAAACAATTCAAATGAGAAAAATAACGTCCTAATTATTGTACCAAAAAAATGAACGAAAAACAAATATGTAACACGGCAACAAACAACAACCACTGAATGTATTTTGATTCTGCTTCACATGGATACTTAAAAGGCAGTGATGAAACTTGATAAAGAAAACATATGTCATTATAGAGCAATCTTTTTTAACACAGCTCCACCCCTTAACCTACCAACAGTCAGTGCCTTTTCATTCAATATATATGTTACATATACTTGCTTCTGATATGTTTATTTTATGAATATTTTTAGGGTGAAACTTACTGTCATTCTTTCTCTTTCTGTATGTTATATTTTCTTCATTTTAGGAATGTTTTTCATTCTACCTTGCCTTGATGATTTCAAGAAAGTTGACCTGCGTACAGTTTCATATGATGTACCCCCTCAAGAGGTAAATAAAGGAAGATTTTAAAGGAGTCAATCGTTTTAAATTTTCTGCAGTCGTGAAAAAAAAATTATTTTTAATTTTCAATTTTTACCTGTTAAAAAAGAAGAAGATTGGAAGGGGCATTCTTATAAATCGGAGGATATGCAACACAATGACTAGAAGAAAGAAGGAGGAAAGGCAAACAATGGCCAGTAATAAGCTTCAATCGTCATGCCTTAGATCTTCTTTTTTACGTTAATCTCTCCAACGTTGCAGCACACACATCTACCTGTCGTTACTTAACGAATTAGTTTAAAATAATGAACCCAATCCCACTCAAATTATTTCAAAGTTAAAATGTTGAATATGTCCTCCACCGGAAAAACCCTACCCTATATGTTTAAACTGCAGAGGTGTGCAGAATGTATTACACCTCTCATAAAATTGAAGATTGAACATAAAACAGGTAGCGCCATACAAAAAACCGGAGATAATTCTGAATAATTCGAAACAACTGTACAATAAACTCTCCTTGCATAGATTAAGAACTTCTCCAATACAAAATTTTCTATTCTATGTTGTTGGAGTGGAATGGGAAAGACGTCCAAGTGCAATTGAATAATATGTACTAGAAGAAAAGGCACTCGAACTTGCGGACAGGGGATGTATTTTTCGTGTTTATTTTCAAAATTCAATTTTCTTTGGTCAACTGAGAAAGTACATTTAGTAATTAATTTAAGGCAGTGGCTATTTTGCCGGCTCTGATTATAATATCTTAATTCAAGCCGGCAAAGTAGTCTATTTCTATAGAAATAGCTGTTTGACCAGCAAGCGCAATATATATATATATATAGTGAATTTTTTGCCGGCACTGGAAAAATTGAAGTCTCCGATTTTTTTTCTTCAGTAAAGGTTAAACTTTTTTATGTTTGTATGTCAATGTTTTCTTTCAGATTTTGACGAAGGACTCGGTAACAGTAGCAGTGGATGCTGTAATCTACAGTCGGATATTTGACCCGACGATGTCGGTCTGTAATGTTGAGAATGCAGATCACTCGACACGACTTCTTGCAGCAACTACACTCAGAAACGTGCTTGGTACAAAGAATATGTCAGAACTTCTCAGCGAAAGGGATGTTATCGCCAGTTCAATGCAGGTAGGTTTTGCGATCATCTCGTTTCAGTGTTATTTTTATAGTTTGTCCCCTGAATTTCGGGTCTGGATATCAAGAGATCATAGATTTATTCTTACGAGGAAGCTTTTTAAGTAGACTGTGACTTCTATTTGAATAGACTAGATGTTTACACAAGTGTTAATTGAGCTTCCTATATAATGCTATACTTTTCTTATTATAGAAGTGGTGTAGATTTGATTGACATCTTAATGGATCATGATAATTATTGTCACATAAATTGCTGAGAAGAGCCTACTTAAAGCTCCGAGCATCCTCCGAACATGCTCAGAGCTTCCTCGTAAGATAAAATCTATGATCCCTAATCACGGGAGTAAAATATTGAATTTTGACAGAATTCATTGTGACATTTAATACTTCCTTGAGAAAACTGATTGCGTTCATCCATAATACGGTTGACGATGAAAATCATTTAATTGTGTACTGTCAATTAAGTTCAAAAACTTAAATGTGACTTTGTCGAAAAAGTTATGAAAATTAAAACACTATTTTTATAGGACAGTGAACGATAAATATCTTCTGTGTTGATAAACAACAAAAGAAATTTTACAAGGAAGGTATTATCATAAAACAGTCATTTTATAAAAGGATATGTGATCGTTATTTATACGTTGTGAAAAGATATTGTATGTTCTTTTGTGCTAGCTTATATCATTTCCTGTTATGTCAATAATTAAGTTTATTGAAAATAATGCACTATCTATAATAACCGGAATGAGGTTGATCATGATGGCATACATTAAGAAATACATATTTGATTTAGTAAAAGCACATTTAATTTGAATAAAGAAAACATGCTGAAATAATTAATATTGATATTTTTAATGTCATTTACTTCTTACAAAAAGAGACGGACCTTGTGCCAAACGCATATGTTAACTATATATATCATTATGCATTTTCCAGCAAATTCTAGACGAATCAACAGACCCATGGGGTATCAAAGTTGAAAGAGTAGAAATGTGAGTATTTTACAATCAACTGATAAAAAAAGTGTGTCCTTATAAAGTACCTTATCTGAATTATACTTAAATAGCACTAATATATATAGAAGCTAATCCAGAGGGTGGGGTACTGCCTTTACCAACTTTATAGCACAATTTCTGATTTTGACTGCCAAGCTCTCTATGTTTAGTTGAAACTCTTGGACCTATCATTGGAATATATCGATTCAAACTCTGCGCTGTAAACTGCATACCTTTCAATAAATGTAACCAATAAATATGGTTATTATACGACCCCAAAAAAATTTTGGGTTCGTATAATGGTATGATGTCGTCGTCTGCATCGTCGTCGTCCGAAGACACTTTGGTTTCCGGATAATAACTTTAGTTGAAGTGAATAGATCTTAATGAAATTTTGTCAGAAGGTTCAATACCACAAAAGGAAGGTTGGGATTTATTTTGGGGATGATGGTCCGAACCGTTTAGGAATTAGGGGCCCGAAAGTGGCCAAAACAAGCATTTTTCTAGTTTCAGGATAATAACTGGTTTACCAGTATTTCAATTGCTCTGAAAGTATACTGCAATGTTTAAAATCCCAAGTAGAAGGTTTGGATTCATTTAAGGGGTTATGGGGCCAAAGTTTAGTAATTAAGGGCCAAAAAGGGGCCAAAACAAGCATTTTTCTAGTTTCCAGACAATACCTTGTGTGTAATTGCATGGAGCTCTCTGAAATTGTACCACAATGTACCATATAACAAAGGGAGGCTGGGATTAAGTTTTGGGTTAATTGCCCAAAATATGTAGGAATTAAGGGCCAAAAAAGGGCCAAAAAGAAGTATGTTTCTAGTTTCCAAACAATCATGACAATAACTTGTGTTTAAGTGTATGGATCTCTCTGAAATCGTACTACAAGGTTCAATATTACAAAGGAAAGCATGGGATTGAGTTGAAGGGTTATTGCTCCAAGGGGGGGTTTCAATAAATTGGGGGGGATCTCAGTTTACCATTTTTTTAAGGGATTTTTTTTTTTTTTTTTTTCAACATTTTTCAAATTTCAAATTTTGAAAAGTTTCAATAAGAAATATTCAGTTGCACAGTATTGTGCAATAGATGTGTTAGATCTTGAACCACATTAATGTTGTGGCAAAAACCTATATTATGTCAAAAATTTGATCACAATCAAAATTCAGATGGGATCAAGCTTGAATATTGTGACCAAGTTTGCCCCAACTGTTCAGGGTTCGACCACTGGGGTCGTATAAAGCTGCGCCCTGCGGAGCTCCTGGTTTTCTTATCTGACATCAGTGGTTGTGCCATATTTTTCGGTTTTCTCCTGAATTTGATTTTTGGTGGTCATTGTTAATCTAGATCTAGATAAGATTAACGGATGTACTTAGGTGAAATTAAAAAAAATCTAGAATTAAAAATTGATACTATAAGTCGGAAGAGCATAGCTGAGGAACAAAATAAGTTAAAACTATTGATTGGTTTAATGGAGCTCCTTTTCGAGATATTTCAATTTTTTTTAATGGCGAGAAAAGGCTGACTCTGACTTTCCCGTTTGAATGGTTTTACATTCGTTATTTTGGGCCCTTTATAGCTTGCTGTTCGGCGTGTGCCAAGGCTCTGTGTTGAAGACCGTACTTTGACCTATAATGGTTTACTTTTACAAATTGTGACTTAGATGGAGAGTTGTCTCATTGGAACTCATACCACATCTTATATCTTTTAACCTTATATTTACATTGGTATTATTTGGGTCTTAAATCGAAAGAAAAGAAATTTAGAATCTGCTTAAAAATTTTTGGTAACTGACTTTTTATGAGCTATTGAAGCCTTATATGAAAAGAAAAATGGGTGTTATGGGGCAAAACATTTTACCCTGTATCGTAGGAAAAAAACCAAGGAATCCGAACATCTGACACAAATTCTTAAACCTGACTTAAGCTTGGGTTGACGTTAACCTACATGTTCTTTCATTCGTTAATACAACTGTTGTTTATATAGAGTTTCACTCATTTTTTTCCAGTAAGGATGTAAGATTACCTGTGCAACTACAGAGAGCAATGGCTGCCGAAGCTGAGGCTTCTAGAGAAGCACGTGCTAAGGTGAGTAACATGGCAGATATATATATTTAGATAAAGGGATAAAAGGGGTACATTCATGTACAACTTCTACAAACTTTAACTGACCCAGGCGATAAAAGTGGAAGAGGGGACCTTGGTTATCAGAGAACACTTTAAATCAGTAATGCGTTTATAATCGGCTGTTTCGTCAATTCTTTTAAGCGCTCATGTGACATAGAAGTACTGTAATCTTTGTTATTTAGAAGCTTAAAATATATATATTAAAAAATATTTGAAACAAACGTACAAATGGTTTTGAAGAGTTCTGCCACTTACCATAGATTATTCCTTCATTTTCATGGGAACAGTATATCTGTCGCTGATCATATATAGCATAATGGAATAACCTCTACTGATGTCATTTGATGTTTGTGTTATAGGTTTGCTGTCTTATTGTCGTAAACACAATATATGATATTGTCCTATTCACATGAGATATGAATTCATCTATAACGAGAGCTCAGTTGATCTTTAAACTCGCCATTTAACCAAGATACCAGACAGATAATGACTTTTAAAAACACCCAATGCTATTTGATATTAAATAGTACCTTTATTTTACAAACGAAAACAGTATAGTTTTACCTGAAACATGTTAATACCAAATAAAAAAAAAATCATTTTCAGGCAAAAATATTACACCAAAACCGCATAAAACACATTTATTGAGTTCAAAGAAGCAAAATTAAAAGTATTTATAAATTATGACATTCAAAGATTAATACTTGAACTTTTCCACAGGTTGTAGCAGCTGAGGGAGAACAGCATGCCTCACGTGCGCTGAAGGAAGCAGCCGACATCATGGCCCAATCACCAGCCGCCATTCAGCTCCGTTATTTGCAGACATTGAACAGCATTGCAGCAGAGAGGAATTCCACCATTATATTCCCTCTTCCAATGGATCTATTACGAGGATTTATGAAGTGAATTAATTCTTGAAGGTGTGTGTTTGTGCATGAAGCTGCTTTGGAATACAAAGCATTTTTATCCACCGAAAATTACTTAATATTTCTACTTTTGTGCACACTAAAACTGCTTCCTTGATCAGACTGTTCCAAATAACTTTAAAAAAACACCATTGAATGATTGAACGTGATGCAAAGCAAAATTGGTAATCTTATCATTACGATTGATGATCATTGATGTAGGTGGCGCATTTATCACTCAAGTGTGCACTATTCACATAACGTTGACAACATGTGCCTTAAGAACGTAGTTTGTTTGACTGTTATTTATTTATGTACTCATTGATTCAAAAGTAGGGTATACTCAAATGTATTTTTGTAAATATGATTGTATATTATTTATTTTACATTGAAATAAGTAAAGGTTACTCACACAAAGTTAATTCTTTCTGCCAGACAAGATCTATCATACATCTTTACTGAAACATGAAAATACTAATACATGTAGTATATAAGTCAAATTAATGGCAAGTTGATAAACAGTTGAAAACTGGGGAGGAGGTCCAAAGGGGGGATCGAAAATCAAGACAGACAACACTTACGAAAAACAGACCGATTGAGTATAATACCACAGAAATAGGGAACATATCCATAATAAATATACACCAAAAATCTTTTCAAATACAATACAATTTAAGAGTTTCTGGTTCTCGATACTTACACATGTTTGATAAAGGACATACACCATTGAAGAAGAATTACTCTTCTATTGTTCTCGCCTCTCCAGTTTTCACAATGGTGTAGCAGGTTATTGACCTAAAAACGAAAGATGACAATAGGACAAACAAGTCAACAAAACACTACATACAAAACTAAAGCCTCAGCAACACGAACCCCAGCATAAGATAGAGTGTTCTCATGTGGCCCAGAAGCGAAACGCACACTCTGGAATGCCGTGTCAACGTAATAGATATATTATCATTATGCAAGCGCTGCAATGATGTTGCTATACATAGAAATGGAAAGTTAACAATTGCATGGAAAGCTGAAATCATTCCTTTTGTCTTTAATTAAGTTTTGATTTCAAACGACCTTCATTGTCATTTTTAGATGTAAGCCAATATCATGAAGATATGAGACATATATTAAAATTCCCTATGTCGTGTATGTGGTATCCTTTATTTAAAGTTTTATGTTCGAAGCTATAAATGGATTAATATGCAATATATGGACATTGTCGGAAAATATAAAATTTGTTTGTATGAGCTTAAGAAACAGGTCGAAAAGCGAGGCTCGTAGTGAGTTATATTTTCCGACAATGTACATATATTGTTTTATCCTGAAATTGACTCCCAACACTTGAAAGTTTAATTAGTAAAATCCAAATCATTGTCTCTAATTTCTCAAAGAAATCCAAATAGTTTTAACGCGGACCGCGAAGAGGACCCTAAAATGAACTGGTATGCAAAAAGAAATATCCATATTACCACTTACTCAACATGGAAGCGGGATAACAGGACAATTTATTTGTACAAATAAAGCAAAAATGTATCTGTATACCTGTTATTTGGTTATTGCAGGATAATGTAAATTAAATGTTCTAGTGTTAACATTCAACAATCATTCATTGTTAAGGTCTACTTTGAACATAAAAATGTATCATTAAAAAAACAATTAATGATTTTAATTCAGTGGGTATATGTTTAACAACTTTAGACAAATAGTCTTAATATCGCTAGGTGTTTTAAAATGTTTAAATAGCCAGGTCATTAAGAATATGATGAAAGGCATTGACCTAAACTAGGTATCAGAAAATTTCATACTTTTGTCTCGTGGATTTGAATGGAATGGCATGGCATGTATTTTTATTTTCGTAAAACAAAGTACAATAGTATAGAAACATACACAAATAAGAGTCTATACTAAAGACAAAGATGCGCACTTCTCTTTGGTTTTATTTATTTATTTATTTATTTATTTTGTTTGCTCCTGGTTTCTAGTAAGTCTTTTTTATTCGAGATAAAATCAAACAACAACAGAAAATCTTTGAAATTTAATCAAAATGGTTGTTCAAAGCGGACATTGGAACTTTGATTATATGAACGTCTTAAATTACAATGTAGTAAAGAGACATATCAAACAATTATATTATATTATATGTCTGGTTCAAAATAAAATAAAGATGCCTCGATCGGTGGACAAGTGTCTAATTTAGTCTTAGATGCATGATGTTTTTTATAAGTTGTTATCGGCTTTGAAATAACTGTCAGTAACTGCGAGTACTCTCAGATGTGTACTTAGTGTCTTTTTGTTGTTGGGATGTACAAGTACCCGGCCACGTCCACTTTATGCTTTTGTTAGATGTACATCTATTTGTATCCGTCCAATGAGCCTTTTTCAACTGATTTTTATAGTTCGTTCTTATGTTGTACCGTTACACCACTATCCCAGGTTAGGGGAGGGTTGGGATCCCGCTTACATGTTTAACCCCGCCACATTCTGTATGTACGTGCCTGTCCCAAGTCAGAAGCCTGCAATTTAGTGGTTGTCGTTTGTTGGTGTGTTACATTTTTTGTACATAAATTAGGCCGTTAGTTTCTCGTTTGAATTGTTTTACATTTGTCTTTAATTTCAGGGCATTTTACCGGGCTTTGCTCATTGCTGAAGACCGTACGCAACGGTGACCTATTATAGTTGTTAATCACATGTGGCATTTGGTCTCTTGTGAAGAGTTATCTCATTGGCAATCACATCACATCTTTTTGTCGAGCCTGCGACATTTGTCGCAACAGCAAGACATTGCGATCCTACATTCCGTCGGCGTTGTTGTCGTTGTAGTCGGCGGCGACCACAAATATTCACTCTGGTCCGAGACCACAATTATTTCGTAATGCATTTCTTTTAGAACATAAATGAAAATTTAAAAAATCCCACCTGCGCTTTCTCAATGAAATTTTTACAGTGTGTTTTACATCTTTTGGGACAAATTATATCAAAAATATAGAAAACTTCATCGGCTCTAACTCAAAATATGGACAATTTTATGTTTAGGGCGAATTGGAATCTTTTGACAGCTTCCGAAGTGCTAGTTTTTAACCTTTTTCAACTGGCCCAAATCAGTAAATGTAGGTTTACAAGGTTAATTCTTTGTGGTATTTAAAAGAAATACAAGGGGCAGTGGTATCTATTAGAGAGATTTGTTCACATTCCTCCAGTTACATCAGAAACAATTTATGTACTAGTAATGTTTTGCATTTACCGAGGATTTGAGATCTTTTATCACAGTTCCTGCACACCAGAAACCATTTTGTGTTCTTTTGCATTTTTAAATGAGCAATAACAATTCAAATAAAATAATGCACTTGTTTTAATTTAAAAGAGAGGCGGACATACCAAAGGTATTGTCGAACGTATGAAACGACAAAATTGTAAATGTCATGGCAAAAACGAACTTCGTTTATTACATGGCAAAAACGAATTGTAAATGGCATGGCAACAACGAAAACCGAACCAAAGAAAACAACAGTCTACGAAAAACAACACAGAAAACTAGATAATGAGCATCAAGAAACCCACCAAAACATGAACCAACGACAACCACTGAACTACAGTCCCCTGGTTAGGGACAGGCACATAAATAATGTGGTGATGTAAACATATTTATGAGCGCTCAATCTCACCTCTTTTCCCCAAATCTAGGACAGTTATTGTATGAACGTCCAACAAATGTGAAAAGCGAAATACCTTTCAATTTGTTTGTACAGTTATCAGACTGGGGATGTTTAAACGTCGCGAGGGTTTGGTAAACAATA
This sequence comes from Mytilus galloprovincialis, assembly GCA_037788925.1. Taxonomy (NCBI): domain Eukaryota; kingdom Metazoa; phylum Mollusca; class Bivalvia; order Mytilida; family Mytilidae; genus Mytilus; species Mytilus galloprovincialis. The sequence goes on along the minus strand of CM075336.1, from coordinate 82,106,410 downwards.
ATTTTGTAGAAATCTATATATTTTCAATAAGTTTATTTGCTTGCATACCACTTCATTTCATGTTTGCAATCGATTGTTCCTGTTTGTAATCGTAGATTATAAATTAAAACATAAATTAGTAATTGAATACACATAACGAGTTTTATCAACCATGGCATTCATGGCGACAATAATAACTGTATTGTTTTCTCGATCAATGAGGTCCTTGTAGAAATGTTTTAATAGGTTTACACAGTGTTGAGTTTATTTATTCAATATTTTTTGCAGTATTTTTTTTATCAAAAATTCTTACTTTGAGTTACGAATATCCTTATTTTTTATTTTTCTCTTTTTTTTTAATTCAATATATTTTTTTTTTATAAATATACCTACATGTAGGGAACACAAATTATAAGAAATACCTTGAAAGACCTATAGATCATATGGCATATACAGTTTGTATTATGGGCATGACACGCTTTTGGGATATGGGATATAGGGGATAAATAAATGGGGATGTTGGATAGAGGGGATAAAAAAATGGGATGTTGGATAGAGGGGAAAAGATCGGGGATGTTGGATAGAAGGGGTAAAAAAGTAGGGATCAAATCATCGAAATATTCTTTATTAAGCTAAGAACAACCCATGCTTTGCAAATTTGGGGGGGGGGGGGGGCACGCCAGCCACGCCCTGCCTGAAACCGCCCCTGCATATATTCAAGTATAGGACAATATAATAAATAAAATAAAATATAGGGGAGTCACCCCACCCCCTCCTGTTTCAGAACTTGGAAACTGTCGAGATCCCTACCCCTAAACCATATATATTCATGTATGGGACAATTTAACAAATCAGCTGAAATATAGGGGAGTCCCTTGGGTCACCCCACCCCCTCCTGTTTGAGAATTTGAAAACCGTTGAGATCTCCACCCCTTACCCATATATATTCATGTATGGGACAATATAACAATTCAAATGAAAGATAGGGGGTCCCTGGGGTCACCGTACACCCTCCTGTTTGAGAACTTGGAAATGGTCAAGATCCTCACCCCTAAACCATATATACAGATGTATTGGACAATATAACAAATCTAATAAAATATAGGGGAAGTCCCTGTGGTCACCCCATCCCTCCTGTATGAGAATTTGGAAACGGTCGAAAACCCAACACCGAAACAATATATATTCATGTATGGGCCAATATAACTAATTAAATGAAATATAGGGGGAGTCCCTGGGTTCACCCTACCCCTCCTGTTAGAGAACTTGGAAACCGATGAGATCCCCACCTCTAAACCATATATATTCATGTATGGGACATTATAACAAACCAAATGAAATGTAGGGGGAGTTTCTAGGGTCACCCTACCCCTTCCTGTTTGAGAACTTGAAAACCGTCGAGATCCCCACCCCTAAATTATATATATTTATGTATGGGAGAAAATAACAAATCATTTACATTTTACTATGGGCAGTTCAGTCAGACCTCACCTTTGAAACCTGTAGTAGTGAACATTTGTTTGATTCGTGTCCCATAACTTTTGTACTATAGAACACAAACTCAGTTTTCTTTCCAGGGAAAGCAGTCCATTCATACTATTACATGGTCGTACAAAGTCAACTTGCACTTTTAGCAGTCAACTAAAACCAACGTTAACTACCAAGTAGAACAACTGCAATCATTGCTAACTTGTACCACTGCAGACTCACCATAAAAATATGCATTGATATATGCATGGCTTTTAAAACCTTGATGACATATAAATTATTTGCCTTAATAATTAATTCATTAGATAAACATGAATGTTTAATGTCGACGCAACATTGCCACAGTTTTCATAATTACGTTTGCCTTGGTTTTTGGTTAACTGCCTCAGCACTTTGATTAAGTTCTTTTACCTCTTTCATTCTTTTCAGAAACCTATACCGAGTTAAATATATAATCACAATCCAAAGAGTTTGAATGTAGTGTTCATACTAGCACTATTATAACTATTTCTCAGGTACTATAAGCAGGTCAACTTTATTTGGTGTATGGAATAATTGTACGGCGAACATGTTCTTATTTCATGGTTCATTGATAAATGTTAAGATCCTCCCCGTTTTAAGTGGGGTTCATATTGTTCGATCTAAGTTTTCAAAGTTGTTTATTGTATACTGTTGTTTGTATGTTTTTTTGCCATCTATTTGTCAGCAGTGGCGGATCCAGAATTTTTCATAAGTGGGGGCCCACTGACTGACCTAAGAGGGGGCCCGCTCCAGTCACGCTTCAGTGATTCCCTATATAAGCAACCAATTTTTTTCCAAAAAGGGGGGGGGGGCCGGGCCCCCTGGGCCCCCCTTAATCCGCCTCTGGTCAGTTCGTTTTCGACTTATGAGTTTGTTTATCCCGTATCTTACGCCTCTATTTTACCGTAGTGTAATGTTTAATTATTGGTCGTTAAGGTTACTGATAAGTAGGATCTTATTTTAGAAATGCATGGTTTACGCTAGAGAAAGAGTTGGGTGGATTTAGACGTTTGGTGGGAAGATAAGTGGCCGGGTCAAAAGTTATAGGGGTGGTCGTAAGGGACTCCCGATGGTCCGTATGGAGAACATATAGAGAACACCCCTATCTGGTAAATAATATATTCGACCAAGGGTATATAAGCGAATGAGAAACGACATTCGGGGCTGCATATCCATCACATCACACTCCTTAGCTTGCCATCGTCGAGTCAACACGTACGCGTCGATCTCAAAGCAATTACAGGAGAAGATTACGGTCTGTTGTTTTTGTTCAATTGTTCAATTGTTTAGTTAGCATTTAAAATAATTTCTATTTTTAACTTAAGTTCATTTTCATTTCTTTTTATTATTTCTTTGTAAGTTTATAAATTTTATTTTTTAATCTTTAGGTTTTAAACTTTATTTTTGCTAAATAAGTTTAAATAATTAAATATTTTTGCTAAATAAGTATTAAATATTTAAATAAGCTAAAGTTCAATCTATTTTTGCTTTAATAAATTTAATTAAAAGTTAAGATAAATTGAAATATGAGCAATATGACAACCAATAAAAGGAAAATTGACTCAAGAAGTCCACAACAAGGGGAATCACCTGATTAGAAAATTTACAAACAAAGTCAAGGCAATTCGCCAATACAATATGCAAAAAGGCAAGGATTAAGCCAAACTAAAACTAAAAGCCCTGTGTCACTCAATGATAAGGGCAAAAAAATGTTTCCCCCTAGTGAAAAACTAATCATCACATCAAGGGCTAAAAAGTTCCTGCTACTGACTCTTAACTCTCTCCATTATCTGCTAATAACCATGATAGGAAGTGTTAATGATCAAGCCATAGAAATAAAGGCCACTTAAAAACAGTGTGCTGGTTTACGCACCATCTGAAACCATAAGGAGAAAGTTACTTGGCTTGACTAAACTGGGTAATTTCCAAATAAAAGTGTCCAAATTTGATACTGACCATAAAAAGAAAATAACTATCGAAGCAGCTGCTACAAAAGAAATAAACGAAAATAAAATTATCCGCTCTTTGCTTGGCTGCTGGTGTACCAGGACAACGTTGCTGCCGTTCACTGCTGTTTGCTTGGCCTCGCTTTCCTCATGTTCCTACTTCTAGCAGCACCGTGTTTATTAATCATTTATTTATTTTCCTTTATTTAATTTTTTATTTATTTTTATATTCTTTTATTTTTTTTATTTATTTATTTACTTAGTCATTACATTTTTTTTTATTACACTTTATTTATCATTCTAAATTGTGTCAATTACCACATGGTAAAATTAAATTATTTAATGCCCAAAAAGGCGCAAGCCAGGGCCGACCGTGCAAGGGCTGTATAGCCAGTCAAGGTCGTTAAAAACTTCCACATATATATATATATTCGGGGCTGTCGGTTGGCTGACGATGAGCCGTCATAAGTCAACAGAGCGTACGTCGGTAATATTAAAGGCTGAAAGAGCTTTAATATCTAGAGGACACTTTGTACTGGGTACAAAGTAAACGTACGAGTTGATTGGATTGACAAGACAGACTGTCCCACTCGGAGGACAAGTTGTACCAGCCCGCACTGTCTGGAAGTGACAGACTGTCCCATTCGGAGGACAGGCTGTACCAGCACACAGTCTGATACAGACAGACTGTACCAACCATACTGTCTTTTAGTGACACATCGTCCCATCTTGAGGACAGGCTGTTCCATTGTATTATAGTTGTATATATATTTGTCTGTTGTAACTTTATTTCGACAAAGAGTCAGTGTGTATATTTTAGTTCATCAGTGTGCATAACGTAGATAGTTGTAGTTTTAAGTATTGCCGTATTGTTTGTGAACAACTTGGATCCAAGTATTGACTGGAACGGACTTTTGGAATATAAACGCCTGGTTACACGTTACAGTAGTATGGAAGGATTGTCTGGTATACATATTTTTCTGGTAGTTTTCGTCGGACTTCTTTTTGATCGTTCGTTAAGCAAATGTTAGGTTTCCTGGTCTAGTCTGTTTCTCAGATACTATAAGCAATAGGCCAACTATATTTGGTGTATGTTATGATTGTAAGTTTTACATGTCTGTCTAGAAGATATCATATAACTGACCTTATTTTCATGGACTATTGGTCAATGTTAAGTTTTAGTGGTTAAGTTTGTTTTTGTGTATCTCGAATGAACCATATCATTAAAGCCTGCAGGTCGTTCTCTGCTTGATATCTCTTTTGATAATATTTGTATTAGGGTTTCTGTCTTATTGACATGTATTCCTGTTATACATATCTGTTGGATTAAGGTGGTACCCAACACCTTGACTTAAATTTATTTGGCTCGTTTAATTTTCATAAAATTTTTACAAAATACTAACTTTGACCCTTTGACAAAAATATAAAAATTTCAAAAAATTTGAACCAACCAATTTATCAGAAAAATTACACTGGTTATATAGCAGTTTGACAAACACCAATTTTGATAATTGAGAAGCTTAATATTCCATTAACAACACAACGTAATTAAAACGTCTAGCTGATTTTATAGAGTTATCTCCCTGTAGTGTTAGGTACCGCCTTAAATTGCTTCCTCACACATATATATATATATATATATATATATATATATATATATATATATATATATATATATATAAATATTTTGGATAAACACAGATTATATTTCTTTGCATAATTTTATTCAACAATATTATTTACATATATTGACAATGTAATTGCGCTTTGGCACAGAGTATTCAGCAAATGAGGTATGAAATATCCAGAAAAAGTACATAAAATAGGTCAGATGCCAATAATTTTTTATTGAATTGTCATTATCACATACAAACAAAAAAAATAAGTTTAAGATTAGAAAAAAGTAATAAGAGAATCCATTTCAGATTATGATTTGCATTACTAAAAATGCAGCTTAATCAATGGCAATGTCACCTTTATAATAAACAATTAGTTTATTCCCTTAAAAAAAGTAAGAAAAAAAAAGTAAATTAACCTAAGAATAGAATTGCACTTCTCTCCAGAACAAAGAAAAAATAACATGAAATAAAGGTTATATTGGAAATTTGAGTAAAAGTTTTTAACAGTTCTAATAAAAGGAAAAATATTCAATTAAATATGATATAAATATACATGTAAATAAAATAGTGTAAATTTGGAAAACTTCTATCAAAACAATATACAGATCTGTAATTTAAAAAGTGCAATTTTTAAAAAGAAGTTTTCAAAATTTTTGAATCTGAATTTACAAATACAAAATGATGCATACACTGCATTACTCTAGCTAAAATGATCTCAAATGGAAAATTTTTGAATCCCAGATCACACCATCACTCTTAAAAAAGAAAATTTAAAATCCCAGATCTACCCCCTAACCTTTAAAAAGAAAACTGTGAAGCCCAGACCAAATGTTAACAATCTGATTTGTAGCAGGTCAAGTTTACGGTCTTATTTCATACACGCCAGTGACTTACGACCTCACCATGCAGCAAAAGGTAAGTTTACGGTCATATTCCATACACGCCAGTGACTTACAACTTTATCATGCAAACAAGAGGTCGCACCCTGTCTCCAAATCATGTAGTACTGATACACAATTTAAATTCTGTGCTGTTTTGGTACAATTTAATTTTAGATCAATAGTTTTTAGAGCAATGCAGTTTTTCACCAGTATACAAAAAAAAAAAAAAAAAAAAATGAGAAAAAATATGAAAGCCCTTTTTCTCCCCCACTAAACAAAATATGAAAGACATTATTTTTGGATTGAATTTTGGATTGAAATTGAATCTAATCTGATTTAAACATGAATAAAAATTAGATCCCAGTGACCTACTTTTGCCAGAAGGGCAGCCCTACATATCAGACTCAATGAATTGATACAATATAGTACTCTTTCAACTTAACCAAATTTAAATATAAGTAAAACAGGTAAAACACAGTATCAGACCTACTTCTACTATACACGCATCTATAGTGGGATTTTATCAAATTCAAACTATACAAGTAACATGCAAAAAATGTCAAAATTAAATTAAACTTAACAAAATGTAGACTAGAAAAAAGAACATAAAAAAGAACATAGAAAAGAACCAAGTGTTGTCTTATCCTTGTAAGCAAAGCATTGACATGGATCTGTAACCTTAACAGATTGAACAATTCCCAAATTAACAGAAATATTTTGTATCAGATTCATGTATAGATCCTGCAAGACATATACATTGGCTACTTGATCTATGATGGTAAAGGAAGTCCTGATTTGAACAAAAAAGCAAATTTTGATAGGAAAAAAATATAAAGTTCTGGTAATGAGATTTTGAAATGAGAATATTTATTTTTTTTTAATTTCTGACTTGCAATAATCTAGAGTTCAGTAATACAGTATATATATAGAAGGTTGAATAAATGGTTTGCATAAAGGAAAAGATTAATAAATCTGACTTATAGTAATAGTGTTCAGGATATTATTTTTTATGAAATATTTTAATTTAAAGAAAAAATCAAAAGCTAAGATAGTACAACATAGCATAAAAATACTGCTATGTATAAAAGAGCAGGATACAAATAAATTTAAATATTGTAAATTTGATTCCCTGAGATATAAATATATACTGAAAATATCAAACATAAACTTCACCAAAATATATAAATAAATCATTCTATACATAGGTCAAACTATTATCAGCATTTATACTGAAAATTGTTCAATCAATCAATTTTGAGTGATCTGAGTGTGAGAAAATGGAGTAGACGATCTAAAAACAAAATGTTGGTCTCTGCTGGTTAGTAGGTTTCCTAGCTGCACGCCTTGGTGCAATTCTTCTGGATTCACAGGATTGCTTTGGTACAATCTTTGATTTATCCATCATTTGTGATTCTTTAACAATACCAGGGAGCTTGAGAACCTGTGATTGTGTGCCCTCATCTTTCCTTGTAATCACTGGCTTATTCTTGTATATAACCTAGAAAAAATGGTAAATAGATTAATGTGATTATAATAAGACGTTTGCTTAGATGCCACTTACTCCCATTTTTTTTATCTTTCAGAAGACAATTTTTCATCTCCATAATATGACATTCAGAGGGGAATATGCAGATTTTTTCAATGACACTTGGGATATTAATGGAGTCAACATTATATTTTATCTTACCTGTCTAACACTCCCCTTACTAGGTGATATTACCTTATTGTCCTTTTTATTAATGGCATCAGTCAACATTATATTTTATCTTACCTGTCTGACAGTCCTCTTATCAGGTGATATTACCGTATTGTTCCTTTTTATTAATGGCATCAGTCAACATTATATTTTATCTTACCTGTCTGACAGTCCTCTTATCAGGTGATATTACCTTATTGTCCCTTTTATAAATGGCATCAGTCAACATTATATTTTATCTTACCTGTCTGACACTCCCCTTATCAGGTGATATTACCTTATTGTCCCTTTTATATATGGCATCAGTCAACATTATATTTTATCTTACCTGTCTGACAGTCCTCTTATCAGGTGATATTACCTTTTTGTCCTTTTTATTAATGGCATCAGTCAACATTATATTTTATCTTACCTGTCTGACACTCCCCTTATCAGGTGATATTACCTTATTGTTCCTTTTTATTAATGGCACCAGTCAACATTATATTTTATCTTACCTGTCTGACAGTCCCCTTACTAGGTGATATTACCTTATTGTCCATTTTATAAATGACATCAGTCAATATTATATTTTATCTTACCTGTCTGACAGTCCCCTTATCAGGTGATATTACCTTATTGTTCCTTTTTATTAATGGCATCAGTCAACATTATATTTTATCTTACCTGTCTGACACTCCCCTTACTAGGTGATATTGCCTTTTTGTCCTTTTTATTAATGGCATCAGTCAACATGATATTTTATCTTACCTGTCTGACAGTCCCCTTATCAGGTGATATTACCTTATTGTCCCTTTTATAAATGGCATCAGTCAACATGATATTTTATCTTACCTGTCTGACAGTCCTCTTATCAGGTGATATTACCTTATTGTCCCTTTTATAAATGGCATCAGTCAACATTATATTTTATCTTACCTGTCTGACAGTCCCCTTATCAGGTGATATTACCTTATTGTCCCTTTTATAAATGGCATCAGTCAACATTATATTTTATCTTACCTGTCTGACAGTCCCCTTATCAGGTGATATTACCTTATTGTCCCTTTTATAAATGGCATCAGTCAACATGATATTTTATCTTACCTGTCTGACAGTCCCCTTATTAGGTGATATTACCTTATTGTCCCTTTTATAAATGGCATCAGTCAACATTATATTTTATCTTACCTGTCTGACAGTCCCCTTATTAGGTGATATTACCTTATTGTCCCTTTTATAAATGGCATCAGTCAACATTATATTTTATCTTACCTGTCTTACAGTCTTCTTGTCAGACTGGTTCCTTGGACCATTTAGTGTACCAGTTCTATTTGGATGCATTTTTCTGTTATCTCTTACAGAAGGAGCTGGTCTCACAAACTCATAATTCTGCAGGATAAGTGCTTTTGGTGCATTCTTGAATGGTGGCAAAACTTTGCGCTCACCATGTTTTGACATATCAAGAGGAGGAACAACAGACTTTTCCTCCTTAGAATTTGACTCATCTAGCTTTAAGATTATGAGGGAAAGCTCAGCTTGCAAAATAGCAATGCGCCTTCTTGAGCTTCTCTCCTTCTGATCCAATTTATCATATGCAATGTTCAGTAGGTAGACCTCTTTGCTCTTGCGTTTGTTCTGCGTACTGCAATTTCTGCTAGCCAATTCCAGCTGTTTCTCGATGTAGTGCTTCTCATCTCTGAGAACTGTGTGCTCATTCTTGATTGTATTTATCAGACATAGGTTCATTTCCTTATGTGCTTTCAGACTGTCGATATCATTCTCAATGTTAGCCTGGAGACCATTTATAGCATCATCCAGTTCCTTATTGATTTTGATTTTATCAATATCAGCATCTTCAGGTTTATGCTTCTTCAAAATATCCAGTAATCTATTAAATAAAAGTAGTTATAATCAGTAATAAAATGAAAATAAAACAGTATGTCTAATGAAAAACATCATAATTTTACGTAAGTAATTTCCTCAATTTACCTGTTTGAAAATAAGCTATTATTTTCAATTTCTGAGATATCTTCAATAAATAAACAAAATCATTTCATTTCGCACCTGAAAATCATGTGTTTGTGAAATGTTATTATTTTTTTGAGGCATACTCAAAAGTCTTAAGGAGGCTCGCGGGTACAAAAATTTCAGCGAAAAATCAAACATTTGTTTTTTCATTACAAATTGCATTTATTACACTTAGTCTATTAGTTATTACTTAAGATATGGTACAAAAATCCACCAAAAAAATCTATTAGTTATTACTTAAGATATGGTACAAAAATCCACCAAAAAAATCGATTTGGTTCAGCCCCAGATGACATTTTAAATGTTTATATCATTGAAAAAGCTTTAAATTATCTCCCTTAGATGTAAAAATGCCATTTTTGCCATTAAAATTGAAATATCTTTTTATACTCATCTGTGACCTGTATTTATTATGATCATTTTCAAATAAGCTGTACATAAACTAAATAATTGTAAATTTTAAGCGATTTCTGTAATTTTATATAATAGTTGTTTTTTTAATTTGATATTACCATGATTACCATTATTTCTCCAATTAGTTCAACAGAAAAAAAAATTCTATCAAGTTTTAAGATAAAGTTGATTTATGAAAAAATATAGTGAAATCCTATTTAAAAAAAAAAAATTGATTTAGACCCGCGAGCCCCCTTAAGCTTCCAGTGACTAATATAAGTTTGATGCTGGGAGTGTGGTTAACTTACTGTCAGCCTATACATGTACTGTCAGAATGTTAAGGCCAAATAAAAAAAGTATGTGTGGTTCCAGTTACATCTGAAAAAAGTAAGGGTAGGTAGGTAGGGATTTTTTTTTATTTTATGTTTTTTTTTTACCTTGAGTCTATGGTAGCAACATTCTGACTTTAACAGTGCTTAATGAAAAATGACAATAAAATCTTTAGCGTAGGCTATTTTTAAGACAAAAAAAAAAAAGTAGGGAAGGTAGGGTTACTGGAACCACACATATATTTTTATTTGGCCTAAGGAGACATAATCTTAGGGACATCTAATTGATGTTAATTGGTAAGTAAAGTTTGTTCCCTTTAATTTTAAAATTATATCAATTACACAAGAAATATTTATGAGTCAGGGGTGTGGAAATGCTATGCCCGACTCGCCCGACTCGTACATTTGAACAACCGGACAAGTAATTATTTTTGTCTTGGTTGCCCGTGGACGAGTAAAAAAATATACAAGACAAAGTTCAAATCCAACAAAAACATAAAATTAATTTCAAAACGTATAAAGATGTTTAATTTATGTAAAAGAAACCAATGTTCAGCAAGTAAAAACATCAATGTTCATGACGATAAATTTACATAATAAAAAGGTGGGCAAGCAAGACAAAAAGAGTCATGAGTCGAGTAGAAAATCTTAAATGCAAATGGAGGACACAGCTAGAATATTTAAAAAAAAAAGAAAGCGAGAAATTTCAGACATCGTGGATATCAGATTGCCCCTGGCTATCTATGGAAATTCGGAAAATAAATTAAGTTTTTGTCCTACTTATAGATGAAATGTCAACATTATTTGTTGTTAAGTGGAAAATAAAAGGGACGCATTAATTGCCCATCAAGACAATGATAAATAATCAAGAAAAAAACAAGTGTGTCAGTTGAGAGAAACACCACAAAATCATGCAATAGTTATTATTTAGTTTACATTTCTTCAATCACTGTCCTCACATTTAGTATATGAACGTATACCTACTGGCTACAATTTTTATTCAAAAACTGCTGCAAAATTGTCCTTTACATGTCATTTCATTGGTTGGTTTGCCGTTAGGTTTCTGTCCCATTGATGTCAACCCATTTCCTTAATGTTTTACACATATAAACAAATATATTTCATTTGTGATGCACAACAGTGCTTAGTAAGAATCATATATTAGCTAACAAGAAATACTTCAATATTTATTGGGATCATCAGGGCAAGTAAATTTTTTTCCGGACAAGTAAAATTTTAGGTTTCACTTGCCCGGGGACAAGTGCTCACAACAAATATTTCCACACCCCTGCTGAGTTTTTTCGCAAACCTCACTTACTCTTTATCCTTCTTCTTGAGTTCATGGGCATGTGAAGTTGTATCAATCTCAAGAGCTCCAGGAGTAGTAAATGCAGTTCCTGAAATAACAATCTCTGTTAAAAAAAATTTAGAATGAAATAAAACTGCAAGGTAAAGCATTTATTTTCAGATTTGTCTACAGGTGCAATGAACTGTAAATTTGTTCACAAAAAAACTTTGAAAAGATGATGAAATTATGCATCTTGAGATAAATTCTTCTACAAGTGCAGTGTCTGTAAGAATGAAAGAAATTGTAAGGTAAAGTATTTTTTCTTCTTCAGATTTTCATTTTGTTTCTACAAGTGCTGTGTACAATAAATTTATTCACAAACAAAACTTTAAAAAGATGATGAAATTATGAATCTTGAAATAAACAACTTTAAAAAGTATCATCTTAAAAAAATACAGTCCTGTTATAAAGGTGAACACTTAATTTTTTATGACATATAGGTATTAAAAATTATAACAAGCAAATAGTGGAAATTTCAAACACAAAGAATTGAAAAAAAAAGAAATGTTTATTTTAAATCTGTAGTTGAATTACTTACTTATATATAGTTAATAACAGTATGTTCGAAAAATGTGAAATAACAGATCAGGCAATATTAGTGAAACGTCTTCTCTTTCATAGCAATTAAACTTTAAAAGTTCGTTTATATATGTAGGACTCTAAAGTGCGATGGTACTCTATTAAAGTGCGATGGTAACGCTAAAGTGCGATGGTCTACGCTAAAGTACGATGGTGTCCCACGCTAAAGTATGATGGTTGTTTGTTTGCTAAAGTACGATGGTATATCACGCTAAAGTGCGATGGACCAATATGATAAGATCGACGGTTTAAAACATTTAAATACATGGATTTAAAAAAAAATAAAAATAGTCTATTTGCAAAAGCTAGAATGCTAAGGTATAACAAATGTGATAGGCTTTATGATTTATCGGTAAGCTTATATAGTGATAGTTTCTAAATTTATAAGACCGACCACATTGTCTGAATACATTAAGTAACATTTATTTGTACAAGGTGTTAAGCTTTATTCTTAAATGCGAGGAAAAGCGATTTTCGTCGAGCTTTCTCTTTTCCGTAAAAAAAGACATGTTATATTTTCCTGCACTGTACAAACTATGTTTTAGCCGACAATTTATAATTTACGCTGAAAAACATGAACCTTTATTTTCCTGACGTTACTTTTCAATAAAATCAAAATATTTTAACGGGGACCGCAATGTAAACGGAATTGTAAACAATAATTTCAGTGCATCTGTTTGCTGCCAATAGAAGCAGGATCTACGATACCTATGCGTATACTATTTTCAACCTATTTAGCATCTAGAAAGTAAAATGGTCGACTGCAAGACACAAGTCCTTCTTCCAGCATCCGAAATAAATCAACACAGTTGCTTCAGCCGACGAAGCACGGTTAGGTCTGAAATTAAATCATGGACATTTGGTTTAAAAGTTGTAAATCAAATGTTCTTAATTTATGTTCCGGCATATACATTTTTGGTTTGTATAAACGACTGTTAACGTCATAATCCAAGTACAATTCTCTCGCCTATACTTTCGCGGACCATCGCACTTTAGCGTATGGAGGAATCGTACTTTAGAGTAGACCATCGCACTTTAGCGTCCCCATCGCACTTTAGAGTCCTACATATGTATACATATATATATATATATATAAAAAAAAGAGAGTAAAATAGCAACTATAAATGACACAGAAACAACCACTACCCATTGAAAACTGTGCAGTGCATCAATAAAATTAAGATAAAGGTAGCATAAAGATAAAACAAACTGAATAAGGTTAATTGAAATGTTAGATAATAAAGACAAAAATGCAACATCAAACAGAAAACATCACAAAATACCTTACATTGAACACTGAATTATCTCCCCTTTGCTGGAATTGTAGAAATTGATAATATCATAAAACAAAAATATTGACTTAATTAATATTGTATATATTACTGGTATCTTTTTAACTTTTCAATCAGTTTTGTTTTTAAATGCTATTTCAAAGCCAATATAAAAAAAAACACACATTGAAAGTCTTATACATAATAGTACAGCATTATCTCCCCTGACCTGAAATTTCTGCAAATCATTATGCATTATTTATTTTAAAAAAAAGCCATTATTCAATTCATTGCAACACACAAATATAATCTAAACTCCTTTCCTTTTATACGTTGATTTTTTGTTTTGTTTAATTTTTTAAATTGATGCTCAGACTTTAGTCATTGGTTGACTACATCACTATATGAATATGAAACATGAAAATATGTGTTCAATAAGTATTTTTTACAGAAACCTACACAGCTTATAAGGACATAGGTGTTTTTTATTACCCTTATATAATACTAGTACTTATGTTATTGGTATTAAGAAATATATATCTAACATTTCAGCATATTCAATAACTGTTTAAAAAATTACTTTTCAGCAAATTTAAAATCCATATAAAAAGTGACTGCTTTGAGTCATTCTATCTGTTACTTTGTGTAGTAACTAGTTACAAAAAAAGTTAACAGTTTCTGAAAATTTGGACTACTGTTTGACCTACTAGACTGATAATCATTTGATTTATACACAAACCATTTGATAAGGTTATAGACTGACAATTTACTCACCATTTTCCTGAGCAAAGGTCATGTCATCCACACTCTTAGGTGATGAATTCCAAGATTTGCGCCCTGAGGCTGGGGAAGGAAACATTCTGAAACAAGAATAAGATTAAAATGCTTTTTGTGATAAATTTTGATCTGGTAAGTAGTCCAAGCAATCATGACGTCCATATCAATTTGGCTTTGCTTTGACGCCTTCCGTTCCTGCCTTCAATGATGGATAAATTAAAATCAAAACTGACAAATTAAAAGCCAAAACTACTCTCAGTCTCAGCATGGAGACAGCATTATTAATAATAATATTATATTTGTACTGCAGGGAAAGTTCAGCAACACAAACAAATTACATTTGCAAACATAGACTGAATATCAATCCTGATGACTTGTAGGAGCACACGTAAATGAAATGTGTTACTTACCTGGAAAAACAGTGAAGCTTTCTAAGATCCTCTGCGGGAATTTTCGACAATAAGTAAACAAATCAGATTCGATTCTTATGGTTCTTCCACGTTCTCGTAGATCCGGCGGCTGAATGAGGGGGTTACCTTCTATGACGTAACAGTACGTTTACTCTTCGCGCAGGAATAAAATAATGCATGCGAGAAACTTAAATATGATTTATTAACACACAAGATAAAGAACTGTTTCTTCTTTCTTATTTTCTACCAGTTTCGATTTTATTTAAATTTAAGATGCTATGTGAAATAAAGTGATCTACAAAAGTATGGCGCAAGAATATTGTATAAATACAAAGTTCGTGTATTGTGACGTTATTTGACGTTGACCTACAGGCCAACAAGTGTGGATAGTATGAACAGGAAGGAAGGGGTAAGATAGTTGTTTGACAGTGTTTTCTGACATAGAGAGTATCTGTTTTTTTTCCCAAGAGGAAAATAGTTTAAACTGTGGTGCACAGTGACAACCAACCTGTACCAAACACTAAACATAGCTGTATTTTTTATCTAATATATATTTAGTTTAAAATATGTGTTTTATGAGACACTTAATGCAGTTTCAACTGGTCATAGATTTTATTTAGATAACACTGCTATTGATATCAAGAGCAGAACTAGCTCAGTATCCCATAGATGTCTTTATTAAAGTACAATCATTGAAGTACTTAGCAAGAATTTCTAGTGATGAAAATAACCCTTTATTATATGATGCATTTTGTTTATCTAAATGGCTTAGCACTAACGGTATATTTTCATGGTTTTCATATGTAGAAAATATAGCCAATGTAAATAAATTAAACATAAACAAAATTCAGGATATAAACTATAAACAAGAGAAGAGGTCATTCTCAAAAAATATTAAAAAAGAACTTAAAGATAGCTTTGAAAATATTTTCTTTGAAAAATTAAAATTAACTAATGAAACCAGTAAAATATTCTTGTACAGTAAAATAAAAACAAAATATGAAATAGACAAATACATTTCTAAAAATAGTTTTGAAAATAGAAAATTATTATGTAAAATGCGAGTAAGTGACCATTTCTTGGAAATAGAGAGGGGTAGATATAAAAGAATTCAAAGAGAAAATAGAATATGTAAACATTGTAATTTAAATGCGGTTGAAGATGAAACCCACTTTTTCTTAAAATGTAAAATTAATAAATCTTTACGTAATCAGCTTGAAAAAGATATAAATAATATATGTCCAGAATACTTTAATTTGTCTGAAACAGATAAATTACAATTAATTCTATCTTCATTTGATATTATGCAGCTTACTGTTCCGTTCATTAAAAAGTCATTTGCACTGAGGGGAGTGGACACAACGCCTGCATAAATATTACTGTTTTACCACTTTATATATGATGTTTGATATGTTAATTTTTATATTGTGTATATTGTATTGTATTGTTTGTATATGCCTTCAACCCCCAGGGGTATAAATGTGCATTTCATTAATAAATAAATAAATAAGATATCAAATCTACATATTGGCCAACATACTATGACTGCTTCGTGTATATAATATGTACATTCCTGTTATTAAATTTTTTATGCATGCCAAACTTTCCATTTCAATTCCTGTCAACATTTAGAATAAGTTAACTTTTATTTAAATACATTAATAAATTTTTAACGATGATCCTTTAAGGGAACACAGCTAGCTGTGTGGGCAACAACGTTTCAGAGATTTACGTATAAAAGAAACCTGTAGATTTCAAATATGGCCAAAAGATTCTGATAAATCACAGAACAACTGATAACATCTTTTTTTTTTAAGTTCTTGATTAATAAATATTTACATAAAGAGAAAAAAAAAGATTTATGTCTGCTTCATAGACCTGAACAAGGCTTTTGATTCAGTATGGAGAACTGCTTTTCTTTATAAATTATGCAAAATGGTAGTTGGCAGGTCTTTTTACAGAGTTATAAAACAACAATATTTAAATACTAAATCATCTTTAAAATATAGAAATTATGTATCAGAATATTTTGATATTGCTAGACGTGTAAAACAAAGAGACACACTGAGCCCAACTTTATTTAATGTCTTTATAAATGATATTGTAAAAAAAAAATTGAGGGAAATGATTCAAGTCCAGGGCCGTAAATTACATAGAGGCATGTAGGCAGTTGCCTGCTATTGCGGGCTCACTGACAAACAAAAATAATAAATGGGGAAAAAAACCACTGAAAAGAAAAAAAATGGTTAAGATCATGCATAATTTTTATAGCACTGGTTGTTAGTTAAAACAACAAGGTGGTTAATCATATTTTCATGCAGGTGTGTTCAATATTTGGATCTGAACGGTCGGTACCCAACTCAACTCCTTTGCACACATAAAATTTTCCAACCAAATACTATTGCATCTGCATACATAGAAGTGACAATGTTTGCAATATTGAATGCATAGAAGTGCTAAAAAGATGGGATTCGTCCAGTCAGAAAAAAATCACCTTACAAGTAGCATTTGACAAGGCCAGAATAAAACTTTTTGGTGTATACAAACATTGTTACGTTTTAATAATTTGAACTTGATAGATAAAATTATGAGTTATTGAGTATGCATTTTCATTTTAAGGTTTGAAAATTGTGTCTTTAAAACGAAGTCAAAATTAATTCGATTTATATAGCCAAATAAGCCGGATAAACCACAAAAAAATGACCAACTTCAGGGGGCTTTCATTTTAAGTCGTTGCAAAATTTTCCCTAAACTTAAGTAAAAATATCTTGTAAAGAGTCATAAAGCAGGATAAAGCGAAAACAAATCTTACTCTACCGGGACAAGTAATCTAACTCTGGTTTATAACTGTTTTTAATATATTCCAGGCGCATATTTATTGAACTGTAACAAAAAATTAACAAGTCCTGTATTCTTGGGAGATACATTGCATACAAGGAAAAGGCCTGTAAAAATATCCTTTTCTGCATGGAATGGGTCCAAATATTTTTTGCCTCGCTCCGCTCGGCGATAATAAACTGCCTCCCCTTACAGAGCAGTTAATTTACGGCCCTGGTCCGTTGCCGAACCCGATTAGTGCGGAAACGCCGACAAAAACCCGATACACCGTGATAAAAGTCATTAGAGAAACTGATTCTACCACCAAATCTCTTGTAATATGATATTTATCCACTCTCGACAGTTAAATTTAAAAATATTTAAAACGCTCGGGCAAGCCTCGCGTTTTAAATTTGAAAATTACACTGTCTAGAGTGGATAAATATCGTATCACACTTGATGCAGTGGTAGAATCTATATGTATATATATGTTATTTATATTCGGTAAAAAGCTCTCAAGAGCTTAATATGTTTGTATTGTTATATGTGAGCCGAATCAAAATAAAACTTTCGTATTCGTAGATATTTGATATCGGATTGCAACCTTACATGGATATATGGTCCCATATAATGAAATGATTGTGAGGTCAATTAATCATGGCAAAGGTCAAGGTCATAGTTACTAAAATGGACCGCAATTTGTACAAAAGAGTGGTTTTCGGATGCTTAATCAAACTTTACATATGGTCACATATAATAAGAGGAAGATCCCTATAGATTTTAAGTCAATACCTTCAAGTTCAAGGTCAAAATTAGTAAAAATAGACCGCAATTCGTATATAAAGTGATTTCCAGATTTATAATCTAATACTACAAATGGTATTTTAAAGCTTTTGCCCTTTAAATGAGAACGTGGGGTATGTGTGCTTACTGACACTAAAGAGTCTTTATTTTTTATTGGCTGCCTATATCACGTATTTAAATGTTCTGTACTTCTTAAACGGGTAACTGGTTTCGCATGGTACAATACATCAGTGCAGAAAGTTCAGATATCGGTCAAAAGAAAATCAGAATGTACTTGCACCTAAATACAAGGATGTTTTTTGTCAAAATTCAGGAAACAGTTTTACATGGAAAGAAATCAATCATTTGAAATCAAAGTTTTTTTTATTTGGGTATACTTGCTATATTCGAATGAGTAGATACTAAAGATATTCGAGTTGGTATACTTATGACAAAATAGAGAGTCTACGTAGGTTATTCGAGTTGGTATACTTGTGACAAATTAGTAAGTATACTAAAGATATTCGAGTGGGTATACTTAAGATATTCGACCGGGTATTTTCAAAAGATTCGAATGAAGATACTTACGATATTCGAACACTGTACAGCACCAATACCAGATGCGTTTTCTGCGATTATGATATTTTTAAGAAATATGTATAATAATGAAAAATATCAACCACCTTAGTATGCTTAATCCCACTGAAACAGGGATTTTTTTTATGGTGTTACAAGAGCGCAATTATTATTTTACTTTTTACAGGCATTTCTTTTTACCAAGGATAGTGCCAAAATGAGATCCTGTCCGACTCTTGATTGCATGGATGAAAAAGGATTGGATTTTGTTTTGTTTGAAAGCTTACTAAACTAAGTTTAAATAATCCAGAAAATTAAATTTTTAAAAGTCAAATTTATAAATTCAATGTTTTTACGAAGTCCTGAGTCATTCAAATTTTGTCTTTCCAATTCAGTGAAAAAGAAGTGTTTTTCAACTTTACACACAGTGGAGGGTTAATATATCACAAAACATATTTAACCCCACAGCATTTCTGAGCCTGTCCCAAGTCAGGAGCCTTTGGCCTTTGTTAGTCGTGCATGTATGTTGTTTTTTTTTAATTTTAGTTCATTTTTATGTTTCGAAGTTTAGTGTGACGTCCATTTTCACTGAACTAGTACACATTTTTTGTTTAGGGGCCCGCTGAAGCCTGCACATATTTTCTCTGTGTTGAAGACCCATTGGAGGCATTGGGCTTTTGGCTCTTTGGTCGGGTTGTTGTCTCTTTGACACATTCCCCATTTTCATTCTCAATTCTATTTTAGGTTAGCATTTGCCACATGGCTTTTACTACTTTTTGGCTGGAATATAACGCAGACATTTCTAGTAACTGAAACTGCTACCTATATTTTCTAGATTGTGTAGTCTTCAAGAGATAAATATGGAACACAACTAGTAACCTATGGAAAACCCATTACAAATAATTGCGCTCTGGTAACATATCATAAGCCTGATATATTTGATGAGTTGTTTTTTAAACTGTTGAACCAGGATCATATACATGTGTATATACATCTGATAGATAGATCTTTATTCTCATTAACTAAATAACATAGTTACAGAGATGATAATATATACAATACAACATATTTTGCATGTGTGAAATATGCATAAATAAATGTAGTTTAACCAGGAGGACAGACTTCCACTGATATATAGTTTATAAATCTACACAATTTTTCTAGTAAGACAATATTGACTGTAGTGAATACATTTTTAAATTTAAGAATGTTAACATTTGTACAACAGTAGTGTGGTAAATATTTATATCGTTCTTTTTTGAAAAAAGGACAAGACATTACATAATGGAATTCATCGCCGATGTCAGCAGATTCACAAAGGTGACATAGCCTCTCAGGTCTTTGAACATTTTGCCACCTCCCTGTCTCCACTGGCAAACGGTGATTGCCACACCTAAATTTACATAGTTTTAGTGCATTTTTTAAAGATAAAACTGAAATATAATTTTCAAATTTAAGTTCTGTTTTGAATAATTTATAACATAGACCTTTTGATGATTGATTTACATTTGCAAACCATTCTTGTCTAAACTGATCTTTTAAATTTTGTTCAATACTTAATACAATCCATTTTTTTGAGATACAATCTTGATTTTGCCAAATGTTTGACATACCACAATTATCAAAAATACTTTTGACAAATAACAACCATTTGTTTTCAATTCCATACTTATCATAATTAATATATATCAACTTATATAACATTGACGAAATCTTGTTATCAAGTTTGTTATCAAGAAGGTTGCACCAAAATTTTATCATCCGTAATTTAACGTGTAAAGAAATCGGATATCTTCCCAATTCCCCGTAAACCATAAAATTTGGAGTCGATCTTTTTAACCGTAAAACATGCTTACAAAAACTCAAATGTACTCTTTCCAAAATGTCAAGATTTTTGTATCCCCAGATTTCGGCCCCATATAAGAGTATAGGTAAAACAGCTTTGTCAAACATATCGAGCTGGCATTCTATAGATAGATGGTTTGATCTACACTTCTTAATAACACAATACATAGCTCTAGTAGCTTTATCTCTAAGATATTTTCTAGTTGCAAAAAAAGATGCATTTCTAGAGAATATAACACCAAGGTATTTATAGTTCTTAACAATTTCTATCTTTTCGTTATTAATATAAAATTTCAGATTATTCTGTGGTCTACCTTTTGAAAATATCATTACCTTTGTCTTGTTAACATTAATTTTAAGTTTCCAGTTTTCACAATATTGAGAAAAACTATTGAAAAGTAATTGCAAATCTGTGCTTGTCTCAGCGAGTAAAATCGAGTCGTCAGCATACAATAAGACAAATATCTTAAAATAAATATCCAATTCATCTTCTATATCAGATGTAATTGAATGTATACCTTTTAGATCACTATTTTCTAAAAATTCATGAAGATCATTTAAGTATAAAGAAAATAATAAAGGAGAAAGATTTTTCCCTTGACGGACTCCAATATCACTAACAAACATGTCAGATGCTTCATTATTATGTACAACTCTTGATTTCACATCTTTATACAAATTTTCTACAATTCTGAGAAATTTACCAGTTATCTTATTTAAAACAAGCTTATACAAAAGTGAGTTTCTTTGAACAAAGTCGAAGGCTTTTTTCAAAGTCAACGAATACACAATGTATTTTTTTTCGTTTGACACATAGCAACTCAAAGAGTGCATACAATGAAAAAATATGATCGTTAGTAGAGTAGCATACATGTCTCTGGTTACGCTGATGAAACTAAATTATAGTTATGATGATCTATGATGTCACTCGATCCTTTTTGCGTATCGGGAAATTGTGAAATGAAGAAAAGCAAAGGAGGTGCATGAATGTTAATATGTTGTACGCTCAACTTCCAAGCAAATATTGCAGCTCGCAAACTAAGCAATGCTAGAAACGGTTTGTGTCGGCAAATTTCGTTGAGCCCGGATATCATTGCTTCAATCACAAGTTGTTGTAAGCTAGTCGAAAGCTGATTCAAATAAATTAAATAATTCTATAAAAAAGTGAATTAAAGATCAAGTCTTATTTATCAAATTGACACGAGACTTTTTCGAATTCAAATTTAAAAGTGAAAATGTTTAAATCATTTCCAATGATCTGTTTTGTATAGAGCGACACGATGAAATTATTCTTTTATGCTGAGACTGCTATAACACAGTGGTGGGGTAGTCTCAGTTGTATGTAGAAATTGTCTGGGCAATGAATTTTATCACTTTAAAATTTATAGTAATGATGGACTAGGAAACCGTCAAAGCTTAACTATGCGTATAGAGATTTTACTCACCTTATGAATATAAAATTAAGATCTTTGTCAACATCAAATGATATATTATTTTTTTGACGTTTTAGTGTTACCATGGTTACGCATTTGATTACAGATCATTACAAATAACCTACATATCTATCTTTTCCCATTACAAACGTTCATACATTTTTAAAACCATCATGTGACTTTTATCATGTTTGTAATATACTTCTTAATGGGATATTTTTAGAAAAATCGATCGGTACAAATGTGACCTTTAATCCAACAGGTAAATTGAAAAGGTAGATAACAAAACTTATATCAAATACATATCTATTGATTAAACATACATGTATATTTCATAATGTATACTACATGGTCATGTGTGTTGTGACGTATCTAAGTGTGGTTTTCCGGCCATTTCAACACAACTACTTATTACCTGTGACTATTTAAATTTCGTTACAGAGATCACAACACAGTTTTTCGTGTACCTGTGCATAAAGGTTTTGTGAGAATATTCACAGTTTATTAATCTGGATACTGAAATGTCACAGTCCAATGTTAATAAAGGTAGGCAGTCAGTAACATTTTACGATTTTTTATTGATTTGCATTTGTATGTCAAGGTAAAAAAACATAGGGGTGTGGCTGTTTGCATGGGCGAGCAACATAAGCACAGTTAGCTGGTTAGCCTCGGTGAGGGCAAAATTTGGGACACGGACGATTCCACATAATAACTACTGACTGCGGAAATATTTTTAATTTGGTACATTTATTATGCGTTAAACAGTTATAAACAGTTAAAATTGTATTATTTATCAAATGATGAAGATAATATTACCAAATACATTTATTTCATTTTAGTCTGTTGTTCGTGCATGAATACATTTGTCTCGCTGGCTAATTGGCTGAATATATAATACACAGATGCACACTAAAAATTTCTAATGCGCTGTATCTAAAAATAGGAAAATCCTCCCGTTTACTAATAAACATGTGATATTAAAATAAGTTTTGGTTTTTTGGTTTGTTTCGTTTTCGATTGATTTGTTTTGTTTTTGTGTGATCTTTGTCATTTTTTTATGTTAAACATTTGATAGATATAATGTGTAATATTCGTATATTAAAATAAATCAGTAAATTATTATTGTATTCAGATCAATGACCAGCATTAACCAGTAACTTTTTGCGCACTATGAAATTGACATAAAATATCTGACAATCTGTATGTATCACTGTATCTAATGATTTTCTGCCAATATACCTCCGAATCGTAAAAAAACTTTATTGGACTGAACTAATATTATTTAATTTACATTTATCACAACTAGCCTAAGACATAATTGCAATCATGGTGAATGTTTGGGAGTAGAGCATATAAGGGGCGTGTTATGAAGCGAGTTAAGTTCTATATAATTTTTGAGTACTAGTATAATACATAAAAAAGAAGATGTGATATGATTACCAATTAGACAACTCTCACGTCACTCTCCACAAGAGACCGAATGACACAGAAATTAACAACTTACTATAGGTCACCGTACTTCAACAATGAGCAAAGCCCGTACTGCATATTCAAAGTTTTGAAACTGCTACCCTGGCTTTTTTTTATGTTGCTACTTGTTTTTGGTCCCCCTACCCCCTTTTCCTAGCGAGGATTTTTCAGTATTGTATACAAATCCGTGTTCCTACATTTGTCCTAGACCATTAAAAATATATCAAAATTGAATTGTCGTATATTTTATATGTTATTTTCTGTCGAGACCTTTCCAATTGTGAACTTTTCATTTCTAAGTAACAACATTCCAGCAGCACCTGCATACGGGATATATATCTCCCAATTGATACGATATTCCCTTGCTTGCATTTCCTATCATGATTTTCTTGATAGAGGCTTGCTGCGCACAAGGAAGCTATTAAAGAGTTCCAAATGGTGAAGTTGAAATCATCCCTTCGTAAATTTTACGGACGCTATCACGAGTTGGTTGACCGTTATGGAATAACCGTTTCTAACATGATATCGGATATGTTCTTTACGTCGCAAATACAATCCCTTTCCCTTTCATGAATGTGACCTACCGAATTAGACTATTTACCGGATTTGTTATCACATGAGGAACACGACGGGTGCCACATGTGGATAAGGATCTGCTTACCCTTCCGGAGCACCTGAGAGCATCCCTAGTTTTTGGTGGGGTTCGTGTTGCTTATCCTTTAGTTTTTTATGTTGTGTTATGTGTACTTTTGTTTGTCTGTTTGTCTTTTTCATTTTTAGCCATGGCGGTAATTGTCAGTTTATTTTCGATTTATGAGTTTGACTGTCCCTCTGGTATCTTTTGTCCCTCTTTTTTAGATCTTAGAAACTATTTACGCATGCATATACTTATTTGTAATATTCAAGTACACTTATATGTTGAGGATATCCGTTAACAACTTATCGTCGGTCTTATGCGACTTTAAAAATATATATTTGGGGTCACGTGTTAAAGCAATTCATCGATGATACAATCATAAACAGCAACCTATTGACAAACTGACAAACATATAATGGTATAATGCGGCTGTTTACCAATATATCTAACATTATCTTTATCCATCTATGGGTGCATTTCTTTCTAACCCAAACGATGCAAACGGCTAAGCGCGCATTTGCTCTTAACATACGTTTGCATCTACATAAACTTTGACAAACTATGCACTCGCTAAAAATGCGTCTACTGTTTGTCGTTCATCGTTTGTTAGAATAAACACTACAATTGTTACGTCACCCTGATTAAACGATTAACAACAGTTTTGTTTGTCATATATTGTATATATTTTCGTTTGCCATAGCATGTATTATATGCTTCTTGCAAATAAAGTATTCATTCATTCAACAACAAGTGCATGCATTGTTGAAACTTGAAACAGGGTCAGTAAACACTGATTAAACGATGTATTTGTTTCTATTTTTTGTATCGTTAAAAGTTAACAACAAACGCCACACAACGTTTACAAATTTTGGCTAGAAAGAAAATGCACTCTTAATTAATCGTCGCTTGATCATGGCGATTTTAATTCATTGTTGGATCAAGAAGGGGTCCAGAAGTAGAAACCCTAGAGGTTTTTTGGGGACCTTTTTTATCACTTAAAATCGACATGATTTAGGTTGAAATCTCCCTTCTTTCTATGTTGCCATGAACCCAGTAAAAACCTTCTTTGAAAATTTCTTGATCCACACCCTTCCACCGTTTACATTTTTGCTAATCATTTAATGTACATGATGTAATGACTTAGCACAAATCAAACCAAATATGAAAGGACTGATTTTTCAGACGTTGAGGTTGCTTTACAATTTAAAAATATTAAAATGACTGAGAAAAATATAAAACGAAAATGCTGAGATTTCGGTCTCAAAAAAAATGAAACACACTTTTCTAACCTCGACGAAAATTGGGTTTGTCTCCACCTTTTCCAGGTTTAAAATCCTTTGACCCTCTTATGGGTGTAATTTGTGCCTCATAAACATGATCAAGTTTTTGTTTATATAATAAAATCCGTAAATCTAAACAATTATGGATCCTCTCCTGTTAGTTTAAACATATTTATTTATAGTGGTTTAGGAAACAAGTTTTGCAACTTATATTAACCCCTTTCCACTTTGCGGGTGCGAGTGCTGCCTTGTAGCGGCATTAACCTGCTCTTTTTCGAAATCTACAAGGGGGTCTTTAACGTGTTAGAGATATGGCTCTCTCTTAACACGGTTCGACCATTTATCGTCCCCTTCCAACGGACTATTGTCGTTTCCTCAAGACCATTCTCGCAAATGGTATCAAGGGAGAGCCGAAAATTCAGTCTCTGAAATTTTCATCACGGAACGGGAATCGAACCAGGAACCTTTGTGTTAGTGGTCCGATGCACTAACCACTACAACAATGCTCTCCTATTCATTATGATTAACTACACTTTATTGAATGATATAGTTTACTTTTGTTTTACCACACTTATTGCATTTTTGTCGAGCCTTCGACTTTAGTCGAAAAAGCGAGACATAGCGATCCTACATTCCGTCGGCGTCGTCGTCGTCGTCGGCGGCGGCGGTGTCCACAAATATTCACTCTGTGGTTAAAGTTTTTGAAATTTTAATAACTTTCCTAAACTATCCTTGAATTGTACGAAACTTGGACAGAAGCTTGTTTATGTTCATAAGATAGTATCCAGAAGTAAATTTTGTAAAAATAAAATTCCATTTTTCCCGTATTTTACTTATAAATGGACTTAGTTTTTTTCTGCCAGGAAACATTACATTCACTCTGTGGTTAAAGTTTTTTAAAATTTTAATAACTTTCTTAAACTATCCTGGAAATGTACAAAACTTGACCAGAAGCTTATTTATGATCAGGAGATAGTATCCAGAAGTAAATTTTGTAAAAATAAAATTCCATTTTTTCCGTATTTTATTTATAAATGGACTTAGTTTTTTCTGCCAGGAAACATTACATTCACTCTGTGGTTAAAGTTTTTTTAAATTTTAATAACTTTCTTAAACTATCCTGGAATTGTAAGAAACTTGGCCAGAAGCTTGTTTATGATCATTAGATAGTATCCAGAAGTAAATTTTGTAAAAATAAAATTCCATTTTTTCCGTATTTTACTTATAAATGGACTTAGTTTTTCTGCGGGAAAACATTACATTCACTCTGTGGTTAAAGTTTTTAAAATTTTAATAACTTTCTTAAACTATCCTGGATTTCTACCAAACTTGGACAGAAGCTTGTTTATGATCATTAGATAGTATCCAGAAGTAAATTTTGTAAAACGATAAATCCATTTTTTCCGTATTCTACTTTAAATGGACTTAGATTTTCTGCCAGCAACACATTCACTCTGTGGTTAAATTTTCAAAAATTTTGATAACTTTCTTATACTGTTTTTAATTTGTACCAAACTTGGACAGAAGCTTGTTTATGATCAAAAGCTAGTATCTAGAAGGAAATTTTGTTAATATTTTGTACCTGTGTATCTGTATTTTACTTATATATGGACTTAGTTTTTCTTCCAGTTAACATTACATACAGTCTGCAGTTAAAGAATTTAAAACCTTTTTAAGATTCTTAAACTAGCCTGGATTTTTACCTAACTTGGACAGAAGCTTCTGACAATCAAAAGATAGTATGGAGAGGAATAATTTTATTGATTTTTTTCATCATTTTTGATGAGTGTGTGATTAACAACAAAAGTAGGCGAGACCCTGGGTTCCGCGGAACCCTTACAATTTTTTTCATATATATATATATATATATATATATATATATATATAAATATTAATTTAAATAAACGTCCATAATCATGTGATAATCATGATAATAGGGTACATTTCATAACTATAGATTTAAACAGTAACACGACACCAACGTTTACACTTAATTCCCTTCTATAGATTATTCCGGGGGAAATAATAATTGAATAAAAAACAAACAATTATATGTGGAACAGAACAGTGTATTTATTCACGCTGGAAGTGATTATGTGTTTAAATTCCAGTAAAATAAATCGTCTATATTAAAAAAAAAAATTTAAAAAAATGAGACGCATGGTGCGGTCTCAAATCTTGAATCTTTAGACTTGTATTTTTAGATGAAAAGTCGATCCTTGTACGTTCTGCACATAACAATACAAGTAAGTTTGATCAGTTTTGGACAGTGGTCTAAACGGGATATAAATGTCCATTTTTAGAATCTACAGCTAATTTGTTTTTACACTATAGACGCGGAAGAAAGCTCATTATCATTTGTGATTGTTGTTACAGCATATTCGATTGAGTTTGTAGACAAAGGTAGTATCTTTGGTTAGCTTACTTGCTAGCTGAACTGCGAAGTCATTATTAGGCTAGGTAAATTACCCTCTTTTAAGAGTAGACTAGTCCGACAGATAACCAATCTATCTGTCTGTATGACCAGACTACTTCGAAAGGAGGGTAGTATTTCTTACCCAATAATGACTTCACGCTTCAGCTAGCTAGAAAGCTAACCAAAGATGTAACCTTTTCCTACACACTTAATGGAATCTGCTGTAAACTTAGAAGAGATATCAAACCATCTGTAAGCTAAGCGTGCCCATCACAGATACATGTATAAGAAAAATGGGCCATATATCCATCATGTATACATGTACATGTATCATTTGGAACATATTTTTTTTTATTGTTTTTATTACAAGTCAAAATAAGTGAAAATTGGTATCATGAATACATGCACATGTACATGTATTATTTGGACCATTTTTTTTTTCCTTTTTATTACAAGTCAAAATAAGTGAAAATTGGTATCAAGCTTGTTTAGGTTTTTCACGTATATATGTTTGTATATGTATTCATACAACCGTAATACTAACATTAAGTTCACCGAAAATTATGACAGGTACTAAGTTGACTTTCAAAAAGAGAAAATCTTCGTTATTTTGGAATCGGTTTTAAATTCAAATATCTCCGCAAATTAAACCTAAATTTGACGCCAAATTATCTCGTTTTGACCATTTCCCTGGCTTGGTGGACGCTTAGGGTGGCGGCGTTCAAATTGCCTTTTTGTACAGCAGAAACTGTAAACCGTTTGTCTTGCAAAGGGTCAATTGCTATTCATATTGTGAAAAAATGTACTTTTTAAATTTGACCTATGGTTTAATGAAACAGCTTGGTTAAGTGATTTTCACAAGAAATTAATATATAAGATTCAATTTAAAAGTTTATAGCATAGCATTGATGACTTTTTGCAAGTGAGTGGAGAACAACTGTCTGCTTTAAATGTCTGTTGGTGTGATGCTACTGCTGCTTATGATCAAATATGTGTCCACTAAAAATCGAGCTAATTCTCTCAAGCTTAATCAAACTTTCTTTGGAAAATCAAACTTAATCAAACTTTTTTTCCGTAGAAAATCAAGCTTAATCAATCATTCTGTAAAATAAAATAAAATAAAACTTTCTGTAGAAATCAGAGCTTAAAATATATTTCTGTACAAAATCAAGCACAATCAAACTTTCCGTAGAAAATCAAGCTTTATCAAACTTTCCTAAGCATATCAACCTTTGATAAGCTCTTTACAGAAATTAACCTTTTCTTCATAAGCATTTATGTTTTCTTTGCATAGCGCTGTAATAATGTGCAACCTCTCCCCTCGGGCAAGACATGCATTATTTGTTTCTCATCTGCATGAACATACATGCCATTTACTCTTTAATAAAATGCATAATCAGTCAATTATATTTTCTGTTTTAACTTAAAATAAAAAAAAAATAATCTTTCGGCGAGCTCTCAAATGCTTTCCTCTGTATTTCAACAAGACACAAACAATTTCTGCTCTCATAAGTATGGTTATAAGAATATATAATCCTTTCACGGATTTGGCTATACTTTTTGGAACTCAGTCTTGATTATAGCTCTTCATCTTTTATATAAGCTTTGGATTTTACATATTTTCGACACGAGCATCACTGAAGAGACATGTATTGTCGAGATGCTCATCTAGTGCAGAAAAATTGGTACCATTAATGTTATTATAAGAAGCTGTTAGGTATAAAGCACGGACACACATTTGACTATCTATCACACTGACCATACAGTCTGGTAAGGTCCGTGAATGCCTGATTAATCTGTTCAAATGGTGTGCAAGTAACTTACTGCCAACGATATAGGATCCATTTATTTCTTGTTTGAAAGTTACCATGCGTCAGGATTATTCTTTTTTCTGTCTAGAAACAAGTTTTTGTTTTGGAGGTCAAGATGAAATTCTTAAACGTGAAGGTTTAAACCAGTAAATATATATATATATATATATATGTTTTTACTTGGCGTTCTTCAAACATACAAATTCAAATGTTGATGTTGCTATACCAAATGATAAACAACAATTTTAACTGCCATAAAAAGTTAAAGGGGAAAGGAACACTTCAATAGAATTAAGCGTCGATTTCACCTCAACACAAATATTTTTAAAGCAGCCTCCCTCTCTTTCTAGTAAGAAATATTTGTGTTAGAGATGAAATCTTACCTCCATCACTTTAAGATATGGACTACAAAATGTCTGTTGGAAAGAATTGGAGAACCATGACACACACACACATACGTTTCGATTCAATATAATATTTTTTTTAGTATCAACACATGTATCACACTCAATTGTAAGACAACTAAACATTTATATATATTTCTCGTTTTTATATAGATTAGACCGTTGGTTTTCTCGTTTTACTGGTTTTACACTTGTATATAGCTTGCTGTTCGGTTTGAGCCAATGCTCCGTGTTGAAGGCCGTACCTTGACCTATAATGTTTTACTTCTATAAATAGTTACTTGGATGGAGAGTTGTTTTATTGGCACTCATACCACATCTTCCCATATCTATATATAATCTTATCACATGACCCCTCTTACTAACACAAAAACATGTACATTTGAAGTTTTCATTCTATAGTATAGGATTTTTCATGATTTTAAAAACCAAAGTTCAAGTGATCCAGATTTCGTGCACATGCGGATTTAGGGGACACGGGGCCCTGATTCCCTTGTGGAGCTACATTTTATTGTTAATGCATAAACTTTAATTTACATGCCCATCTCCTAACGTTACCTAGTCAGGAAGTTTTCCCCCATTTTATTCCTGGATTAGCTTCTGACATGCGTGAAAAAAGTTCCTTTGGGAAATTGCAATGTTTACTTTACAAAAACGAAACCCACATCTTATATAATTCGTCAGTAGAAATTGCGGGTACATAAATTGATGATTTAAACAAAATATCAAATTTAACCTTGACATTGCAAAATGTCGATACTAATTATAATTGATATTGACACAAAATATAAATGGGAGAGATCCGATTGCGCCAAAATATTATTAACTAAATAAGCAAGTTAATATTAGTTATATTGATTGTCTTTTAACAAATGACAAACCATATCGATTTCAAAGTGGTTTGTTCTATTTGGATATAACTTTTGACGTCACGGCTGAGAAATTTGGAAATGATCTAGTGTTTATATAACGTAGAAAAAAGAAATGCGTTATTAAAGAAAATTTATTTTTAAATACATATTGTGTTCTTATATCCAGTGTGAAAAGATGTTCGTGGTATGATTTTGAATAGAATTTTTAATGTTGATATTTAATTGTCAAATTCTTATTCTCTACAAGTGCAAAAATGTACAAATTACAGGGGCGGATCCAGCCATGCATTTTAAAAAGGTGGCGTTCCCAACCCAGGACTAGGGGGGTCCAACTATATGTCCCCATTCATATGCATTGAGCGGCAAAAAAAAGTTGGATTCAGATCCCCGGACCCCCCCCCTTTGGATCCGCCAATGAATTATATATTATTTTTTAATCTCAGAAGAACTCTTGCAAATCAAAAATTATAATATAATACATCTGTTTAGTGTTGCATTTTTTAAATAATAGAACAGGTGAAGTATAATAAACTAGGTAAACTTGTGTTTAAAAATA
Organism: Mytilus galloprovincialis; assembly: GCA_037788925.1. Classification (NCBI taxonomy): domain Eukaryota; kingdom Metazoa; phylum Mollusca; class Bivalvia; order Mytilida; family Mytilidae; genus Mytilus; species Mytilus galloprovincialis. The sequence continues at coordinate 82,074,763 of CM075336.1, read as the reverse complement.
TTTTTTTAATAATCCTTCATTTGATTAACTTTAACCTGAACTTCAAAGCCCCACTTTATGTATCACAACATTAAACAGGAATATTTGTATGCCCTAACCTAGGGGCATTGTGTTTTTGTCCGTCTATCCCGCTTCATGTTAAAGTTTTTGGTCAAAATAGTTTTGATGAAGTTGAATTGAAGTCCAATCAACTTTAAACTTTGTACATATGTTTACATTCCTGAAACATGGGTCGTTATACAGATTTGTATAGTCTTTAAAAAAAAACATAATCCACTTATGCCGTGCCTTCATGGAAGCCATACCGAGTTAGGTAAAATATCTTGAGTAATAATGAAGTATGATTATAGCGTGAACCACTTTCAAATTGTCATGATTTACAATAAATAGAAAATATCATCTTCCACACATATGACAAAGAAAATACTGAGATATTATTTTTAAGTTGAATTATTAATTAGGATAAAAAAAGTTCTAAGGTTCACGTATTGTCTTTCTTTTAAAAAAAACCAACTTATTTATATATTGCAGGTTACCAAATGGGTGACCAGAGGAACATGCAGGATTCATCCGAGGACGGGATCGGATGCTGCGGATGTATATTGATGGGACTATCGTATCTTCTTGTCGCCTTGTTCTTTCCTTTTTCTCTTTGTATGACAATAAAGGTAAGTAAAAAACAATGAGATATGGTAGAACTCGAATAACTCAGCGCCCTCTATCCACTAAAATTTTGGAAAGATATCGTACTGCCGTGTCCAATTTTATTAATAAAGTACAGATCTGGTGTTTTGCTATAAGGATATGAAATGCTCCGTAATACTTAAGAACTTTCGGGGTCCTCTGCTTTTTGTCGAGCCTGCAACTTTTGTTGCAGAAAGCTCGACATAGGGATAGTGATCCGGCGGCGGTGGCGTTAGTTCACTTCTTAAAAGCTTTATCTGACCTTGACCTCATTTTCATGGTTCATTGGTCAATGGTAAGTTTTCTTGGTTAAGTTTATGTGACAGTTGTAATAAAGCTTTATATTTAGGACTATCAACATAATATCAATGATTAGTAAAGAAGGCGAGACATTTCAGCGTGTGCTCTCTTGTGGCAAATTAATACACAACTTAAAAATTTTAAACGTGTTGAAATTTCACAATCGGCAAACTTCGGTTGGTTCTGATTTTCGGAAATGGCCGAGTTGTGACGAATATAGAAATTAATTGGCTAATGTAACAATTAAATTGTTGTCAGATTCTTGAACCAAAGTTTGGAACAGGATATTTTGATCAATGTTAGATATCAATAAATCAGAAGATCATTTATTTTTTTTACGGTTTTGGCTAATTTGTGTCAGTAAAGGTTCCGAACAGGCACATGTTCAAACTTCTCGGACCCGACTAAACTTTATGGTTCACTACACAAAATCGCAGTGGTTTGGACCTGTTTTATAGAAGCATTCAAGATTGATGTTGATGATAAAACTATTTTGACATCAGTACATTTTTGATTGACTGTGACAGTCACAATTTTCTTAACGACTATCCTGACTGTCACGACTATTATGACTTTATTGACTGTTTAGTCATGACAATCATGACTATTTTAACTAAAACCATTGAAATCACCCGTAGGTTTAAAAAACTAAGACAACCCTTTCGTCATCAACCAATCAAATATTTATGGAATAGAGCAGCTCGATACGGAAATCAATTATATTGTGTCACATACTATAATTAAATATGTAGTGTATGGCAATAAAGATTTGAATTGAATTATTATTATTAAAAGACCTGAATGATGTGTCGTATCTCTAATAACTAAAGTGACGGAAGGGACGATCATTTGCTTTTCGAGGGAGAATTTTTTCGCGGGATGCCTCAACTCTTCACCTGTAACTCGATTAATGTTTAGATATGCAGTCATTCTATTTGGAGTAAGGAGGGTCAATGGTCGTATTCCGATTTACCAATAACCAAGTATTGTTGTTTTTATGTATAAGTCCCTAATATGTGTGAAGTATTTGCTACTGAACGTTACTCAAACAACAATCAACTGTTAAAGTAAATAATTCTGCCGGAAAATTAAATATTTCACCATTGCCCTCTTTTCAAATGTATATTTAATTATCCTATCATCAGGTTAACCATTATGATTACCAATAAATAGGTGAATTGAGGTCCTTTAAAAATCATTCGTCCATACATGGCATCCATTAATGGTTGTTTACTTAATTGATTCGGATGTTATTTCACATTCCATACATATTCATAATTTGTCATAATGAATTATGATAGGTTAAATATGGATCGAGTATATGTTTACTTACAATCATGATACACGTGTAATTGGCGATCATATCACATTCAATAATTTTTAGGCAGTGGCTATTTGACCGGCACCGGCAAAATAGCAAATTTGCTATTTAGCCGGCACTGATTAAATTGTATCTCAATAATCCCACTGGCATTAAAATGTAAGAATAATAATTAAATATCAATTTATTTTATTCAAAACCTTTTGTTACTGTTGCTCATATAAACACTTAAACTTGTTATCTAAAAATTAACAAAAAAAACTATGTTGCATACACATGGAAAATTTGAAAAAAAATAAACATATGGTGAATCTTTTAAGAATAGGAGTGAAGTAATAAGATAAATTTAAAAGTAAAAAATACAAATATGATAATAGTCACTTTGTAGCTATACTACATTCTGGAAACTAGTATACTCTTTTTATTTACGGAAACAGCATTGTGATTGTGTTGCCGATGCAATGGCAGAACGGTCTTATAGTCCCCAGTACCATAAGAAGACATGAGAAATACAATTATAATCAAGCGATTATCTGGCTTGGTCATTTGAACATAAACCGTGAAAAAATAAAAATTTCATCAGACACATTTTTTTTTTTCAGTATAAGAAAGGAAAGGAAATGGTCCTTGATTTTTATAATTATATTTGAGAATTGAAAGTTGAAAAAAAAAGATTAAAACATAAAAATGTAATTGTATTTATTTTTGTATTTTCTCATTTTAAAAATACCATGTACGTTACCGTGACAGACGCTGTTCCTTATTAATCTAGCTCAACCCAATACACATTAGAAATTTTTTTTTCTCTAATTATTTTTTCTTCAAATTTATTTATCATATATTGAGTTTCAAAAGTTGATTTTTAACTACTGAAAATATGATTTTTGTGGGGTCATGTAGAGCCCATGAAATTGTGAGAATGCAATATTTTTCACGATTAACACCAAGCAAGCAACTATTAATATTGTCTTTCATGCCTGTTTTATGATGTATTTTTGCACAACACTATTTTTATCACTGGCAGGATATTTAAACCATAGATTTTACACAGATTTGAAAATCAACTTTTTTAAAAATATTTTAAAAAAACATATTTGATAATGTATTTACAAATGTGTTTTCATGCTTTTAATTAATATTATAAAGTTATAAATTATTTATTTATGAAAATCTTTTATTTTTGATTGTACTGTATTTTTATTAATGCTTGATATTGTGATAAAATTATTTTAAATTATTATTAAGCTGTTTTATACTCTACTAATCACATCAATGAACAGTTTTATTCAGTGCCGGCTAAATAGCAAATTTGCTATTTTGCCGGTGCCGGTCAAATAGCCACTGCCTAATTTTTATGTTGATTTTTGAGTTTCTAGTGAAGTGTGGAGACAGTTAAATGTGTAGTTGAGCATTGTGAGTTCAAAACCCGCACGTAAGGAGCGACTATGATTCTCAGTTTGCCTGTCAAAGGTCGGCGCTACTCACTGCTTCCCCCTGTACGAATTGAAACTGACCGTCACTATAAACCAAATATTAACGAAAGTGGCATCAATTATCAACAAGCTTTTGTTGTTTTTATATATTTTAATGTTTAATATATTATTTTTGTCGAGCCTGCAACTTTTGTTGCAGAAAGCTCGACATAGGGATAGTGATCCGGCGGCGGCTACGGCGGCGGCGTTAGCTAACTTCTTAAAAGCTTTATATTTTAGAAGGTGGAAGACCTGGATGCTTCATACTTTGTATATAGATGCCTCATGTTACGAAGTTTCCGTCAGTCACATGTCCAATGTCCTTGACCTCATTTTCATGGTTCAGTGACCACTTGAAAAAAAAGTTCAAATTTTTTGTAATGTTGAATTCTCTCTTATTATAAGTAATAGGATAACTATATATGATATGTGCGTACCTTGCAAGGTCCTCATGTCTGTCAGACAGTTTTCACTTGACCTCGACCTCATTTCATGGATCAGTGAACAAGGTTAAGTTTTGGTGGTCAAGTCCATATCTCAGATACTATAAGCAATAGGGCTAGTATATTCGGTGTATGGAAGGACTGTAAGGTGTACATGTCCAACTGGCAGGTGTCATCTGACCTTGACCTCATTTTCATGGTTCAGTGGTTATAGTTAAATTTTTGTGTTTTGGTCTGTTGTTCTCATACTATATGCAATAGGTCTACTATATTTGTTGTATGGAATGATTGTAAGGTGTACATGTCTAGCGGGCAGATGTCATGTGACCTTGACCTCATTTTCATGGTTCAGTGGTCAAAGTTAAGTTTTTGAGTTTTGGGCTTTTTATCTAATACTATATGCCATAGGTCAACTATATTTGGCGTATGGAAATATTTAATGATCTTTATGTCAGTCGCGCAGGTTTTATTTGACCGTGACCTCATTTTCACGGTTCATTGCACAGTGTTAAGTTTTTGTGTTTTGGTCTATTTTTCTTAAACTATAAGTAATAGGTCAACTATATATGTTGTATAGAAGCATTGTTAGCTGTACATGTCTGCCTGGCATGGTTCATCTGACCTTGACCTCATTTTAAAGGTTCATTGGTCTTTGTTTAGTTATCTTGGTTAATGTTAAGTTTATGGTACAGTTGTTATAAAGCTTAGCTTTTTACTTAGGACTATCAACATAATATCAATGATTAGTATAGAAGGCGAGACATTTCAGCGTGTGCACTCTTGTTTATCTTTTCTAATAAAACAAAACAGCCTTTCCGTGACAATGTTAAAATGATGCATAGATAATTTGTGCTGGAAAGAACATGGGAAAAATATATCTAATATGCATGTTCCTGATAGACCTGAATGCTTCTTTTTATAATTTTATAGGGTTGTTAAAGCGTTGATTATGCGCAATTTTTTAATATCATCATAAAGTATGTGCTTCGTTTAGCATGTTTCCACTCTACTAAAATTATAAAAAGAAGCATTCAATTCTATCATGAATTAAATCCCATGATATTTCAATTTATGAATAGGCAAACTTAAGGAAAAGTATCTCTTTCTTCAGATTGTAACGGAGTATGAACGAGCTGTAATCTTTCGATTGGGTCGAGTACTGCCAGGAGGGGCGAAAGGACCTGGTGAGTTCATTAGATACTTTAAAAAAACCTTTGAATTTCTAATGCAAATGGCTAAAAATTTTAGATTCTGCAAGAAAAATTTCGATACTCCCTCTCTTTCTTTCAGTCCTTATTTTAGATTTCAAAAAAATGAATATTATGTATGTATATATAATTTTTATATAAATTAAACTATATATTATAAGCATTTAAAATTGTTGTCTGCTCTTTGGTCGGGTTGTTGTCCCATTGACACATTCCCCATTTCCATTGTTTATTTTAATTTGTTCTCTCAGTTCTAGGTAGTGTTTAAATAAATGATGATAAGATATTTATTTTATATATTAGCCATGTGTCACTAATTTATAACAACATGCCGTACAGTAATTCTCTTATTGGGACCGTATGAAAATTTCTGGCCATGATTTGCCACTCTTTCAATCAATAGTACGCTTGATAAGAGCTTTAAAGGCTAGACTGAATGGGAAAGTCCAGCAATGAGAATATTTCTATACCCAATTCGTTGGGGTTGAAATAGTTTGAATACCTACATATATACACTATAAACCAGCACAACCTGGGACCAAGTGATAAGTTTTCATACAACTGCATGATATATGTACCTTTTTCTGACGTTTTAATTTTTTTTATGCAGGAATGTTCTTCATATTACCATGTCTTGATGAGTTCAAAAAGGTCGACCTCCGTACAGTATCATATGACGTCCCACCTCAAGAGGTAAGAGCACGTATTTAAGGTGGTACCTAACACTACAGGGAGATAACTCTGTAAAGTCAGCTAAATGTTTTAATTACGGTTGTGTTGTAAAAGGAAGATTAAGCTTCTCAATGGTCAAAATTGGTGTTTGTGTCACTGCTATATAACCAGTGTAATTTTTCTGACAAAACCGTTGGTTCAAAACTTTTGAAATTTTTATATTTTTGTTATAGGGTCAAAGTAAATACTTTAACAAAATTTTATGAAAATTGAACGAGTCAAATTAATTTTAGTGAAAGTGTTTGGTACCACCTTAAAAGAATGTCACCAATAAAAAAGAAAATTAATAATTATTTCATTCTTATATACAAATTAAGCACGTTTTACATTGTTTTAAACAAGGGAACATTTATAACAAAAAGAAATATACATTGTCATGTTCCATCTTATCATCTTTATTATAATTTTTGTTAACATTATTAAAAAAAAACAAATTAACAAGTGAAAACACGTTAAAACATTAGTCTTGTTATGTAATCTGTGTAAAAGGGGAGAGCAAATATCACGATGAAAAATAGCAATAGACTGTACTTTTTCTGTTAAGATTACCATACAAACAAGTAAACTAAAAAGTATTGAAGTACTTCTTTCTTAAAGATATTTGTTCTATGCTAAAAATTGCTTACTATATATGTAATAGTGTAAAAAGTAAAATTACAAAAATACTAAACTCCAAGGAAAATTCAAACGTAAAGTCAATTATCAAATGGCAAAATCGAAAACTTAAAATTCATCAAACTGATTGACGCCAACTGTCACATTCCTGACTTGGTACAGGCATTTTCGGTGGATTAAACCTGGTTTTAAAGCTAGCTAAACCTCTCAATCGTATGATAATCCCATACAATTCCATAATATTGAATACGATGTTTGAACAAACCAATCAGACATAATTAGTAAAATGTCAATAACAGGGGCACTGCAGTCAACATTGTGTTATAATCTAAATCACTATAAAAACAAATATGTTAATGATTTGCAAGCACCAAACAACTCCTGTGGCCTTTTGAGTTCTGAATTGGTTCAGGTTGTTTCACCTAAGTTTATTGTACCAGTTATGTTCGTGTTATCATATTTATTTATGTACTCCTTTCAGATTTTAACCAAAGATTCCGTAACAGTAGCCGTAGACGCCGTTATCTACAGCCGTATTTTCGACCCTACAATGTCTGTGTGTAACGTGGAAAACGCAGATTCCTCTACTCGATTATTGGCAGCCACAACCTTGAGAAATGTCCTTGGAACTAAAAACATGTCTGAACTCCTGACTGAAAGGGATTCTATTGCTCACCAAATGCAGGTTGGTATATTTAGTATGTCTATAAGCAAAGTTTTTGTTCTGTAGAACATTTGTCAACTTTTTGTCTCGTCGAAGTCAGGAAAATGAGACTTGAACATGCTGTTTCCAGAGATGTTGACAGCAATGGTGGTGTAATATCATTTTGTTAAATTTTGTGATCAACATTTTAAGGGAGATTGTCAATGGTAACTCATTGATATTTGATCATATGCAGTTTGAGTATCATTGGTACATCTCATTATTACCGCCCCTTAGTCATTGTTTATCGATTGTGGAGTTTTACATACTAATATTGGGGCCTCGGTGACTGAGTGTTCGAAGTAGTTACTACTGCAATCTCTAGCCAGTCAACCCTAAGGTTGTGAGTTCGAATCCCGCTCGTGGAGGTGCACTCGACTCCAATCTTAATTTACTAGGTTCGTCATTTTCCCCACCGAAGGTCGGTGGTTTTCTTCGGGCACTCTGGCTTCCTCCACCGTTAAAAAACTGTCCGCCACAAAATATCCCAAAAGCGGTGCTTAAAAATGGCGTTAAAACACCAAAATTCTAAATCAAATCATACTAATATGTTAAAGATTGCGATTTAAAAGAGAAAGACTGGGGGAGATAGCAATACACATTTCCTCAAGTTTCTTGTTCTATTTTTCAGTCTATCTTAGACGAATCAACAGATCCCTGGGGAATCAAGGTAGAGAGAGTTGAAATGTAAGTATCAGTTATGTCCCTTGTACTCAAAATTGTATTTATCATTTAAACCCCGTTTCAAGGAGGGTACAAAAAGGATAAAATTTGCAGAATAGATGGGGAAAATAAGAAATGATCGGCAAAAAAATTAAAACGGAAAAGAAAAGAATGTGGGTGTACAAAAATGGCCAAATGAATAAAGAATAGAGAAAAATGGTCTAAACATTTGATAAGGGAGCTACCATCTGATTTTTATGGGGGGGGCTAGGATGAAATTTGAAAAACATAGGCAGGACAGGAGTTTTGAGTAAAAAAAAAAGGCAGGATGAGACACTTACAAAAAAAAAAGTCAGGACGACAATTTGGGTAAAAAAAAGTCAGGATAAACTAAAAAAAAAAAAAGGCAGGACCGAACAGAGTGAAAAATAAAAAGGCAAGACAGAGATTACAGCTAAAAAAAATGCAGGACAAAATTTTTCATCCTAGCCCCCCCCCCATAAAAATCAAATGGTAGCTCCCTAATACAGAAATGAAGCTTTCAGTGACCCTCATCATTACCAAATGTAATCTTTGTCAAACATCTTCTATGAGTTGTTTTTCAAGAAGCTCTAGAGGGATAGTTACTGTCATTTTCTTGTAACTTTTTCTCTTCGTTTTTATAATTAATTGTTTCTTAAATCAGCATCTCATGTTCTGCACATTAGTTGTAAATATTTACATTTCTTTTATTACAGTAAGGATGTCAGACTTCCGGTACAACTCCAGAGAGCAATGGCTGCCGAGGCAGAAGCTTCAAGGGAAGCCCGTGCTAAGGTTTGTTCACAAAACAGTTTTTGGGTTTTTTTTTTAGGGTATCTTTTTGTATTTTGAAGCTTTTTCTTTTTAAGAGCAAAAAATTACTCTAAGCATACTTTGTAAGAAATAAATGACGTTATCCTTTAATCAAAGGGTTCTCCAAATTTATCATGAGTTTATGGTGTTGTTCTTTTATTTATTTTTTATGAGTTCATGATGTTGTTTTATTATCGATTTATTTATCGACATAATCACGCCAATGTAAATAAGTTAGCCTCAATAAGTTCATGATGTTGCTCTTTTATTTAACCGTAATCTGTTCACGACGTTGTTATATTATCAATTTGTCACCGGTTCATCGTTGTAAAAAAAGTAAGCCTCATGTCTGTAACTCAGTAAACGCTTCTATTTTGATGTATTAAACAAGATATTTATATATTTCGTTTATTTTCACTAGGTATTAGCAGCTGAGGGAGAACAGCGTGCCTCACGTGCTCTGAAAGAAGCAGCCGACATCATGGCCCAATCACCAGCCGCCATTCAGCTTCGTTATTTGCAGACATTGAACAGCATAGCAGCAGAGAGGAATTCCACCATTATTTTCCCATTACCTATGGATTTGTTGAGTGGATTTGGCAAGAAATAGAACTGATATTTTTATGTTGTTTTAATCCAATGTTGTTTGTATAATATAAAAGATGGATTATGTTAGAAAATAGCAACAGTCAAACAATATTACTTTATATATATATATATATAACAAAATATGCATTGCCATGTGATATCCTGAATATGCCTTAATTACAAAAATAAGAATAAAAACGAGATTTTTAGTCGTTTACGAAGTGCATAGTGAGTGACCTAAAGATGTATACATTCACGTTTTCTTGTCTCTGCTGGAAAGTTAGCTTTTTCGCAATCGTACTGTGTTTCTAATTCCAATTTTTACCTTTTTATTGTCAAGAAAATGGCCAAGCATTCTCCTCCATCAGAGGCATAACTTGCGAGGCACTGTTGGCTGGGTTTTTTAAAAATGATACTATTATTGCTTTGATCATTAAAATGGTCTGTTTTATGTTAGATTGAGAAGACAATCAAACCACTTCATTAACATCTCAAACCATTCAAGTTCTTTGGTTTGTTTTTAAGTATGTTTTAATACTAAGTGCTTAGGTATTTTCTTCATTTCAGGGTGAACATATTTTGCAACTAATGTTGTCATATTGAGTGATATTACATGTTACAGTTTCAATACATGCGGGTGTTTGATATCAAGGCTAGATTAAGGGGGAAATCCCCATTTCTCATTCACAGGTCAAATGAATACAGGACTACAAAAGGTTATTTCGTTTTTACTATTAAATGTAATTTAGGGCTTAAAAGAAATATTCAATTTGGATCAATTTGTTAAAAACGAAACGAATAAGTGGGTTGATACATTAAAAAAGTATCTTTTCAAAATAACAATTAAATTGAAATTTGACAGGCTTTTACATTATTGAAATGACATATATTAGAAATATATTTATTTTATTTTTTAAATTGTAAAACCAATAATAGATCTTTAAAAAACTTGTTCCAATTTATTGAAATGTCAAAGGTATTCAAAGAAAATAGGGTGATATACATTTTTATATTTATCTATACTTCTTTCTTTAAAAAAAATCCACTTGAAGCACGTGAAATAATAATTACCTGATAAGCAATACATATACCTTTGACGTCAGTCAGATAACTATAAGAATATGGTTGCAAGTCTCTTAATTACTATGTTTTATTTTGTATCTGTATCATAATGCTGTCGCCAGGTGTTATCAGTATTGCATAGTTTAGTTGTTATGGTAACATAAAATATCGTCTGTTCCATAACAAACCGATTGTACATAAGGGGTAAATGCGTATTTAAAAGCTTGCCTGTTTTTAAAGTTACATGTTGATTAATTGAGACATGCAAATACATATTCCATGTTTGTTTTTACTTGTTGTTTGTACATTATATATTTCTTAATTACATAATAAATTAAAATGATAAAGTTTTTGTCCCAAATTTTAAAACATATATTCTATTTTTTCTATATTGTTATTTGTATTATATAATATATCGTAAGACAAAAATAATAAAATTTAAAAAAAAAATCATGTATGCTTTAATTTTTTTTTTGGAACAAATGGGTAATGCGTAAGACACTGAACGCAAACGTAATTTGATTCTTGATTCAATTTTAACACTTGACATTACACGCCTCGTGCGCGTGCTACTCCGAATGCAGAGGTCCAGGATTCAAACACTGGACCAAAACACTTTGAGTATGGTATTTGCTACTTGCTTAAGCTTCGACATCTAAAAGATGGGGGAGTAACTTGTCAGCTCGAAATTAGAATACTATGAGATTTTGAGATAGGGACCATGTCTTCTTGTTGACTGTTTCCTCGTGAACTAGTTGTTCAGTGGTTGTCGTTTATTGATGTGGTTCATAAGTTTAATACATCAAATAGAAGCGTTTACTGAGTTACAGACATGAGGCTTACTTTTTTTACAACGATGAACCGGTGACAAATTGATAATATAACAACGTCGTGAACAGATTACGGTTAAATAAAAGAGCAACATCATGAACTTATTGAGGCTAACTTATTTACATTGGCTTCTTGTTTATCGTTTTTTATAACAAAACAAGACCGATAGTTTTTGTCGAGCCTGCAACTTTTGTTGCAGAAAGCTCGACATAGGGATAGTGATCCGGCGGCGGCTACGGCGGCTACGGCGGCGGTGGTGGTGTTAGCTCACTTCTTAAAAGCTATATATTTTAGAAGGTGGAAGACCTGGATGCTTCATATTTTGTATATAGATGCCTCATGTTACGAAGTTTCCGTCAGTCACATGTCCAATGTCCTTGACCTCATTTTCATGGTTCAGTGACCACTTGAAAAAAAAGTTCAGAATTTTTGTAACGTTGAATTCTCTCTTATTATAAGTAGTTAAGTTTTGGTGGTCAAGTCCATATCTCAGATACTATAAGCAATAGGGCTAGTATATTTGGTGTATGGAAGGACTGGAAGGTGTACATGTCCAACTGGCAGGTGTCATCTGACCTTGACCTCATTTTCATGGTTCAGTGGTTATAGTTAAGTTTTTGTGTTTTGGTCTGTTTTTCTCATACTTTATGCAATAGGTCTACTATATTTGTTGTATGGAATGATTGTAAGGTGTACATGTCTAGTGGGCAGATGTCATCTGACCTTGACCTCATTTTCATGGTTCAGTGGTCAAAGTTAAGTTTTTAAGTTTTGATCTTTTTATCTAATATTATATGCCAAAGGTCAACTATATTTGGTGTATGGAAATATATTATGATCTATATGTCAGTCCCGCAGGTTTTATTTGACCATGACCTCAATTGCACGGTTCATTGGACAGTGTTAAGTTTTTGTGTTTTGGTCTATTTTTCTTAAACTATAAGTAATAGGTCAACTATATTTGTTGTATGGAAGCATTGTTAGCTGTACATGTCTGCCTGGCATGGTTCATCTGACCTTGATCTCATTTTCATGGTTCATTGGTCTTTGTTTAACTATCTTGTTTAATGTTAAGTTTATGTGACAGTTGTAATAACGCTTTATACTTAGGACTATCAACATAATATCAATGATTAGTAAAGAAGGCGAGACATTTCACTGTGTGCACTCTTGTTCTTTTTAAATGGTATAACACTAGTTATGTTTTGGGCCATTTATAGCTTGCTATTCGATGTGAGTCAACGCTCCTTGTTGAAGACCATACTTTGACCTATATTGGATTACTTTTACATATTGTGACTGGGTTAGAGAGTCGTCTCAATGACATTCATATCACATCTTCTCATGTCTATAGAGAAGGTAAAAACCGCATGTTTAGAACGAAACGCATGTAACATTTCCGTGCCCTAGTCGATTGCAATATTTTCAGCGTTAAGCGGTTATTTATTATTGGTTAGTGTAATTTATAAATAGATAAGCAACGGGTCGGTAAATTAAACAAAATTGCGTCATTCTAATCATAATCGTACATACAAAATAACCAGACCATTTGCTGAAACATAAACACAAATGAAGATTTGTTCTTTTGTTGTGGAGTTTAAATAGACTGTCTTCATTGAAACATGCTATGATGTATTATATACTCCATTAACATAAAAAAAGATATAAATTTAGAACAATTTCGAATTTTAGAATACATAAAAATTGACCTGAAATTGAGTACAGGGCATTTTCTGTGTCGGTTTTGGTAGATTTTGTCCTAACCGATTTCTCGTTATTACCTTAGACGTATTTTGCCAAGGCATTTGTGGGGCATCCGGGGTGACCCTTTCCCATTTAAAACACACAGATATTTAAAAAAAAAGGGTATTTGATATTAGAAAAAATACACTTTTTATACTTTGAGGACTGAGCGAATCAGGTGAGTGTGTGAGTTGGTATGTTTTATTTTGTTATATTGTATTATGTTAAGGGAAGGTTAACTTTCTGGTAATAAGACCCCTCACGGCCTGGCAGGGGAATTGGGTAGGCAAATGCTCACATTAATCTGTACCGATACAGGCTCAAAATGCTTCCTTTATACGCCATAACTCATGGTGGGGATCCTTATAAAGGATGCTTATACGGAGACAAGAAGAAGTACAGTGCTGTGCTAGTATTTTCTTCAATCATGTAGCGACACAAGCTGCTAGGTCATCCTGCGCGGCCGTGTCGTGTAATTTGTCTCTTTGTGATAATTACTTTGGTCAACAATGTTGTGGTTCCGTGGCTTTCCCATCCTCGGTGATGACATGACCTAGAAAGTTAACTTTCTTTGCAAATAGTGTGCACTTTGTGGGCTTAAACTCATATATCAAAAAGAGGTTTAGATGCATCTCATGAGATGATTTTCAAACTACAATAATATACTCTATTGTAGACCCGCCAATACCCTTTCCATCAATTTTTAAAGATTGTTGGTGCGCAAGTCAGACCAAATGTAATCCGGTTCCCTTCTAGAAGCAAACTTCGATTTAGGTAGCTATTTCTTTTCCATTTCCATCTGTCGGTACGCCCAAACTAAAGTATAAAGTAAAGAACCAATTATTTTCTAGATGTACAATGTTAGCTTTAATGAGTCGTCGATGAGGGGCAACTGATGTGCATCTCTTACTGTTAAACCGTTAACCTTGCGAAAATCTACACAAAAACGAGTAGTTTCGTCCTTCGTTATCAATACTATCACAGAAGCCCATTGACCGTCGGCTGGCGGAAATACCCCGCATTCTATCATGTCATCGATATAGATATTTACGTTCTCACGCATAATAAGTGTGCTGCGAGATGGTTATTTTGAGCTTTTTAAAAATTCTAGTAAACAAGTTATTTCCTTAATTTTGATTTAAGATTAATAGAATGTTCATATAGACACTGACGCTATCAAACAAGCATTATTATCATATTTATAATTTTTATTTAGACATTTGCGCTATCAAACCACTAAAGAAACATGCATTATTATATTTCTAGATAGATTATGCCAAGAGCAATATAAGATATATGAGGATTATGATGGGTGTTATTTATTCCTGCATTCTTGAATTTTTATTGCATTTTTTCTGTAATTTTATAAGTTTCTAACATTATTCTGCTTTCTTTAATTTCTAGCACCACTTTATTCTGCATTCTTTAATTTCTAGCACCACTTTATTCTGTATTCTTTAATTTCTAGCACCACTTTATTCTGTATTCTTTAATTTCTAGCACCACTTTATTCTGTATTCTTTAATTTCTAGCACCACTTTATTCTGTATTCTTTATTTTTCGAACAATATTCCCCTACTCTTTCCTTTTTTGTCCTTTAATTACTCTCCCTTCTCTATCCCTTCTGGTTAATACCTATTCTGCAAACCCCCACTTTTGCTAACCAAGGGTCACTATATAGGATACTGTAGAGGGAAAAACCACATCGTATTCCTTGGCTCGTGAAGATATTAAACCCCATCCCGACCTTAATGTAATTGATCATTATTTACCTGAAACGTGACCATTTATCAGGGGCCTGCATGTTACAAATAAATATACGGTCAATGCGATTTGACTTCTCAGATAGCACTGTTGTAGTATAAAATTGTTATTTATTGTTATCTTATTTATTTTTCGTAGTAATTTGTAACTCGGATAATTACTTGCATATAATAAGTAGGACTATATGTAAATACGTTTTGAACTTTCAAGGACTTTATTATTCTGTGTTTACCTGTCTCACATATAGATTTTTACCTGAATGTGTATTGAATACTTGTGTTGGCAACTAGGTCAAGATCCTATTTCGTAATTATTTCTTTGCTAATTTCGAAATAACGTCGACGAAATTGATCATGTGCTGTGTGTAACGTCACAGGAGTATATCGTCTTTCATAAAACTATATTATTTAAAATAAATTAAGTCAGATAATAAACAAGCCCGATTTGGAATCATTTTGCATCTACCCGTGACGTTAATGTAGAAAAAACAAATCCATAACTGGAATAATTTCGACTCAAAAGATGGATGGAAATAGAGGTAAGACTATTTCAATTTCAAAACATTGTTTCAAAAGTGATGGTTGATTTGGTATGAAGGGTAGACTTGCTACAATTCCCTTTCTTTTATTTCTTTCTTACTCATTCATATGTTTACTGATAAGTGCCAGTCTACTGATTGCCCTTGGATGTCAGTATAATGGTATTCTGCAAGTTATAGCAGTAAAATTGTTAAAGGGGCAAAATTTAAAAAAAAAACATAATTAGGAAGGGACATGTAGCAAGTCTATATGAAGGGTAGTGAGGATTTTGGAACCTCCTCTATACTGTTATGTAAATGAGGTGCGACATGCTTGACTATATTAGCAAAATATTAGACACATGTATATATCTTTGATGATAATTTACTTATCAATAGATATTCAGATGGTTCTGCAAAAAATTAACGAAAAGAAAAAAAAACAACAAAAAACAACAACAACAACAACAAACAACAACAACAACAACAACAACAACAACAACAACAACAACAACAACAACAACAACAACAACAACAACAACAACAACAACAACAACAACAACAAACCGCAGTTAATTAATAGAATCGCAGGTTGATTTACTTTGTTCTTGTTTTTTAAAGGGGTTAATTTAATTGATGTGTGCGTGTTGTACGGAGATTATCAACCTATAATAGTCACTTAATGTTTTCGTATACTAATATGATTAGTTTTTCACCCCTATATATGATGATTTAATACGACATGATAGTACTTTATATTTAAACTTCAAATATTGCAGTCTACAATGTATGATTGGGTAGATAATACGGTGTGCAATTGTGTGTACATGTACATATGTTGACGAAGAGTCATTTATTTAAATATTTACATTTGTTTATTTTATTTGATCCACAATTTATAATTCTTTGATTTGCTTTTTTTTCAAATGCTGAATTTTTACAACGGGTGTCACATGTAGAGAATGATATTCTTATCCTTCCGTAGTACCTATGATCACCCCAATATAAGGTTGGGTTCGTGTTGCTCATTATTTGGTTTTCTATGTTGTGTTTTGTGTACAATTGTTTGTCTGTTGGTCTTTTTCCTTTTAGCCACAGGGCGTTGTCAGTTTGAATATTTCTCTGTAATATTTCACCTACTTTCTTTTACGCTGCTTTGTTTTAATTTTTGTTTTGTTATGCTGTGCTAGTGATGTAGGCATGTAGCATTAGAATGCTTTTACATTTTCTTTCAAACTATTTTTTTCATAAACAGCGTTTCATACAACTGAAAGCTGTCTGTTTGAAACCGTCTCTTTTCTATTGTCAACAACTTATTAGGTGTAAGAACACCATTTAAAATCCCTATCTATTCAACAAAATTTTGCAATTTTCTCATCTTTCTTAAAAATTTACCTCAGGTTTAACTTAACAGAAACCAGGTATATTCTGAATTGTAAAGGTATCACTGTAACTGCGTTGTACATGCCAAATTTCAACCCACCTTTAAAGTCTTATAAGAAAGAGATGCCTCTCGGAAGACAAGTACTCCTAAAAATAGCCCCTGGTTTTCTAGAAATCTTAAATTAGTATACCATGGAGCGTATTTAGCCTCAATTTTTAATGCAAACTCACAGACAAGTAAGTTTTGGCTCAAAATATCAGTGGCGGATTCAGAACATTTCATATAGGAGGAGGGCACTGACTGACTTAAGGGACTCCAGTCATGCTTCTGTGATTCCTTATATTATCAACCAATTTTTCCAACGAAAAGGGGGGGGGGGGCAAGACCCCACCTGGTTCCGCCTATGAATATATTTTTATTTCACCAAAAGTTTCATTTCTGTTAATTTATTGGTTAGTGTATATAAACAATGACACCAGAAACACTATTTTGTTTCAGAGTAGAGCAACCTTTACGTTCTAAATTGGAGGGAGTGAATTGGTGGTCTGACACCATTATGGAAGTGTTTATTCAATAGTTAGATATACTGTCTAGTAATAATAATGAAAGAGTGAACTTTAAGCGAATAACTGTTGTTCTATACAATTCATTATAATGGCACATACACATGTCATTTCAGTTAAACATTCAGACAATAGTCAAGGAGATGACGGTGGGATAGGATGCTGTGGATGCATTTTAATGGGACTATGATATGTTCTAGTTGTTTTATTTTTCCCATTTTCACTCTGCATGACGATAAAGGTAAGCAGCATCAAATACAACATGACGCGGCGTCACTATTCGGCTACTTCCGACAAAGGCGGAAATGACCGATGTACGATTGGTTAGACATGAATATTCCGCTGTTATAGAAATTTATGACACTGACTTATATAAAGCTTGTTTAATGCAAAAGAGATAACCTTTGAATTAAAATTTTGAAAAGACAATTATTTGTTTTTCCAGTATCTAACTGATATATGGACTTATTTTTTGTAGTTATCATTTATATACACGTTGCTTAAAATTTAAGACACCAAATACTTTGTTAAACTTTCCTGTCTTTGTTGTTAAGTTGGTGTCTTACATCGTCTATCCAATATCCCCATTTAATTATATTTATGATTTAATTACTCATTTGCAAATACGTACAATTTTTGACTTTTCGGTTATATATAACACGGTTAATGATTTGAATTTAAGCAATTGTCATGCTGATTTTAACATGTACATATGATTTAAGTGTGATGTCTACTGTAATTATTAATAAATTCAGATCGTGCAAGAATACGAGAGGGCTGTCATTTTTCGACTTGGACGCGTACTTCCTGGAGGAGCTAAAGGTCCAGGTAAGATTGTTACAAATTTGAATTCATATTCAACAGAAGGGTTATTGTTGAAATTTGTTGTTGTTGTTGATCTAGTCATAATTATCCCACAATCAGCTAACCGCTGTAAGTTTTGCTCTACATAAACATGTATTTATATAGTTAAAAACCTTTGCTGTCCATTCAATATGTGTGGTAACTACTTTCATCCTTGCATCATCTATTGCCTTACCGAAATATTTGAATAAATATAATGTAGTTAGTTTTTTCTATAAAAAGAATGCAGTTCAGATTCTTGTATGTTCCTCCATTAATTGTGGAAAACCCATTGAATAAGATTGATTGATTGTTGGTTGCTTAACGTCCAGTGGCAAATATTTCATGCATATTCAGGACGACATTGAATAAGAACAAAAAATACTATTTAGTTGTTATAAAAAAAATTATACCACAACTTTTGATTCTTAAGAAGCAGATTTTTTGTTTTAACATTTTTGCAGGAATGTTCTTTATATTACCTTGTCTTGATGAGTTTAAAAAGGTCGATCTTCGAACCGTGTCCTATGATGTTCCACCTCAGGAGGTAAGCTGTTTTTTCATCTCTAAAACAACAATCGGCTATCCTCGGGTGAATCCGCTCCTCGTCTTCTAGAACGTACGGAATCTGCCGAGTTGTGACGAATGCCCTAAACAAAATTTGCATAAAATGTCGTGCTTAGGTCTTACACATCCAGCTACAAGTTGTCGACATTCACACAAAAACTTGATTATCAGTGGTAATGATTATAAAAAAAAATAATTCTAGAATAGTTAACGTTTTTTAACTGTAATAAGGATGGACAAACGAACGAATGGAAAATGTCATTCAATGGCATTTGCAGTATGCCACTCTCTGTGAGAGTTGTTAAGAAGTCGCGATTTTGTAGTTTACTGTACACAGTGTGAACTCCAGTTTTTAAATAAGTTTCTCTCCTTCAATGACAATTTAACTTTTTTTTTTTTTACAATTTTGCTGAAAACGGAAAAAGAATATAAAGCAGCAACACAGATGTTTTCTGATAGACAGGAATATCTTAGCTGTTAAACAAACTGCAGATCAGTAAATGACATTCGTAACAACTTGAAGTACATCCACTAACCTACGAAACCGTCCCTTTATTTTCCCTGTATTGTTTATTTTCTTGAACGTGTTTATTACAGATTTTGACGAAAGATTCCGTTACAGTAGCCGTAGATGCTGTAATTTACAGCCGTATTTTTGACCCTACAATGTCTGTGTGTAACGTGGAAAACGCCGACAGTTCTACAAGATTGTTGGCAGCTACTACTCTCCGGAATGTACTCGGAACAAAAAACATGTCTGAAATTCTTACTGATCGAGATTCTATTGCTGCTCAAATGCAGGTAAGACAATACCTATAGACGTATACAAACCATACGCCCTTTACGCCCCTTCTGTCAGGAGCGCCTGAGATCACCCCTAGTATTTGGTGGGGTTCGTGTTGTTTATTCTTTAGTTTTCTATGTTGTGTCACGTGTACTATTGTTTGTCTGTTTGTCTTTTTCATTTTTAGCCATGGCGTTGTCAGTTTATTTTAGATTTATATGATATACGTTTTTATTGTTCTCCTCTATATTTTTTGTTTTGTATTGTCGGGTTTGCTCAATGAGGTACATGAAGAAGGTTTACTTTCTTTGAAAAACTGCAACGGTTATTCTATGGCGAAAAACACAAATGTTTGCCAAAGTTTTGTAAATGGCATTTACTACGACTTTTTTCATGATTCACATTTGCCTAATAGGAATAACAGACTAAGTATTTTAACAATCACCAGTCTATCCCTCAGTATCAAAAGTATACATGTCAATTAAAATTCTATGTTTTCTCGTTCGTAGATCTAAATTATAATAATTTTTTTTTAAATTTCAGCACATTTTGGATGAATCGACAGATCCTTGGGGAATCAAGGTAGAAAGGGTCGAAATGTAAGTTATGGCTTATTTCGTTAAATGTGAATTACGGTATTTCATGATAGTGAATTTTCCCAACGTGATGTTACATTTTATAATATTATTATTTTAAATGAATGTTATCCTTGAAAAATTTATTAACTTGAATTGCTGTTATAATACATATATTTATCAGAATAAAAACTTCTGCCATCTATCCAATTTATGTAAAACTAATTTTAAATCAAGTTACGGAAAATAGTTCTGTGGCAGAATATGATAAAACTTGTGCACGCTGAACTTTATCGAATCGAGAGAGACAAAAAATAACTGTTTTATTTATTTATTATTGAACGAAAATCCTTAAACTGATCAACATTTGTAATAAATGCACGAAAAATCTATATAAGAAAAATAGAGTCAAAATGATGTTTTAAAACTTTTTTTTTCGTAATAAATTCAAACAAAAATAGTAATTTTCACATTTTTTTCAAAACTTACTCTCAATATTTAAGCAACATAAATTTTGTGATTTATAGCAAGGATGTCAGGCTTCCGGTACAACTCCAGAGAGCAATGGCTGCCGAAGCAGAGGCTTCAAGAGAAGCACGCGCTAAGGTATAATAATCGTTTTATTACGCAAGAACTATATGCCGATTCTTTGGTACTAGCAATATCGCAGATTTAAATTTATTTCGAGGCTTTGTTTATGCCATTTTGTTTAAGAATTAAATGCTTCTTTTTGTAACTTCATTGGGGTGTAAAAGCGTTGACCGAAGTACATTTTGTATGAAGCTCAGAAGCGCTTCATTCTAGAAATATGCGCATGGTCAAAGCTTTTACAACCCAATGAAGTCACAAAAAGAAGCATTCAATACTTATAATAAATACATTTTTAAGCTAGGATCACGAAATCACGAATTTTATCATTTTTTTTTAATTTAATTCACCTGTGCACTTTATTGTGGGACCTCGTGTTATCATGAATGATAAGTTTTATTGAGTTTTGCAATTGCTTAAGTAATAACACATAGATGCAGTTAGCCAATCAGAAAAACGTTTTATAATGAAACATACATCTAATGTTTTAGGGGCCAGCTGAAGGACGCCTCCGGGTGCGGGAATTTCTCGTTGCATTAAAGACCTGTTGGTGACCTTCTGCTGTTGTCTGCTCTATGGTCGGGTTGTTGTCTCTTTGGCACATTCCCCATTTCCATTCTCAATTTTATCTAATGTAATTATTTTGCTATAACCATCAATTCATATTTGACTTACCATGCATTTCGTCTTGAAATGACCTGATGAAGAAAACTATCCAGCAGAGTCAAAATAAAAGTCGATCTAAGCAAAAAATATCAATAATATATAGGTCACCATACGGCCTTTTAACTACGAGCATATCCAACACCGTATAGTCAGTTTTAAAAGACCGAACTGGTGATTTTTAACTGATAATACAGGATCACATATTCGTTTGTGTACGTTGAGGTTCGAAAACTAAAACGTTTTAGTTATAACCGTTTTTGACGGGAAAGTTGCGAAGCTTTAAGTATTTTTTTTGTGACTAAAAAAAATAAATAAAAGGTTCCAACACGATGAAATTCTTAAACAATATTTGTCTGTTCATTTAAAGAATTGTAAAGTTTTACACGTTTATTACCTTTCCTATTTAATGTATAGGACTTAAAGTGCACTGCATCTTTGTTTCATTTTTATTTTTTTTATTTTCGAATCCCGTTGACGTTTATCAACTTTACGATTTATATCCTGTTCGACATAAAACAAATACAAGAGAAATTTGGCGAAACCTCTTTGATTTTAACGAAAACAGTATAACACTATGTTAAATTCTGATTTTCTTTTAAACAGGTTCTTGCAGCCGAAGGTGAACAACGTGCTTCACGTGCGCTGAAGGAAGCAGCCGACATTATGGCCCAATCACCAGCCGCCATTCAGCTCCGTTATTTACAAACCTTGAACAGCATAGCAGCAGAGAGGAATTCCACCATTATTTTCCCATTACCAATGGATTTAATAAAAGGATTTGCAAAATAATAACGGGTCGAATTTGCCGGAATGCGAGCTCGGCATACAGTTCTAAAGCTAACCAATAACCTTTAACCATATACTGACTCGTTTCTTAAAATCTTGACAAAATATCCTTTAATATGTTTTGGAAGATTTGTTAATCAAATGGTATCAAATTCATACATTTTTTTTTCTGATTTGAACTTTGAGTTTATATTTTTTTGAAAAAGAATATCTGATATAATCATGATAATACGATTTTCGGTTTTTAACGTAAATTGTGTATGACTGTTTGTTGCAAAATCAACTAGAGGGTACTTCAGTTCTTTTTACAGTGATCACAATGTCACTTTGTATACGTAATAAACATTTCGTAGACAAAAAAAATCTAAAACTATATATTTCCAGATGTTTTCCCCTTTATTGTTGTTCACAGCAATCTTTGATGCCATTTTAAAATGATCTTATTTGATGTGCAATGCCATTAGTTGAACATTGAAAAGGGATTTAATCTGTGCTGTTTTCAGCCCGACATTCTCATGACTAGTATAAATTAATCAAAAACAAAAATTGTAAAAATAAATAAACACTAGAACACACCCGTGATATCGCGGGTTCCTGGCTGAATTAAAGTATATAACTATGAGTAAACCTTATTTTAGTATTGGGATTGTCATCTGATCAAAATCTTTCTGTTTGAACCCGTCAACCTGAAACTTATCAATTATTGGTAATATTAATTATTTGGAAAAAAAAAGTCCTAGAATGGAGTATTTTTAATCAACATCATTGTCCTATATAAGTTATGAATAAAGTTGAGTTCTTTGATTTGCTGTGTTACGTCATGCCCGCTTACAAATTGAAAACTGTACCTATACGCCTTATTTTAAGTCCAGAATTTTAGTATTCGTATTGTCATCTTAGAAAGTCTAACTAATCAAATTACTACAATAGGGAACAATTTGACAATGATTGAATTTAGAAGTGTCAACCCTGTGATTATGATCCGTGTATATAGCAAAATCCGAACTACACCGCTTGGTGGTGCGCCTGTAAGATGCGGAACGTACAGATAAGTTAATAGGTAACAGGTGAATATACTATTGGTATCGGTATCGGATTCGACCCGCATCTTGTTAATTATTGGCAATATTAATTATGTGGAAAACAAAAGGGTCTGGAGTGGTGTAATTTTAATCAACACCATTGTCCTATATTGGCTATATATAAAATTGAATTCTTTTGTCGTTTTTACCCCATGACGCTGACAAATTGGACTTCGTTATTTTAGTATTATAGATGTAACTGTTTTTCTTGCATAAATTTAGCTATTGATACATTTTGAAGATTGCATGACTTCGGATATAAACCATTTATGATATTTTTCAGTTTTCGATTGTTGATGAGAATTTTACCAATTTTCATGTAGAGTTTCGGTTTTTGAGCCTCTCTTTCTTTCTTTGTTGTTTGTTTATATGAACTATTTAAAATTCAAAGCAATCTGTAATGCCATTTTAAAATTATATAATTTGATGTGCTTAGAAATCTATGCTAGTACGTTCTTTGCCTGTTAAATCTTATAAATACTTTGTGTGTAATACTATGTATTATTCATATATAAAATATATTCATACATATGGCAATAAACTAGTTTCTTTAAACAAGTGTGTTTTCTCTGTTGTTTCAGTGGCGGATCCAGATATTTTCACACGCGGGTGCCCACTGACTGTCTAAGAAGAGGCCAGCTCCGGTCATGTTTCAGCGATTCCCATATATAGTCAATCAAAACTTCCCACAAAATGAGGGGAGACCCTGGTAACCCCTCTTAATCCTTCTCTGTTTATTATTCAGGACAATATGAATCGAATAAAAATACCGTAATCGATGATTGAAGGTCTATAATCGTATTGTTTAAAATCGTTTATATTTCATTTGAATTATATTTGATGAACATTTGTTTGACAACAATATTCTTTCTCCTTATCTAACACGAACTTGTCATTTGAAGACATTGAAACGAAAGAAATATGGTAATTAAAAAAGTCTAATCTTCTCAACAACATCGTTTAAATAAAATAAAAACCATAATCGATCATCTGAGACAACTGTTATAACTTTTAATTCTTTTTATCGTCTGGCAGAAGAAAAATAATGTTGCATGACTGTGTTGGATTAGCCTATATGTTTATAACCATCATTGTTACACCACACGGTGTAAGCTTTGCTTGTCTTTAATAAAGATAATGTAATAATGGATTTTTTTATTTTTTTTATTGAACATTAGTGATGTGCTTTTTTTGTCATCTCTCTTGTAGTGTGTTTGTTAAAAATATATAAATAAGAAGATGTGGTATGATTGCTAATGAGACTACTCTGCAGCAGGAACCAAATGACACAGAAATACACAACTGGTCCGAGAACACAATTAATTCGTAGTGCATTTCTTTTAGAACATAAATGAAAATAAAAAAAATCCCACCTGCGCTTTCTCAAAGAAACTTTTACAGTGTGTTGTACTACTTTTGGGACAAATTATATCAAATTTATAGAAAACTTCATCGCCTCTAACTCAAAATATGGCCAATTTTATGTTTAGGGCGTCTTGAAATCTTTTGACAGCTTCCGAAGTGCTCATTTTCAACCTTTTTCAGCTGGACCAAATCACTACTTTCCTTTAAAATTCTGGACCCAAATTTTTTTACAGTGTAATTTCAACCCCCTTCTTGCAATTTGAGGCAGTGAACATGGAGAAATAAATTTGGAAGGGGTATAAAAATTAATGGCAAGTAACCCACTGTCAACACTAGGGACTATATTTGTGAACAACGAAAATCAAGGGACGACAATGGTGGTCTCGGACCTAATAGGGTAGAAAGAGTAGACAAATCTTTAAAAAAACTTGGTATGAACAAAGCTTAATGTATTATAACACTACTTACAAAGTTTCATGACAATAGGATGTATATTATAGACATTAAGTTTAGTTCTATACTCATCTTTGCGTGTAAAATTTTGACGTTAAAATTGAAAAATTTCAACTATCAACATTTGGGGCTTTAAAAATTTAAATATTGCAAAAAAATACTTGTTAAATGCCTTAATATATAACTTATCATGTACTAAAAGCAATAGAGTACTCATTTGATTTATCAGACTTGGCATAATTATTCATAAGTCAAATTTATATGAGCCTGCGCCTAAAAATTCAGGTTTTTCAATGAAGTGGAGCCTTACATGAAGATGTAATATTTTCCAGCAATTTTAAATTTGTGAAGCTTTTTGGTTATAAATAATCCTTACATATGTATTTAAAGTACTTTAAATGGAAAGAAAAGTTACAAATAACATATCATATTAGTTTAAAAGGGTCTTAGGCCAAGTAAGACTGGAAAAAATTTAGGGTCAATTAAGGCCGTGCCACATATTTACATTTAAAAATGCATATTGAGGCTATAAAAAATAAAAATGTGTGTCTTTTTTATCATTTCTATACTCATGTGACATGATACAACAAATCTGAGCACAAAAAGACTCTTGCAAATAACTTTTCTTACAAGCAGTATGGGCTGAAACAAAGATTTTTGCCTTTTTAGGGAAAAACTTTCATGCAATTTATTCTCAACAGGCTTATATTTAAACCACTTGCTATCCTACAGAAGAAAAGAAATATAGTATGTGAAATGGAACAGGTACAATAGACATTGTAAAGTGCATTTGATACAAATTTAGTGAAGTCTCTAATATGGACATCAAATTTTATATACCAAGCTCCCCACTATTGCCTTCATCCAAACAAGGCGTTAGACAAGGGTCATTCATACAACACATTTTGCACATTTTATCTGAGATAAACTTCTTTTCTGTAGATTCAGAGTTCATAAATAAGTAAAAGAAGCAGGTAAAGGCATAGAAACACAAATATTGACACATAAAAACCTGTCAGATAGAAAGTCAGGATGCCATTTATGCATCAATATTGAAAAAGTTATAAAATGCCTATTTTGACCATAAAATGTCAAAATTGGTCGTTTTGGCAGAAATTCTATAAAATAAAAGTTTAAATCCTTTAGTTTCATGCTATTTGACAAGTTGACACCATCAAATCATTTAGGGAAGTTGCCAGAGTACAAATTCTATATTTACAGATTTCACCTCTTAGGTCCGAGAACACAATTAATTCGTAGTGCATTTCTTTTAGAACATAAATGAAAATAAAAAAAATCCCACCTGCGCTTTCTCAAAGAAACTTTTACAGTGTGTTGTACTACTTTTGGGACAAATTATATCAAATTTATAGAAAACTTCATCGCCTCTAACTCAAAATATGGCCAATTTTATGTTTAGGGCGTCTTGAAATCTTTTGACAGCTTCCGAAGTGCTCATTTTCAACCTTTTTCAGCTGGACCAAATCACTACTTTCCTTTAAAATTCTGGACCCAAATTTTTTTACAGTGTAATTTCAACCCCCTTCTTGCAATTTGAGGCAGTGAACATGGAGAAATAAATTTGGAAGGGGTATAAAAATTAATGGCAAGTAACCCACTGTCAACACTAGGGACTATATTTGTGAACAACGAAAATCAAGGGACGACAATGGTGGTCTCGGACCTAATAGGGTAGAAAGAGTAGACAAATCTTAAAAAAACTTGGTATGAACAAAGCTTAATGTATTATAACACTACTTACAAAGTTTCATGACAATAGGATGTATATTATAGACATTAAGTTTAGTTCTATACTCATCTTTGCGTGTAAAATTTTGACGTTAAAATTGAAAAATTTCAACTATCAACATTTGGGGCTTTAAAAATTTAAATATTGCAAAAAAATACTTGTTAAATGCCTTAATATATAACTTATCATGTACTAAAAGCAATAGAGTACTCATTTGATTTATCAGACTTGGCATAATTATTCATAAGTCAAATTTATATGAGCCTGCGCCTAAAAATTCAGGTTTTTCAATGAAGTGGAGCCTTACATGAAGATGTAATATTTTCCAGCAATTTTAAATTTGTGAAGCTTTTTGGTTATAAATAATCCTTACATATGTATTTAAAGTACTTTAAATGGAAAGAAAAGTTACAAATAACATATCATATTAGTTTAAAAGGGTCTTAGGCCAAGTAAGACTGGAAAAAATTTAGGGTCAATTAAGGCCGTGCCACATATTTACATTTAAAAATGCATATTGAGGCTATAAAAAATAAAAATGTGTGTCTTTTTTATCATTTCTATACTCATGTGACATGATACAACAAATCTGAGCACAAAAAGACTCTTGCAAATAACTTTTCTTACAAGCAGTATGGGCTGAAACAAAGATTTTTGCCTTTTTAGGGAAAAACTTTCATGCAATTTATTCTCAACAGGCTTATATTTAAACCACTTGCTATCCTACAGAAGAAAAGAAATATAGTATGTGAAATGGAACAGGTACAATAGACATTGTAAAGTGCATTTGATACAAATTTAGTGAAGTCTCTAATATGGACATCAAATTTTATATACCAAGCTCCCCACTATTGCCTTCATCCAAACAAGGCGTTAGACAAGGGTCATTCATACAACACATTTTGCACATTTTATCTGAGATAAACTTCTTTTCTGTAGATTCAGAGTTCATAAATAAGTAAAAGAAGCAGGTAAAGGCATAGAAACACAAATATTGACACATAAAAACCTGTCAGATAGAAAGTCAGGATGCCATTTATGCATCAATATTGAAAAAGTTATAAAATGCCTATTTTGACCATAAAATGTCAAAATTGGTCGTTTTGCCAGAAATTCTATAAAATAAAAGTTTAAATCCTTTAGTTTCATGCTATTTGACAAGTTGACACCATCAAATCATTTAGGGAAGTTGCCAGAGTACAAATTCTATATTTACAGATTTCACCTCTTAGGGTAGAAAGAGTAGACAAATCTTAAAAAAACTTGGTATGAACAAAGCTTAATGTATTATAACACTACTTACAAAGTTTCATGACAATAGGATGTATATTATAGACATTAAGTTTAGTTCTATACTCATCTTTGCGTGTAAAATTTTGACGTTAAAATTGAAAAATTTCAACTATCAACATTTGGGGCTTTAAAAATTTAAATATTGCAAAAAAATACTTGTTAAATGCCTTAATATATAACTTATCATGTACTAAAAGCAATAGAGTACTCATTTGATTTATCAGACTTGGCATAATTATTCATAAGTCAAATTTATATGAGCCTGCGCCTAAAAATTCAGGTTTTTCAATGAAGTGGAGCCTTACATGAAGATGTAATATTTTCCAGCAATTTTAAATTTGTGAAGCTTTTTGGTTATAAATAATCCTTACATATGTATTTAAAGTACTTTAAATGGAAAGAAAAGTTACAAATAACATATCATATTAGTTTAAAAGGGTCTTAGGCCAAGTAAGACTGGAAAAAATTTAGGGTCAATTAAGGCCGTGCCACATATTTACATTTAAAAATGCATATTGAGGCTATAAAAAATAAAAATGTGTGTCTTTTTTATCATTTCTATACTCATGTGACATGATACAACAAATCTGAGCACAAAAAGACTCTTGCAAATAACTTTTCTTACAAGCAGTATGGGCTGAAACAAAGATTTTTGCCTTTTTAGGGAAAAACTTTCATGCAATTTATTCTCAACAGGCTTATATTTAAACCACTTGCTATCCTACAGAAGAAAAGAAATATAGTATGTGAAATGGAACAGGTACAATAGACATTGTAAAGTGCATTTGATACAAATTTAGTGAAGTCTCTAATATGGACATCAAATTTTATATACCAAGCTCCCCACTATTGCCTTCATCCAAACAAGGCGTTAGACAAGGGTCATTCATACAACACATTTTGCACATTTTATCTGAGATAAACTTCTTTTCTGTAGATTCAGAGTTCATAAATAAGTAAAAGAAGCAGGTAAAGGCATAGAAACACAAATATTGACACATAAAAACCTGTCAGATAGAAAGTCAGGATGCCATTTATGCATCAATATTGAAAAAGTTATAAAATGCCTATTTTGACCATAAAATGTCAAAATTGGTCGTTTTGGCAGAAATTCTATAAAATAAAAGTTTAAATCCTTTAGTTTCATGCTATTTGACAAGTTGACACCATCAAATCATTTAGGGAAGTTGCCAGAGTACAAATTCTATATTTACAGATTTCACCTCTTAGGTCCGAGAACACAATTAATTCGTAGTGCATTTCTTTTAGAACATAAATGAAAATAAAAAAAATCCCACCTGCGCTTTCTCAAAGAAACTTTTACAGTGTGTTGTACTACTTTTGGGACAAATTATATCAAATTTATAGAAAACTTCATCGCCTCTAACTCAAAATATGGCCAATTTTATGTTTAGGGCGTCTTGAAATCTTTTGACAGCTTCCGAAGTGCTCATTTTCAACCTTTTTCAGCTGGACCAAATCACTACTTTCCTTTAAAATTCTGGACCCAAATTTTTTTACAGTGTAATTTCAACCCCCTTCTTGCAATTTGAGGCAGTGAACATGGAGAAATAAATTTGGAAGGGGTATAAAAATTAATGGCAAGTAACCCACTGTCAACACTAGGGACTATATTTGTGAACAACGAAAATCAAGGGACGACAATGGTGGTCTCGGACCTAATAGGGTAGAAAGAGTAGACAAATCTTAAAAAAACTTGGTATGAACAAAGCTTAATGTATTATAACACTACTTACAAAGTTTCATGACAATAGGATGTATATTATAGACATTAAGTTTAGTTCTATACTCATCTTTGCGTGTAAAATTTTGACGTTAAAATTGAAAAATTTCAACTATCAACATTTGGGGCTTTAAAAATTTAAATATTGCAAAAAAATACTTGTTAAATGCCTTAATATATAACTTATCATGTACTAAAAGCAATAGAGTACTCATTTGATTTATCAGACTTGGCATAATTATTCATAAGTCAAATTTATATGAGCCTGCGCCTAAAAATTCAGGTTTTTCAATGAAGTGGAGCCTTACATGAAGATGTAATATTTTCCAGCAATTTTAAATTTGTGAAGCTTTTTGGTTATAAATAATCCTTACATATGTATTTAAAGTACTTTAAATGGAAAGAAAAGTTACAAATAACATATCATATTAGTTTAAAAGGGTCTTAGGCCAAGTAAGACTGGAAAAAATTTAGGGTCAATTAAGGCCGTGCCACATATTTACATTTAAAAATGCATATTGAGGCTATAAAAAATAAAAATGTGTGTCTTTTTTATCATTTCTATACTCATGTGACATGATACAACAAATCTGAGCACAAAAAGACTCTTGCAAATAACTTTTCTTACAAGCAGTATGGGCTGAAACAAAGATTTTTGCCTTTTTAGGGAAAAACTTTCATGCAATTTATTCTCAACAGGCTTATATTTAAACCACTTGCTATCCTACAGAAGAAAAGAAATATAGTATGTGAAATGGAACAGGTACAATAGACATTGTAAAGTGCATTTGATACAAATTTAGTGAAGTCTCTAATATGGACATCAAATTTTATATACCAAGCTCCCCACTATTGCCTTCATCCAAACAAGGCGTTAGACAAGGGTCATTCATACAACACATTTTGCACATTTTATCTGAGATAAACTTCTTTTCTGTAGATTCAGAGTTCATAAATAAGTAAAAGAAGCAGGTAAAGGCATAGAAACACAAATATTGACACATAAAAACCTGTCAGATAGAAAGTCAGGATGCCATTTATGCATCAATATTGAAAAAGTTATAAAATGCCTATTTTGACCATAAAATGTCAAAATTGGTCGTTTTGGCAGAAATTCTATAAAATAAAAGTTTAAATCCTTTAGTTTCATGCTATTTGACAAGTTGACACCATCAAATCATTTAGGGAAGTTGCCAGAGTACAAATTCTATATTTACAGATTTCACCTCTTAGGTCCGAGAACACAATTAATTCGTAGTGCATTTCTTTTAGAACATAAATGAAAATAAAAAAAATCCCACCTGCGCTTTCTCAAAGAAACTTTTACAGTGTGTTGTACTACTTTTGGGACAAATTATATCAAATTTATAGAAAACTTCATCGCCTCTAACTCAAAATATGGCCAATTTTATGTTTAGGGCGTCTTGAAATCTTTTGACAGCTTCCGAAGTGCTCATTTTCAACCTTTTTCAGCTGGACCAAATCACTACTTTCCTTTAAAATTCTGGACCCAAATTTTTTTACAGTGTAATTTCAACCCCCTTCTTGCAATTTGAGGCAGTGAACATGGAGAAATAAATTTGGAAGGGGTATAAAAATTAATGGCAAGTAACCCACTGTCAACACTAGGGACTATATTTGTGAACAACGAAAATCAAGGGACGACAATGGTGGTCTCGGACCTAATAGGGTAGAAAGAGTAGACAAATCTTAAAAAAACTTGGTATGAACAAAGCTTAATGTATTATAACACTACTTACAAAGTTTCATGACAATAGGATGTATATTATAGACATTAAGTTTAGTTCTATACTCATCTTTGCGTGTAAAATTTTGACGTTAAAATTGAAAAATTTCAACTATCAACATTTGGGGCTTTAAAAATTTAAATATTGCAAAAAAATACTTGTTAAATGCCTTAATATATAACTTATCATGTACTAAAAGCAATAGAGTACTCATTTGATTTATCAGACTTGGCATAATTATTCATAAGTCAAATTTATATGAGCCTGCGCCTAAAAATTCAGGTTTTTCAATGAAGTGGAGCCTTACATGAAGATGTAATATTTTCCAGCAATTTTAAATTTGTGAAGCTTTTTGGTTATAAATAATCCTTACATATGTATTTAAAGTACTTTAAATGGAAAGAAAAGTTACAAATAACATATCATATTAGTTTAAAAGGGTCTTAGGCCAAGTAAGACTGGAAAAAATTTAGGGTCAATTAAGGCCGTGCCACATATTTACATTTAAAAATGCATATTGAGGCTATAAAAAATAAAAATGTGTGTCTTTTTTATCATTTCTATACTCATGTGACATGATACAACAAATCTGAGCACAAAAAGACTCTTGCAAATAACTTTTCTTACAAGCAGTATGGGCTGAAACAAAGATTTTTGCCTTTTTAGGGAAAAACTTTCATGCAATTTATTCTCAACAGGCTTATATTTAAACCACTTGCTATCCTACAGAAGAAAAGAAATATAGTATGTGAAATGGAACAGGTACAATAGACATTGTAAAGTGCATTTGATACAAATTTAGTGAAGTCTCTAATATGGACATCAAATTTTATATACCAAGCTCCCCACTATTGCCTTCATCCAAACAAGGCGTTAGACAAGGGTCATTCATACAACACATTTTGCACATTTTATCTGAGATAAACTTCTTTTCTGTAGATTCAGAGTTCATAAATAAGTAAAAGAAGCAGGTAAAGGCATAGAAACACAAATATTGACACATAAAAACCTGTCAGATAGAAAGTCAGGATGCCATTTATGCATCAATATTGAAAAAGTTATAAAATGCCTATTTTGACCATAAAATGTCAAAATTGGTCGTTTTGGCAGAAATTCTATAAAATAAAAGTTTAAATCCTTTAGTTTCATGCTATTTGACAAGTTGACACCATCAAATCATTTAAGGGAAGTTGCCAGAGTACAAATTCTATATTTACAGATTTCACCTCTTAGGGTAGAAAGAGTAGACAAATCTTAAAAAAACTTGGTATGAACAAAGCTTAATGTATTATAACACTACTTACAAAGTTTCATGACAATAGGATGTATATTATAGACATTAAGTTTAGTTCTATACTCATCTTTGCGTGTAAAATTTTGACGTTAAAATTGAAAAATTTCAACTATCAACATTTGGGGCTTTAAAAATTTAAATATTGCAAAAAAATACTTGTTAAATGCCTTAATATATAACTTATCATGTACTAAAAGCAATAGAGTACTCATTTGATTTATCAGACTTGGCATAATTATTCATAAGTCAAATTTATATGAGCCTGCGCCTAAAAATTCAGGTTTTTCAATGAAGTGGAGCCTTACATGAAGATGTAATATTTTCCAGCAATTTTAAATTTGTGAAGCTTTTTGGTTATAAATAATCCTTACATATGTATTTAAAGTACTTTAAATGGAAAGAAAAGTTACAAATAACATATCATATTAGTTTAAAAGGGTCTTAGGCCAAGTAAGACTGGAAAAAATTTAGGGTCAATTAAGGCCGTGCCACATATTTACATTTAAAAATGCATATTGAGGCTATAAAAAATAAAAATGTGTGTCTTTTTTATCATTTCTATACTCATGTGACATGATACAACAAATCTGAGCACAAAAAGACTCTTGCAAATAACTTTTCTTACAAGCAGTATGGGCTGAAACAAAGATTTTTGCCTTTTTAGGGAAAAACTTTCATGCAATTTATTCTCAACAGGCTTATATTTAAACCACTTGCTATCCTACAGAAGAAAAGAAATATAGTATGTGAAATGGAACAGGTACAATAGACATTGTAAAGTGCATTTGATACAAATTTAGTGAAGTCTCTAATATGGACATCAAATTTTATATACCAAGCTCCCCACTATTGCCTTCATCCAAACAAGGCGTTAGACAAGGGTCATTCATACAACACATTTTGCACATTTTATCTGAGATAAACTTCTTTTCTGTAGATTCAGAGTTCATAAATAAGTAAAAGAAGCAGGTAAAGGCATAGAAACACAAATATTGACACATAAAAACCTGTCAGATAGAAAGTCAGGATGCCATTTATGCATCAATATTGAAAAAGTTATAAAATGCCTATTTTGACCATAAAATGTCAAAATTGGTCGTTTTGGCAGAAATTCTATAAAATAAAAGTTTAAATCCTTTAGTTTCATGCTATTTGACAAGTTGACACCATCAAATCATTTAGGGAAGTTGCCAGAGTACAAATTCTATATTTACAGATTTCACCTCTTAGGTCCGAGAACACAATTAATTCGTAGTGCATTTCTTTTAGAACATAAATGAAAATAAAAAAAATCCCACCTGCGCTTTCTCAAAGAAACTTTTACAGTGTGTTGTACTACTTTTGGGACAAATTATATCAAATTTATAGAAAACTTCATCGCCTCTAACTCAAAATATGGCCAATTTTATGTTTAGGGCGTCTTGAAATCTTTTGACAGCTTCCGAAGTGCTCATTTTCAACCTTTTTCAGCTGGACCAAATCACTACTTTCCTTTAAAATTCTGGACCCAAATTTTTTTACAGTGTAATTTCAACCCCCTTCTTGCAATTTGAGGCAGTGAACATGGAGAAATAAATTTGGAAGGGGTATAAAAATTAATGGCAAGTAACCCACTGTCAACACTAGGGACTATATTTGTGAACAACGAAAATCAAGGGACGACAATGGTGGTCTCGGACCTAATAGGGTAGAAAGAGTAGACAAATCTTAAAAAAACTTGGTATGAACAAAGCTTAATGTATTATAACACTACTTACAAAGTTTCATGACAATAGGATGTATATTATAGACATTAAGTTTAGTTCTATACTCATCTTTGCGTGTAAAATTTTGACGTTAAAATTGAAAAATTTCAACTATCAACATTTGGGGCTTTAAAAATTTAAATATTGCAAAAAAATACTTGTTAAATGCCTTAATATATAACTTATCATGTACTAAAAGCAATAGAGTACTCATTTGATTTATCAGACTTGGCATAATTATTCATAAGTCAAATTTATATGAGCCTGCGCCTAAAAATTCAGGTTTTTCAATGAAGTGGAGCCTTACATGAAGATGTAATATTTTCCAGCAATTTTAAATTTGTGAAGCTTTTTGGTTATAAATAATCCTTACATATGTATTTAAAGTACTTTAAATGGAAAGAAAAGTTACAAATAACATATCATATTAGTTTAAAAGGGTCTTAGGCCAAGTAAGACTGGAAAAAATTTAGGGTCAATTAAGGCCGTGCCACATATTTACATTTAAAAATGCATATTGAGGCTATAAAAAATAAAAATGTGTGTCTTTTTTATCATTTCTATACTCATGTGACATGATACAACAAATCTGAGCACAAAAAGACTCTTGCAAATAACTTTTCTTACAAGCAGTATGGGCTGAAACAAAGATTTTTGCCTTTTTAGGGAAAAACTTTCATGCAATTTATTCTCAACAGGCTTATATTTAAACCACTTGCTATCCTACAGAAGAAAAGAAATATAGTATGTGAAATGGAACAGGTACAATAGACATTGTAAAGTGCATTTGATACAAATTTAGTGAAGTCTCTAATATGGACATCAAATTTTATATACCAAGCTCCCCACTATTGCCTTCATCCAAACAAGGCGTTAGACAAGGGTCATTCATACAACACATTTTGCACATTTTATCTGAGATAAACTTCTTTTCTGTAGATTCAGAGTTCATAAATAAGTAAAAGAAGCAGGTAAAGGCATAGAAACACAAATATTGACACATAAAAACCTGTCAGATAGAAAGTCAGGATGCCATTTATGCATCAATATTGAAAAAGTTATAAAATGCCTATTTTGACCATAAAATGTCAAAATTGGTCGTTTTGGCAGAAATTCTATAAAATAAAAGTTTAAATCCTTTAGTTTCATGCTATTTGACAAGTTGACACCATCAAATCATTTAGGGAAGTTGCCAGAGTACAAATTCTATATTTACAGATTTCACCTCTTAGGTCCGAGAACACAATTAATTCGTAGTGCATTTCTTTTAGAACATAAATGAAAATAAAAAAAATCCCACCTGCGCTTTCTCAAAGAAACTTTTACAGTGTGTTGTACTACTTTTGGGACAAATTATATCAAATTTATAGAAAACTTCATCGCCTCTAACTCAAAATATGGCCAATTTTATGTTTAGGGCGTCTTGAAATCTTTTGACAGCTTCCGAAGTGCTCATTTTCAACCTTTTTCAGCTGGACCAAATCACT
Source organism: Mytilus galloprovincialis (assembly GCA_037788925.1). Lineage (NCBI taxonomy): Eukaryota > Metazoa > Mollusca > Bivalvia > Mytilida > Mytilidae > Mytilus > Mytilus galloprovincialis. Next base: position 82,038,566 of record CM075336.1, on the reverse strand, counting down.
ACTTTCCTTTAAAATTCTGGACCCAAATTTTTTTACAGTGTAATTTCAACCCCCTTCTTGCAATTTGAGGCAGTGAACATGGAGAAATAAATTTGGAAGGGGTATAAAAATTAATGGCAAGTAACCCACTGTCAACACTAGGGACTATATTTGTGAACAACGAAAATCAAGGGACGACAATGGTGGTCTCGGACCTAATAGGGTAGAAAGAGTAGACAAATCTTAAAAAAACTTGGTATGAACAAAGCTTAATGTATTATAACACTACTTACAAAGTTTCATGACAATAGGATGTATATTATAGACATTAAGTTTAGTTCTATACTCATCTTTGCGTGTAAAATTTTGACGTTAAAATTGAAAAATTTCAACTATCAACATTTGGGGCTTTAAAAATTTAAATATTGCAAAAAAATACTTGTTAAATGCCTTAATATATAACTTATCATGTACTAAAAGCAATAGAGTACTCATTTGATTTATCAGACTTGGCATAATTATTCATAAGTCAAATTTATATGAGCCTGCGCCTAAAAATTCAGGTTTTTCAATGAAGTGGAGCCTTACATGAAGATGTAATATTTTCCAGCAATTTTAAATTTGTGAAGCTTTTTGGTTATAAATAATCCTTACATATGTATTTAAAGTACTTTAAATGGAAAGAAAAGTTACAAATAACATATCATATTAGTTTAAAAGGGTCTTAGGCCAAGTAAGACTGGAAAAAATTTAGGGTCAATTAAGGCCGTGCCACATATTTACATTTAAAAATGCATATTGAGGCTATAAAAAATAAAAATGTGTGTCTTTTTTATCATTTCTATACTCATGTGACATGATACAACAAATCTGAGCACAAAAAGACTCTTGCAAATAACTTTTCTTACAAGCAGTATGGGCTGAAACAAAGATTTTTGCCTTTTTAGGGAAAAACTTTCATGCAATTTATTCTCAACAGGCTTATATTTAAACCACTTGCTATCCTACAGAAGAAAAGAAATATAGTATGTGAAATGGAACAGGTACAATAGACATTGTAAAGTGCATTTGATACAAATTTAGTGAAGTCTCTAATATGGACATCAAATTTTATATACCAAGCTCCCCACTATTGCCTTCATCCAAACAAGGCGTTAGACAAGGGTCATTCATACAACACATTTTGCACATTTTATCTGAGATAAACTTCTTTTCTGTAGATTCAGAGTTCATAAATAAGTAAAAGAAGCAGGTAAAGGCATAGAAACACAAATATTGACACATAAAAACCTGTCAGATAGAAAGTCAGGATGCCATTTATGCATCAATATTGAAAAAGTTATAAAATGCCTATTTTGACCATAAAATGTCAAAATTGGTCGTTTTGGCAGAAATTCTATAAAATAAAAGTTTAAATCCTTTAGTTTCATGCTATTTGACAAGTTGACACCATCAAATCATTTAGGGAAGTTGCCAGAGTACAAATTCTATATTTACAGATTTCACCTCTTAGGTCCGAGAACACAATTAATTCGTAGTGCATTTCTTTTAGAACATAAATGAAAATAAAAAAAATCCCACCTGCGCTTTCTCAAAGAAACTTTTACAGTGTGTTGTACTACTTTTGGGACAAATTATATCAAATTTATAGAAAACTTCATCGCCTCTAACTCAAAATATGGCCAATTTTATGTTTAGGGCGTCTTGAAATCTTTTGACAGCTTCCGAAGTGCTCATTTTCAACCTTTTTCAGCTGGACCAAATCACTACTTTCCTTTAAAATTCTGGACCCAAATTTTTTTACAGTGTAATTTCAACCCCCTTCTTGCAATTTGAGGCAGTGAACATGGAGAAATAAATTTGGAAGGGGTATAAAAATTAATGGCAAGTAACCCACTGTCAACACTAGGGACTATATTTGTGAACAACGAAAATCAAGGGACGACAATGGTGGTCTCGGACCTAATAGGGTAGAAAGAGTAGACAAATCTTAAAAAAACTTGGTATGAACAAAGCTTAATGTATTACAACACTACTTACAAAGTTTCATGACAATAGGATGTATATTATAGACATTAAGTTTAGTTCTATACTCATCTTTGCGTGTAAAATTTTGACGTTAAAATTGAAAAATTTCAACTATCAACATTTGGGGCTTTAAAAATTTAAATATTGCAAAAAAATACTTGTTAAATGCCTTAATATATAACTTATCATGTACTAAAAGCAATAGAGTACTCATTTGATTTATCAGACTTGGCATAATTATTCATAAGTCAAATTTATATGAGCCTGCGCCTAAAAATTCAGGTTTTTCAATGAAGTGGAGCCTTACATGAAGATGTAATATTTTCCAGCAATTTTAAATTTGTGAAGCTTTTTGGTTATAAATAATCCTTACATATGTATTTAAAGTACTTTAAATGGAAAGAAAAGTTACAAATAACATATCATATTAGTTTAAAAGGGTCTTAGGCCAAGTAAGACTGGAAAAAATTTAGGGTCAATTAAGGCCGTGCCACATATTTACATTTAAAAATGCATATTGAGGCTATAAAAAATAAAAATGTGTGTCTTTTTTATCATTTCTATACTCATGTGACATGATACAACAAATCTGAGCACAAAAAGACTCTTGCAAATAACTTTTCTTACAAGCAGTATGGGCTGAAACAAAGATTTTTGCCTTTTTAGGGAAAAACTTTCATGCAATTTATTCTCAACAGGCTTATATTTAAACCACTTGCTATCCTACAGAAGAAAAGAAATATAGTATGTGAAATGGAACAGGTACAATAGACATTGTAAAGTGCATTTGATACAAATTTAGTGAAGTCTCTAATATGGACATCAAATTTTATATACCAAGCTCCCCACTATTGCCTTCATCCAAACAAGGCGTTAGACAAGGGTCATTCATACAACACATTTTGCACATTTTATCTGAGATAAACTTCTTTTCTGTAGATTCAGAGTTCATAAATAAGTAAAAGAAGCAGGTAAAGGCATAGAAACACAAATATTGACACATAAAAACCTGTCAGATAGAAAGTCAGGATGCCATTTATGCATCAATATTGAAAAAGTTATAAAATGCCTATTTTGACCATAAAATGTCAAAATTGGTCGTTTTGGCAGAAATTCTATAAAATAAAAGTTTAAATCCTTTAGTTTCATGCTATTTGACAAGTTGACACCATCAAATCATTTAGGGAAGTTGCCAGAGTACAAATTCTATATTTACAGATTTCACCTCTTAGGTCCGAGAACACAATTAATTCGTAGTGCATTTCTTTTAGAACATAAATGAAAATAAAAAAAATCCCACCTGCGCTTTCTCAAAGAAACTTTTACAGTGTGTTGTACTACTTTTGGGACAAATTATATCAAATTTATAGAAAACTTCATCGCCTCTAACTCAAAATATGGCCAATTTTATGTTTAGGGCGTCTTGAAATCTTTTGACAGCTTCCGAAGTGCTCATTTTCAACCTTTTTCAGCTGGACCAAATCACTACTTTCCTTTAAAATTCTGGACCCAAATTTTTTTACAGTGTAATTTCAACCCCCTTCTTGCAATTTGAGGCAGTGAACATGGAGAAATAAATTTGGAAGGGGTATAAAAATTAATGGCAAGTAACCCACTGTCAACACTAGGGACTATATTTGTGAACAACGAAAATCAAGGGACGACAATGGTGGTCTCGGACCTAATAGGGTAGAAAGAGTAGACAAATCTTAAAAAAACTTGGTATGAACAAAGCTTAATGTATTATAACACTACTTACAAAGTTTCATGACAATAGGATGTATATTATAGACATTAAGTTTAGTTCTATACTCATCTTTGCGTGTAAAATTTTGACGTTAAAATTGAAAAATTTCAACTATCAACATTTGGGGCTTTAAAAATTTAAATATTGCAAAAAAATACTTGTTAAATGCCTTAATATATAACTTATCATGTACTAAAAGCAATAGAGTACTCATTTGATTTATCAGACTTGGCATAATTATTCATAAGTCAAATTTATATGAGCCTGCGCCTAAAAATTCAGGTTTTTCAATGAAGTGGAGCCTTACATGAAGATGTAATATTTTCCAGCAATTTTAAATTTGTGAAGCTTTTTGGTTATAAATAATCCTTACATATGTATTTAAAGTACTTTAAATGGAAAGAAAAGTTACAAATAACATATCATATTAGTTTAAAAGGGTCTTAGGCCAAGTAAGACTGGAAAAAATTTAGGGTCAATTAAGGCCGTGCCACATATTTACATTTAAAAATGCATATTGAGGCTATAAAAAATAAAAATATGTGTCTTTTTTATCATTTCTATACTCATGTGACATGATACAACAAATCTGAGCACAAAAAGACTCTTGCAAATAACTTTTCTTACAAGCAGTATGGGCTGAAACAAAGATTTTTGCCTTTTTAGGGAAAAACTTTCATGCAATTTATTCTCAACAGGCTTATATTTAAACCACTTGCTATCCTACAGAAGAAAAGAAATATAGTATGTGAAATGGAACAGGTACAATAGACATTGTAAAGTGCATTTGATACAAATTTAGTGAAGTCTCTAATATGGACATCAAATTTTATATACCAAGCTCCCCACTATTGCCTTCATCCAAACAAGGCGTTAGACAAGGGTCATTCATACAACACATTTTGCACATTTTATCTGAGATAAACTTCTTTTCTGTAGATTCAGAGTTCATAAATAAGTAAAAGAAGCAGGTAAAGGCATAGAAACACAAATATTGACACATAAAAACCTGTCAGATAGAAAGTCAGGATGCCATTTATGCATCAATATTGAAAAAGTTATAAAATGCCTATTTTGACCATAAAATGTCAAAATTGGTCGTTTTGGCAGAAATTCTATAAAATAAAAGTTTAAATCCTTTAGTTTCATGCTATTTGACAAGTTGACACCATCAAATCATTTAGGGAAGTTGCCAGAGTACAAATTCTATATTTACAGATTTCACCTCTTAGGTCCGAGAACACAATTAATTCGTAGTGCATTTCTTTTAGAACATAAATGAAAATAAAAAAAATCCCACCTGCGCTTTCTCAAAGAAACTTTTACAGTGTGTTGTACTACTTTTGGGACAAATTATATCAAATTTATAGAAAACTTCATCGCCTCTAACTCAAAATATGGCCAATTTTATGTTTAGGGCGTCTTGAAATCTTTTGACAGCTTCCGAAGTGCTCATTTTCAACCTTTTTCAGCTGGACCAAATCACTACTTTCCTTTAAAATTCTGGACCCAAATTTTTTTACAGTGTAATTTCAACCCCCTTCTTGCAATTTGAGGCAGTGAACATGGAGAAATAAATTTGGAAGGGGTATAAAAATTAATGGCAAGTAACCCACTGTCAACACTAGGGACTATATTTGTGAACAACGAAAATCAAGGGACGACAATGGTGGTCTCGGACCTAATAGGGTAGAAAGAGTAGACAAATCTTAAAAAAACTTGGTATGAACAAAGCTTAATGTATTATAACACTACTTACAAAGTTTCATGACAATAGGATGTATATTATAGACATTAAGTTTAGTTCTATACTCATCTTTGCGTGTAAAATTTTGACGTTAAAATTGAAAAATTTCAACTATCAACATTTGGGGCTTTAAAAATTTAAATATTGCAAAAAAATACTTGTTAAATGCCTTAATATATAACTTATCATGTACTAAAAGCAATAGAGTACTCATTTGATTTATCAGACTTGGCATAATTATTCATAAGTCAAATTTATATGAGCCTGCGCCTAAAAATTCAGGTTTTTCAATGAAGTGGAGCCTTACATGAAGATGTAATATTTTCCAGCAATTTTAAATTTGTGAAGCTTTTTGGTTATAAATAATCCTTACATATGTATTTAAAGTACTTTAAATGGAAAGAAAAGTTACAAATAACATATCATATTAGTTTAAAAGGGTCTTAGGCCAAGTAAGACTGGAAAAAATTTAGGGTCAATTAAGGCCGTGCCACATATTTACATTTAAAAATGCATATTGAGGCTATAAAAAATAAAAATGTGTGTCTTTTTTATCATTTCTATACTCATGTGACATGATACAACAAATCTGAGCACAAAAAGACTCTTGCAAATAACTTTTCTTACAAGCAGTATGGGCTGAAACAAAGATTTTTGCCTTTTTAGGGAAAAACTTTCATGCAATTTATTCTCAACAGGCTTATATTTAAACCACTTGCTATCCTACAGAAGAAAAGAAATATAGTATGTGAAATGGAACAGGTACAATAGACATTGTAAAGTGCATTTGATACAAATTTAGTGAAGTCTCTAATATGGACATCAAATTTTATATACCAAGCTCCCCACTATTGCCTTCATCCAAACAAGGCGTTAGACAAGGGTCATTCATACAACACATTTTGCACATTTTATCTGAGATAAACTTCTTTTCTGTAGATTCAGAGTTCATAAATAAGTAAAAGAAGCAGGTAAAGGCATAGAAACACAAATATTGACACATAAAAACCTGTCAGATAGAAAGTCAGGATGCCATTTATGCATCAATATTGAAAAAGTTATAAAATGCCTATTTTGACCATAAAATGTCAAAATTGGTCGTTTTGGCAGAAATTCTATAAAATAAAAGTTTAAATCCTTTAGTTTCATGCTATTTGACAAGTTGACACCATCAAATCATTTAGGGAAGTTGCCAGAGTACAAATTCTATATTTACAGATTTCACCTCTTAGGTCCGAGAACACAATTAATTCGTAGTGCATTTCTTTTAGAACATAAATGAAAATAAAAAAAATCCCACCTGCGCTTTCTCAAAGAAACTTTTACAGTGTGTTGTACTACTTTTGGGACAAATTATATCAAATTTATAGAAAACTTCATCGCCTCTAACTCAAAATATGGCCAATTTTATGTTTAGGGCGTCTTGAAATCTTTTGACAGCTTCCGAAGTGCTCATTTTCAACCTTTTTCAGCTGGACCAAATCACTACTTTCCTTTAAAATTCTGGACCCAAATTTTTTTACAGTGTAATTTCAACCCCCTTCTTGCAATTTGAGGCAGTGAACATGGAGAAATAAATTTGGAAGGGGTATAAAAATTAATGGCAAGTAACCCACTGTCAACACTAGGGACTATATTTGTGAACAACGAAAATCAAGGGACGACAATGGTGGTCTCGGACCTAATAGGGTAGAAAGAGTAGACAAATCTTAAAAAAACTTGGTATGAACAAAGCTTAATGTATTATAACACTACTTACAAAGTTTCATGACAATAGGATGTATATTATAGACATTAAGTTTAGTTCTATACTCATCTTTGCGTGTAAAATTTTGACGTTAAAATTGAAAAATTTCAACTATCAACATTTGGGGCTTTAAAAATTTAAATATTGCAAAAAAATACTTGTTAAATGCCTTAATATATAACTTATCATGTACTAAAAGCAATAGAGTACTCATTTGATTTATCAGACTTGGCATAATTATTCATAAGTCAAATTTATATGAGCCTGCGCCTAAAAATTCAGGTTTTTCAATGAAGTGGAGCCTTACATGAAGATGTAATATTTTCCAGCAATTTTAAATTTGTGAAGCTTTTTGGTTATAAATAATCCTTACATATGTATTTAAAGTACTTTAAATGGAAAGAAAAGTTACAAATAACATATCATATTAGTTTAAAAGGGTCTTAGGCCAAGTAAGACTGGAAAAAATTTAGGGTCAATTAAGGCCGTGCCACATATTTACATTTAAAAATGCATATTGAGGCTATAAAAAATAAAAATGTGTGTCTTTTTTATCATTTCTATACTCATGTGACATGATACAACAAATCTGAGCACAAAAAGATTCTTGCAAATAACTTTTCTTACAAGCAGTATGGGCTGAAACAAAGATTTTTGCCTTTTTAGGGAAAAACTTTCATGCAATTTATTCTCAACAGGCTTATATTTAAACCACTTGCTATCCTACAGAAGAAAAGAAATATAGTATGTGAAATGGAACAGGTACAATAGACATTGTAAAGTGCATTTGATACAAATTTAGTGAAGTCTCTAATATGGACATCAAATTTTATATACCAAGCTCCCCACTATTGCCTTCATCCAAACAAGGCGTTAGACAAGGGTCATTCATACAACACATTTTGCACATTTTATCTGAGATAAACTTCTTTTCTGTAGATTCAGAGTTCATAAATAAGTAAAAGAAGCAGGTAAAGGCATAGAAACACAAATATTGACACATAAAAACCTGTCAGATAGAAAGTCAGGATGCCATTTATGCATCAATATTGAAAAAGTTATAAAATGCCTATTTTGACCATAAAATGTCAAAATTGGTCGTTTTGGCAGAAATTCTATAAAATAAAAGTTTAAATCCTTTAGTTTCATGCTATTTGACAAGTTGACACCATCAAATCATTTAGGGAAGTTGCCAGAGTACAAATTCTATATTTACAGATTTCACCTCTTAGGGTAGAAAGAGTAGACAAATCTTAAAAAAACTTGGTATGAACAAAGCTTAATGTATTATAACACTACTTACAAAGTTTCATGACAATAGGATGTATATTATAGACATTAAGTTTAGTTCTATACTCATCTTTGCGTGTAAAATTTTGACGTTAAAATTGAAAAATTTCAACTATCAACATTTGGGGCTTTAAAAATTTAAATATTGCAAAAAAATACTTGTTAAATGCCTTAATATATAACTTATCATGTACTAAAAGCAATAGAGTACTCATTTGATTTATCAGACTTGGCATAATTATTCATAAGTCAAATTTATATGAGCCTGCGCCTAAAAATTCAGGTTTTTCAATGAAGTGGAGCCTTACATGAAGATGTAATATTTTCCAGCAATTTTAAATTTGTGAAGCTTTTTGGTTATAAATAATCCTTACATATGTATTTAAAGTACTTTAAATGGAAAGAAAAGTTACAAATAACATATCATATTAGTTTAAAAGGGTCTTAGGCCAAGTAAGACTGGAAAAAATTTAGGGTCAATTAAGGCCGTGCCACATATTTACATTTAAAAATGCATATTGAGGCTATAAAAAATAAAAATGTGTGTCTTTTTTATCATTTCTATACTCATGTGACATGATACAACAAATCTGAGCACAAAAAGACTCTTGCAAATAACTTTTCTTACAAGCAGTATGGGCTGAAACAAAGATTTTTGCCTTTTTAGGGAAAAACTTTCATGCAATTTATTCTCAACAGGCTTATATTTAAACCACTTGCTATCCTACAGAAGAAAAGAAATATAGTATGTGAAATGGAACAGGTACAATAGACATTGTAAAGTGCATTTGATACAAATTTAGTGAAGTCTCTAATATGGACATCAAATTTTATATACCAAGCTCCCCACTATTGCCTTCATCCAAACAAGGCGTTAGACAAGGGTCATTCATACAACACATTTTGCACATTTTATCTGAGATAAACTTCTTTTCTGTAGATTCAGAGTTCATAAATAAGTAAAAGAAGCAGGTAAAGGCATAGAAACACAAATATTGACACATAAAAACCTGTCAGATAGAAAGTCAGGATGCCATTTATGCATCAATATTGAAAAAGTTATAAAATGCCTATTTTGACCATAAAATGTCAAAATTGGTCGTTTTGGCAGAAATTCTATAAAATAAAAGTTTAAATCCTTTAGTTTCATGCTATTTGACAAGTTGACACCATCAAATCATTTAGGGAAGTTGCCAGAGTACAAATTCTATATTTACAGATTTCACCTCTTAGGTCCGAGAACACAATTAATTCGTAGTGCATTTCTTTTAGAACATAAATGAAAATAAAAAAAATCCCACCTGCGCTTTCTCAAAGAAACTTTTACAGTGTGTTGTACTACTTTTGGGACAAATTATATCAAATTTATAGAAAACTTCATCGCCTCTAACTCAAAATATGGCCAATTTTATGTTTAGGGCGTCTTGAAATCTTTTGACAGCTTCCGAAGTGCTCATTTTCAACCTTTTTCAGCTGGACCAAATCACTACTTTCCTTTAAAATTCTGGACCCAAATTTTTTTACAGTGTAATTTCAACCCCCTTCTTGCAATTTGAGGCAGTGAACATGGAGAAATAAATTTGGAAGGGGTATAAAAATTAATGGCAAGTAACCCACTGTCAACACTAGGGACTATATTTGTGAACAACGAAAATCAAGGGACGACAATGGTGGTCTCGGACCTAATAGGGTAGAAAGAGTAGACAAATCTTAAAAAAACTTGGTATGAACAAAGCTTAATGTATTATAACACTACTTACAAAGTTTCATGACAATAGGATGTATATTATAGACATTAAGTTTAGTTCTATACTCATCTTTGCGTGTAAAATTTTGACGTTAAAATTGAAAAATTTCAACTATCAACATTTGGGGCTTTAAAAATTTAAATATTGCAAAAAAATACTTGTTAAATGCCTTAATATATAACTTATCATGTACTAAAAGCAATAGAGTACTCATTTGATTTATCAGACTTGGCATAATTATTCATAAGTCAAATTTATATGAGCCTGCGCCTAAAAATTCAGGTTTTTCAATGAAGTGGAGCCTTACATGAAGATGTAATATTTTCCAGCAATTTTAAATTTGTGAAGCTTTTTGGTTATAAATAATCCTTACATATGTATTTAAAGTACTTTAAATGGAAAGAAAAGTTACAAATAACATATCATATTAGTTTAAAAGGGTCTTAGGCCAAGTAAGACTGGAAAAAATTTAGGGTCAATTAAGGCCGTGCCACATATTTACATTTAAAAATGCATATTGAGGCTATAAAAAATAAAAATGTGTGTCTTTTTTATCATTTCTATACTCATGTGACATGATACAACAAATCTGAGCACAAAAAGACTCTTGCAAATAACTTTTCTTACAAGCAGTATGGGCTGAAACAAAGATTTTTGCCTTTTTAGGGAAAAACTTTCATGCAATTTATTCTCAACAGGCTTATATTTAAACCACTTGCTATCCTACAGAAGAAAAGAAATATAGTATGTGAAATGGAACAGGTACAATAGACATTGTAAAGTGCATTTGATACAAATTTAGTGAAGTCTCTAATATGGACATCAAATTTTATATACCAAGCTCCCCACTATTGCCTTCATCCAAACAAGGCGTTAGACAAGGGTCATTCATACAACACATTTTGCACATTTTATCTGAGATAAACTTCTTTTCTGTAGATTCAGAGTTCATAAATAAGTAAAAGAAGCAGGTAAAGGCATAGAAACACAAATATTGACACATAAAAACCTGTCAGATAGAAAGTCAGGATGCCATTTATGCATCAATATTGAAAAAGTTATAAAATGCCTATTTTGACCATAAAATGTCAAAATTGGTCGTTTTGGCAGAAATTCTATAAAATAAAAGTTTAAATCCTTTAGTTTCATGCTATTTGACAAGTTGACACCATCAAATCATTTAGGGAAGTTGCCAGAGTACAAATTCTATATTTACAGATTTCACCTCTTAGGTCCGAGAACACAATTAATTCGTAGTGCATTTCTTTTAGAACATAAATGAAAATAAAAAAAATCCCACCTGCGCTTTCTCAAAGAAACTTTTACAGTGTGTTGTACTACTTTTGGGACAAATTATATCAAATTTATAGAAAACTTCATCGCCTCTAACTCAAAATATGGCCAATTTTATGTTTAGGGCGTCTTGAAATCTTTTGACAGCTTCCGAAGTGCTCATTTTCAACCTTTTTCAGCTGGACCAAATCACTACTTTCCTTTAAAATTCTGGACCCAAATTTTTTTACAGTGTAATTTCAACCCCCTTCTTGCAATTTGAGGCAGTGAACATGGAGAAATAAATTTGGAAGGGGTATAAAAATTAATGGCAAGTAACCCACTGTCAACACTAGGGACTATATTTGTGAACAACGAAAATCAAGGGACGACAATGGTGGTCTCGGACCTAATAGGGTAGAAAGAGTAGACAAATCTTAAAAAAACTTGGTATGAACAAAGCTTAATGTATTATAACACTACTTACAAAGTTTCATGACAATAGGATGTATATTATAGACATTAAGTTTAGTTCTATACTCATCTTTGCGTGTAAAATTTTGACGTTAAAATTGAAAAATTTCAACTATCAACATTTGGGGCTTTAAAAATTTAAATATTGCAAAAAAATACTTGTTAAATGCCTTAATATATAACTTATCATGTACTAAAAGCAATAGAGTACTCATTTGATTTATCAGACTTGGCATAATTATTCATAAGTCAAATTTATATGAGCCTGCGCCTAAAAATTCAGGTTTTTCAATGAAGTGGAGCCTTACATGAAGATGTAATATTTTCCAGCAATTTTAAATTTGTGAAGCTTTTTGGTTATAAATAATCCTTACATATGTATTTAAAGTACTTTAAATGGAAAGAAAAGTTACAAATAACATATCATATTAGTTTAAAAGGGTCTTAGGCCAAGTAAGACTGGAAAAAATTTAGGGTCAATTAAGGCCGTGCCACATATTTACATTTAAAAATGCATATTGAGGCTATAAAAAATAAAAATGTGTGTCTTTTTTATCATTTCTATACTCATGTGACATGATACAACAAATCTGAGCACAAAAAGACTCTTGCAAATAACTTTTCTTACAAGCAGTATGGGCTGAAACAAAGATTTTTGCCTTTTTAGGGAAAAACTTTCATGCAATTTATTCTCAACAGGCTTATATTTAAACCACTTGCTATCCTACAGAAGAAAAGAAATATAGTATGTGAAATGGAACAGGTACAATAGACATTGTAAAGTGCATTTGATACAAATTTAGTGAAGTCTCTAATATGGACATCAAATTTTATATACCAAGCTCCCCACTATTGCCTTCATCCAAACAAGGCGTTAGACAAGGGTCATTCATACAACACATTTTGCACATTTTATCTGAGATAAACTTCTTTTCTGTAGATTCAGAGTTCATAAATAAGTAAAAGAAGCAGGTAAAGGCATAGAAACACAAATATTGACACATAAAAACCTGTCAGATAGAAAGTCAGGATGCCATTTATGCATCAATATTGAAAAAGTTATAAAATGCCTATTTTGACCATAAAATGTCAAAATTGGTCGTTTTGGCAGAAATTCTATAAAATAAAAGTTTAAATCCTTTAGTTTCATGCTATTTGACAAGTTGACACCATCAAATCATTTAGGGAAGTTGCCAGAGTACAAATTCTATATTTACAGATTTCACCTCTTAGGTCCGAGAACACAATTAATTCGTAGTGCATTTCTTTTAGAACATAAATGAAAATAAAAAAAATCCCACCTGCGCTTTCTCAAAGAAACTTTTACAGTGTGTTGTACTACTTTTGGGACAAATTATATCAAATTTATAGAAAACTTCATCGCCTCTAACTCAAAATATGGCCAATTTTATGTTTAGGGCGTCTTGAAATCTTTTGACAGCTTCCGAAGTGCTCATTTTCAACCTTTTTCAGCTGGACCAAATCACTACTTTCCTTTAAAATTCTGGACCCAAATTTTTTTACAGTGTAATTTCAACCCCCTTCTTGCAATTTGAGGCAGTGAACATGGAGAAATAAATTTGGAAGGGGTATAAAAATTAATGGCAAGTAACCCACTGTCAACACTAGGGACTATATTTGTGAACAACGAAAATCAAGGGACGACAATGGTGGTCTCGGACCTAATAGGGTAGAAAGAGTAGACAAATCTTAAAAAAACTTGGTATGAACAAAGCTTAATGTATTATAACACTACTTACAAAGTTTCATGACAATAGGATGTATATTATAGACATTAAGTTTAGTTCTATACTCATCTTTGCGTGTAAAATTTTGACGTTAAAATTGAAAAATTTCAACTATCAACATTTGGGGCTTTAAAAATTTAAATATTGCAAAAAAATACTTGTTAAATGCCTTAATATATAACTTATCATGTACTAAAAGCAATAGAGTACTCATTTGATTTATCAGACTTGGCATAATTATTCATAAGTCAAATTTATATGAGCCTGCGCCTAAAAATTCAGGTTTTTCAATGAAGTGGAGCCTTACATGAAGATGTAATATTTTCCAGCAATTTTAAATTTGTGAAGCTTTTTGGTTATAAATAATCCTTACATATGTATTTAAAGTACTTTAAATGGAAAGAAAAGTTACAAATAACATATCATATTAGTTTAAAAGGGTCTTAGGCCAAGTAAGACTGGAAAAAATTTAGGGTCAATTAAGGCCGTGCCACATATTTACATTTAAAAATGCATATTGAGGCTATAAAAAATAAAAATGTGTGTCTTTTTTATCATTTCTATACTCATGTGACATGATACAACAAATCTGAGCACAAAAAGACTCTTGCAAATAACTTTTCTTACAAGCAGTATGGGCTGAAACAAAGATTTTTGCCTTTTTAGGGAAAAACTTTCATGCAATTTATTCTCAACAGGCTTATATTTAAACCACTTGCTATCCTACAGAAGAAAAGAAATATAGTATGTGAAATGGAACAGGTACAATAGACATTGTAAAGTGCATTTGATACAAATTTAGTGAAGTCTCTAATATGGACATCAAATTTTATATACCAAGCTCCCCACTATTGCCTTCATCCAAACAAGGCGTTAGACAAGGGTCATTCATACAACACATTTTGCACATTTTATCTGAGATAAACTTCTTTTCTGTAGATTCAGAGTTCATAAATAAGTAAAAGAAGCAGGTAAAGGCATAGAAACACAAATATTGACACATAAAAACCTGTCAGATAGAAAGTCAGGATGCCATTTATGCATCAATATTGAAAAAGTTATAAAATGCCTATTTTGACCATAAAATGTCAAAATTGGTCGTTTTGGCAGAAATTCTATAAAATAAAAGTTTAAATCCTTTAGTTTCATGCTATTTGACAAGTTGACACCATCAAATCATTTAGGGAAGTTGCCAGAGTACAAATTCTATATTTACAGATTTCACCTCTTAGGTCCGAGAACACAATTAATTCGTAGTGCATTTCTTTTAGAACATAAATGAAAATAAAAAAAATCCCACCTGCGCTTTCTCAAAGAAACTTTTACAGTGTGTTGTACTACTTTTGGGACAAATTATATCAAATTTATAGAAAACTTCATCGCCTCTAACTCAAAATATGGCCAATTTTATGTTTAGGGCGTCTTGAAATCTTTTGACAGCTTCCGAAGTGCTCATTTTCAACCTTTTTCAGCTGGACCAAATCACTACTTTCCTTTAAAATTCTGGACCCAAATTTTTTTACAGTGTAATTTCAACCCCCTTCTTGCAATTTGAGGCAGTGAACATGGAGAAATAAATTTGGAAGGGGTATAAAAATTAATGGCAAGTAACCCACTGTCAACACTAGGGACTATATTTGTGAACAACGAAAATCAAGGGACGACAATGGTGGTCTCGGACCTAATAGGGTAGAAAGAGTAGACAAATCTTAAAAAAACTTGGTATGAACAAAGCTTAATGTATTATAACACTACTTACAAAGTTTCATGACAATAGGATGTATATTATAGACATTAAGTTTAGTTCTATACTCATCTTTGCGTGTAAAATTTTGACGTTAAAATTGAAAAATTTCAACTATCAACATTTGGGGCTTTAAAAATTTAAATATTGCAAAAAAATACTTGTTAAATGCCTTAATATATAACTTATCATGTACTAAAAGCAATAGAGTACTCATTTGATTTATCAGACTTGGCATAATTATTCATAAGTCAAATTTATATGAGCCTGCGCCTAAAAATTCAGGTTTTTCAATGAAGTGGAGCCTTACATGAAGATGTAATATTTTCCAGCAATTTTAAATTTGTGAAGCTTTTTGGTTATAAATAATCCTTACATATGTATTTAAAGTACTTTAAATGGAAAGAAAAGTTACAAATAACATATCATATTAGTTTAAAAGGGTCTTAGGCCAAGTAAGACTGGAAAAAATTTAGGGTCAATTAAGGCCGTGCCACATATTTACATTTAAAAATGCATATTGAGGCTATAAAAAATAAAAATGTGTGTCTTTTTTATCATTTCTATACTCATGTGACATGATACAACAAATCTGAGCACAAAAAGACTCTTGCAAATAACTTTTCTTACAAGCAGTATGGGCTGAAACAAAGATTTTTGCCTTTTTAGGGAAAAACTTTCATGCAATTTATTCTCAACAGGCTTATATTTAAACCACTTGCTATCCTACAGAAGAAAAGAAATATAGTATGTGAAATGGAACAGGTACAATAGACATTGTAAAGTGCATTTGATACAAATTTAGTGAAGTCTCTAATATGGACATCAAATTTTATATACCAAGCTCCCCACTATTGCCTTCATCCAAACAAGGCGTTAGACAAGGGTCATTCATACAACACATTTTGCACATTTTATCTGAGATAAACTTCTTTTCTGTAGATTCAGAGTTCATAAATAAGTAAAAGAAGCAGGTAAAGGCATAGAAACACAAATATTGACACATAAAAACCTGTCAGATAGAAAGTCAGGATGCCATTTATGCATCAATATTGAAAAAGTTATAAAATGCCTATTTTGACCATAAAATGTCAAAATTGGTCGTTTTGGCAGAAATTCTATAAAATAAAAGTTTAAATCCTTTAGTTTCATGCTATTTGACAAGTTGACACCATCAAATCATTTAGGGAAGTTGCCAGAGTACAAATTCTATATTTACAGATTTCACCTCTTAGGTCCGAGAACACAATTAATTCGTAGTGCATTTCTTTTAGAACATAAATGAAAATAAAAAAAATCCCACCTGCGCTTTCTCAAAGAAACTTTTACAGTGTGTTGTACTACTTTTGGGACAAATTATATCAAATTTATAGAAAACTTCATCGCCTCTAACTCAAAATATGGCCAATTTTATGTTTAGGGCGTCTTGAAATCTTTTGACAGCTTCCGAAGTGCTCATTTTCAACCTTTTTCAGCTGGACCAAATCACTACTTTCCTTTAAAATTCTGGACCCAAATTTTTTTACAGTGTAATTTCAACCCCCTTCTTGCAATTTGAGGCAGTGAACATGGAGAAATAAATTTGGAAGGGGTATAAAAATTAATGGCAAGTAACCCACTGTCAACACTAGGGACTATATTTGTGAACAACGAAAATCAAGGGACGACAATGGTGGTCTCGGACCTATTTAATAGGGTAGAAAGAGTAGACAAATCTTAAAAAAACTTGGTATGAACAAAGCTTAATGTATTATAACACTACTTACAAAGTTTCATGACAATAGGATGTATATTATAGACATTAAGTTTAGTTCTATACTCATCTTTGCGTGTAAAATTTTGACGTTAAAATTGAAAAATTTCAACTATCAACATTTGGGGCTTTAAAAATTTAAATATTGCAAAAAAATACTTGTTAAATGCCTTAATATATAACTTATCATGTACTAAAAGCAATAGAGTACTCATTTGATTTATCAGACTTGGCATAATTATTCATAAGTCAAATTTATATGAGCCTGCGCCTAAAAATTCAGGTTTTTCAATGAAGTGGAGCCTTACATGAAGATGTAATATTTTCCAGCAATTTTAAATTTGTGAAGCTTTTTGGTTATAAATAATCCTTACATATGTATTTAAAGTACTTTAAATGGAAAGAAAAGTTACAAATAACATATCATATTAGTTTAAAAGGGTCTTAGGCCAAGTAAGACTGGAAAAAATTTAGGGTCAATTAAGGCCGTGCCACATATTTACATTTAAAAATGCATATTGAGGCTATAAAAAATAAAAATGTGTGTCTTTTTTATCATTTCTATACTCATGTGACATGATACAACAAATCTGAGCACAAAAAGACTCTTGCAAATAACTTTTCTTACAAGCAGTATGGGCTGAAACAAAGATTTTTGCCTTTTTAGGGAAAAACTTTCATGCAATTTATTCTCAACAGGCTTATATTTAAACCACTTGCTATCCTACAGAAGAAAAGAAATATAGTATGTGAAATGGAACAGGTACAATAGACATTGTAAAGTGCATTTGATACAAATTTAGTGAAGTCTCTAATATGGACATCAAATTTTATATACCAAGCTCCCCACTATTGCCTTCATCCAAACAAGGCGTTAGACAAGGGTCATTCATACAACACATTTTGCACATTTTATCTGAGATAAACTTCTTTTCTGTAGATTCAGAGTTCATAAATAAGTAAAAGAAGCAGGTAAAGGCATAGAAACACAAATATTGACACATAAAAACCTGTCAGATAGAAAGTCAGGATGCCATTTATGCATCAATATTGAAAAAGTTATAAAATGCCTATTTTGACCATAAAATGTCAAAATTGGTCGTTTTGGCAGAAATTCTATAAAATAAAAGTTTAAATCCTTTAGTTTCATGCTATTTGACAAGTTGACACCATCAAATCATTTAGGGAAGTTGCCAGAGTACAAATTCTATATTTACAGATTTCACCTCTTAGGTCCGAGAACACAATTAATTCGTAGTGCATTTCTTTTAGAACATAAATGAAAATAAAAAAAATCCCACCTGCGCTTTCTCAAAGAAACTTTTACAGTGTGTTGTACTACTTTTGGGACAAATTATATCAAATTTATAGAAAACTTCATCGCCTCTAACTCAAAATATGGCCAATTTTATGTTTAGGGCGTCTTGAAATCTTTTGACAGCTTCCGAAGTGCTCATTTTCAACCTTTTTCAGCTGGACCAAATCACTACTTTCCTTTAAAATTCTGGACCCAAATTTTTTTACAGTGTAATTTCAACCCCCTTCTTGCAATTTGAGGCAGTGAACATGGAGAAATAAATTTGGAAGGGGTATAAAAATTAATGGCAAGTAACCCACTGTCAACACTAGGGACTATATTTGTGAACAACGAAAATCAAGGGACGACAATGGTGGTCTCGGACCTAATAGGGTAGAAAGAGTAGACAAATCTTAAAAAAACTTGGTATGAACAAAGCTTAATGTATTATAACACTACTTACAAAGTTTCATGACAATAGGATGTATATTATAGACATTAAGTTTAGTTCTATACTCATCTTTGCGTGTAAAATTTTGACGTTAAAATTGAAAAATTTCAACTATCAACATTTGGGGCTTTAAAAATTTAAATATTGCAAAAAAATACTTGTTAAATGCCTTAATATATAACTTATCATGTACTAAAAGCAATAGAGTACTCATTTGATTTATCAGACTTGGCATAATTATTCATAAGTCAAATTTATATGAGCCTGCGCCTAAAAATTCAGGTTTTTCAATGAAGTGGAGCCTTACATGAAGATGTAATATTTTCCAGCAATTTTAAATTTGTGAAGCTTTTTGGTTATAAATAATCCTTACATATGTATTTAAAGTACTTTAAATGGAAAGAAAAGTTACAAATAACATATCATATTAGTTTAAAAGGGTCTTAGGCCAAGTAAGACTGGAAAAAATTTAGGGTCAATTAAGGCCGTGCCACATATTTACATTTAAAAATGCATATTGAGGCTATAAAAAATAAAAATGTGTGTCTTTTTTATCATTTCTATACTCATGTGACATGATACAACAAATCTGAGCACAAAAAGACTCTTGCAAATAACTTTTCTTACAAGCAGTATGGGCTGAAACAAAGATTTTTGCCTTTTTAGGGAAAAACTTTCATGCAATTTATTCTCAACAGGCTTATATTTAAACCACTTGCTATCCTACAGAAGAAAAGAAATATAGTATGTGAAATGGAACAGGTACAATAGACATTGTAAAGTGCATTTGATACAAATTTAGTGAAGTCTCTAATATGGACATCAAATTTTATATACCAAGCTCCCCACTATTGCCTTCATCCAAACAAGGCGTTAGACAAGGGTCATTCATACAACACATTTTGCACATTTTATCTGAGATAAACTTCTTTTCTGTAGATTCAGAGTTCATAAATAAGTAAAAGAAGCAGGTAAAGGCATAGAAACACAAATATTGACACATAAAAACCTGTCAGATAGAAAGTCAGGATGCCATTTATGCATCAATATTGAAAAAGTTATAAAATGCCTATTTTGACCATAAAATGTCAAAATTGGTCGTTTTGGCAGAAATTCTATAAAATAAAAGTTTAAATCCTTTAGTTTCATGCTATTTGACAAGTTGACACCATCAAATCATTTAGGGAAGTTGCCAGAGTACAAATTCTATATTTACAGATTTCACCTCTTAGGTCCGAGAACACAATTAATTCGTAGTGCATTTCTTTTAGAACATAAATGAAAATAAAAAAAATCCCACCTGCGCTTTCTCAAAGAAACTTTTACAGTGTGTTGTACTACTTTTGGGACAAATTATATCAAATTTATAGAAAACTTCATCGCCTCTAACTCAAAATATGGCCAATTTTATGTTTAGGGCGTCTTGAAATCTTTTGACAGCTTCCGAAGTGCTCATTTTCAACCTTTTTCAGCTGGACCAAATCACTACTTTCCTTTAAAATTCTGGACCCAAATTTTTTTACAGTGTAATTTCAACCCCCTTCTTGCAATTTGAGGCAGTGAACATGGAGAAATAAATTTGGAAGGGGTATAAAAATTAATGGCAAGTAACCCACTGTCAACACTAGGGACTATATTTGTGAACAACGAAAATCAAGGGACGACAATGGTGGTCTCGGACCTAATAGGGTAGAAAGAGTAGACAAATCTTAAAAAAACTTGGTATGAACAAAGCTTAATGTATTATAACACTACTTACAAAGTTTCATGACAATAGGATGTATATTATAGACATTAAGTTTAGTTCTATACTCATCTTTGCGTGTAAAATTTTGACGTTAAAATTGAAAAATTTCAACTATCAACATTTGGGGCTTTAAAAATTTAAATATTGCAAAAAAATACTTGTTAAATGCCTTAATATATAACTTATCATGTACTAAAAGCAATAGAGTACTCATTTGATTTATCAGACTTGGCATAATTATTCATAAGTCAAATTTATATGAGCCTGCGCCTAAAAATTCAGGTTTTTCAATGAAGTGGAGCCTTACATGAAGATGTAATATTTTCCAGCAATTTTAAATTTGTGAAGCTTTTTGGTTATAAATAATCCTTACATATGTATTTAAAGTACTTTAAATGGAAAGAAAAGTTACAAATAACATATCATATTAGTTTAAAAGGGTCTTAGGCCAAGTAAGACTGGAAAAAATTTAGGGTCAATTAAGGCCGTGCCACATATTTACATTTAAAAATGCATATTGAGGCTATAAAAAATAAAAATGTGTGTCTTTTTTATCATTTCTATACTCATGTGACATGATACAACAAATCTGAGCACAAAAAGACTCTTGCAAATAACTTTTCTTACAAGCAGTATGGGCTGAAACAAAGATTTTTGCCTTTTTAGGGAAAAACTTTCATGCAATTTATTCTCAACAGGCTTATATTTAAACCACTTGCTATCCTACAGAAGAAAAGAAATATAGTATGTGAAATGGAACAGGTACAATAGACATTGTAAAGTGCATTTGATACAAATTTAGTGAAGTCTCTAATATGGACATCAAATTTTATATACCAAGCTCCCCACTATTGCCTTCATCCAAACAAGGCGTTAGACAAGGGTCATTCATACAACACATTTTGCACATTTTATCTGAGATAAACTTCTTTTCTGTAGATTCAGAGTTCATAAATAAGTAAAAGAAGCAGGTAAAGGCATAGAAACACAAATATTGACACATAAAAACCTGTCAGATAGAAAGTCAGGATGCCATTTATGCATCAATATTGAAAAAGTTATAAAATGCCTATTTTGACCATAAAATGTCAAAATTGGTCGTTTTGGCAGAAATTCTATAAAATAAAAGTTTAAATCCTTTAGTTTCATGCTATTTGACAAGTTGACACCATCAAATCATTTAGGGAAGTTGCCAGAGTACAAATTCTATATTTACAGATTTCACCTCTTAGGTCCGAGAACACAATTAATTCGTAGTGCATTTCTTTTAGAACATAAATGAAAATAAAAAAAATCCCACCTGCGCTTTCTCAAAG